>CAJVRI010001220.1:11870000-12470000 GCA_911649635.1 Poeciliopsis gracilis | reverse complement strand
AGCAAAAAATGGTTACTGTCATGTTGAGAAGTAAGAAAGACACCAATTTTAAAAACAGAACAAAGACATGTTAATAATATTTACAGATATGTATATTATAGATATAATGTAAACAATATGTAAGTTATAAACTGCACTAAAATATGTGCAAGCAGTGGGTGGAAACCCACTGCAAAGTTAAGTTTGCAGAGAACCCAAAAGTTGTGCTCATGTAAAAACACAAAACTATATTTCAACATACTTTTACTCAAGCATAAAAGAAGCTATCCAAGAAATTACCTAAGAGTTTCAAAGTATTTTTAAGTAAGACAACTCATGTATTGATGCCATCAAACAGACAAAAAGAGAATTTTTTGTGCAAATGCCTGTTTACAAATAAGAAGTTTCACTTGAACATAAATTGTAAGTTTGTATCTGTGCCTGGTACAACTTTGTTCCTCATTTAGTGCAGTTACTGGAGTATCCAGAAACATTACTTAGTAAGTAAAAGTAGCAACAATTCATTATAACATGACTAAGGTAAAAAGTGAAAAAATGTGGTAAGTTACTTCTAAAAGTACTTTTTCCAAATAAGTTATTCTAGTACATGTGAGTAAATTTAAGAAGTTACAATTAATTTGTAATATTAAACCTGGTAAAAGCAGAAAGGACTGGATTTCACTGATGACTTTATCTGTGCAGCTCCTGATGTAGTGAAACTACTCAAACTGAATTTGAAGCTGATTCAGACATTGCTTGTTTAGAGATTGGATTGTATATTTAAAGGTCATAATCACTTTAAAATGACTATTTAATCAAAAATCTCGAAACTTCCCAGTTGAAGTACCGCCTTTCTGCCTCTAGATGGCAGTATGGTGCCCGACAAACAGCAAAGCAGCTGCCAGACCCAAAGAAAAGAAGGCGAAAACGGAAAAGGCGTTGAATATTCAATTGAAAACAGAAATGGCGGGGTATGACAGAACTGTAACTCTAAAAATAAAACACTGCGCAGGGTGTTAAGGATTTTGTTTTGGCAAAAAATGTGAAAAACGGGAATATGAAGTCCAGCGAAGGTCACAGAGTCCATTAGTGGTACAGCTGTTTATAATGGATGCTTTCTAAGAGGAGACAGTGAAGTGTTTACACATCTATTACCTTTTCTTTAAACATTTGCTGATAGTATTCAAACAATACAATGCAGACTCTCAACAGGCGGGTTTCTTCGCTCATTTTCGAGATGATTTGTTCCTAAACAACGCGCTAATACTGGAAAGAGCCAGTGTTACTCATTTGGTTGGTTTACAGCGAAACAACGAGCCATGTCTAACAATGGAAAAGTCATCCCGGACACCCCGCTGGTCGTGGACTTTTGGCAGGTTCGGAAATGTCCCGGCAGCCGCTTGTTTTTCCTGACCCACATGCACAGCGACCACACGGTGGGTCTGACCTCCACCTGGAGCAACCGACCCATCTACTGCTCGCCCGTCACTGCCGCCCTGCTCAGACTCAAACTGCAGGTGAGGAGGAGACATCAACACTGGACCCCATACTATTAACACTTAATACTAAACGTTTTAAAGCTCAATCAATACAGTATACATCTAAGTGGTATGACATTATATAACATATACATGCAACAACATGCTTCGGTTTAAATCTGCACATTTCCAATCACAGCCTCTGTCTTAAGCATACATGTTCACAGTACACCATTGCAAACTGGTAATATTTGTTTGGTGACATTCTGCATGTAAGTAATGTATGTCAATATATGTTCGCTGCATGAATGCACAGATGGACCAAAGCAAGTGAGCACAAATTAACAGTAGACTAGTGAGTTTCTCAGTAGATTCCAGCGTCTTGTCAGTTCTGCTTGTTTTCTGTTTTATTTTTCACCTTATTTAGTTTGTATTTGCTAAATTGCACATTTTTTTTTTATATCTGCTTTTAACTCTTACTGATCCTGTTTTATTCACCATTCTGTTCCTGTTCAGGTGAAAGAACAATGGATTCACCCTCTAGAGCTGTGTGAGCCATACCTTCTCCCTCTGGATGACATAGGCAAGGAGAAGCTCACTGTCACACTGATAGATGCCAACCACTGTCCTGGAGCTGTCATGTTTCTCTTTGAGGGATACTTTGGGGCAATTCTCTACACTGGTCCGTCTACTATTTACAGGAATTTGATGTCTTTCTTTGATGCCATTGTTTTTCTTTTCTGTCCAATCCTGGGGTCACTCTAGGTTTACATTTAAAATTTTGAACTGTCTATTTTAGGTGATTTCAGATACACTCCTTCGATGCTGCGTGAGCCATGCTTAAGGACCAACACAACCATAGACGTTCTGTACTTGGACAACACCAACTGTGACCCCAACCGCACTCTGCCATCCAGACAGAAAGCAACTCAGCAAATCAAAGAGATCATCCGCAGACACCCTGACCACAATGTTGTTATAGGTGAATTTACACACAAAATGACACAGCCTGAAAAATAAGCTCTTATCTGATCAGGTGTGATTACAGGTCCTTGATATTCCTTGAAGTTTCTTGCAAATCGTCATGGTAATGCTACAAAATTTAGTGTAGAATATTTCAATTTTAGCCCTTAAGAAGTTTTAAAGAAGTTTAATATTTACTATCCAATGTCCTAATTTACCTTTAGCATTAGCAAAATGTTGACAGTTATTCTTTCGTTGCTTCTTTTGAGAAATTACTGGCAGTATTCACATTTAACATGTTCTGAAGTTTAGGAATTAGGATGGTCTGACAAAACAACAGAGCACTTGATGAAGAGCATTAAGCATCATGTCTAAAAGAGTTTTAAGTCTAACATCAAACCTTGACCAACTTGTGGAAAATATTCTCCATAAACTGGCCTATTGAAGCATCTATAGGGAGATTAATTCTTGTTATTTACTTTGAGCTGGTTTGTTATGAAAATAGTCAATATCTAACCAAGTTTGTCTTGAAATCAGGGTTATTTGTAGTTGATGTAAACTTATCAAGATTAGTTATTATGAAGCTTGATGTGCACAAAGGACTTCAAAGTAGGGCTTCAAGCTACACAAATAGCTTTGATATGAACAAAGCAGGTTAGAATAAATAAATAATAAAGAATAAAGCAAGTTATATTTAACTTGCTTTATTTATTTTTTTTATATTATGTAAGAAATTGGTAATTAATGTGAAATAGTCTCACAAATGTCTTTAAAGATCTCAGAATGGTCCAAATCACTGTTTGTGTGGAGACCTGGTCCAGTCACATCAGATTTCTCAAAATGATTGATTGGTTTGTTTTTTACTGTCTCACAGGCATTTATTCTTTGGGTAAGGAGAGTCTGTTGGTTGAGCTGGCGATGGAGTTTAAGACCTGGATTGAAGTGAATTTCGAGAGAATGGAGACCCTCAGAGCTCTGGAGCTTCCTGACGTCTTCACCACTGAGCCCGGGGCCGGCCGCATCCGAGTCGTGGACCAGTCCAAGATCTGCTCAGCAGTGTTGCACGAGTGGAACAAAGAACAACCCACACTGGCCATCTTACCCACCAGCAGACCTCTCATTTCCTTCCATCCCAATGTCTACGTAGTGCCGTATTCAGACCACTCCTCCTACCAGGAGCTGGAGGATTTTGTCTCGGCTCTCAAACCTTCGTGTCTTGTACCCATCGTTGGAGGCTTTCTACCTGGAGGCCTGTCTGCCTTACTGCCGCACAAGAAACGCCAAGACGTCCATGTACCTGAGTCGGTCCGACTGTATATGTTGAGACAGCCCGAACGGCAGCTCAGCTCCTCAGCGTACAATGGGCTCTATCGCAGAAACCACAGACCTCTTGCTCCCAAAGGAGTGATATTTGATACTCCTGTGAAAAAATCTAGGAAGTTGTATGAGAAAGCCTGCGAGGAAGAAAGCATGGAGCAGGATGGATCTGAGGAAGATATTGACACAGACAGCAGCGAAAGAGACTCTGATTATATTCTTGTTGATCCAAGCATAAAACTCACCCCTAAGAAAAACAGAGAAGGGGACGATGAGGAAATAGTTTCTGAAGAACTGGTGATGATAGAATCGGTGCAGCTTGGTCAACTCACTGAAAGCAACTTTGATCCAGTCCTGACAAACTCCGATACCTTCAGGACAAGGCAGCAGTTGGAAATTAAGACAAATGTAAATACACACGGGCACCAAGAAGTTCAGATGAGCCAAACACTGGCAGATCATGATACTATGAGTGAGCAGAGCTGGGGGGATCAGAGCAGCCCTTCAGATTTATTTAAAAACAGCCCAGATAGAGCCTCCCTTGATTCAAGTGAGATATCCCGTCAGAGTACAGAGAGGCATGAAAACATCCTTTCGAAGTGTCTCCCCTTCTCAGAGATGGACTTTGTGTCTGGAGGCCTCCTTTCACATGACTTTGTGCGTCAGTTCACCCTCTCGCCTGGGAAGGATTCGGAGGACGAGGACGTCTGAATCAACGTTAACACTTTTGGGTTGTTTCGGTGGCAGTTCCGGCTCACTCGAGCACCACTGTCACTTTGGTTTCTTACTTTTCATTGTCATCTAAGGTGTTTTCAACTCACATGAGCAGGTTTTATTCGATCATTTACAGGTGATGGGGATTGGGCACCACTGTGGGGTAGGCTCCGCCGGCCCAGGGCTTACAAGGTTTCTGTGGGTCTTTTGTGGATTTTATCTTTCCTCTGAATCCCAGATAATTTCCTGTGTTTTAGTAAGGAAATTATCTGAAGAAGAGACTCGCCCACCTGACCGAAACACATTTACTTCACTTTTTGCTCTTGCTGTGGAAGACAACCAAAACATTTTTTGAGTGTGATTTCAAAGTGTTTTGTATCTTTTGATGAGGAGAATAAAGTACCTTGGAAAACGTTTAGACTATGAACACATTTGCTGCTTTTGTATCACAGCAGACAAACTGTGACGATCTTGAGTTTAGTGATTATAGCTTTTTTTATTTTATAACTAGGTTTTCATTTTACCCTAAAAATGTAACCTGATGTAAACAAAATGTCTGTTTAACTTTTTTTAACTTTGTACCGTTTCACTGCCTGAGTGGAAGCATTTTTTTTAGTTTCACAATTTGTGATGATTTGTGAAGCAAAGAAATTAATGTTTGTTTGTTGTTCTAATTGTTATTTATAAGGGGGACTCATTCCACACTTTTATCTACTACTGAGGCTATAATAATAATTCCTGTGATTAATATGACTCTGAGTGTTTTTGAGAGTATTAAGAGAGAAAAATTGTGCTTACAATAAGTGTGTTCAGTTGAATGCATGGGTTAAATCAGTGTTAATGTTTCTGAAAAGTCTTCATGCTTTTGAATTGTTTTGTTTTCATAAACTATAAACACACACTCAGAAGGTAGAAATGTAAAAGTTTGTAAACGTCCTTTCAGAAGGTGAAATAATTGCATTCAAATATTGACAGGTGATGGATAATGATGATGATGATGAGTCCCTGTGGTTACATTTTTCTTTTCCTTGTTGAAATTTGCACAAATACCAACAACACTGACTAAATACTAAGTTTCTTTTCAATTTTCCATTTGTTTTTCATGTTATTTTTAAAGATACTATATATCATTAAAATATTGCTTTAACCTGGTACTGGCTGTTTTTTTTTTTGTTTTTTTTTTTAACACTACCAGGTTGCACTTCTAATATGGTATCCATAATCCGTTATATTCCCGTTTTAATTTTGTTAATCCACTGCGCTCAGATGAGTAATATAATTCAGTATTTCTAAATTACTGTTCATATTTAAATAAATTTAACCTGTGGTTTTATTTATAAAACTAAAATTAAAGCCCCTGTTTAGCTTTTACGTCAGGATTTATTTAAGGTAGATTGAAAAAATGCATTGAGTTTACTACAACGTATCGCCTATAGAAGCACGTTTTCAGAAACCAGAGATTAAGATTAGTGAAATGAAATCACAATTTTACAGATAATAATACAAACTCCTTATTTGGGACTGTTATTAATTTAATATTTCCACAAAATTTAAATGGCATAAGCCTAATAGCTAATGAAGTTCATTGCTATGCATGAGGGTGCAGAGACTGAGTAAAAAGCCATGTGTGGTTAAGATTTGGAGCAATTTCCTGTTGCAGTGTTATTATTCTCCAAAAGATGGCAGTAGTTTGTTGAAAAATATGGACTGTACACCTTTTGTTTCATTTCGAATTTAGGTTTTGGTTGTTTTTACTAAAGAAACTAAAAGTCAGATCTTTGTAATTAACTTTTTTCATGTACAATTTTATTAAAATAGTTTCTGAGTTGTGTTTCCCCAGACCAACCCATCCTAGAAATGACCAATTCAGTCAGTATTTGTTGTTCCAGCCGAGCTGCTTGAGAAAACACACTGTCGTGTAAACCATAATGTGGCATTCTGCAGGTTATCTGTCACACTAGGTGACCATACCAGCTGCCTTTCTACCAGGAAACATCAGTAGTTTGAAGGTCAGCAAAGCTTATTTGACAAAGTTCCTCACGCTTCTGAGACAAGAAATCACAGCAGAATGAGGGGTAAATGTAAAGCAACCAGGGAAGTTATGTACGCTTTTCCTTCCCAAGCAGAAAGGAAAGCACTCTGACTGATGCTTTAAACAAACAATACAATAAATCCAGTTGTATAAATACTCTCAGCTGGCTTTGGTCCGAACACACATTCCTTCAGGCTGGGCACTGAGAGGATGTCCCCTGTCACAGTCCTGAGGTATCATGTGGTGGCATGATTTTAAAGCCTCTGTCAGTGGGCGGTGGGGCTGTCATGAGCTGCCAACAGTGTCCTCACTTTCCTCCTGTGCTCATAAAGGATGAATGACCAGTCATTGTATGATGTTTCCTGGGGTGGTGCAGCAAATAGAGCTCAGGCTGACGGGATGGACGGCTGGATGGATGGTGCAGCAAATAGAAAGATAAGAACCCTTGATCCTGAGCATATATAATTTATTTAGCATTTTGTTAAGTTAAAACTACAAACCTCAGTTTATTTTATTAGGATTTTATGAAACAGAGCAACACAAGCTTAAAGCACAGCTGTCAAGTGGGCCAAAACTTTTACAGGCTTTTAAATATTGCTGATATTAATATTAAAAATCTGAAAAGTTTGGTCTGAAAATAGCTGATATATTGGAGGGGGGAAAATCCAGTGCCAAATATACTTAAAAGTGATACAGACTTAAAAGTATACGTATATACTTACAAGAAAAATCAAAATATTTTACCTGTTTTGTTATTTGTATATTTATATTTGAAATCTGTTCACTGCTAGCAAAGCGGAACCAAAGACAATAAATCAGACTAATTCTTCTCCTGCAGAAAATAATTTAAATGCATAGAAAAAAAGTATTTTATAGATATAAATACATTATCCCAAGTAAATTAAGTAGATAAAAATTATATAAATTAACTGTATTTTATTATTTATTTGGTGATTAAAACAGCATTCCTTGAAAATGAAACTCTTCACGCTGACACCAACATGCAACCTCCAAAATCAAGCAACATGTAGAAACTGGAAGCAGATGGTATGTATGTGTGTTTTCCATGTGGAGTATTAGTTCAATTTCTTCATCTTGGTTTATTGGCGCTACGTCTGTCTTTCACATTCAAATGAGTGAGCATACTTGACAGAGCACAGGCAGATAAGCGCCATGATTTGGAAAGTTAAGACACGTAGTAGACCTTAAGAAACACCAAACTCAAAGAATACAGTGGACAACATCCAATTTACATTCACTTCTCGATTAAATTTAACATGATCTAAATGTAATCTCTTTCCCATTATAGGGGAATGGCACATAATATCTTCTATTACTGCCTCCTAGTGGCCTGTCTGCTTCTTCAAACTGTTGCTTTTGTGAGAGTTTCTGTGACAATTTGATGAGCTCTGTTGACTTTAGTTGGTTAGTTAGTTTGAAAACTCTGCTGTCAGAGATCCAGCAGCAGGTCCAGTTGCGTGTGATTCCTTGTCTTTCAGCCACAAAATGAAAACCAGTCATTTGTGTGAACTTAACAGTGGGTCATTAAAAATAAAGCCAGGCTTTGAGCAAAGAGAGTGATGGTCAGTCCAGGATCCAAAAATGACAAGACTATCCCATAACTGCAAAAGGCTCAAGACGCAGTCGTCCACCAGAAATGACAGGATGGCCAAGGTTGACGTTAATCAGAAAAGCAAGCAAGAGGCCATGGTGAATCTGAAAAGGGCTTGCAGACATCTACAGCTGAAAAAAGCCATTCAAAACTCATAGGGGACAAAAACTGGGGACAAAGTGTTCTCTTCTGATGAAAACAAAACTGAGCTTGTTGGAGTTAATTGTGCATAAGTCTGAACACAACATTCCCACAGTGAAATTTGGGGGAATGGCACCCAGGTTTCACCTGCAGAATCATCCAGCGGGGATGTTTTTCTTTAGCATGAATAAAGCTGAATATGTGGCCACACTGGGAGAAAATCTGTCAGATTTGTACTTGAACAAAATATGAATCTGCAAAATGCTGTGAATACTTTATTATTGTATATCTCACTTTCATAGTTCATTCCACATCCTTGACTAACATGAGGTGAAGGAAAGAGTCAAAACCATTGTAGACATAATACCAACTGTGTAATTTCAAGTCTTCTTGTGCATGATTAGGCTTTAATCTGCTCAGGGATTCAAATAAATCAGATTTGAGTAAAAAGCATGTGAGCATGTGGA
This sequence comes from Poeciliopsis gracilis, assembly GCA_911649635.1. Taxonomy (NCBI): domain Eukaryota; kingdom Metazoa; phylum Chordata; class Actinopteri; order Cyprinodontiformes; family Poeciliidae; genus Poeciliopsis; species Poeciliopsis gracilis. Next base: position 12,461,297 of record CAJVRI010001220.1, on the reverse strand, counting down.
TTTATTGCTCTGCGTTTGCTGATAATGTAACTCAGATTACAGTCGTCTGTAATCTCTCTTGGCAGCAAGAAGGTCGGATTCTGATCTCTTGTGATTGGTCGAATTGAAACCGGAATGAGACTGGACAAGAGATAAAACTTGCATCAACATTTTGGCGAACTTAACATTCAGCTCCACTCTCAGACGCTGTTTCAAGACAGTAGGCCATTTTACAACGAGGCGACACGTGCTAATATGAAGCTCAAGCAAGAAAATGGGGTCTTACACACACCGCTCACACAGCATCAGCAGGGCATTAAGGCAAACGTAATGGACTCCATACCATTACTTCAACAAGAAAATCCTGAGGACAGCGCCACCTGAAGGCCAAGCCGCCTCACCGGGAGTCACACTGCTTACAGTACAATGAGGCTGGTGGTAATTCACTCACCTCTCTATTCTCATCAATATTTCCATTAAGTACTGTGAACTGATGCTCTCAGACCCTGGCTACTTAATCACATATGTGACAAATTGCAATTTTACAGAAAATAATTGCCACGTCTGGGTAAAGCAAAGTGAATTTCCCTCAGAATTGGAGGGTGGTTGGTGGGAGTTCTTCTTTCTTCAGCGAGCTGAGGAGAAGAAGAGAGGCACCCAGCTGCGTAAATTATTGCTCTGATCCGGCAAAGAGCTCTCTGACTCAACTGTGACTTTGTTAGGGTCTAAAATCAGTTCTCCCTCCTGACCCACTAATAAAATAAAAGTTCAAACAGGAGGCAGTTCAGCTGGTAACTCCGTAAGAAATAACTGAGAGACTTTAGATTGTCATGTATAAATTTGTTTATGATTGCTTTTATCTTTTGAGTGTACATGTTCCAATTTCCAGACTCTGCTATAATATCTATGTTGCTACATTTATTCCAGACTGTCTCTTTGCATATGCAGTGTTTTTTGCCCAGCAGATGATGTTATGGAGGTTTTATTGACGCTGACATGTCAGAAAAAATGAATTTTGCAGGGTGACTTCTTTATATTCCCCCAGTACTGTCTGCACCATTCAATATCTATCTGTGAGAAAGTTCTGTCTTAGTGTGTTTTACTTATTTTATATTTTATTTATGCCCAGTAATTAATTTTTCTTTCTATAATTATTTGATGTCTTATAAAAGTAAATAGTTTCTGACTGTGTTAATTATTGACATCAGATTTGGTTTAAATGACCATAAGTTAGCAATGATACTACTCTTTGGGAAGGCGACTATAGAACATGTTGTAAAGTAATAAATTGCTTTAGCAATTATTGCTGAATGATGATAATTTCATTACTGGTTGTTGTTTCGTTCCATTGTAACTATTTTGTCTTTATGCAAAGCGACATTCCTCCAGGCACTAAAAAGCATCCAACTTATCATGTTTGAAAAGTTGATAAATGACGGGTCATATGAAATTTATTTGGTACTTTCAATGTTTGCATGTAATCTGGGTGGTATTGTTGCATAATTGTTGGTGTTGCCTTATTTGAATACCTGAATTCACAAAGTGAAAAAAAGACAACAAGACAAACACCACAATTACAGATCAGTGTTTTGGAACAGCCTTAACAAACCCCTTAACAATTACATCTATTATATTCATATAGATACGTTTTTAGAGCTACCAATTTTAACAGCTGTCATCTTTTCCCATCACATTTTTCTTAAGATTTTTATTGAGGCAGTTATGTCTGTTTATAAAGTTTATATGTCACCTTTTGCAGTTTGTGGGTTTGTTTGTAAAATGCTCATTATTCTGTCTAAATCATGGTTTCACATGAGCTTTACGTGTTGTTAAAAGTCTTTCCTATGGACATCAATGGTAGTTTATGAATTAACCGTGTATTAGTGCGGTTTATCAGTTTTAGTCCCTCCTCACCACTAACCGGTAAGAAATAAATGGGTGTGGAAAATACGCTCCACTGACAGATTACGGCTTCTTAAAAAGGCTTAAAGGGGGTCGCTATGACTCTCCTTCTGATCCTGTTAAGTGTTGCTATTTTACCGTAAAGACTTTTATTAAGAAGATAAGATTTTGATGATATATAAATCTTGTTATAACAAGTCTTAATCTGAGGGTATTTTCTCATTTCAACGAGACACTGCTCCTGAATTTCTTTCCAACTCTCGCAGTTAAATGTTTCTGTAAAAATCCGTTATTTAAACCTGGTTATCTCTTTAAAAAAAAAAAAAAAAAAAAACTTTTAATATTTAGTGTGGTCTTTCAGTTACTTACTGACAAACCTGTTAGAAAATACTGCTGTCAAAGAAAGAATTTTTTTTCCACCTTAGTAGTTATGGTTTGGTCCTTCATCCATAATGCAGCAGCAGTCCTCACCACAGTCAAGCATCACATCACACAGAAAAGTTAAACCAAACGTATCAGCCTGACAGAAGGCTTGACTTCACACAGGACCTTCCTTGCAGGATGAACCAATGAGCAACACAGGCGGCATTTTAACTCCCAGCTCTGTTGTCCTTATTTCGTTTCCACTTTAAGGTTTTAAAATGCTGAGTCTGTCAGCTTTTTGCGGCTCTTCAAAGACAACATCTCCCTGACAGAGCTGTGTGGGAGAGGAGCGCCGGCTCAGAGCGCTCGGCATAGGTGGTGGCATCAGACAAGCAGCGCCCGTCTTCCAGCGGGGAGGGGACAGGCAACATAAAGCCACTGTTTTCTGCACTTTGTTAGAGATTTCTCTGAGTCCCTTTTTCCTCAGTTGGTTGCAGAAAGTCGGAGCTCAGCTGTGTCACACCTACACAGCAGCTGAAGCTGTTATCTTTGTTCTCACAGTCTTCTGCTATTTTCGTTGCCTCTGCCAGTATTTTCCTGTGCAGGGCGTCTCACACACACACCAACATATTGCAGTGCAAGTGTTTGTGTGTCCTTTGAGCCTGTAAAAAAAAAAAAACACAACAATGTGCAGGAATAAGCAGGGAGAAGAGAAAACGGCTCCGCTAAACACAGAGAAGGCACAAAAAGAAGGGATTTAGGGAGCAGAGGTAAAAGCTGCCAAACTCATTATTTTCCAGCCAGCAAGCTGCAGTTTTGTGACTCTTGCAGATTCTCTTCCCCGGAGATCCTCATTAAACTGGGAGTTAGACTTCAAATGCCTGTTAATAGTTATTATTCCGTGTTGGTTGGGATTTTTATCGTTCAGTCGCTGCACCTCAGATGGCGTTTCATTAATTTCTTGGTGGATGACTCCTCTTCATGTGGGCTCCTTCTATTCCACCGTCTCACCTCCTCTGTGCTCAAACCTCCTTTTTGCTTGAACTGACAACCATTTACTTCGCATTACCACCCTCCCTCTCTTTTGTCCTCCCATCACCAGCCTTCCTCTCCCTTTCAGAACCTCTCCTTTCTCTCTTTTTTCATCACTGCTCATTTTAGTCGCCTCAATCCGAAGATTTCTACCTCTCATTCACCACAAGCCAAAGATACTGGGCTGACTTTAGTGTGCAGGTAAGTGGGAAGGAGGGAAGCATGCATCAAGAGACGGCACAGCAATGCGACTCTTACCTGCTTTCATTTATTTGACCTCTCCAAAGCCTTTTACTGCATTACAGTGTGGTCAAAGCAAGAGCAGTGGGCTCTCCTCCTCCCTTACGCCAACAGGGAATAGGTCTCACCACTGAAACGGTTTATAGCTGCTGGCAGCACTCCAAAGATTTTTAACAGGCTTTTGATTTGCATGGGCTTGTGTCTCTATGTCAGGCACACCTTGTGGGATTCATTAACTGCACAACAACATCCAAACACTTTTACACTTATAGGGAAGTGAAGTTGTTGCCGCTTCAAAAGGTGATTATGTGTTTGTTGTCAATAAGCAATGTTTTGGTAATTAATTATATCTGCCTTGCAAAGGTAAAAGACATTCTCCTTTTTCTTGAAATGAAGGTAGACTTTATATTTCTGGATAATGTAATGAATTTTATGATACAGGCCACCAAAGTGGTGCATAATTGTGGAGTGAAATGAAAATAACAAATGGGTTTCATTATTTTGAAACACAAATATTTCTTCTTACCGTCCAATCTGACCAGATTGAGTCAGATTGGATGTGGAAAATTGAGAAACATCCGTTTTCAAGTCTTACCACAGATTCTTAATCAGATCTATGCTGGACATTGACTTTGCAGGAATATGAACTGTGCTACAGATAGCTGCTGTGTGTGTTTAGGGCTATTTTCCTGCTGGAAAGTAAAACTCCATCCCAGTTCTCTAGCGGGTTTTATCTCTATTTACCTTCACAGATCAAAGGCATTCCCACAGCATAATGCCGCCACCTCCATAGAGGACTTTATGATGGTGGGTTCAGGTTGATACTTTCCAGCCATGCAGCATTTTTCATGTGTTATCCCTAACATGCGTGGTGTGCGTCTTAGTTCTTGTGATGACCTCTGATATCGGAACAGATTTATTAATACTGAGAATAAATGACAGACAGCAAACAGAATGGAAAGGATTTCATTTAAGGGTATCAGAATGAAATTGGATGGATATTAGATCAAACCACTCCGTTCACACTTTTATTTAAAGAAAATGTTTGAAAACCACAAATCATTTTCATTTCACTTGACATGTGCTTTGATTTATCACATCATAAAATTTAGATAAAATTATATGATTTTTGTGGCTGTATAATAAAAAGCAGAAACTAAAACTGCTTGTTTGCTCTGTTTATAAATTTATGTCCCTGGTTCTTCCTGTGGGTTTCAACCAGAACCAATCACATAAGCACACCGAAACTTGTGTTGACAGTTCAAATTTCATGTTGTTTATGTATGTAATAAGGATGAATTTTTATGAGGAACACGCTGACTTATTACGCAGGAAGCAGCAAATAAGGCTCCCTCTGCCAGATGAAATAATGTCCAGAACCATAAAACCCGTCCAACGTGAGATATCAGTTCTGCGGCTCTGTGAATGTTTAGATTTTTCAGAGTTTTTTGCATATTACTTCAACATTCTGCATGCATTAAAAGATAAGAGCCTGAATATGAATGTACACAAAAAAAAATCCATGGCTTTCAAATATGCATGCAAAGAAATAGATGATATATATATATATATATATATATATATATATATATATATATATATATATATATATATATATATATATATGTTTTATATTTGTTTTTTCCTCTTCAGTAGTTTTAGCCCAATAATAGCTGATTCATCACAATTACTTCCTGAGTGGACGGCCATCCTGAGCTGACAAATCTGCAGAGCATTACCCAATAAAGGTGGTAATGGGAAACCACCCACTGCTCCACTCGGCCTCCATTTCGGCACTCCGCAAATTCACTCATTCCTATAATATCGTTCCTCATCGGCAGCCTAATGATGATTTATAGCCCATTCAGGGCAGCGGGTGCGTTGTGGAGCCGGGATGGTTTAGGACCAGAGTTTTAGCCCCAAGGTGAGAACAGTTCGTTTCAGCCTGCAGAGCAGAGAGCGAGGGACAGAGCGCAAACAGTCAGAGGGAAGCAGATGGATCTGCAGCCATTCCCATCACCTCCCCGCCTCCTCGAATCTGAGCAGAAAGAGTTGCACGTTTTCAATTGACCTTAGCTTTAAAAATTGGTAGCTGCTGTGAGGAAGCTCACCTCGCTGCTGGGGGAACGTGTGGGGTGTTTTAATTGGGCTCAACTGAGACATACCGTGAAGACATGTGGCTACAGGTCAGTGCTGACATTGAGGTTCATATTGTGCTTTTATTGTTGTTGTTCTTCTGCACACCTCCATCCTCATCCTGTCAAACATTCAGAACAGAGCACTCTGATAAGATATTTAAGGTAATGACAATGACAATGAGTTGTCATTATTACACCAAATGAATCATTCTGCATGTGTTTCTCTGAGTTTAGTTCAGACTATGTGATGCAGTAATAAGACTGATAAGTCTTCAGTAGATCACTTTGTTGTTATACGAGCCGCAAAGCAAACATGTGCACAATAAGGCTTTTTATCTCAAAAGATTAGAGGAATTGAGCTTTTTCCACAATACTTTGTTCAAAGATTGACAGAGCTCTAATGTCCTATAAAATCCAATTTGTATTATCAAAAAGATAAATGTGAATTTGTTAGCTATAAGTCTCTATTCCTGCCAAGATTCATTCGAATATTGCTCCCAATGAGACCATTTCCCTCCCTCTGTTTGGTATGGATTAAACAAAGCAGACATTGTGCGCTAATTATCAGCTTTATAGGTTTTTGGCAAAGAATTGAATTAGTGTGTTCCTGAAAAGTCTTAACTGTTCTTTTGAGGGGGGTTTTATGCGCAGATTAAGTAATATTTCCCAATATTTGTTTTGGCTGAGGAAATGTGCTTGCCGGGACTCCAAACCAATAAGTTCTTGGTAGAAAGATTTTTGTCTTTTTTGCAAGTGAAATCTTACATGCAATGAAAGTCGGATCTAATTCTATGTCATTAGCTGCTGATTTTCTTCCTGCCTGCCAGTTGGTGGTTATTGTTCAGGCAGTACGTGGGTGGGCAAAAGGAGGTGTTGGTATTATCCGAGGCTGGTAATTTATGTCTCCAGCTGCTGTCTGTGTCTCCCCAGGTGGACATCTTGATTTCTCAGCAGTGCATCTAATTAGGGGGAGAAAAACACATGTCCAAGGGAGACGCATTCGGCGAGAGGACACATTTTCTCAAGCAGATGTGGAGACATCCATCTTGACCAAAAAAACTACAATAGAAAACCTCCAATAAGCGCTGATGAGAGGAGTCTGTCTTTTACAGTGTATTGCTCTGACGTTATTTTATCAAAATCACTAACATATTCCTGTAATAAAGGTCACCGATGAAACAGGGTCGTAACCTGTGGAGGCAGACAGATCCTCGTCTGGAGACAAGGTAGATCAGAAGTGGTGCAGCTAATGATCAGAGAGCAACAGGAACGTACACGTAGTCTGAGTGATGACAGAGTGCTGTTGTATTTCTGTCCATAATTATAGAAGATCTTCCATTTCCTCCATTCAGTGGTCCTTTTTCAAATGAATCAGATGGAGGGACGGTCTATTCTGAATGGATCAGGAATCAGCATCTTTATTTTAGCAGAGGATGTAAGCAGGCTCAGTGGGAAGCCTGTGATGATGAAGGCTTCTAAAGGGGCTCTAAATGTTTTACAGCTCTGGAAAATCCTGATTTAGGATGTTTTTCATTACTGGAAAAAGAAGATATGAATCATCATTTCTTGGAAAGAACAAAGAATCGGAGATTTGGAGTCCAGCCATTTGAGGAAGTGGGAAGACACGGGATGATTATCACTGTCTTCCCACATATGTAAAACCATCTAAAAGTTCTTACTACATAAGTTTAACTTTAAATGTTTGAGGCATGTTTGGAAGGAGGATCTGGATTAGGATTAGAAGGAAAATTTGAATTAGTGATTGAAAGACAATCAGTGCTTTCTTAGCGCCCAGAACAACCCAGGTTTTATTCCTGAAGACTGAGCATCATAATGCGAGCCGAAACCTGAAGAAGGATTGTTTCTCCCTGAATAAGCAGAAGTAGTTGAAGGATATGACTGCATTTTAAAGTTTCTAGTTGAACGTTTGTGGAAGTAGTTAGTCATGAAAGAGCGCAAAGTTTTCAGCAGAATTTTTCAGAAATTATGGAATTTTCCATTCATTTCAAAGGGACCCAAAAAGCTGAATATTTCATAAACTGTAGAAGATATAAATAACAAAGGACAAATAGTGAATGTCCTGAATGAGCAGAATATGGTAAAAGTTTAATGGTTGAAATAACACAAACTATGCAGAAGTAGTTAAGTGGTGAAAAGTATGTAGGGAAAAAATGTGAAGGATCTGAAAAGTGTGAATGCCTACAGCTCTCAGCTTATTCTCACACTAACGAGAATAAGCCGAAATGCACAGTAAGAACACAACAATAAGAAAATGTTGGAAAAATAACTAACATGACACGACTGAACCTTTATATAACAGGAATTATAGTCTGCAATCACGCACTAAAAATGTAGGTTTGGTTCTGTGGTTGAAGAGAAAGGAATCCTAAGTGTTTGCTGGTGTTCAGGATGTTATGCTCTTCTGTTGACCTGGTAAATAAAGGTTATGTTATAAATGTTGACCAGGCTGCAGCTCTCTAATTGGTCATATAGAAGGAAAAAAAAAACAATGAAGAGACCTTGGAGTTTATTTTCAAAGCTATGGGCCCTTTTTCAAAGAGTTTTGAAAGAAATTCAAAGGAAGATGTTTTGTTAGCACATAGGCTGCTCCTGTGTGCGGTAAGACATCTGCTGGCCAAAATAAAAATATGTTTGCTTTTCTGACATTGAGTCAGATCTGCTAAATACTGGTATTAAACTTTGTCAAGATTATAGTGTATCTGTACAATTTCAGATGTTTTCCTTCATAAAGAAAAGAAAACGGGAATAAACAGGAATGAAAATACATCATTTCATTCCTGCATTCCTGTATGAACATTGATGTTTCTCTTTAAAATGTTTTCAGAGATTCAAATAATATAGTTGAAGAGCAAATTCTTCAAGTTTGTACAGCTATATTTTAATCATGGCAAAGCATGTTCAACTAAGTAATCACAGCAGATATTACCAAAAATAATTATCGATACTCTAAAGACAAAGTACTTATGACAGTAGCTGCACAATTCAAACAAGTTAAACAAAACAATTGGTTTTGTTATGAGGAGTTTTGAAGACTCTCTTGATTACTTGGTCAAAATGAAATAGCATTTTTTTTTTTATAAGCATTGGTAAAAACTGGTTATTTAATAAATTTATCACTGGTGCATCAAACAGTGTGTGCAGTGATGAATGACTCAACTATTTTGAAAGATTCTCAAAATTACATTTTTGTATTTAAGTTTGTTTAATTAATTCTGCGCTTGCTGCTTTGGTTTTCTTCCAAAAGCGAGGAGCCGTTTTCAGGGACGTTCTACAGTGATTCACCAGAAGAGACAAAATTCACAGTTAATTCGAACACAGATAAAACCAGGAGGGATCAGCATTTATCTGAAGGAACTTGCATAATGGCCAGAAAAAGTGCTTTGACAGAATGTTTTAATGTTTCCATCAAATTATTAGGAGCAGAGAAGCAGTATACAGCAGGGCCAAATGATTACATATTGCTCAGTGTTTGCAGATGCATGCAAACCCATAAGTGAGAGGAAATCGTGTTCAAGCAAAAAACTAAAACACAAAACCTAGCATAGAAATGCTTCATATAAAAATTGACTAAATGAGTTTCAACCAATCTGGTCTGATGTGGTTTAACTGAGGTAAGAAATATTTATCTGGAAACATGATATTATGAGTTTCTGTAAAGGTGCTTCACTTGTAATGCTTTTCCTTCAGACTTGGCTCTTGATTCTGGTTCAGCTATTTAAAAACTAATTTTTTTTCCATCTGTTGAGGTCAATCATATGAGCAGACTCACTCTGATTCAGAGGGGGAATATCCTCTTTAGCCACAAGTTTCTTGCAGGTCGTTTATGTATGGGGTTCTCCTGTTTCCACCCCTTGTGTTAAAAACTGCATGATTGATTAATTGGTGTCTCTATGTACATTGCACTTAAGAGTGAGTGTATGTTGAATAGTTTTGTGTCTCTGTGTTTCCCTTGTCTATTACTTTGATGGACTGGCAACATATAAAGGACTTTCCCTGCCTCTTGTGCATTTGACTGATGTAGATAGGCACCAGTCCTCCAGGAAGAAAAGCAGATATAGAAAATAAATGGACGAGCTCTTGTTTATATAACAATAACCTTGGCATTAAATTATGTGTTTATACATTTGAGATCCACTGTTTATCTTCTAAAAGTGTGCTCAAAATATACATGAATGTTGGACTTCTCTGGTGGGAACTGTCTGTGAAAATCTGGTGTATTGTTGTTGTGATATCTTAAATGATCACAAACACGTAGCCCTGTCTATGATCTGCTAGCTTTAAAAGAAAAACTCCACACCACGTTCTGCCAAAGTTATCAATAGTTTATTGATCTTGAGTTAAGGCAATCCATTACAAAGCATTTCACAAACCACAGCATGACGACAGTATTGTGTCCAACACTTGGTTTGGAAATTTGTTTTTTTTTTTTCAGCATGCAAGTCAAGAGATCAAAAGAGGTATGTAAACAACCTGGGTTAAAACAGGAGCAGTGGCAAGAAGAACCCATTCAGTACGTTTCTGATAGGAACAGAATGGAAACAAAGCTTAGATGCAACATGCCGGAAGAGGCCGTTCTCTCCGAACGGCGCCCTCTGTCACAAACAAAGTCAGTGGGAGATGCGTTAATCGGGTGAAATGAAGAGAAACCACCAAACTTCCTGCCACTTTGGCACAAACATGCACACTGTCTACAGAGGCTAAAGTTCAACAACTGAACACGTTGGCACTGGACATTCCTCATACAGGGCTTATGTACATAATTAGAGTTCAGCCTCAAAGACCAGCTAGAAAGAAATAACAAAAAATAAAATTAACTTCCGCTAAGGAAAATAAATTGCTCTGCTGCTGAAAAATATAACTTAGAACTGTTTAATGTTTCACAATTGCATAAGAGTGATTATTGTGTCCTTGGTAATTTTTTTTCTGATTTCCATGTGAGAGGAAAAGAAAGCCTCAGGGAAAAGAAGAAAACCCTTTTATATGCTTAAAAGAGGTGCTCATAAATAAATAAAACATTTAATCCTACTTAAACTGATTTGGTGTCATAATGAATACATTATTTCCCTCTGAAAGCGCACCACCTCTACTTGAAATGTTTTTGCTCTCTTTTCTCCGTTTTGTCGCAGACTACGACCTGCATAATGATGCTCATCTCTTTGCTTCATGCTGCTAAATGATCTTCGCATTGTGAAAAATGAGGAGTCTGGCTGAAAAAAGACACAACATTGTATGCAAATAAGCTATCAACATTAAAACTGTTGAATGATGATAATCTGCTATATTTTATTTCAGAAGTATAAGTCAGTTTTATTTTGCAGTAAATGGCTTCTGTAGAGGTATACTGGTATTTGTAACTTGTTCTGTAACTTGGTCGCCTTGTTTGAGGTCAGAAGAAGCAGTTACGTTTGCGGCAGATTAAACTCTTTGTCTTCTGACGGTAAAATGTAAAACCGAAAATAAAAAAAAGGTTCTGAGCTAACCCGAAGATGTTTAGTGCCTCTGGTCTTCGTTTCTGTGGACTGATCAGACTCTTTCACCTCTCTGAGAGCACTTAGAGCAGCATGAGTTAAAAAACAGAAAATGGCAAAGAAAGATCATTGCATAAACATACAAAAAAACAAAAAAAAACTGACTCACATTCTGTGACGAAGCAATAAACCTGTGTAAACATTAGTTCTCCACTGTCATTCAATAATACTTTGAATCACAATAAGACAAAAATAAATCAATTCACAAACTAGAAACCCAAACAAATATCTTAATGAAACCTATGAATGCTGTTTTTGTCCTAAAGGTGATTAATGTAAATAGCCACGGTTAAATTGTAAACAGTTCTTGGTTTTAAAAAGTGTACAGCAAGGCTTAGCAACTACTCCAAAGATTATTAGTGATGAGCTCAAGTTATAAAATATACAGAACACCAATGGAGACAGAGTGATTCAACAGCTGCCACTGTGACAGTGCTAATCTGGAGGTTTTATCATTGCCAACTATTTCAATGTATCCACGTAAAACACCTGGGTAAACTCAATTTGGATATGTTTTTAAAACGGTAGGCACATCTAGGTCAAGATACCGAGTGACGGGGAGAAAGTGAACTGTGAAATGTTTCTTACGAAGAGACGATGCCATCAACGAGGATGTATCAACAACTGTCCAAAATTTTAATTTCATAACAAAAATGAACTATTGTTATTGGTAAAAGTAAAGTGAAGTAAAAACTTGATACATTAATTATTTTTTTGGTGCATCAGCATAATCTCACAGTAAAGAAATTGGAAAAATCCAACTTTTAAAAAAGTAAAAAAAAACAAACAAAAACAAATGTCTGCCACATCAGACATTTTCTATGAAAAACAGTAAATGGCTTTTTATCTTGCTTTACTTTTTAACATTGGCCAGTTTTAAAACAATTTATAAGTCTTCGTAAGTCAGTAAAGTATCTAAACTTTCTCATATTCACACAGTAGATGCTACTATGATTAAAGTTTTATTTTCCAACACAAACAGTAAAGATAATTATGTAGATGGCTGAGGGGGAAAAAGTATTTCAGCTTTAATAATGAATGGTGCTGCTAAGAATCCATATTAGCAACTGATCAACTCTCAAAAAACGCCACTACTTCAGGACAAATATAACGGACAAATGTGTGTGGATAAGAAGCTCATGGCCACCGCTGAGTACGGTGGAGGATCTGTTATGCTGAGGGATTCTCTCTCTTCCACATCCACTTAGAAACTTGTTAGCATGAAGGGCACTGAGGAGAGTTTCATCATTTCAGGTTTTGGCCAAATCAACACCAGATACAGTAAAGCCTTCTTGTGCAGGACTCTAAGAATCTAATCTCAAGGAGTTTTTATCCTGGTTAAACAAAGGCAGATTAAAACTAAACCATATTTTCAATGGTATTCAGTCACTCCTCTTAATTTTTGAAAGGAGTGATAAACGGTTAGATTTCTGAACATCTTGAATGTGAGATCATGCTACAGCAGTGAGAGATTCATTTATGTGCCTTACAGGCTTTTTATGCAACGAAAGGATCAATAAAACAGTATGAGCTTGGAAAAAAATACACATGGAGAAAAATACGATATATATGGACAATAGTAAAAACAAAACACTGGCTCCAGACTGAGTAGAGTCAAGCTTTAGCTCAAGTCATTCAGTAATTGTTGTATTTGTTAGATATTTGAAAAAAAAAAAAAAAAATGTGCATGTGAATGCACTTAAATTTCTGGTCAATGATTTCTGATTGTTCAGACCTCCCTCAACAAAATTTAAATACATTTAAGGAAGAAATGATGGGAGCAAGTTGACATCAGAGTTTAAAATCTGAAGAATCCTTCAAATTTGCCAAACAAAATTCCAGATAACGACATGCATTAGCAACAAATACAATGGAAATAAATAAATAGTAAGATGGCAAAAGAGTCTCACTTAAGTACAATTTATTTCTTTGCATACAGATAATGTATGAGGATGTGCTAGGAATTACGCAGTTATTCTTATGTAAACATCCTGCTCAATGTGGTAAGTAAAATATAGTTTAATATATAAGAATATTCAGCATTATACATACCGAAATAATAATTTTGTCTAAAATACTAGAAGATAATATTAAAGCTGTGGTAAGATGTGATCTGCCATCGTTCAAATGATTTTCATTCTGGTATGATTTTTCAAAATAAACATGTTTAACTTAATAATATGAGGACTTTGTGCTTTCGTTTTGACACTAATTAGTGCATTCTGTTTATATAAAGATTAGAAATGCATATAAGACATGAAAAATCTGTATGGCGGTCGACTATGTTACAGCTTGCAGTCAAAAAATTTCCCATGAGCGAAAATGATTCCTACATTGTTAGATTTTTTTATCCCATGCTTCTATGTTACAGGCTTTATCAAAGTAGAAATGGTAGTAGAAATGATAGTTTTCCTTATGCTAGTCACAAAATATAAGATGGAAAACTACAGGATATACATTTCTATATGACTTAAATCCCCCAACCCAATAAAATCTCTGCGAAACAATAAATTATTTCTGCAATAAATAAATAAATAAAAACTGGTATTCATAAGGGAACCCTAGATTAACACATGAACTCCAAAAAGGTATCACAAACAAAATACAAACTGGTACGTCCTAATATGTGTACGCCTTCAGGAAGGCCTCTCCCTACAGGTTTCCGTTACATCACCACTTTGACAAGTTTGACAGCAAACATCTAAATCTTCCCTTTACATCGTTCTCCTCTCGGTGCTCTCAGACAGAAAAATAAAACCCTCTGATTACCAACAAGTTCCTCTACGGCTGTCTCTCTGCTCTGGCTCTTATTACAGTTTTATTGTGTGTGTTTCACTGGGGTAAAAGTGCCTGGAAATCATTCCCACTTTCTGCTCTTAAGGATCGTTTGCATTCACGTGAAACCTGCCCCGGCCAAGGCAGTGCCGTGTCGGAGGCGGGGATCAAACAGACTCCGTCTCGGGCTGCTTGCAGGGTGAGTACGGTGGAGGGACGGGGTTGGGCTTGATGGCTCTGCTCTTCATGTAGGAGATCAGCTGGTCCGGGATCTCAGCCAGAACGTCTTTGGCCAGCCGGGCCATGCTGAGGACGTGGTTACCTGTGCGGTCCATGTAGTCTCTGAATGGTACGAACTGTGACACATGAGACAATAAATCATCTTTTTTTTTTTTTAAAATAAATAAATAAAAGTTCCTTCCAGTAGGTCACGTCTTTCTGTACGTATTAGAACCTCATGATACTGAATAAAAATCCAAAGAGGATTGCCTAAATCAGGGGTTCTCAGGTCCAGGCCTCGAGAGCTACCATCCTGCAACTTTCAGGTATATTCCTGCTCCAACACACCTGAATGGCTCATTACCAGTTCTGTTCAGAGCCGATCCTGGTCTGTTGGAGTAAAGATGCTTCTAAGGGTTGTAGGATGGTAGCTCTCGAGGGCTGGACTTGAGCACCCCTGGCCAAATTATTTCCATCTGAGGGCAACAGAGAACGGCAGCATATCAATCACACAGTCACTGAAAAGAAAGAACAATTTAGAGTAACCAATTCATTTTTGACAAGGCCAGGATTTCAACCCAGAACCTTATTGCTGCAAGGCAACACTGCTTACTACTGCTCCATGGTATGTTTCATGCAGAAATATTCTTTTTAAGAGTATAAATCCATTATGTTATGAATTAGGACTAAAATTAATCTTGTCACAAATTGACAATATTAATTTGTGAAGCTGTGGTTTCCTACTAAGGATGAGAGATTTGGTTACTTATATTATATATAAAAAAACCACATACACAAAACCTAAATTTCAAATAGTTTAAATAACTTTGTTTTCTGTGACTTTTTTCAAGCTTTTTGTTTGAAATCTCAAAATTCTAGAAACTGGAAACATGCGAGACACTTTCACGACTTAATGCATCAATATATTTAGTGAATGTTGCATTTTTTAATGTGGCTACACTAAAATTTTAACCTAAAATATAGGATTTTAATAAACACAAAGGAAACACAATATGACATCCTGTTAACCCAAAGAAACACACAAAGTAAATTGGACACAAACGAATGTCATATTTTTTCATATTTGCCTCCAAAGTTGACATTTTTAGATGAGAAAAGCCCTTCTATATGTGAAGCCTGAGTCATTCACATCATGATGTTTGCAAGAGCTTAAGCAGAAGAAATCCAATTTCTTTGTACTTAAGCTCCTCAGGTTGAAGTAAGCTGTGATGGAAATAACAATCCTCTGAATGAACTCATGTAAATGGATACATACTCCAAAACAAGTAGGTTTATTTTACAGTATTTTTTTCATAAAAAAAAAAAAAAATTAAAACAAATGCAATATTTTTAAGTACTAGAGGGAATCAACATTAAACATTTCTTACCTGCACAATGTCTCGCTCTGCCAACTTTCCTCGTGATGAGATTCTGACATCATCACCATCCAGCTCAACCATTGCTACAAAGACAAAAATGTCTTAATCTCATAATCCCAACTAAGATATGGTCCAAAATGGATACACATTTGTTTTGTTGAATGATTCCTTAAGAAAGTCAAAATTATGTTTAAAGAGAAAATGATGATTCTTGTAGAAAACACTCATCCCTCTGATAGCTCAGAAGTCGATTAAAGAGCCAATACAAAGTCACACAAAAACAATATTTTCCTTTTGTTAAATTTTCTCACCATCAAACTCCGCTTGGCCAACTCCGACAATGATGATAGACATCGGGAGTTTTGCAGCCTGTCATAAAAACAAAAGAATCATCATCAGTCCGCCTTTGTATTAGCAGGAGATACATTAACAAGTATGTAATTTCCAACTGGAGCACATCCATTTCATATCTCATTATGTCGCACAGCGTTGTGAGGAAACATTATTCAGTTTGATTCATGCAAAAAAATCCTGCTGAACATTTTAACTAACAGCCATGCACAGTGTTTAATTTGCATGCCATGCTGCCAAAGTCAGCAAAGCTATTTAGAGCTGCAGCGCGCGACCGGCGCACTTTCATTATGTTCAGATTGTCTCCGACCAAGTTTACGTGGCTTTTCAACATCAGTGTTATTCAGAGTTTACAAGTTTTGAATCCATTTCTTCTATAACTTCTATAACCATCCATCTAAATGAAAAGAAACATAACCTCAAAGCAACAATTTCAAATGAGCTGATGTTCAAATCCTAAACAAACATCTACTGCATTTATATTCCTTTTATCTGACCCTCATTTTACCAGGAAGTCTCTTGAACTAGGAGCTCTGTTTAAGAGCGACGCAGCAAAAAGGCACACCAGTAGAACATACAAAATAAATAAATAAGTTAAGCTGATGTATATTCTCGGTCATCCAGGACAGGACAAGTGCTAGAAGGCACTGAGCTTCTTCCCTTGTTTCTTGAAGATGTTTTGCCTCTTACAGCACTTAGGAATGTCCTGTTCTGGATGATTGAGAGTCTGCACCAGGGTGTCGCTGTATGCACTGTGGGAAAAACACCTCAGGAACGATCAAATCAGAAGTATGGCAGGCTTTTGGATGAGAGAATAAGAGAATAATAGTGACACAAAAGGGAGACATAATTCTAACACTGCAGGTATAAAATGTGTGAGAGTAGCCATTAAAAAAAAAAGAACCCTTCACATATCACTTTGTTTGACATACCTCTATTATTCTACAGAAATGCACCACAGTCTGCTTTATGATGCCTGCATATTCAACTCCAGCCTAAACAAAAATTCAATCTTAACAGAGAAGTTTAATGCAGATCATATTCTGAGCTGTGGTACAGAGCTACATGCACTTAAACCAAAGCACTGATGTTCAAAATATGAAAGCTCTGGCATCAATGAATGATATGTGCTTGTGGTAAAAATGCATTTGCAGGGTGAAAGTGGGTCAGGCTTCCTGGAAAAACCTCCCGCAGGGAGAGGTCTGTCACAGATAGGAGTAAATAGACTTTGGAGGACCACCCCCTTCACGGTCTTTATCAACTTTCCTTCCTCCAACTCTTTTTTTTTTTTTTTTCCATTTTTATCTTTTCTGCTTCATTCGTTCCCCAAGAACCACTTGCTCAAAAAACACCATACATATTCAATTTGCCTCCTTTCCCCCCTCAGGTCCCACAAGCACATACTGTACCTATAAATGCCAGATCAAATCCTCCTTTCAGTCTTGAATTATTCAGTCTACACCATTTGTTACTTTGCTTGTATGTTAAAGTCACTCAGGGGAGCTCAATCCAACACAAATTCAGATTCACAAGGATAATCTGAAGATATACCAACTATGATAATAAACATCCAAATCAGCAGTACACCCCAGCTGCGATAAGACTGGATGTTCTTTAGTTTGTAAAGTGTATTTCTAGATCAAACAAATATGTTTAATTCTAGTTTGAACTAAAAACCTGTGCGGAGATTCAAAGAAGCTAAAATGGAAAAATAACTGGAATTAAGGTGCAGTAATTCTCTAAAAAACAGAAAAGTGCAGACACTTTTGGCTTCTTTAAAGAAAAAATTAAAACCTTTTTAGATTCTGATTAATCAACTATTTCCCTCTTTAAAGTGTTAGGTTGAAGACTATTTTCGGATTTAAATTTGCAGTGAATACATGTTTTAATATTTCTTGCTCTTATAAAATACTTTCAGGTGTTTCACAAATTAAGTTTTCTTTTAAACGTGTCTTTAAAGGTCTAAGTCATTTTCTTTCCTTTTATGGCTAGTAAAGCTCTCTGATTTTCTTTGTGCATGCATGGTGGTATGAAAGTACACCCACCTTACCTTTTAATAGCCTTCTCGTAAAGTCTGCTTGAGGAAAACCACTGACTGCCGTTATGTTGCTTGAAGTGCAAGGAAACTAATTAAGGTAACAGGCTTTGTTAAACTGCAGTGACTCGGATCAGTTCATTTGATGGGAAATATATAATGTGAAATTCTTCAATTCCAATTTTTCCTTTATAGGAACCTCACTGTTTATGTCAGTTTTAAATTTCCTTCTCAAATTTGGTATTTTTTAAATATGAGAACATGTATTTGTGAAGTCCTTTGAATTGCATAATCTTGAAAATAAAATGTTATTAGAGGTTTTGACAGGTGCATCTTCAACAAAAGACCTCATGTATTGCTAAATTCATTCACATATCATCTAGATCAATTACACACGGAGTAATATATTTTCAGTGTTTATTTCTTTCAATTTATTTAGGCAAAGCTGCAGATGGGGAGAGACCCAGGTGTTTTCAGGGAAAGGGGTTCAGGTGTCCAATTCCCACTGCTTAGCTATTCTGAAATATCTTACCTTCACTAAGGATAAAAAGAACTGAACATTTCCTCAGTGGCCCATAATCAAACTGAAAAATAACTTTCAGATAAAAGTCGAATTTGCAATTTATTTGGAAATCAAGTGGAGAGACCAATAATTCAGTTTGCTTTAAGTCCAGAGTGAAGTTTCCTCAGTTCAGTGTTGAATTTAGAAGCAGTATCCAAACTCAGGATCACCTTCTACCTGGACCAGAGAACTTCATCCTTCCCTTTGCAGAATAATTTGATGAAAATAATTATTTTATTTTCCAGCAGAACTTGGCACCTGGCCCCACGGCTGGGGTAAAAGTACCAACAGAGGCTTTAATGACTCTGGCACTGCTGTGCAAACTGGCTGGCAGTGTTTTAGTCCAGACCATCTAACTAGAGACAAAAGCCAAGACCAAGACCAGAGAGTATTGAGAACGAGACAAGACCAAGACCAGTGCCCCTCGCTACATGACACAATAAAATGTGACATATGATCAAAATTGCTAATGAAATTGATCTGAAAGATTCACGTCCTTATTTCTTATCTCTGAATTAACCAGCTACATGGATCCATCTTTAGTGTTTATTATAACTGGAAATGGGTTCAATTTTCATTTATTTATTGGTTTCTGCTTCATAAATTCAGAGCAGAAATGAGAGGACAAATAGATCATGCAGTTGCATAAATCTTAACTTAGAGACATCATTTCGGAGCATAACTACTGCAAAATATGCATAAACAAAAAACATATGTCAGAGTAACGACCTGATAAAAACATAATGCTTTATGTCACATTAGGAAGATAAATTGAAGTGTCACTTGACCCAGCATGCTAAATGCTTGAAGTGCCAGATATCAAAAGGTTGACCAACACCTGCATTCTGATTCCTGGTGGTGATGATGAGATGAGCACCGAGTTCAGACAATGAACATAACCATTTTATAACAAACTGTTACTCACTTTGTTCAGATATAGTAGCACATCACAAATATTACACCGTTCATTTTGACAGATACATAAAAAGGGGGTTTAATAGATTTGACATTATTGCTGTTTCACAAAATCCTCAAATTTAAGCCAACATATTACGCATTTACAAAGATACCAACATATGCAGCAGGAAAGAAAAAAAAAAACATTGTAATGGCAATTTAGTCAGTCAGCTGTGATCTAAAAGGTCAAAAATATTTTTTTTAAAAATACTGCGGCGGTTTTGGATGTAATCAAGTCCTTCATTGTGGCTCGTCTCTGCAGAACGAAGCCTGGATACAAAAGGATATCCAGGCTTTAGCTCTGCAGATGGAAGAGGGAGAATCCTGGTTCCAGCGGGAGTGAGTGAACTCAGGTTGCGCAGAGAGCAGAGCAGCAGACAAGATCTTAAAAGGAAGGTGTGGCTGTTCGAAAGGTTTGATTAACAGTCGCAAATTCCCTTTAAACCCAGTCTGCTGGGGGTCAGAGCTGTGTTGCTGGGGAGCGTTTACCTGGTCGACGATTATTCCTGTACAAACTTCATCCCGAAATCAGTTTTTTAATCAAAATACAATAAACATCCAGGAAAAAAACCCAAATCAAAAACAAATTAGAATCAAATAGTTTTTACAAAGTTGCTTAAATTGATCAGCAGTGTGAAGGAGAACTATTGGAAAGTGCATTGGAGAAGCAGCAGCAGCTAAAAATCCTCCAATTGGTGTACAAACTCTGAAAGTAACAGAAAAGCCTGAGAGCTGCTGCGCCAAAATAAACTAAAAGCACCTGAAGTGCCACAGCATGGCCGAACACACAGAAACACATCAACATCCTCCAGCTACTGTGGAGCAGCACTTACATTCACTATGGCCTCCTTGGTCTGAGCCATATCGGATATAACTCCATCTGTAATGATGAGCAGGACGAAGTACTGCGATCCGTCCTGCACGGCTGCTGCATACCTGGGTCAGAGGAATGAAAAGCAGAATGTGAGCACCGAAATAAAGTGGAGCTTGAATAACGTTTAGAAGAGCTGCATGTGCGAGGCTGTGGACTGGGATTGACAGAAACATCCGAGAGCTGCAGAAAAGTAACCACTGTATCAAATATATCCAGAAA
Source organism: Poeciliopsis gracilis (assembly GCA_911649635.1). Taxonomy (NCBI): domain Eukaryota; kingdom Metazoa; phylum Chordata; class Actinopteri; order Cyprinodontiformes; family Poeciliidae; genus Poeciliopsis; species Poeciliopsis gracilis. The sequence continues at coordinate 12,440,723 of CAJVRI010001220.1, read as the reverse complement.
TGCAATAAATAAAAAAAAAACATGTCACTGCATTGAGAGCGTGACACAAAAACATAATATAAACAGCTATAATATTGTGTATAGCTTCTTACGTCTCGGGAGTCTTGGCAGATAGTATTACAGAACCCATCAGAGAGATACCACTGCGAGGCTGTCCTAGTTTTAAATGCCCATCGCTGGCTTCCACATGAATAATTTATTAAACTGTTTATGCAATCGCAGCGGTCTTATTCTTTCAGAACATTATTGATTGCCTAACACCTATAAGACCAGGTTTGATGAGGCAGAGGAGGGGAAAAAAAACCCCAAAAAGCCTCATTGCAGGTTCCAAGGACGGGTCAAAGGGGAAGCCGTCATGCTGACCACTCCCCTCCCACCAGATTGAGAAATTTAGCTGCGAGATGCTGACATTTTAATCAGAGAGCGTAACCGTCGGTGGCGGCAGCGTGAGCAATGAACAGCGTTTAAAGATTAAAGAGACATTTGACCTCCTCGACTTCTTGACAGTAACTTCGGACACATTCAGTGGACACTTTTAAGAATATCGCCACAAGGATAAACAGATTCCCTCATTTATCATACAGCGAATGATAATATTAAAAGTATGAGCCATTTATCACCCCGTTTTATATTATGAAGCAGCTTGCATCGTACATCAATGTTATTTAAACCTTTAACACCATAAACTGCTTTATTCAGCCACATAAAAAAAATGCATGTCCTTCTGCAACAGATGTGACAACATGTGTCTTCTCATGTATAATGAGAATTACTCTTCTCTTCTCTGGCTTTAGGATGGTTTGTTTTGATTTTGCATCTCTTTTAAATCCAAACTGCATTTGGAAAGTAGGATTTATTCCACTCAAATTTGCACATATTAGCCTTGGAGAGGCTAAAAGAAACGCAGAACTTTCTTTTATGACGAATTTCATTAGCTTTGAATCAAGACTATTCAACACTGTAATGTGAAGTCTTAATATGCATAAAAGCCTTTAGGGTTGTTTTTTATGCCTACATTTCGGTGCATGGAATACAGTAACATGGCCTTTGGGGGATTTCATTCTTGTAGATTGTGTTCATTTGCTCTGCCGGTTCTGCTTTTAGAGTTGACAGCACCCTAATATTCATAGTTGAGTTTATGATTGATTTTAAAGTCTCTTGTATGTTTGATGCTAAAATACACAAGCCACAACATGTAAATGAAACTAACACCGATTATTGTTGGAGCAAATTGTTGAAATATTAAAACAACATTATGTCTATTTATTATTGGCAAGTGATAGCTACCATTATGAACTGTTTTGTGCTCAATTGCTTTTAAATGAACACATTAGTCTGCGGTGTTAAGCATATTTTAATTGATCCTCTGTTGAATTGCTAACTTATTGTGGTGGAGGGGTTTGAGCTTCCATATGATCCTGAGGGCAATGTTGCTCTGGGGTTCAGCCTGCAGCAAAATGGAGTCGGACCAAAAGCGATTCAGTTATCTCGATTAAATGGCAGACCACAAGAAGAGGTCAGCCTTTCCCTGGACATGGAGACCAGGGCATCCTCCTGGAGTCGGGCCTGGTGATGGTACCTGGATTTAGCTCAGCTCAGCCTAAAGAAGTTACAAGAACAAATCGCCAAGTGGCCCTTGACCTGCAGGGAGGAGCGTCAGGATTGGGTGCCATACAAGCTGGCTGGCAGTCGGAGGCCAGAGCTGTCACCACCGTTTTTTTTTTTTACAGATCTCTCAAAGTTTCCCCCAGAAAACTTTCTAAGCCCAGTGGTTGGGTGCTAGAGCAGTCATTCATCCAGAGGCCCGTCGTGTTTTTGAGTTAAAAAAATGTTTAAAGTTGACATAAAATTTTAAAATATCACTTGATCATCATGAGTTACTGAAGGACTGGAAGACCAACACCTGGACGAGTGATTTCTAAAAACCACAACATTTCTCTTTATTTTATTTATTTATTTATTTATTTATTTATTTATTTATTTATTTATTTATTTTGTTTTGTTTTATTAAACTAAATGGTTATAAATAAATGTTTCAGATATAGTTATGATAGGTTTCTTTATGGTATTACTATTAAAAACAAATATTTCAATTAAAATCTGACCACCTTTACCAAACCTCCTGTGTTTTCTGTTTATTGAGGAACAACTAAGTTTTCATATACAGCCAATAAATTAATTTGCTGAACTATGAACATTTCAATCACAATGTTAAATTAAAGCCGTTTTTAAAATAAAGGAGTTTTAGTAAAACTCCTTTAATAAATAAATAGGTTAAGTCATCGTCACTTCTTGAAGGGCAACACGACATGAAATAATTTCCCTGCCGTTCACGTGATCTTTCCTCCCACTTTCATCACTACATTAAGTCTAAAAATAAAATGGTGAGCCCTCTAATATGTCGCCTGATTTCCATTTCCTTTCATCTCTGCCTTACAGCTGACTGTTTCTCCATCATTAGCTCCCCTCAGTTCTGAGAGAAAACCTCCACTTGCAGACTTAATACCTCTAGCGGCAGAGTTGCTATATTTACAGGCCGGTTTCCAGAGAAGAAATAACTGGGCTCGGATTTATTCGCAGAGGGAGACTTTTGTGTTCGCACCTTGCCACGTGATTCACAACAGGAGCGAAGTTGGTGGGTCCATACAGCTGAACCGTCTTAAGGCTTTGATGGTAAGCTTCAAGAATCCCCTCCATACCATTGCAGTATGGGTTCTCAACGTTGCCATTCTGAAAGAAACAAACAAAACAAATCCGTTACTCCAAGAACAACATGGATATGGAATGTGAAGAAGCTATATTTAAGTTTGTGGTTGTCACTTGCCAAAATGTAAAAACATTTAATTCATTGAAATATAAGTGGAAAATAGTACAAACATGAAAGTTAGATTTTGTTAAAGCATTTTAGTCAGCAATTATAATTTGATTGATGATTTAATGAGATTCCAATTATCCATCCACCCATTTTCTAACACCTTTGTCCCTAGTGGGGTGCTGGTGCCTATCTCCTGCTATTTAATGAGATTAATGCATACAATTCTTCAAATGTTTAGCAATTAGCTCACAGTCTGTCATCATTTTTCTACACAGATATATTTTGGTCTCCCAAATACATTTTGTCTGCCCACTTTGACACTGAGAAAACTAACTTCAGTTTCGTCCTTGCTGCTCGCTCAGTGTCACTGCCTCACTGTAATGTAAATTTTCTCCACAGCCTAAAGGTCCTGAGTTCTCAAGAGCACTTCATTAAGAGTGATCTCTGTACTCGCCTGCCAGATTTCCCTACAGACGCTGACCAGTAACACTATCCCCCGGTTACAAGGATGTTATCGATCTTTTTCCAGGCTCGCTCCTCTGCAACTACACCCTACTGAGAACGAGGAAAACAAGGAAGAGCTGAGGGTCGGTGTTTAAACTGGATGAGCATCATGTTTTACCAAAAGGTTAAACTGCAGAATAGAGCTGTCCTGTCTCAAATCTGTCAACTCGTGGTTCAGACAGTCCTGTGTTTCTTATTCTCCCTTTGTCTTCTGTCTCTTTGAATGATGACTCCCCTGCTCCCGTAAAGACGTGGGGCAGACTCCGAGGGCTGAGTGACATTTTTGGGGAGTTTTATTTTTGAAAGAAATCACAAGAGATTTTCTTGTCGAATCTCGCTTCAAATGCTATCTTCCTTGACCGCGGGGCAAATTTCAAAACCCCGACACTGTGACAAATGTTCCACAAAGGGATGTAACTTTACTTTTACGCCCACTTGTGTGAATACAGCATGAAGAGAAATGAGGCTTCAATTATATGGTGAGATGAATCTTAATTTGCAAATTTTAATGGCGGATTGGAGTGATGCAGACATTACCCTGTAGACACACTCCTCATTAGGCTGTACTGTGCAGCCGCCGAGTGCATTAGCTGGCTGAGAGAAGCTAAATTGATTTAAGAATCCTTCAGCCCTACAGAACCTAATTTACACTACAAAGGGATGGAAATTCCTTCTGTTTGCCATGCACAAGTAGTCACGTTCATGTCAATAAACATGCATCTCTGCATATCTACACATGCTGGATGAGACATATGATCTCAGCTGAAAGACGGGGATCAAAATGACCTTCGCAATGATCCGCGTCAACTCCAGGTGAAACTGCCTAAAATAATCCCACTGTTTACTCACCAGTGGAAACTCATGAGACACCCTCCCATCAGGCGGGAGCTTAGCACCAAATCCAAGTGCAGGGAACATCTTATCACTGTCATAGTCCTGAATGATCTCTCCCACAGCCTTCAGAGCCATGGCGTAGGCATTCATCTGATAAGGGTTCATGTAGTGTAGCGAAGTGGACTGCGATGGATTTCCTTTGGACACAGGAAAAGTCTTAGTCAGTGATGCACATCAGGAGACAGAGAGCAAACTGACAGCTGCAAGAGGGAAAGGGATGATTTGGATAAAATGCAGCAATGAAACCACCTGGTTTATTTTTGTGGATTTAAAAAAAGCTACAGCAGGCTCTTGTGTGGGAGTAACAAACATAAAACCTATGAATGTCGGCTTCTGTAACTTTTCTGAGTTCTACCTATTAAAGGAAACTGTGCTAATGTTAACTGTGTGCAGAATCACATGAGTTTATTTCGAGAAAGGAAGAATGCCTGTTTTGAATCCACAGCTTAGTCACAAGCTATTTGCCTAAAAACTATAAACAAATACATAATAACCAAGAGTGATGATATGCCATGTGTCTGAAATAATTCCTGTATTTGACAAAGTGGCATTATTTTCACAAAAATCTTAACATAACATCAGTGGAAAAGAAACTTTGGCAGGCAAGGCTTCAATATGAGGCACTCCAGAAACATCGATTGTGCCCAGGTGTGCGCTTGAAATATTCACAACAAAACTCCCTAAAAACTCATAATTAACTCTGATGGGATTTTAGAGGCAGTAATAAAAGCATGTGCATCTGCAATTTTATTTAATAGCAGGAGTGCTATTAAGTGAAGGAGAAAGTGAGGATTGTGACAGATGTCATAAGAAATTCATGTTTTGTGTATTTATTTAAAACTCCTTCAAAACTATTCACAAACTTTGTTTTTGATGTTACAACCACAAACTTCAGTTATTAAGATTTTTTATGACTGTGAAGAAAAATGGTTTTAATTTTTTAGTATTACCTTTCAGAGGCCTGGCTGAGATTCACCTTTGATTAGGACGACGACACTCGCCATGCAGTCAGAGTAACTCTAAACTCAACCTGTTTAAAGTTGCTTTTGAACTGTAATAAATTCAACACCGATCAACATATTTGATATGTATTAATAATTTTGATGATGGCATTCATCAGGTGTGGTCTCAAGGGTCTTTTATGACTTTGTGTTTGTCATGTAACCACTTTGAACTGCCTTGTTGCTGAAATGTGCAATATAAATAAGCTTGACTGACTGATTGATTGAAAGGTTTAAGATAAAAAAAAAAAAGGTGTTTGGGTGACCTTGTCAAAGCAAGACAAGCAATGACTTGGAAATTATTTTTTAAAGAGGCTCTTGTTTGAATTTGACTGAGTTGGACAACGATCAACCTCAGTGTCTAGACATCCAAAACAAGTAGAGATGCCCAAAAATAAAAACATGGATCATTTCACTTCCACTACAGATTTATGTAAGACTTTTGTTAGTCATTATAATTTAATGCAAACGTAAAAGTTCAATAGATATGCAGCAGAACGTCTAGTTTTTTTTTTGTCTCTGTTCAGTTTGCTCAGAATTAAATGCATTAGATCTTGTTTCGCTCTGGTAATAAATGCAACTGAACAATACAAAGAGTGCAGATCAGAAGCCGAAAGAAAACTCCAGCGGCATGACATACATCTGACGATATCCGAACGCTGAGCAGCGTAATTGCAGTCAAAACACTCACCGTTTGATGCAGTGAAATCAATGGCCACTGTGAAGTGAATCTGAGTTCTGAAACACAAACAAGAATAAATGTTAGCCAAACGAGAGGCAGGAAAAACCCAACACTGCAGTTTAATGAGGCTCGCCCAGGTTTCGGTGAGCGCCGCGTCGCGTCTCTCATCTTAGAAGAGGTGTGACAAAAGTAACACGTTTATAATTCACTTTTGTTATCTGCTGCCACAACTGCGTGTTCACTGCCATGACCAATTATATTAACGCAGGATTTTGTCAAGCATAGAAAAAGGGATGTAGCATGGATGTATGGGTTGATCACGGTCATAATTGATTATTTAAAACACTCTCTTATTGGAGCACACAAGGTGTCTGCTATTTTAAATGCCAAACATGTCCTTCCACTCGTTGCCAGTCGGTAAAGTAAATCTCTTTTTTCAAAGTGTTTTTGTTTCCAGAAATATGCAGCTCAGTCTTTCTTTATGGTAAAGCTAAAGAAACATTAATATATGGAAAAACTGATCATGGTTTATTAATTCTACAGTTTCTATATATACACATGAATGGCTGCATTTTGTTAAATCAGATAAGGAAACAGTTATGTCTTTGAATATCAGAGCTACGAACAAATAATCCCCAAGACTTGAAACCCACCACTAAGAAATACCAGAGGAAACATGCAAAATGCTGGAAAAACTGTTGTAATGTCAAAGCGATTTTTCCCTTTGATTAATGAGACGACTACTTAATGACATATGTATGGAATGACATTCTTAATTAAAATAAAAAAAAAAAAACAGCTTTATTTTCAATCCTCATTTTGCATTGTTTTATTTATTGTCTTTTGACAGATCCCAGTCTTATTTCAGCTCCGAAACAAACTAATGTAAATGAGTCCCAGGGGCCAGAATTGAAAGTATTGATGAGCTGAGTAGCAATCACAGGCTGGATAAAACCCTCGATTATTTATATGTTTCTTTATCTCTGTAATGGATTGTTTTTCTAAGCTAAAAGAATAAAAAATGAATCAATCTCATTAAAGTAATAAAACTGGAAAAACAAGCTTTTGTTCACGAATATTTTTGCTATTTGTTGTTGCTGTGGTGGTAGACAAAACCTCGAACACAAACTAAAGATTTCTCGTTCTCGAGAGAAACAAAGGACTGAGGGAGGGAACCCTGGATCAAAGTGTGTGCCCTTTCCTTGTGATTAACACTGATTGCCTCCTTTTGATTCCACCTCCATTCAGATATTCACACATGCAGAATCAGAGATAATAGCGGCTTCCTCCTGCAGAGACTGACCTCGGTTCATTAATCAGCATTGATTTGGACCATTCAGCAGACAGAGGGGACTTTTACGTTTGTATGTGGCCTCAATGTAAAACTCTGCTGATTCCTGCTATTACTTGTAAATGTTAGAATCAAAAAAATCGAATCAGTGTGACTGAGCAACAGCCACAAAGTTTCACACAGTAAGAGATTAGATTTGTGGTCGTATCTTCACATAAAAAACATTTCATGGGAATTTATATTTGGTACAGAATTTCAATGAGACATGGAAAATTATACTTCTGGTTATTAATATCAATATTGTCTATTATAATATTGTAATCATTTTCAGAGCAACTTTTGAAAGTGTCAGAAAATCTGTGATGTTTTATATTTATGTGTCTTCAAAGGCTTTATTAATATAAATTCCTCATTTCTGTCTTTTTGTTTTTTTTTTAACTCTAACACTAAATTATTGATCAAAGTTCTATAACTCTGGCTGAATATTTAGGACACGTCAGACTTCATCTCGTTTACTGGTAAATTTGAAAGAGAACATCCAAAGATGCTTGTGTGATGCATGACTTTATTCATCTGACTGACTGAACATGTGAGGCTAAGTGGGGATTTGTTTAAGAGCTGAGCAAATCACTTTCAAACTAACAAATCAATATGGAATAATGTTGACTGATGTGCTAGCGCTGTCTGTTTAGTAGGTCCATTAGTAAACAACAAGGGACTCATCTGTAGAAGCTGCTTCAATCCTAGTTTCATTCGAATCTGGGATTGTTGAAAGAAGGTAGTTCTTCATTTATCAAGGACGCACTACTCAAAGGACAGACTCACATGTCCCTATTACTTCTTCTTATCGGCCAGAAGATAATGCATCAGGCGTCAGGCTTTCAAATGTCTCGTACAAAATTCATGTCAAATTGTTCCCTGATAAAATTACAGCTCTCAAACTGGCCTCAGAGGCACATTAAATGATGGGTTACAGCATCCAAAAATAGCCTGTAAATGGAAAAATTCACTCCAGTTAGACAAACATGAAAATGGCCAAAATGTGACTTTTAAAAAAAAAAAAAAAAAAAAAGATTTTGGCAGTTTGTTTGTTATTAAAGGATTTGCTAAACTTATATTAAAAAAATCATTATGCAACAGTTTGTCTTTGGGTTATTAGTATAATTTCCTAATAAAGTTTAACTATACGAGGAGTTTTAAAACAAGAGGAACTCAAAGGTTCTTACAACAAAAGTGGGTTTAGATACATTGGATATATAAAATAGGACAAATGTATTAAAAATATATGACTGTCATGATTCATTTAAAATGTCACGAGACTACATGCAAAAACAGATTACACCAATGAGTCTTCTTCGTCTGCTTGTGGTACAGAAAGTATTCAGATCCCTTTACATTTTTCACTCTTTGTTTCATTGCTGCATTTGCTAAAACCTAAAAATATGAGAATGTAATATGAGCTAAAAATGTTTTGAAAAACATCCCATCTTGACAGAAAAAAAAAACAGAAATGCAGACATTTTTACCAATTTAATTGAAAATGAGAAACTGGAATAGCACAGGGTCATAAGTATCCAGACCCAAAACTAAGTTCTTCCAAGCAAAACTATGGTGACTTGTCACTATTTGGAATTAGAAAATGACTAACGTTTCAAAGTGATTGTGATGATTTCTTACTACGAGACAGTTTCTGGTTCACTGGGCAAAAACTGAGAGCAGCTGTCTCATGCATTCATTCAAAGATAAATATTCTGCCTCTGCTTCCACATTAGCTCAAATGTGAGCTGAGCTGTAGTGACCCCCACGTCAGAACAAAAACCAGGTGGCACATAAAGTTACACAGGTCTGCACACATTGCTACTAACCCTGTTTTTTTTTTTCCCCATAAAGCAGTGTGACACATGCATTATATGACCTCATGTAAAAATGCCAGAAATGCTGCAGCTATGAAATCCGTCTATATTTTCAATGCATCTGTATTAAAGGTTGTAAATGATGATGAAGAAAACCAATTATATGATCCCCTAAAAGAGTCACGGGGCAGACGGACCGTAAAACGAACTGAAGTCAACGGAATAAAAAATGAAAATATACAGCATCACTTTATTCAGTTTTATGAGGTTCAGAGTAGTTTGAGAGGAAGCTATTGAGCCCTAATCTGATCTGAACACAAGAGTGCTTTAACCCGCCTGATCAAACTACAGATTTAATTTTGAGGGAATATAAATCTTTCATTAGCCTTTTTGAAACAGAGCGCTATCCATCATTTGGACTTTAATTATTTCTATTAGGCTGTATCTCAGCATCAATTGAAGGTAAATGAAAAAATTGAAATAAGATCTCTTTTTAAAACCTCCCGTTTTGTAAACGTGTTCAGGGTGCAGTGGTGTGTCTCTGAAGAAGAAATTGCTTTTTCCCCCCCAAAAAGAAATCATCTGAAATGCATTGTGTTGGTTATCACCTGGTAGAGATGGAGAAGTAGAGCAAAAATCCCACAAAAGGGGAGAAATCAATAGCAGAGGTCTAAAATATCAAAGTTAGCTCTGAAATCAGATTTCTGCAACATGCTGCTCAGCCTGGCTTTCAGATGCCTAATTTTTTTATCAGCTCGGGAAACGTAATAACTTGCTTCACTATTTTATCTTTTGCAGGTTGTGAAGAATAGATATATTTTTCATTCATATTTCAAGCGAAGACCCCATAAAAGCAAAACCTTATATCTTAAAGTCACATATGAAATATTGTTTTTCAGCAAAACCCTGAAACTGCAAACATTTTAGTTCTGCACATTCAAACAGACAGAATTTTGACAAAACACAATTTTGAATAAAATGGTAAAATTTCATTAAAATAAAAAATAATCTGCTATTTAGTGGATAAAAACAAAATAAAAGGTTTTTGTTATACAATAAACTAAAAAAAATCTAGTTTCTGATATTTTTGTACATAGTTTCTAATTCAGGCCCTTTCACAATCAAGGAACCAAACTTGTTTGGTGTCTGTATAACGTTTATATGGACTATTATTAGATTAAATTTCCACCTCATCATTCTTATCTAATTTATCAGTTTGTCTTGCAGACGACATATAAAATGCAATTTGTCTCATTTTCCCTTTCTTTGTCAAAGATAAAAAAGAGAGGAAATGATTTCACATTAAGAGTGAAAAAGATGGAGCAATGGCTACGCAATGCTGCAATCTGCTCTAAATTTTGTAACTATATTTCATCTGATATCTGCTTAATTCCTGCACCAGGCTGATGTTTCTAATTGCACTAAATAGACACACACCTAAACAAACTCATCAAGTCCAGCAGATGTGAGCAATGTGCGGAGCTACTATATGCATCAGATCGCAGTTTTCCTCTAATCTCCATCTGCTGCAACCACAGCAGATGGAGAAATAACCAAAAAAAAAAATGTTTTTGTTGATTCACGGAGAAACCTTACGATCAACATCTTACCAGAGGAATTACGATTACATTTTATTTGACAATGAATAATCACATGCATGAATTTTTCAGCAGTTTGTTACAAAAAAAAAAAAATTAAAGGGTTTGTGATCCATCAGACAAAGTAATGTTATATCATTAAGTGTGTTTTATTGCACCGCTAGCCGCCATTTGCCCTTAAGTGAGTTAAAGCACAATTATGTAATCAGTATTTACCTCTGGGCTCACGAAGAGCAGGTGGGGATTTGGGTGTAGGACTTTTGATTTACACCGTGGTAAAGAGTTAATGTTGCATTAAATCTTCAGGAGATGTGCTCTAATTTATCATACTCAAATTATGTCAGACTGCTCACCCGGATAACAACCAGGATACAGCTACATATTCCCCTCTCTGCCTCAAAGGCAAAACCAGAGAGACAAAAAAGACGAAGTTTCTCGTAAATCATAGCTATTTTAACTTATGATAAGTAGAGAAGAAACGCTGACCCTTCCCTGTAGGAGTCACGTTGTTGACGGTAGCTTTCAGAGAGCTTTTATCTCTGGGAACCCCTTTTGAAAAGCTTACAGCATGATGACAGACTGTTGAGGGTTTTATCAAAGCAAACACTGAAGATACAGTGGCAACGATACACAGAGAGGAGCGATTGTCTGCAACTGCACAAAGGAACTGAGGAGATTTAAATATATTATTAAATTCCTGCAACAAAATAATGAAGGATTCCTGCTGTGCCGCCAAGACTACATTCTTTATCTGAGTAAAGCTAATCAATGGAGGAGCATGGATGAGGTAAATTTTGCTCATTTTTTTAATCATTAAATATTAAACATGTTGCTCTAAAGAATGCAATTAGGGTTACAGTCAAGGGTCATATAATCCCTGCCCTAATCACACTGCAGCCAATAAGAGCTAAAAGGAGATTTTTCCTACAGTTTGCATTCTGTGGACACTTTAAAAAACCTGCTAAAGTCATTTTAATTCAAAGATATACATGTGTATTTTTTGTATTGTAAATTTTTGTGTATTTTGTTGGATTTACCCTTCTTGTTAAGCACCTTGTGACCACTGTTTGCAAAAATGTGCTATAAAAATGGACTTTTACTGACTTTAAAAGTCAGTTTAGTTTGCTTATTTAATCACTGTTCAACATACATGTCATCTCAAAGAATATTAAATACATCAAGTCTAAATGAAGGAATTTAAAGAGACAGTAGCTGCAATCCTGTAAAGAGACCCAAAATGTAGGTTACTGAAGGTAGGCACAAATGTTAATTCTGCTGTTTGAGAATATGAATACTGAAGCAAATAAATAATCAAAAAACTAAGCATGAAATTATTTTTGTAGATCCTTGTTGTTCATAATGTTAAACTTACAGTATCTGAGAATGAGTTTGTGTGAGTGAGGTTACGACATGTGGGGTTATGTAGTGTTTGAGTGTTTGTGTCTATTTGAGTTTGCTGGAGAGAAACCAACATGGATCTGGGACACTCAGCTGTTAGCAGTAAAGAAGCAGAAAACTAAAATAAGGGCAGCTGCTGATCCACCGAGGAACATTTCCATATGTGATGTGCTTTTAATTAAGCTCTTAGGTTATAAGACCATATATATATATATATATATATATATATATATATGTATATATGTGTGTGTGTGTGTGTGTGTGTGTGTGTGTGTGTGTGTGTGTGTGTGTGTGTGTGTGCGTGTGTGTGTGTGTGTGTGCGTGTGTGTTTTGATCAATAAAATTGAAGAAAATGTGTGTGGTGCCTGTGCTGCCTTGGGCAGGGGATGGGAAAATAGGATGAGGTAAAGTAATGCTCTTAAAGCTGCTGCATTAAATATAAATGTTCCCCTTCTATGCTCTCTTTTAATTTATAAATCTCAGCAGTGTCTTCTCTAAATTCTTCACAACACTCGGGAAGTCTCACTGTGCTGCTGCTCCAGCTGAATAATTGACAACTGCTCAACTGGCATTTTAATACCAAATTTGTGTGTATTTTATTAGTGTGCAGCCCTTATTTTTCTAACCATTGTTTCTGTGTTATGATACTAAATAATTGAGAAAAGTAGAATATATCACAATGACTTTCAAATGTTCAAAGATAAATAAATACAAACCACTTGGTTTGGTTGCACTCATTTCAAACCACTAATAAAGCAGTGCTGTTGAAGTGAAAGGCAGGGTTTGAAGATTTGTATTTGACTGTTTGGAGCATTTACCAATAAGCACCGCAGCATTGGCTGACAGACACTGTGAACTATGTGATAATGATGTTTTCACAAGTTCCTAAATTCAGCTGCAGACAGCAGTGCAGATGAATTGCGGGTGTGTGCAGCAGCAGGGAGCTCTTTGAAAATGTAATGCTGGTTCCAACGATCGGGGCTGTGACAGCTCTTATTATGCTGTTGCAAATCAACAGCAAGCAGAGAGTAAGTCGTTTTGTGAGGCATGAATTTGGTTATTTGAACACGTTAACATAAGGGCCGATAAACTAGGAGGGATGCAGTGCGTAACAGGAGTTTACAGAAATGCATAATACATGCTTATAATTGAACATAATTGGTACTCGTATCAATCTTATGCAATACGTAGACTTATTCTTACATAAATTAAATATTTATCTCTTCTCATGAGTTTATATGTAATCCAGAATGAAACACAAAAGCGGTTTGATGCTGATATTAACAAAGCTAACATCTTGGTGACATATGTAGCAAAGCATTCTGTAACTTTTATAATGTATAATGATCAAATGACCATCTGATAAAGCTCTAATTTAATAGCTGTAATAGGTTAAATCTCAACAGTTCCATCATTGCTGGTAGGAATGTAATTTATTGAACATCTTCAAACATGGTGCTTCCTTGAGTAAGATCAAATGCAAGTGTATTTAGCATTTCTTTTTAATATTAAAGCTGCAGTTGGTAATTTTTATAAAAATATATTTAATTACATAAAAATATATATTTTTACTTATTTGTTAAACATATATTTACATATTCATAATACTTTTTTTTTTTTTTTATCATATTAGTTAAATGTGTCACTATTTCCTACCAGTGGTCCTACAGGCATCTGCAGGAATTCATCACTCCAGGAGGAACGTCTTTGTCAACTGTGCTCATGTATGTGCTGCTCATATCCTTCCCTGCACAGTCTCTACTGCCATTCAAGCTGAAGGTTGCTGGTGTGCTGCAGCGGTGCTAATGTTTGGAAAAACTACCTAAAACTACAGGAAAACTAACAAATTACCAATATGTTGGGAGAGAGCTGTGGCTGGAGAGCTGCAGTGCATCAGAGCCGAGGGAACGGACCTGTAGGGTGTGCTTGCAACTTTTAATAACCTACATTTCAGTAAACACAACCATTTTCCTCAGAGGCTCGAACTAATGAATCCAAAGTGGATTTCCTTTATCCTAAAGCTTAAAATCGAAGATAACCGCTGCTTTGCATTAGTTATGTGCTTGATGGGCATTTACAGAGAAGGCAGAGTTTTTCTGCTGTCTTTTACAAGAAAGTTTTAAGCAGAATCATTGAAGAAAAAAAACCTCTCAAAAATATATGGGCCATACAAACTACCACATACAACCAGTCCCCACAGACTCCAACATATAATTTACTGAACAAAGTGCAAGACAAAAAGCTGTGAAATATTTAGCACACCCTGAAATCTCTGCACATGCTCAACCCACAACCCAATAATTTTAGGGATGTACTTTCTTTTTTATCTTCACTGTAAATCTTATGTGACACAACAATTACTAAGGATGGTCTGACACAGGAACAACTTAAAAAACCGTGTAAAAATCAATGACATCCCATTTACCTTAGTCACTGTGACGTTTTTGCTTTTCACAATTTTCTATTTTTGTAGCTGTTGCTATGCTACTCAGACTTTATTCTGCAACATGTGGTTAACATAGGAACATTCTGTAGATCAAATCTTAAAGCAGACTTTTAGTTTCTGCTGCAGTAGCAGTGGAAAAAATATTTATTACAAGATTGTATAACTTTTTTAATATGAATTGTTCAAATACGGACAATTTGCTCTTTGGGTTTCGGTTCCACTCTGACTTCCAGTTGCATTTAAACATTCAGGGGAATTTAATATCGGTTCAGATGACAAACTTAAAACTTTTTCAAGGAGCTGTCTGGCTGATATCCATCTTTTCACAGAACCCACTTCAAAAAAAATCTGTCAGATTCTTGTTTAGGATGATAGATCGCTGCAAAGACAACGACTTGATGCAATCAGTGGAGGTTCCTAGAATGGATAATTTCTCAATAAATCTCTTTCTTCTGATGCAGACCTTGGCAAGTATTAAAGGTAAGATGGATGGGGAAAGGAGGGCGCAGTGGAGGCACAGATGATATTTGACTGGAGTCCAGGATATCTTTCCAAATATGCAGAGCAAACCTGAACCCCACCAGATATTCAGAAATACAGTAATTGCAGGAGAAAGGCGACAAAGAGGCAACAAAGATTTCATGGCATGGGATTGAAATTAAAGTGACGAAGGCGTGTTATTTTTTCCCCAACATATTTTTATTTCATGATTCCTCTAAATCAGGGGCGTCAAACTTGTTACCATTTCGGGCCATAAGCAAGACCAGGAATGTCCTCAAAGGGGCGACTGTGGTAGAAAAACTACCCATCAACAATTTGATGATAACCTCAGAACATTAAATACTATTTAAGATTCTCTCACATGCCAAGTGATTTGGTTTAATACAAATAAAAACTGATGTGGTTTGACTTTTTTAAACTTAAACTAAATTGACGCACAGAACTGTTAACATCAGGTTCTCTTTCTGTGGCAATTAAGAGTCTGAAGGACCAACAGAAATACTGTCGTAATTTCCATTTAATTTGGACTAAAGTGTTTTCAGATAAAAATGGAAGGCATTTGATTTAAAGTGTCTTGAAGTAAGATTTGTTGTGAATTGGTGCTGAATAACTTGACTGAATAGTACAATCCTTTTTTAAAATTTAGATATCGAATTTGATGTTTTAGCAGATTCATACTAAATGTGTGGATTTGTCTGTGATGTAATTTTGCTTGAAAGAAACCCAGTGAGCCTCCAAATAATATGTAATTTATTCCCCTTTATGTATTCGAACACAAACAAGAGAGATTTATGTCCCGATTTTAAAAAAAAGATCAAAGTTAATTTGATATTTTTGTTTATTAGACTCACCCTCCTTTGATGTAATCCAAGAACGTGTGCTCAGACTCTACATTAAACGACAATAATGACACCTGGGGAGGAAAAAATGAACACAGCATGTTTATTAATTTAATAAAACCAAATCTGCCAATCTATATATTAAGCTAACCATCCACAAAATTACTTATCCATACAGAATATCCATGGAGTCCATTAGTATTAGAATCATGGCTGATGGATGATCAGCATGATGGATAACTATTCACAGATTTTAATTACAGAGCCACGGCATTCACCAAGAGCAAGAGCAGTAATAAAAAAAAAAAGTCTCATTTATAAACATTTTATAATTACTCCATTAAAAGGACAAGGAGAAATCACACGTGTTTTTAACTAAGAAACTGAGGACAAATGGAAAAAAAAACTTTAAAAAGAGGTGCTGCACTGCTTTGTGATATCAGCTTAGTGGAAACCTCCTGGTGAACACAGAGGGAAGAGCTGCACATGAGAGATGGAATGAAATTCATCCTTGATATTAGCCTCACCGTGCCAGAGTTGACATATCTCTTTTTCTTTAGTTTCTTCTTTGGATTCACCACCTGGAATGAAGGCAGGGCGGGAACAAAGGATGATGACAACGTGAACCTGCAACACAATTCCCTCCATCCACCCCTGGGCGAGTAATAAAAACATCTTTGTCCTCCTGTTCCTTCTCTGTAAGGGTAATGGTGCATAGGGAATGAATCCAATATCTGCAGTAGGTGAGAATGAGGTACCATTGATCACGCCTCGCAGCAAGACACAGATTATTCAGGAGGATTTTTATAACCACCTACTCCGTATTCTACATGCATCCTAGGGGACAAAAGAATACTTGTCCTACATTTCAACCCTCGGTAGCAAACAAAACGATAACTACATTCGGAATGAATTAAACTGTGAAGATCCCCTGGCCGTGCGGGAAAGAGGAATGTGGGCAGGAAAATTGTCAAAAACAGGTGATAAACGCAGCGAGATGAGAAATTACCGTATTTTTCCCCCTTTAATCAAAGTTGCATTAAGAGCTTGCAGCCAAAAAAGCATGTAACTGAGAGAGCAAGGTCAAATGTGTCTGCTGCTTAATCTACGCGTTTGTGCACAAGCATAAAACATCGGCCTGAAGGAAACTTTCTGTCTCTTCTCTGTGGTTTCTAAAAATAGTTTTAGCCACAAAGATGATGCCTTATAGCACTACAGCCGCTACTGTCAGAGCTCAGGTTACGTCAAAAAAATATCACATGCCACTCAGCCAGCTTTCATTATCCCTCTAACATAGCAGCTTGTAGAGTTAATGCTTATGAGCTTTGTGCATATCAGGCTGAGAGTGAATAAGGCTGAACATTGTCACTTGTTACCTATTCAAAGTCTTTTTTTATCCATGGACAAAAAAGGAAGCTTGATTCTTTCGTAGGCATCCGTAAAGTACTTCAGGGACTCTTTATCACCATTCTGCTCCATAGCAGATTTAAGACACTGGTGTACTTCCTTTTCTAATTAAATTGAGGCCAGTTCTTACTGGATGTGCCTTTATGTGGCATGTCGACACTGTAAAACGAGTAGCTCTGCAGGAGCTTCTGTGGACGATGATTTTTTTTAGGTTTATTGAGTACCGACCAGAAAAATGGCCAAAATGGCCAAAATCACTGTGCAGCAGTTACCATGTAACCTATTTCAATCCACCGTTGGCCTGATGTGCCTCTTATTTGCAACGGCATGGAGGGTGAATGAAGAAAAATGTTCTGCTGAACAAATGGAGTCGTCATCCCTTTAGAGTTTGAAATAAATGGGTCAGGTTTGCATTGTGGCCTGGATTCTATGTCTAAGCTGTTTAAAGCAGGGGAACACCATGACAAGACATCAAACAATACTCGAGAGGAAGCCTTGCACTACATTCACTAATTATTCTAGAGGTTTCATGGGCAAATGTGCAGAAAACTGCCTTCTTTTTACATCTCCACTCACCTCATACAGATTTAACTGGCTCTGGCCTCTGCATAGCTCTTTGTAGCTTGTTGTGAATTCACCAATGAAATCGTGACTGGAGGAAAAAATAAAAAATAAAACACAGAAAGAGTGTCTTGAGGACGATGAATTTAGTGGGACAAAAAAAACACAGCACAACTTCTGCAACACAAACTTTCTAATCTTCAGTCTGTAAATTATTTTCAACACGAGTCGCAGAAATGGAAGTTCAGGTTTAAAGCCACTTCATAAACAATCACAACACGGAGTGAACATAGATGACGTAAATTACTACTGTACAAAAAATGTAAATAAGATGTTGAAATAGTTCATTTATTACGACATTTGATTTTAATCATGTTGAAACAAAGTACAATAAGAGTTTTACAAGCTGATGCTGATCATTACCTCCCATCTCTGTCCCAGTCATACACCTCCACCTTGATTGTCCTGTGAAGACGCCACAGCAAAACAAAAGAGTTCATTTCCAACTGGGACGCCAGCAATAAGGTACGGTATTTTAGGAAGTAACACAAATTCAAAACAATATATTTTTTTATGGATAGTGGGTGAAATTGAAACTCTAACAATCATATTATCTTGTTGTTTCTGTGCCAGACACATAAGCTGCTTTGTTCTCCACCTACAGCTAATGAAAACACAACATTTAAGATTGGAATATCAGAGCAATAAAAACAATTTGAATACTGCAAAGGTTGTTATTTCCAAAAACGTGTTTTCAGACAAACAAGCCTCATCAAAACCCATATTCTGATTGACGGGATATGATTGCGTTAGCCTGAGAGGATTTGATGAGCGTAAAAAAAATGCTGTCTCCATCCTTTTGAGCTGAAAGGGGGTAAAAAAAAAAAAAGTATCAGGATCCGTCCCTCGCCCTCCCGTTAGCTGCTGTCATCATGTCTCAATGAGTCCAAAAGAAGACGGGATGACAGAGGACCGCCCTGCTGATTCTGACCTGAGCTCATTCTGTCTGCACTGTTTATCGACATCATAAAGTTGTTTAATCCAATATTTTTATTGTGAATCTACTCTCTAATTACGTCTTGAACATTTATTTTGAATCAGAGTATGAAAAAGCACATTTTTTTGACACCATGGGAGAAACCACTAATGCATGTTGACACTGCGGATAACTTCAGGCTGGTGATGACTTGGCATTGAAATAGTAATCGGTTCCAAGAAGAGACTTTGAGCGTCTCCTTAGCTTCAGTTGCAGTCCCCAATCAATTTCACTCTCGTACTGCTCGCTGGAGTAGAAATGAGAGCGATTCCACTTTCTGATCACCAATGGAGCCAAGTGATTACAAGAGTTTTATCAGGTTTGCATGAGGCTGAGAGATGTGATTGCAGAGAGCAGAGTGTACTTCCTCCTTATCATTGCCATCTTGTCATTATCTTGATTTTTACTGTAGAAAAACATGAGAAACATGGAACTAAAGTAACAAGAAGTACTTCATCTACAGTGCCTTGCAAGATTATTCATAAGCCTTCAACCTTTACACTTGTTGTTATGCACGTGTATCCAGGCACTTTACTCCAATATCTATCTAGTGAAAGTCAGTGAAACTAATTGCCATTTTAGAAGTAACGTAATTTGAAAAGGAAGTACTTCTGTTTGTTTCTGTGAAGGCGTCAGAGAGGAAAGGGAAAACTATCAGCATAATGAAGAAGCATCAATCACAAATAAAGCTGTGGAGAATTTTTATTATAAAACAAAAACCAAACCTGTCAACTCATCATTTGAAAATGGAAAGAGCATGGCACAACTGCAAGACGTGGCCGGCCACACAAATGATTCAAGCAGTGATGAGGCCCGGGATAACTCTGAAGAAGCTGCAAAGAGTCGCAGTTCATGAGGGGAAAATCTTTCAGAAGGACTTTTATTGTAAATTCTATAAATCTGCCCTTTTTGTACGAATTGAAAGACGAAAGGGAACGTTGAAAGAAAGCCACGTGAAGTCCCGTCTGCAGTTTGCCACAAGCTGTGTGGGGGAAACAACAAAGAAGGGACTCAGGAAGTTTACTGGAGGTAAATGGAGCTAAATACAACCCTGTAAATAAATCTCTTCAAGGTGACAAAAAATAAAATTGTTCTTTGCTTGAGGTTCACCTTCCAGATCATCAACCTCAAGCATGCAACCAATTTGTCCTTAAAAAAAAAAAACATCAAAATATATATTTTTAAACAGGATCACGAAGAGAAAATTACATTTTAAACTGAATTTTAAATGGTGCCAACTAAATTCAGAGCAGGAAAATAAACCGCAGCAGACCAAACTATCAATATTTTATGATAAAAGTGAGTAAAGCCTAAATTGCTAGGGGTTTCTTGTGCCGCATAAAGCCTCAAAGGGAATCAGACATCTTTCATGCCTCTGCTCCATCTGTCTGACCCAATTAGTTTCTCTGGACAGGTGAGCAGAGGCAGGACCGAAACATCGAAACGGGGAACCTTGGTTGACACCTGGTGTGGTGAAGAGGGCAAAGTTTAACATGCTCTCTTTCACTCTCATGAATATCTGCACCTACACACTGATGATTCGACACACATCCGATGTCGGGCTCTTCTGTTTATCCCAACCCACTGTCAACATCCACAGAACAACAAGTGCAGCCTCTCTCCCTCACTATCTCCGTTTATCCTCTTATTTCTTATTTTTCTGTCAAAACTCCTACTGCTGCCTTGCAAGGCGGCGGTTTGCCGTGAAAAGAAGCAGATAAGGTGGAAGATGCCGCTGCCAATAAGAGATGTGAAATGCTGAAAGGTTTCCACTGTTTGTGGGTGACTCAATGAGCAGATAGGGGGAGAAGTAGGATTTGCAAAGAGAGAGAGAGGCATTTATGGAACAGTGAAGCTGAAAATTGACTCAACATTGAATTTGATGCATTTTTCCATTTACTATTAGAGATGCATCTATCAGAAAATTTGCAGCCAATTTTCAATCACTTCTGTGTCTTTCTGTCACTGGAAATTCACAAATGTAATAAAGTCCTCCAGATTATGCTTCAAATAAAGGTCCTGAACCCTCCGCTACTGAGAGACGATTACTTGCAGGAGGTGTGGATACAGTTAAAGTTTTACCTAATTTCAATTGCTGATGACATACTCAGGATGAAGTTTATCTGAAGTTGCCAGCGCTGTAAACAAACATCCTCCAGTCTGAAAGGAGAGGCGCAGAGCCGAATGACTGTTAATGTTAATTACTGAACGGATCTGAAGCCAAAACTACAGGAGGACTACAATTCTGAAACAGCGCAGAAAATCAACATCGTCACAACTTTTCCTTTTGTTTCCTAATTGGCTCGGTTGAAATTCTACTAAAGAAATCAAGCTCAATGGGAGAAAGCATAGACGGGGTATTGAAGGGAGATGAGAATCAAGTGCAGTTGCGTAGAAAAGCAATGGATAAGCAGAGATATTGCTACAAATAAAACATAACTAAAAATCCCTGCAATATCTAGAGAAACTCATCCAGGAATTTGTCTTGAAAATACATCTGCTGTTGTTGTATCAAACTTCTAGACGTCTCAGGTCTTCTGGTTCTGGCCTGCTCTGCATCCCCAGAACCAGAACCAAACAAGGAGAAGCAGCACTACTAGCTGTTTTCCAAGCAGACCTTGTATGCTAACTTTGTTGTTGTCAGCACAACCTATTAGCGCTTAGCTATTATGCATTCACTGATCAGTAAAAAGGGAGAATCTTTAGTTTTCAAAGACTTCATAACACATCAGGGCCGGTGAAGGAAACAATTGGATAATTTTAGTCATTGGAGTGTTTAAATTATGTGGATCACAACAATGTGGGAGTTAGGTTTAAAAACTCAGACCTCTGGAGTTTGTTGAAGTATGTGTGTATTATTGAAGATTAACTGTGCGAGGCCAGCCAACCTACCTTTCATAGTCCCCATTGCAGAGTGCTCTGACAGGGATGGAAAAGGGCTCCCACACAGGATTCAGGGTATTCTTCACCACCTCGGTCTTGTGACAAATGGTAAACCTGGAGGAGCAGAAGATCAACAGAAACTTACAACCCCAAAGAAGCACAGACCTTCAAACCAAAACCAGGATACAGAAAAAAAATCTCTCCACAGCAGCTTTGCTGTGTTTGAGACCAATTCTGTCCGCCTGCATATGTACGCAGCTGAGTTAAAAGAGGCTTCGGTATGAATTCTTCTGTACTCGACTCCTTTCATCTCGAATCTTTACGCACATCAACCTGGCTTTAATCCCCGCACAGAGGAGCAGAATCCAGATGCAAACTCACGTGCCATCCTCGTTACTTCTATAGAAGACCATGAAGGGGTCTGACTTTCCAAAGAAGTCCTTTTTATCCAATTTGTTGGCACAGAACTGCATGGTGGCATAATCCTACAAAGGAAAAAAACCACAGCGAGAGTAAAGGACATTGTAAATCCGTTCTTTTGCCTCTGTGTCCCTCCTGTTGTTTGTTTATACATGCTGTTTGCCAAGATATAAAAGCACTGAAGCACCAAATAACAGGCAAAAATGCCGACTGAATTCTAATCGGAGGAGAGCAAAACGAACCACCGGGTTCTAGTTTGTGAAAACGTACAAATGCATTCATTACCATTTTTTATTATGCAACTCTTGCTTGCATCGAAAATACCTTTTGTGTTTAGTATAATAATAGTAACAATGTGAGGCACAGAAACGGATTCTAAAACCTCGTACATGCAGTAATAGGCTGGGAGCTGAATATGAGACTACAGCCAACAATACACTAGAAAGGCTGGTATTATTATAATTATACTCATTTAGGCACCAATTCATTGTTCACTGCTGGATAAAAGACAATCTCTTTGCCTCCCAGCTCTCTTGATTCCTGATAGTTTCTCTATACTCTAAATGTGAGCTTGCATTCCAGGATGATAAAGTGTTGGACGCTTAAATAATCACATGAGGAAAAAAGTGAGCTTGTTGATGGTCACTAACAAACTTCAGCTCATCACTATTTAAGCTTTGGTAAGAAACTAGTCAAGCAGTGAATTTCAAGGCAGGTAAAAATCCTAAAAGGGAAAGTTTTGTGTTAAATAAGATGAATTTCATATAACTCTGGTATCGCCTAATATTTTTTATATATATTTTTGAGCATCAATCGGCTCATTTCAGATTACGCCAAATTAAACCACACATATTTAATTTTGCTACCATGTTAAAACACTTCCATACCTCTGATTTTGTACACGGCAGAATGTAGATTCTTTGTTCAGCCTGACTAATTAAACCGAATGAAAATTACATGCAAATGAATATGTCATTATTATCATTTACAGTGATGGGATTTTCTGGCCTCGTCAGTCAAAATGAAAAAGTTAGATGAAACCTCTGCATGACACTTTCTGAATTGTTCCCGTTTCATCAGCCAACAAAACTATTTTCCCCAAAGACTTGCAGGTATTTAAATATTAGTTGAGATCTTGAGTGTTGTTCTTGTTGGTCATCAATATGTTTTTCACATTGTGACTCTCCCATGCTGCTGCTGCCTGGTGTCTTTCTTCTTGCTGAGTCACGAACAAAGAGCTTTTACTGAGACAAGTGAAATCTGCAGCGCTTTAGAAGAGACTCTGGATTCTTTGGCGACATTTTTATGAGACATTTGTGTACTATTGGAATAATTTTGGATTGCCGGCCGCTCCTGGGAAGATTTATTAGTGTTTAATGTTTTGTTTTCCATTTGTGGATAATGTCTTAAAGCCTCAGAAATTGTTTTACAACCCTTTCTAGACTGATGAATGTTTTTCGTCTATTCTTCAATTACTTTAGATTGGAGCATGTTTTGAGCTTTTTGACATTTTTAGACTTTTCCAAGATATCAAATTGTAATTAGGTTACTGTTTAGTAACTTCTTAATTTTACACAATCTCAAACTGAACTTAGCTTTTTAAAAAATAGCAAACCAAAGTTAATTCCTAATCTTACAGGGACCAATTCCTTTAATGGTTACATTGGTTTGGATGGGTATTTGCTTCCTTTATAAATTGAATCATAATCTAAAAATTGTATTTTGTCTGATGATAAAATTTGTTTGATGATCTAAATCATTCACCTGTGATAGATAAGCAAAATTGAGAAAGAAAAGAGTGTACATTATCTTTTGTAGACCTGCAGTTTCACTATTTCAATTGAATAAATACTTTTTTATAATTGTTGTGATTTATGGCTTGCACTCGTATCTTTTTAAGACACACTGAGAAACATTCAAGAATAAGTGCTGCTTGCATATGGGGGATGTAAGAGCTGCTATTTTTACCACAGGCTTCTAGCTTTTGATGCTGCTATTTGATCTGAATCGGCGATGTGCTGAACATGGCCTCTATTGATTGCTTTGACCCACATCAGTGCGGCACGGTCCGTCTGTGACCTACCTCACACTAACCCCTATCACATCGCTCAGACACAGACGCAGCACCGACCCGACTGCTCTGTTGAGGCAACTGCAGAGAAAAAGAAAGTGAATTCCCCTCCTGCACGAAAACACTTCGGAGTATCCTGCTCAAAACGAGCTAACTCCGTTATCTTGTTCTTTTGTTCCAATAATAGTTTTTGATTTTTCAAATCAGCACAGATTATGGAGCGATAGAGAAAAGCTCATTAAAACAGTCCGTGCTGTCAGCTAAAGTGGCTGCTATTCATCTACTTTCATTTCCTTGCGTCATTTTCAATTATTATCGTCTTTTTTAACCAGCTAGCAAAAACCGTAGGGGGAGTGCTGATGAGAACCAAACCTATGGAGAAACCCACTGCGCATTTTAAAACCTAAATTATGTCAAGCTGTCCCTTGGTGGCTTTTCACAAGAACATCTTATTTCACATGTTCCCATTTGGTCTATATTTGGTTTATACAAATAATGCAACATAGCAAAAGAGTTTGCTTGTGACAGTTACCAAAGCCCTCTGGAGCTGTCCAAAACCCACCGTGCTGATGCAACCTCTACAATCAAACCATCATGGCAACAGTGCGCCTTAAGCCCTCATTAGGTGCAAATAACACATACCCACTTTGGTGCTGTGCAGCGTTCCCTCATTAAGTGAGGAAAAAAGCAGAACATTCATTTCAGCCACTGAGGTTCGGCAGCAGTTGCAGAGGAATACAGAGTGCAGTCTGCATGCTTTTCTCTGCTTTATCCAGATAGCGCCGCACAGGATAAGTGGCAGAGCGATGCTCCCTGTCAGTTTCCCAAAGTGGGGCTCTCCTTTCAAAGGGCCACAAAGCAAGTCAGACAAAACCTGAATGCATGTTACATAAGCTCCCATGGCGTCTTCAGGACAGCAGAGTGCAGTGAATCACCCAGTGAATCATGTGCCAAAGCATTATATGGACATTAACGCAGCTCTTTTGTATGTTTCACGCATCAATCCATTTCCTCTGTTTCCATTTATCCATGATGAATGAAAGACAGAGGAGGAGGATTTCCACAAATGTGAGGAAGCGTTTGGTTAATGAAAGAAAGTGCGTGCACAGAGCGACACTTGACAATTTGAATTCAGTACAAAACTGGAAATATTTGCATAAGAAAAACACCTGACATAATCATAACAATCATTCAGGAAATAGGGTTTAGTGCAGGGATATACAGTAATTCATGTTTTTATCCTCCATTATTGACTTTCTGGTGTTGCTTTATTCATAACAAACACAAAGAGACATAACTGAGAGCATTCCTCCCAAAATGCAGAAGTATTCATATTCCTTTAACGTTTTTACTTTACACAACCACAGGCATCGATGCATCTTGGGGGATTTTATATAATAGATAAACAAAAGCAGTAGATGATTGTGATGTACAAGTAATAAAAAGTCAGCATTTTAATATTGTTTTTTGTCATAAAACTTTGGAAAGTGTGGGATTTAAATGTTGCCAATGTTACTGTGACATGACTAAATAAAATTCAGTACAACCAATGGCTTCCAAAGTCACCTAAAAACGTAAATAAAATCTGTGTGAGCAATTAATTGTCAGTATAAATGCAGCTGTTCTGTAAAAGGTCTAAAAACTGTTTGGCAAAGTTTCAAATTGGGGTTACCTTATGAAACATTTTTTATATAACAAACCTAAACATTATCGGTATATTATAATGTTTCAATAAAATCCCAAACCTAAATCCAACTGAGAATCTGTCATAAGGTAACTTTTTAAACACACAGACCGTCAAATCTGACTGCATGGGTAAAATTGGTAACAACATAATTCAAAAGACTAGATAGAAGCTGTTAATGTACAACTGATATATCTAAAAATAAAAAAAAAAAAAAAGTATTACATTTTGGGCTTAATTTAATGCAACAACATTTGAAAAATTGAAGGGAATATACATTCCTTTTCAAGGTGACGCTGTTGCTTGTAAAATATTTATGAATTATATTTTTTAATATGTGACTAATATTTTTATTAGCAATATCCTTCAGAATAAAGCTTAGTATCTCCTTTTCTACCATATAAATTCCTTAAATTCTCTGCTTGCTATGCCCAATCCATTTGTGGTCTGCGCTGTGGTTTGCAGCTGGAATATGCAAAGAGGTTTTCTTAAAATTTAAACCAGAAGGAGCTGCAGAGAGACCAGGAGGAAGATCTGAAAGCGGGCCAACCAACGCTCATGTGTGCAGGACCAAACGGCAGCCAGGAGGAAGTCTTTGATCCATGCAAAGCCTGTTGCTCTGTCTAATGATACCTGGCAAATCCACCACGAAGGCTTGAGC
The DNA here is from genome assembly GCA_911649635.1 of Poeciliopsis gracilis. Classification (NCBI taxonomy): domain Eukaryota; kingdom Metazoa; phylum Chordata; class Actinopteri; order Cyprinodontiformes; family Poeciliidae; genus Poeciliopsis; species Poeciliopsis gracilis. Next base: position 12,414,178 of record CAJVRI010001220.1, on the reverse strand, counting down.
CAACCCTGCAGAACTTCCCCCCGTTGATTCCCACACCGCTCAATTTTCCTTAAATAAGAGCTGCAGGCAAAGCAGCATCTCAGCTGCTGACTTATTGGTCACAGGCGGATTACTTGATAAACACTATCCAGATGGACGGTAGGAATCCTAAACCATCGCATTTCAGTCATGTGGGGCATCGCCGACAGCAGCATCTTCACATCTACTTATCTCTCTTTTATTCTAACTACACTTTCTCAAGCTGCCGAGGTAATAAAGTCTTTCAGGGTTAAAATCTGTGCAAACAGGGCAGGTCTGCAGCAGCACATCTTTCCATCTCTAATTGGCCAGAAACAGTCATTTGTACCGGTAATGATCATTTGCATTTATATTACTAATTCGCCTCCTGAAGTGGTGCTTTGCACTGATGTTGCTAACCGCCATCATCGCAGACGCAATGCACCTGATGACTCACAGCGGTCCTTCAATGAGCATGAGCCCCGACACGCGAGTGCAACCGGGCAGCTTATCATGGCAGGTTCATTATCTGTATCAATCTGATCTGCTTCTTCCTAACAGAAGACCATTTGAAACAAAGTAAGACAAGTCAGGTCTGGTAAAACTGCAGTCAAACTCGATGAAAGTACAAGGGAATTAACATGGCTTTGAACTCTCAGAGTATTACATGTTATGTGGTGCAATAAAACAAGAATATGGTCACTTAGTGGGTTACTGTACAACCTCAAAGGGAGGCCCAGTAGTGCAGCCTAGAATATCTTACTGCTCTCTGCTGCTATGCTGACACAACTATAATGCTGTTATTTACTCTCTTCATTTAGCACCAAGGAGAGAAAGCCAGTGAGCACCGGACACTGGTTATTAATGTGGAGTCATGGATTAACACCACACAGCAGAGTAGAGGCCCAATTTAGTCATTGGAAGAAAGGCGGTCTCATTAAATAACAATTCATGCTTGTAGCATACTCACTAGGTACACAATTTGCAAATGACAAACGCTTTCGCTTGGCAACACGGCGTGTCTTGCTCGTTTAATGAGAACATTTATGATACGATGCATCTCACCGATGGCAGAGATATAAAACATCCTGCTTCACAAAGGCGTGTGGGCATTGCTAAACATGCAGTCGCACAACTTTATAAAGCCTGTCATAAAGCCTGATGTGCGTTTGTTTAGGTGGATGGATGAAACAAAATCTCCTCTGAAAAGCATTTATTGTAAAAGAAATTAGAAAGTAAACCGGTCAAAACTTTTTGGACTTACTCTGCAGTTTCCAAGCTCTTCAGCTGATAAGATTATGGTTCCACATGTCTTCCCAGGTATGCCCCTGTGGGGGAAAAAAAAAACAAATCATTTAAACTTTTAATAAAAGCAGCTTCAACGATCCACTGCGCACCCTTACGTTTTTGCATCTTGGCTCTTGGAGGCTTTTTATTGTCGCACAATCTTCCCTACAGATTCTTCAGAATAAAATCTGACAGAGAGTTAAAATTTCCAGGGACAGGTTTTACTTCTTCCTCTTTATTCTTTTTTTCTGAAAAAGTTTAGTTTTTTTTTTCTTTCTCCAGATTATTGTAATTTACTGTTACTCTAGTTTAGCTATAATTTTGAAGCTTTTAAGAGTTGCATGTGTTTATCTTCGACTTATCTAGCAGCAAGTCGAAGGGTCTTTTTATACCTCACCTTGTTTAGGGACCTTCTCGTAACATGTCAGCTAAATAATTTATGCAATATTTTTGCAACGTTTACTAACATTTTCATGAGGTGACTTGCCATATTTCAGCACTTGTGAATAATAAGTTAACTAAATTTAAGTGAGAGCAGAACAAAATGGATTTTCAATTGATCAATCATACAGTAGCTCTCCTGCTGCCGACATCCTGTCATCTTTTCAGAGTAAAGAGGGAAATTACATGCAAGTCCTGCTGTGGCCTTAGCTGGAGTCCAATCATTAAAAGGTCAAACTTGCTGCAAATCCTCGTCAAGCTGTGACAGCTGACGTGGCTGAACCAGAAGCAGTTTGTCACTGCAGCATTAGAGGCTTGCATTGCAAACAAAAGCTCAAACTTTCAGCATCTAAACATTCGAGAATGGGTTAGACAAAGAAGACTATTAGGAAAGCAAGGCTGATTCTCTCTCTCTTATCCGCCTGCACAAGAAATGATGCCATTACTGCCTGATGTAGTTTCAGCTGATTCCACTGTGGTTTCTTTCAATATCTAGTCTTGTAACACATCTAGTAAAATGCACCATTAAAGTAAATCAGCTCTCTAAGGCGTCAAGTTTGATCAATACCTCCACGAAGATCCTGCATCCAAAGGAATCAGCTTTAAGTGCTGCACTATCTTTGTGGAGGAAATGCGTGAAGTAAGGCAGCTGTAGTCGGAGGGCAAACATATTTAATCCTTGCGCTCTATCTTTTAAGGTCCACGGAGACTCCATTCATGGATGAATTAACTTTCCCTGAATTATCGATGTTTCACTCCTCCAACCATTCACACATCAAATAGGCCGCAAAACGCTGGGTGATAAACCCAGTAAACACAGCAATAGAGGCCAACTTATCTCCTTAAAAATCAAAGCAATGGCCAGCACTCCCATCACACCAGGAATTAAAATCAAGTGAATGCTCAAGAATCGGGTCGAGACGAACCACTCTGCCACCGTCTCACCCGCTGATAAGTGAGCAGGTACCAAGAGGCCAATGGTCTTTTAAATTAGTCATGCATTATTGAACACCGCATTTTCTCCAGCGCCTTCTTGTTAAAATGTGAAGAGCAAGCACAAGCTGAGTGCATAAATAGCTCCTTATTTGCTGACGCGTCTGGCACGTGACTCTTCGCGGGTTTCCTTACGAGATCGGACTTCTGGTGATGTGAAAGCTCTTGCACAAACAGGCCTCATTTCTCTCCGCATTCGTTCACTGACAAATCTTCCTGGGGGATGATGATGATGATGAAACGGTTTGAAATGCAAAGAGGTGGTCTTGCTTTCTGTTGATGAACAGAAAGCTCCTGCGTTGGAGCTGAGAGAGTCTATGCAGCTGTGCATCGAAACATTTGAATATTTACTTGAATCCAGTCAGAGGTCATCTGGGCAGAACATTCAAGAACAGCAGAAAGTCTAGGCGCTTTGTGTCTACGCTCACTTTCTTAGTAAAGATTTAGATTTGTCAAATTTGGACGTGGGACAAAAATAACACAATAAATCATATTTTAAGAATCAAGAAGAAGAGCACTTACTTTAAGGCAGTAATGTGTTTCAGAAGGTGCCATCATTTTGACACCATGCTCGACACCATTTGCATTGCTCCATAATTCATACAGTCACTTTTCAAGCTCCTGTTTGCACCCAACAGATTCTGTGCCATATGGTCCTGACCAGCCCAATGCAAAACACCAACGTGCACAATGTTTATTGATTCTGCCAGAAGGCCTTAGCATGCCTCGTGTTTACACTCAGGGCAGCTTCACGTCTGCCGTCACCTTTCAGCGGAAATTCACGAGATCAAACAAATCCTCGTGAGGAAGACAGACAGGAGAAGACAGGGATGAAACAGGACCTTGTTGTACAGAATCGTCCTTCATCAGCAAAACAAGCAACAGGAAGAACAGCTGTCATGCTTGTCACTAACGCTGAGGCAGAAAGGTAGCTGCAGCGGTCCTGACAGGGTCTCTGTTTGATGAAGTGAATCGAAACAGATCAAGCGGCATATTTCAGCTCATTGCAGTCTCCAGGCAAACCTTTTCTTTCTTTTTTCTTTTTTTAAGATTGTACAAAGAAAACTTGTGCTCCCTTTTTGCCAAGCAAGAGCACATGCATGATAACAGTCATTAATGTTGCCGGTATTCAGGTTTTGGTGTGAGGCATCTATAATTTTCCATCCAGAGGTCGTTGCAAAGCAACTGTTATTTACAAAGTCTCCGTTTTCCGTTCCCTGACGGCGTGGAGCTGAGATGGATGGAGGTGGGTGAGTTTGAAGTCCAAGGAGGGAAAAGGAAGCTATTGATGATGCAGTTCACACTAGGTCATTAGGATGAAGAATGGTCTTGATATTTAACAGCCCAGAAACGTGTCACGCATACAAAAGTGAGGGCGGATCATCGTCTCAGCAAGACGAGTGAGAATCCGACAAAAGGAAAATTATCCTTTCACGCTGCAGTTGTTGCTGGGTTTGTTTTGTTTTTTTTTTATGTTTGGTTATGAAATGGAATAAGAGCAAAAAGCATTATTTTTGTAATTTTACACCCAAGTAGAGATGAGCTTATTAAATATATTGTTTTGTGAGGTAGGAGCAATTGCACTTGGAAACAACAGGAGGAGATGATTTGATTGTTTTATTTTCCCAAAAGAAATTAGTGATTCTTCTGGGCAGCGACTGGATAACAAGCAGAATGTAAACAGAACCGTAAGAAAAGTGTTTCACAAGGCTGGGCAAGCTCTTTGGGATGAAGCATGTTGTTCTGTTTTCTCCTGTTTGTTAAATTATTAAAGTTTTACATTCTCAAACTAATTTTCATCTTATACTGTTTTTAAGTGTACAAAATATAGTTTTCAAATTATGGTTTTCTTTTCTGGAAAGGGGTAAAGAATCCAAATCATCATGGGCCTCTTTTACCTGAACATAATGTGCCATCCTTGGTGAAAACCAATTTCCCCCACTCTGTTTTAACTCAGGCCCGTTTCACATTTTTGTGTGTGTTGAAGGTTGATATTCACTTGGCAGGGCACTCAGAAATCTCTCTTTTTTTTTTTTCTTTTTTTTTTTATTATTATTTTTTTATTATTGTCAGTGATGGATTAGCTGGTATGCTTTGGATGACTGCCCAAGTTTAAATCTCAAACTGATGGCCTGATATATTTTCTGGCACAAAGAAAAGCAGAATTGTGGCATGTAGGTCCTGAAACAGCGACGCAGGCCTGGTGCATCAGATTACATTGTCATGTTCGAACGTTTCTCTCCTTTGTTGTCATTTTCAAACCAGATGTGACAGGACACACCCCTTCCAAAAAGCTTCAAATTTGTGTGATAGGAGTACAGAATATGGATCTTTACAATGTTTTCATGGAAAATGAGTGACACATTTTTTGCTCTTTGTTTGGTCAGCAGTGGTGATTTAGCTTGCAACTCTCCCATGGAGGCCATTTTTTGTTCAGCATCTTTCTTGTTGCTGGATGATGGACACCGACTTTAACTGAGGCCTGCAGCGTTTAGATGTTTCTCTGTGTTTTGTGATTAATCCTCTTGGCACTTTTAGTAAGATGGCCACTGCTGGGAAGCTTAACCACTGTTAAAAATTGTTTTGTAACTCTTTCCATATTGATGAATGTCAATGACGTTGCTTCCAATCGCTTCTTGAATTTCTTTAGCTGAGAACTTTTAGCTTTCTTCATGTTATTAGGCAGGTAGTATCTAAGATATTTCTTAATTTTACAGCTAACAACCATTAAAATGTAAGCAATCATGGTTAATTCGTGACTTAACTAGTGGACTAGTTAGCTTCTACATTGAGTCAGGTTGGTTTGGATAGCATGTATTTCCCTTAGAAAGTGAAACTATCATTTCCTATTTATTTATTCTGGTTATTTTTGTCTGATACAAAAGTTTGTTTGACAATTAAAATTTGTCAGTGTGACAAAAAAAAAATAAAATCATGACACGATCATGAAGTCAAACTGTTTTGAGTAGATTCAGAGAGCACCAAAAAGGCCACAGCAGCTGATTTGACTTTGTGCCACTGTAAATGTTTTGGGGCAATGAGCAGATCATAGCGGAACAGAATTAGAGCGAGTTCCCAAAACTCTATGTGGGTTTAAATGGGATTACGCCTCTAATCCCCCTGATCTACATACCTTGATAAGCATTCATAATCCCTCACCTCTGCAGGATTAAAGAAAGATTCTGAAAAGTGCGCTGACTAATACTAAATGACACAAGAGGATCCGAACAGTGGTTTTTAAAGAGGAAAAGAGCGAAGCTCCACTCTGGTAATACAAGATGAGCTCCTGTTTAAGGAGACGTAACAGCTGGCAAAAGCACTTTGAGCTTTTAGAGAATGACCTATATAGTTTATAAACGCATTCATTTGTAATCAGACCTCTATAGTCTGATACCCCTAAATAAAACTCTGTGAAACGAATCGCAGCAGAAAGCAGCAGATAGCCAGGGGATAAAGCTGTGGATAAGTTTGAACCTATCCTAGCCCAACCTTTCAAGGTCTCTCTCAATTCATCATCAGAAAATTCAAGAAATACAGCACACATACCAACCTGTCCAGATGTGACCATCCATGAAAACAAGCATTGAGCGTTATCCTCTGTTGACAGGAAAACCTTTAGTCATCCATACTAAAATCTGGCTTTTAAGCAACTTTTGCACACCACATTTTTCAGATTTATACGTCTACAAATTTTTAAAAGCCATAGTCTTCATGCTACTGTAAGTTTGCAAATGCAACATATCAAAATATGAAAACATCCAACATGTAAGAATACTTATTTGCTATCCTTAAAATGTTACTTACATGTCCCTTTTTTTTTTTTTTGCGGGTGTTCTGTTTTGATTACATAAATTGCACTGCAGCTTTAATTACCATAATAGTGTTTGATTTTTTTTCTTGATTCTAAATAAACAAGGCTTTCATCAACCACCTGCAATCCAGAAAACGCTTGTTTTGAAAGTAAAGGAGAAGATTAGGAGATCCTGTCAGTCATTTCGGTGCTTTCTCGTCTAAATGCAAAAAATAAATAAATTAATAAAAAACACGCTCAGGTCTCAGGAACATGGCTCTTGTGTTCACGCTTACCAGAAAGAAAAAACTCGCTGCCCCTGGCAAAAACAAAACATCTCTCTCTATCAGAGACCAATGAGTTTTTAAAATGTGTTCTGTTGTTGCTCTCGTAAAGAAAGCTGCACTTTATCCAACTTCCCATTTGCAGGGAAGCAACATCAAGACTTGGCAGATTCACTTTTCCTTCACTGCTGTTATGTCAGTATCGAGCAAAGGACCTTTAACCCCCATTTCTGGCACTAGGTAGAAGTAATTGAAGTCTTGGTGCAGTGGTTTGCCCTGATTCAGTTCACCAACAAAGAGGTTTTTAAATGGTGCAGCAGGTTCTGGTTGAACTCTGACCTTCGGAGCAGAATTACCATATGGTCATGTCAGAAATGAGGACCTTACGCTTTGAGCTTAGAAGAAATCAGCTAAGCTCGCCTGCTGAGTAAAAACCTTCGCTGCCCTTGCTCGCTCTTGCTCTTTATGCCTCCATTAGCATGCAGACAAAAATCTAATGCCTCACGCACAACAGAGATTCAAAATCTGAGCGCTTTCATCCTCCGATACAAAGGAGGGATATTTTTCAGATTTTGTGTCATGTTGAAGTTGTAAGCTGAACCTATGAATCAAGTTAGCAAAGAAATCGCTGCTTTACAAGATAATGCCTAATAAGTCTCCGCTTCATCGGACCATGCTGGCTCTTGTACAGTCAGCATGGTTGAGGTTTTCCACATCCTAAGCAGGAATCCACATTATTGGACTGGGGCCCTTGTTAGTGTTAAGCCTTGGAGCCTAATTTGGCATTTAGTGAAGCAGCAGAATGTCCTAATTGTGTGTGACGTTCAAAGGCAGAGGATGTTGGCTACTGTAAGCCAGCTGAAGCAGGATGCAAATTATAACTCTACAGGGAGTGTCAACTGTTTTGAGAAAGTGAGCGATTAATAATTTCATCACACACAAATCACATGCATAGCTCCTCTCCGTGCCTCTGAAGAATTTGAGGAGCTTGTGGTTATGAGAAGAGTTGCCTTTAAAAGTTGCAGGAAAGCGCTTCTGTAACTGGAGAACTCTGGTTTAGGGCAACTTTTTTTTACTTTAGAGCAACTTGTGGATAGAATTGGTTGCTTTGAGCAACCATTGTTTTGCATTTGGTTTTCTAACCACAGGCTAATTTGCAAACCCAGTTCTTAGTTAGATACACACACATCTGCACTAAAATACTGTGACTATTAACAGGAAATACATTTAAAAAAGAATATTAGAGAAAATTAGTTTTCCACAGCAAAGCAGATTGGTGTCAGCGTTCATGTCTTTATTTCTGTTTTGGCCTTTGATTCACTTGGGAGAGCAAAACTCTAATATCTGTTAACATTTTTATTTCTGATGGAGATACAGGTATCATAGTATTTCAACTATTTTACTTAGAATATTTAAACAGGGAGAAAAAATATGTTTTATTCAAATTTATGTTATCCAAATAACACCAAAACAAGATAACTAACTTAAATGTTTGATGGGTCTGTATTCACTCTCAAGCAGCTTTAAGAAAATAGTTTAAAAACACATTTAAATATTCATTTATCGTCATATTTAGATCATCTAATCGTGGCGTGTCGGTGAGGAGGCTCAGAGTTTCAGTTGTTACGGTTCATCAGCCGCTTCACTTATACTTAGTTTGAACGTGATAACACAGAACATGCAGATGTTTTGTTATTTTTACCTCTTTCAGTGGCTAGACAAGCCTCCATTATTCCTACCATCACCTTAAAGGCTTCATCACTTAAGTAGAGGAGCTAAACATCTCCATAAAAGGTAAAATCAATAATGTTCTTGCAACCATCTCTACATTTACACAGTCAAAAGGACTTGGATTAGGGCTCTTAGTTTGACCAAAAGTGAACTCTTTTACTTCCCACTCATTATTTAAATCTGTGCTGCATTTCATCACAGCTGAAGCATGGCTGCGTAGCCCCCAGTCAGTCAGCCAGCTAACACACAACTTTAAAAGAGCTGTGAGTCTCTGAAGTAGAGATGAGACTAGAGAGACGCCATGCTTCTGATTTCAGGGTGTAAATGTGGTTACAGTGAATTTGAAGTATAAAATCAACTATTCTGTTCTAGTTTTAAGGAGAATATGATGGCACTGTTATGCATTAGGTTGAATAAAAAGCCTTGCAATGGGAACTTTATCTGCCTTAAGGCCCCAACAAACTCCTGAGTAAAGCTGCTTTTCATTTGTCTTGAAAGTCCAGATTCGGTTGCAAACTGAAAACCCAACCGGTTCGTCTGACTGATGTGGTTAATCAGAGACGTTCACAAGAGAAAAGTCTAGTCCAAGCCTGGTCTCAACTCCAGATGATGAGTGAAACAACCAAAACTGCATTTCTCTTTTTAGGCATGACTTCATTCAGCAATTATTTTTTAGAGGAAATGGATTCAACATACAAACCATTGTCTTCAACTGCAACACAAGTTGAAAACCTTTTAAAGCTTCATAACTGTTACCCTGTATGCTGCTCATCACTCAGAAACTGTGAGCTGGTAGCGTTTAACATGTTAGCCTTGTAATGTGTCACTCAAAGTTTGTCCTTGAAAAGTCAGTATTGATTATTGTTGCTGCGGCCTTGTCACTCGTGTCAAATCCAGTCTGGATGTAATTGGTTTGCTCCCATCAGGGATCAGATGGATGCTGTGTTTACACTTTGCTTTGATTGAGTGTGGTGAAACAAACAAGTATACTATATAATTAACTGAGCTTCCTCGTGTTTTTGATTAAATATTGGCTTCTTATCATGTATTTCATGCGTTATTCATCCTCATATAATCATCATCAAAGGTTAGTTTTTCACAAAGAAAATCTTAGAAAATCATTTTTTGGTAAATTCTTCCTGTCGTGAATTTAAATGCTTCCACAAAAAAAAAAAAAAGGAAAGTCTCTAACAAACCAGGACCCTCAGAGCTTTTACTTCTATGAACTTTGTGAACTCAGTTTTTCTTTCTATTGAAAGCAATTCTGCATCCAGACTCAGACTCTGCATTGCTCTGCTCTCCCAGGCTCCAGATTACTGCTGATTTTGAGTTTGGTTCTGCTGGAGGTTTGCTTTGCTTCAAAGAGAGTCGTGTTCTCCAACTGTGGCCAAATGCTTTCGAATTGCTGCCAAGTAAGTAGTCCAATGCAATCTTTTGGGTTTTCTTAAATTGTTACCTTTCACCTAGCTTAACAAAATGAAATTGTGAAATTGATTATAGTGCATCATAACCTTGATCCTTGCAAAATTGTGTATCCATAGATCCAATTTCAAGAGGCGGAGGAGTCAGTTTGGCCCTAATCTCAGTCCCCTGAAAGAGTCTGTACAGCTAGGAGTCCCGCCCGATATGTTTTCTTCTTCTTAACATCTTAGATTTAAACAGATTTTATGCTGGAGAGGTTGTGTGATTGTGTGAGTTCACTTCTTTCCAGCTCACATATCCTCAGGATGACAAAATCTTCCCTACAATCTTCAAGGTTTAATGAGAAAGATCAGATTTTTAAATAACCTGATTTTCCCACTGGCTACATTAACTTCACATTTCTACTTTTCCAAACTGTCAAACTTGCCTTTTTTCTTACCTCAGATATCTCCCAATGGGTCTTAATCTCATCTTTGTAGTTTCATTCTCATTTAAACTGTTTTATGTAACCCTCCTCCTCCTGAACTCCTCCATCTCTTCAAGAGGTCTGGAGAGTCTCGTCTGAAGTCTCACGCTGCTGATCCGCCGCCACCAGACTCTGGGGAAGCTGTCTTATCCGCACAGCTTCATTTACATCACAGCACCACTGATGCAACATGTCTTATTCCAAAGAAAGTTAAAAAAAAAAAAAAGCAATGTTTAAAATTGTTTAATACGTTAATAAATGCTGTCCTGTAAAATTACCTTCTCTTTGCTCATTTTTTTCTTTTTCAGAATTCAGCTCTAGTAACAGCATCGCCTCCTGCAACTTGTTCGGTATTCATTGCGACACTGATAGCTCTGCAGTATCTAAGAGGCTGCAATATTCTAAATAATTATGTATCTGAATATTTTCTAAATCTGAACATTGCATGACCAAATCAGCTTTTTTCTTTTAATGTGAATCCGAAGGACGTCTTTTGCAACGATCCAAAGTTTCTGCTGTGTTAGAAAACTTTGTGATGCTGCTGCATATTTGCTCTTTCACCTGTGTTGTCTCCATTGTTTCTCATGTGTCTGGCATGCAAAACAAAAATTACTTCTGTACAATAATAATGTAGGCCTCTTCCTAACACTGAGATGCAAATTTCTAAGAGCTTTTTAGTTAGCATAGGGTAAGGATGTGACTATTTTCCTTCTCATTGTTGGGTTCTGGGCTTGATGCAGTTTTAAATGCATTTTTAAAATAAAAGAGAAGTTTGTATGTCAGTAATCATTTATGTGGTCAGTGTTTGACTAAAAAATGTACTGTTATGAATTTGCAAGTCGGAGTAAATCATGTCGCATTGCAAAGACTTCCTTTACAGCTCTATCAGAGTGGATGAGAAAAGCTGAAATCTTCCATGCGATTTAAGCGGCGAAGAGTTACAGCGTGACACATTTCAATTAATTTGCTTGACTTGACATTATCTGTCCTTGAGGTGACTTTTGCATTTATGCATAGCGCCGATGCTGAAACAATATATCTCCTATCTTCAAAAGGAGAGCGTGAAAGCCGTGACGACAGAGAATGAGGTTTGAATGAGCTAAACGAATAAATAAATTATAAAGAGCACAGCGGAAGAAAAGGGGGTCAGGCCGGGGGAAAAAAAAAAAGAGAAAAGAATCTGGCAGATGTAAGGAAAAGGAATAAATGAAGGATGAAGTGTGGAAAATAGAGAAAGGGGCGCTGATGTGCTTCTTAAGCAGGTCATTCGACGCAGCGTGCCTTTGGAGGGCTCGTGTAAGTATGACTAAAAGATTTCCCCCCCCAAGTCCCTGCAAAGTGTCGTTCCTCAAAGCTACGGTACAGAGAGCCACTGTCAACCCAGAAGACACGACAAGGAGACGGCGCGCGGGGCCTTTAAGCAGCTGCTTGGCTGTCGCCTTTCACAAAACTGAAGGAAAACTCCCAGCAGTGAGCACATTTTAGCTGTTCAACAGCAGAATAACAGTATTTTCCTAGTGGTCCTAAAATGCTACCCGGATGTATTCAAAATTTAATAACACAGCACAGTAGCATGTAAAAAAAAACAAAACAGGCAAACATGATCATCACCAGCTCAGCAGTAATCAAGGTGCCCCGCTGAAGCTGTCGAATCAATATATCATCCGTCGTGTCTGCCTGGGAGCAGCTGATCCTCCTCGTTGCCTCTGATGTGGGGTGTGAAGCCTAGTTTACAGCACACTGGTGAGCACTGTCTCTTGATCCTCCTCATCCTCTTATTCAGCACTGAAGGGCACCACGCTTTGTAATCCAGCCCACAAGCTTCTGGCAGAGCTCATAGCTGATACCAAACAGCCCCGCTACTCACCCCCCCGACGCCCACCGCGAGGAACAGCAGCACCTCATCATTCATAAAAAGCAAAACGCACCGTCTTTCAGACACAAACACAGAAACGAAGGGTTTATTAAACTCTCCTTCACCCTCCAAATAAGGGTCATCACTCACAGAGCCGCGGAGAGATCTCTGGGCGTTCGTTAGCGCTGGATGATGAATGGACTTGTTTTATTCATACCGGTATATTTAAAACTCAAATAACGCTCGATAGATATAAAATCACGTTGCTTTTGATGCTCTGTTTTACATATACGTTTAGTTTCTCCAGTGTCTGAACTGAGAGCTACGAACTCAGAACTGAACTGAACTATTTTCATCTTTTCGTCAATATGGGCAACATGTGTGAGTTAGTTTCTAGAGTTCAAAAATACACTGTTTTAGAAATCGCTTGTTAATTTTATCCTTTCTTGTCTATAGAAAGTCAATGTTAGTAGTTATTTTGTAATGTTACCTGTGTGCTGCACCTGGCCACATAAAGATGAACAAACAAGAAGTAGTGTCTTCTGACATAATCCCATGTATTGAAGTCAAAAGATCAATAAATAAAACATTTTGACCAGACATTGAAAGTAAAATGTTTGTAAAGCAACATAGGAAACACAGAGGCTACACCACAGTCTTTTCAAAGCAATTTTAGTCTAAAAGTCTCAGATTTACAATTAAAATTATATTTCTTAAGACATAAAGGTGCAAAAAAAGCTACAAATATTCAGTGACGATGATATTTATTCATATTGAACTCTGGAATACATCTGAGGCAGCATCAAGACCTCCAAAACTTGTACTTATTTTTGAAATATTTGCATTTTTTAAACGCTAACTAGTTTTAAATTTGAAACTAAACCTTCTGCTTGCTTTTGGTGTTTTTCTTTAAGTATTGGAGGCATTTTTTGATTCAGAAACAGTTTTATGAATGTTTCTGACATTTCATCACTGACACCAAACCTGATCAACGCACCTTTATCAGGGTAGAATCTAATATAGCTGTGAATGACAGTAAATAAGAGTAGAAAATACATAAAAGATGCATTACCAAAACATTTTTAAAAGTAGAGATGTAATTTTTAGCTTATATTTCTCAGCCTCAATGCTACTTTATGATCTCCAAAATTTAAAAAAAGGGTGACAGAGCCATGTTCCTCTCTCTTACTTCTGTCTCCTCTTCATCCAGAGGACGGCATGCATGTTAATGACAGGGACTCCATTGAGGAAGCTCGCAGTCATGTTCAATTACCCCTCCACCAAGCACATGGTTAAATCATGGACCAAAACGCAGCTGACTGCAGATGAAAGAGCGTTTTTTTTTTTCCAAGCACATGAGTTAAATCATGGACCAAAGCTGACTCCAAACACTCTGTCTCAGCTCTGATTATTCAACAGTGACTTAAACATAAACATCCACTTATCTTATTGGTGTCAGAAGGTTTTTACCGACACAGAGAGGAAAGTATGTAATATTAATTTTGAACGATACAATAGAAGTACACCAATTGAATGTTTGAAACTTTGTGAAACAGCTTTAGGTATAAATGCAAAACATTTTGCATTTATAGCCAAATGCAGTGACTAAGTGCATTTGTCACTTATTGAGTATAAGTGACTTATACTCGCTAAATTTCATCCGCTTTCTGCAGCCATCAACAAGGCCCTGGGATATTCTAGTGGAAATAAGGTCCAGCTGTTTATTTTGACAAGTTTTCTGCCATGGACTTGGCTTTCAATACCCCACTAGTGCTGAACTGAACTGCGGACCAGTTATAATGTAGATGGACTGACTTTTATTGCTATTTTTCTGTCTCGTCAACCAATCAAAACTTTTTACATTCTAGATTACAATCGCCTGTTCACACCTCCAAACGTTCACCCACTCATAAACCCAAATGTTATGTTTATCCTGACGCACAGCGACTACTAGCTGCTGAATGCTGGTGAAGTTAAACATGTTTGAGGTAATCCTTAAATAACACCAATTTCCTTTTATCTGAGGGCGGTTTGGGTCAGATGGTTGAAACGTGGACAGATTCAGGAGCTCCATCCTCACATTGATCTTGCACAGCAAACCTGCTTTTAGGATGGATGAAAGGAAGCGAAAAGGAAACTCACACTAGTTGTTTCTCCAGACGACTGGCAGGCGAGCCCACGATCTCTCCCAGAGTACAGTGGATCTGACCCAGGAAGTCCTGCCATGGTGACGCAGGCATGAAGCGGGATGAAGAGAGACGGACAGCGGCATTCAAGCAGATCACATGAGAGTAAGAAGGAGAATCGGTGAGGAGTTAGGCATCGTCATAGGCATTGTACATTTATATATAATGGCGTCTGAGGCAGACACGTACGTTAAAGTCGTTGGGCTTCCAGGGTGGAGAAGGAGGAGGAGGAAGAAAGAGAAAGACCAGGCAGCAGCAGTGACACAACAGAGCATATCATGGAACGAAAAGACACATGACTCGAAAACCAGACTGGCATCACAGCACGAGAAAAAAGAGCAGAAAATGAATATTTGACAAAGCAGATAGGCAGAGAGGGGAGCCGCAGAGCTGCACAGTGTCAGAGGGAGAGAAACAGGGATGTGAAAGAGCGCAAGAGAAGGAAAGCGATCAGTGCAGATGGTGTGTCTTCAGACAAAATGCAACACACATTGATGAAGGCATCGCATCACCAAACTCCTGTTTCATACGTAAATTTGGTAGTATGCAAACCAAGTCTATCAAATATATTGTTTGCTGTATTGTCATTCATAAAAAGCTTGGGGAAACGGGGGTAAAGCCAACATGCATTCACTCTGTTGACTGTCTTTGAACGTGTGCTTCACAATAAAGCACTTTCTCTTTCAGCCAAAACTGGCCTTTCAAAATAAATACTATTTTGAAAACCTGTAAAACCTCCGCACAGAGAGCTGTTCTGAAAAGCTTTGATGAGGGTGTACAATGCTTAATTTCTCACTTCGGGGAAACAAAGGTAATGAGGCCATACCAGATGCAAATGAAATCTCTATTATCATTGCTCTGGGGGAGTTAGGTAAAGAAAAAAAGCATAGAAGCAAACAGAAAGGGGAAAAAAAAACTACATTTTGTTAGTCGAAGCACAAATCACTCACTATCGGAACATATATTTGAGAGATGTTTTGGAAACACAGGTTTGCATAGAACCTAAATTTCGGAGTCGTGCAATTCAAATGTAAAGCCGAGTTCCTCATTCACATAGAAACAAAGAAAAAAAAATAGTTTCACTTACATGTTTTGCTAAATCTGGACTTTTAGAGTCAATGTCATACCTAGAAAAAGCAAATGAAACACAAATAACTCAAGGGTGACGTGCAGGTTGACACAAAGGCAGAAAAAGAAGAACTGTGTGTTTTACGGCTACTAGAAACTGTGCCAGGGGTGACATATGGAAACAGCCAATCAAAGCAGAAAAAGTTTTGAGCGTCTGTTAGCCAAACTTGATGTAAAAGTAATTAAGGCTGAGCAGACTCAAGCTCCCACCTCTGCAATAAAATAGAGATGAAAATGAGTAGCACTAATTATGAAGGGAAGCTCTCTCTCTCTCTTTCTCTCTCTCTATCTTTCCCTCTCTCTCTACGTCTTTTCCCATGCCAGTGTTGTATTACAAAAGCATGTCAAATAAATTCATTAAGAGCTTAGAAATCCTCGGAGACCTCCAGCTCAGCCGTGGATACATTTGTTAAGTCCACCGGGGATTTCATGTCTAAGAGGTACGTACTTTTTCTGTTTCTTTTTATCATTTGGAAGGGTAAGTCCTTTCCTAAAGGAGGCGATCACTCCTTTCTGGCCAACTTTCAAATAAAGCGGTACCTTACTGACCCTCTCACTAGTCTGACCTTTTCAAAAGTAAAAAGGCAGGACAGGCGGGGAGCAGGACTCTGCTTGAATTTAAGAAACGCCGTCTCAGATGTTTCCGTCGCAAACGAGAGATTAAAGGCAAAACTTAAAATTAAACATTTATAATGCCTCTTCTAATTCTGCTAATCTACAGATGAATAATTTCTCAATGGAGAGAAAAGCTGCTGACAAAGAGACCAAAAGAGAAAAAGACTGATCCACAGAGAGCAAAGTCAAGACCGCAGAAGGATGAAGTGGGAAGAGGGCTCAGAAAATGTTGACATTATAGAGAAAGAGGGATGAATTTCAGAACTATATTAGAAAAGGGCATACAGTCACACACACACAGGCACACACACACAGGCACACACACACACACGCACACACACACACCTGGGTGTGTGTTCACAGAGAGAGCCGGATCAAACAGAAAAACTCACACGTCAAAGCGCAGGTTCTGCTTCTCCTCAAAGAAGTAGTCCAGGATGTACTTCCTGACGAAGTCCGGGTTTAGCGTGTTGTCTATCACCTCCGTTCTCCCAAACTGGACCAGAGCAGAAGCAAAGGAGGGGAAGAAAAGACAAACCAGGAAAACGTGAACACAGAATTGATCATTCGTAATAAAACACACACCTCCTCCTCCATCAGCCCCAAACTGACTGTGTGAACTAATGGATTCTCATGAGATCAGATTCAATTATCAGAAATCACTGATTGTTTCAATTTTCTGTTTTTAATTCATTCAGCCACTTCACAATAACAGGTGGAAAAAAGACAGAGGCGCGAATAAATTAACTTGACATATTTTCTTCACAGCCTGGAACAAACAAATGTCTTTTTTAGCTCTAACTAATTAACACTTACAATAAGAAGGGAAAAACTTCAGAGCAAACACACAAAAAATAAATAAATAAAAGCAGAACCGCAGAGCAGAACCTTCAGTCATAAACAGATAATGTGGCTCCCTACCAACACTTACTCACACACATTAATTGTCAAATATTAATTATTCAGACTCAGAACCGGCGTCGAGCTGCATAAATAAAACATCCAGAGTCAAAAAGCTACCATAAACTGACACATGTCCTCGTTACAGTCTAATGAGGACAAAAAAATAGAGGAATCTCAATTTCATGTTTCTGTGACTGCATTCATTAGGGGTAAACTCAAAGAGAGGCACAAAGTGGCAGCAGAAAAGTTACCGCTAAAGTGGTGACAACATACGTCGACTGATGGAGGCTTGCAGTGTTTTGCAAAAGTATTCAGACATGTTGAACGTTTTGCCTGAGACAACGTTGGGTTAATCCTGTTTCTGTCTTTCCATAAGCTTCCCTCTTCCTACTGAGGACGTGTTCCTCGTCTGACCCGAGGTGGATTGTGACAAACTGCAAACAGCATCAATCGTGGTTTTCCTTCAACATTCACTTCCTTCTTTTACACTTTTCCATTAAAACACAAATTTGCCTAACTGCACAGCAAATTTTTAGAGTGTACTTTACAATTATGTAGTCAATTTAAGGAATAAATAAAATAAAGGAGTATTTACCAAAGCAGCGACTTGAAGCCATCGAAATCTGTTTGTTCATTAATGTTCTCTAAATAAACTCAGAGGCCTTCACAGAACAGCTGGATTCACACTGACAATAAATGTAAACAACATAAAAAAGGTCAGGAGACACTAATACTTTTGAGCGCAAATACAATCGATGTGACAGAGTGTGGCTTTGCTGAAGTCTGCCGTCAAACACAAACCATTAAATGATTAAGAGCCGTGTGGCACCACATCCCTTCTTGCTCCTCCTGCCAGGAAGCGTGAGAGCTCTGCGGCAGCTAATGCCGAGGAGGTGAAATCTCCACGCAGGCAGCAGGGACGTAATTTCCGTGGCTGGCATCGAGGGTGACAGCAGGGGGGCTACAGTATATTCACTTTTGTCCCAGGCATTTGCAGAGGCAGAACAATCAGCACCAAAAGCCCTGATCGGCCAACTGAGGCAGCACACACCTCTTCCCCTCTGATAACCGTGACGAGAAAAATTGTGTGGCGAGGTGTCAGAAAATCTATCTTGGTAAAAAGATTACTGTCTCGAAGCTTGAAGTGGAAACTCCAGGCTTTGCTCAGATTCAGGGAGGCTGTATTCTGTCGACTTTGTAGTTAAGTGAAAGTGGTAGGCAGAGGGAAAGCTGTCGCACACTGGGGGGAAATTACAGAGGAGGGTGTCGCAAATTAAGACTTTAAAATCATGCGGTAAGAGAGTAATGAGATACTGCAGCACTTTTGTGCAATAAACACACAATTTGTCATGGGGACATGGGTCTCCAGGGGATTTACTGCTGAAAGCAGAAAACACAATATATCCATAACATTTGTTGAGATATACTTCAGCTGATGAGAAATTTGAATGACTGGGAGTCAATGTGGGAGCCTGGACCATAACTGGATTAAAAGCTGGTTGGTGGCAGAGTGAGAGGGGGCTTCAACCAACCATATCTCCTCATACAAGAGCCAAAACACATCACTGGAGAGAGAGGCAAAAGAGGCGCTTAGCTTTATCAATGCTGCACAGCTTGACTCTGCTGCTTAGCCAGCTGTCATCAGCACTGTAAAACCTCGGGCCGTATCTCTTTTTCGGAGAGCCATTCGGTCTGCGCCCACCGCTTCTAAGCCAGAGGTGGGGCACCTGTGACAGGTGAAGGAAGCTCTTTTAGCCCGGGAACATGAGTTGATTTCCATCAACATTTGCATCTTACTCCAAACTTTCTGGTTTAGGAATATTTGCTTGCTGCAGTTGCTACCAGTTTAATGAGTTTTTCAGCCGGGTGTGTGTGTGTGTGTGTGTGTGTGTGTGTGTGTGTGTGTGTGTGTGTGTGTGTGTGTGTGTGGTAAAAAGCCAGCATCAAACTTTTCAAAGACGATAAAAAAAAAATAATTCTTAGTTGTTCAGCTAAACAACACTTTCCCATCTTAAAATCGTGCAGAAGGCCAAAATCCTGCTTGGCATGTTACGTGAAAAGTCTTCGATCAGCCGGATTACTAATGGAATAAATCAAACCCGATAGTTTTCCCAAAACAATAATCTTGTCTCCAAATAATCCAGGTTATTTTTCTGACCTTCCAGGTTGTGGCTGGATTGTAATGTTCATCTGAAAGCGACTGCAGCTGGATCACACTCCCGAATCTATTTTGATTTTTACATCCCTTAGGTCATACTACTGGCTTGGAGCTCATCCATTTGCCTCCGTTTATCTCTGATGAAGTCGCTAAAATACCTACTTCTGTCATTTGCGCTCATTTACCATTTTTCATTTCTGTTTTTCTGCGTCTGTGCTGTTTTCTCAAACACCCAGCTGGTCGCAGATGGCTGCTCGCACTGAGGTTTTTTCCTGTTCGGAGCAAGCCCTTTCTTTCCTCTGCTGCCACAGGAAAATGTTTCAATAAGACACAAGTTTTATATCTTATTAAAAACAATGTTTGGAATACAGTTTTGATCCGTTAAGATGAAAGGTTGTAGATAAAATCTTACATCCGTGACAATTTCTGATGAAAGAGGGAAACAACGCCAGAGACAGACACCTGTGAGAAGCAGAGCTTTGTTCTTGTCCTTAGCAGAAGCTGAAGTGAATGCTGACAGATTTTCCTCATAATGACACTGAATCCTTATGTCTTTCCTCCAATTTCTTATTTTTATCTGCCTTCTCTGGATCCAAACTAGGTCATAAAACTCTGCGCTAGATAATCAAAACAATCTTCTTCTTCACATCAAAGATTCAAACGATAAAGTTCAGCTCTTTAATCGGTTCAGTTCTTAATTTAGAAAAGAGCATTCAGGTTTGGAATAACCATTTCGTGGTGTAGCATAGGAATGCTTTTATTTATATTGTAGGTTTTAATTTACATCAGACTTAATTTGTGTTATTTAGTTCATGAATGGTAAATAGACACTGACTGGTAAGAGACCAGATATTTTCTCTGCAAACATTAATGAGCTGTTAGACTTTCTGCTCCTCTATTATTGAGAAGATGTATTTCATTTTTCAGATCAAATTAATTGTAACTAATGTTGTGGGACTGATTTGATTTTGATAACCAATTAGGCTGGTGGTTTAGAAAACATTAAAGTCATTCAAATCGGCTAATAGATGTTGCTTTTACAGTTCCGATGAGTCAATTTGTTTTCACACAAAACTTTAGAGCCCTTACCAACATGTTAGTTCATTTAGAGATACATTTAACATACTCTTATTACAAAAACTTTGACAGATTTGAAATTTGTGGAAATCTATTGCAGGAAACTTAATGAACCTGCTCCCTCATCCTCAAACGCATCTGTAGATTTAAGTGAGTAAAAATTGTTTGACTACATGTTTCAAACACATAATTTTAGTTTTCAACAAATTTATTTATTTTTATTTTTTATTATTATTTTTCTTTTTAGTAAAACAGGAACAATGTTCCCGGTTACATGCAGCGAGCAAATAGGCATGAAATTAAAATTCATTTGGTTTCTTCCCAGCATAGGAGTCTTTAAACACGTCACTCCAAAAGGAAATGGCATAATCTATATCCTACAGAAGAAAATGTATGACACTATGATTTAATTAGGACACCTGCTGAAAAAACCTGCCGCTCTGCAAACATGTAAAACTGATTGATAGCATCTTTTTCATATCCTCCGCATAGTGAGTGAAGCTCCTTTTAGTAAAATTCAGCTAAGAAAAAGAAAAGGATCTATTGGAGCTTGATGAGAAAAAGACCCAAAGAAACTGCAGTTCATCGTGAAAACTAACTGAGCAACACTCACATTGGTTTTGTGCAATGAGGTTTAGGAAGAACAAAGAAGATCTTATATATTATGTATATAATGCATTTTTTTATTTGAGATTTAAGTTCGTCATGAGCAGTGACGGCAACGCAATCTGCATTAAAAACAGGATATAGCAAAATGTTGAGCAGCCTGAAGAAATTAATTTTTTTTTCCAGCAGCAGAGCAGTTTGTGTCTCACAAAGCCATGAATCAGTCGCAACTCTGTAGATTTATATACAAACTGATTTTTCTTTCCAAGACCACAAAGGTTGCTGTTTTTGAAAATGAGTAAGACACATGACTCTTAATTTGGATGATGCCTTCAAAGAAGGGCTGATTCTGACACCATTTACAAAAGAAACCAGTTTGATTTTCCACTGCTAGAAAAAGACCTCAAAGCCAAGATGCTACAGGAATTAATGCAGCTCTGCAGCAAATGTTTGTTCTCATTCTGCAATATTCAGAACGTCAGGCGAAGATCACAGTTTAGGGAGACAGTTTGGTAAAACACATTGTGACATGAAGTACATCTGCATCTTCTTGGCCTAATTTATTAATGCTTTAGTGAGTAGGAGCCAAGCTGTGGTCCAAACATTTATTAAGCATTTCTAATCAGACTTTTCAATTAAAGTCTTACATGATCTGAGAGATTTTGGTTATGGCTCTACGAGAACCATCTACGTAGATTTAGCTGAAATATTCTTTGAACATGTCGTTCTGCTGTATGTTTTAATAAATGTCACTTCCTGCTCTCTTCAGTCTTCAAAGGTTCTGTAAACTGAGTCAAATCTTATTCAGATGGTCATATTTGCTCTTTTCTTGTGATTTCAATCTTTAAGGTGATTCTGCTTCCATTATCCATTCACTATGTAGTCATTTTATTTTATATTGGCTTGACAAACTACTATAACTTCCTAACTAATAATTAATGTTGACTTTAGCAACGTTTTGCTAAAAAGTTATTTTTATGCTTTGGTCCTCCAATTTAAGACTAACACTATCTTGTAGTTTGTTGAATAATGACATCACGTTTTAGCGCTTTAAAATTTTAAGTTCACACCAGTCTGAATTAGGACATGGCATTACCCTCGTTGTAAACAGATAGTCTACAAATTAGAAATGAGCCACACAGCTCTTCATTATTGATCCAAAATAAAAGACTTTCTGTTCTTGGACCAATTCTGTTGATATAAATAACATTATCTCTTCAATACACAGTTATAAACTTTATCTTTACGTTACTATGAAGGCTTCCTTCATTTTACCATTTAAAACCTGCAGTTGTCGTTTACTCCTTAAAACAACTCCTACTCTTCACAATCTCAAAAATGTTTTTATAAAACCAGAGAAATCTTTTTGCTTTTTTTTTTGCAGTCACTCCAATAGAAAAAGTGTCAACATGATCAAAAATTGACCTTTAAAAACTGTGTTGACTCTTTGTAATCGAAACTGAGAAGGAAATGCAATTTTATTTCTTTAGACATGAGTACAGCTTTTTGTTTTCCTTTGTTCTGAACTCCAGTGACGTCACTTGACCTTTGAACCCCTCGACGGTGTTTGCGTTTCTGCCTGCAGATGCATCACTAAAACCAGCTGTGGAGCACAGCAATGCACATTTCACCAAAGCACAAAACCTCCGCATTGTGGCACATACTTTCCTGAAGTATTTCTGAACAATACACTCATTCTTTATAACTATTCAAGCTTTTCAGAGATCAAGATGTTTAGCTATGATGCATCTCACACATAGAGTATGTGGCAACAGACTTCAAAGTGATGTCATGACTTTTTAATCAGAAATCTTATTAATAAAACTGTCACTGTCATTGATTCTTAGATGTTTTTAATTTGTTATTGTTGTAGCAGTTCCACTGAAGATGAATGTTCTCCCTAAATGTAGAAACAAGAGTCCACATCTACCTAAATACGCTGCATCCAACACCTCCAGCATCCCTTTGTAACTGTGTCACACCAGTTTGCACTTGTGTCGCCTCAATCCAGTGGTGTGAGTCAAAGAGAATTAGGAGGAAAAACAAACAAGAAGCATATTCGTAGTGATTTCTGCAAGCTGACTGTAATGTTCACAAAGAGCATTTGTTTTTCCCATCGCCAAAATGACAAAACAGAAGCATGTTCGTCACAGATTTTCAGCACTTCCATCAACTTTGAGTGTGCGTAGTAATTTCCAAGGCTTCCCTCTGTTGTCTGGCTGCAAACTCTGCTAGATTTATCGGTCTCTATGGTCTAATTACAGCCCTGGTTCAGGCAGCCAGAGGGAAGGCCGACGCAGAGAAAAATCTTTGCAGATGCGTGTACCTGTCACCTTAATCAGTAGTTCAGACAGCCAGTCAAAAGCTAAGTCGGTGCTGACCGATGCACTAGTGCTCACAGGGTCAATCAATCACAAATGATTGGCACAGAATATTTACCTTGAGGAGGAGGAGAGGGGGCGACAGAGGGGTCGTGAACAGAAAACAGCCTGTCATGGAGAAGAGACGGGCTGATTGAGTCTTGTTGATCTCTTACCTCTCGCCACTGTTTAGACTCCACGCCCTGGGTGTACAACACAACCACTGAGATAAGCAGAAACAGGGGGAAGAAACAGGAGGGGAAAGACAGAGAGAGAGAAAACAGAGGAATTCATTGTCATTGAACAGTTTCGAAAATGCGCTGCGAATCCACAAACAGTGTTTGTTTTTGCTCCTTCTCTGCTGACATCTATCATTAATTATCCTGCCACACCCTGACAGCATAATGAAGTAGCAGACTCGATGATTAATGTTGACTGACATCCACTTCTACGGGGGGAAAGAAAACCTCTCCAAAATAAGACTGAGAGACCCTAGAGCACAATTCACTGTAAGCTATGCAATCAGAGAAACTGTGTCCTAATGGGTGGGATCCTTCTGATTTCGTCTTGTTGCTTCGTGATGAAGCTGGTGCAGGTGGAAGTGACGTGACCCGGCATAAAGCCTCAGGTTCAGCTGCAGGCGTGCACAAAAAATTGGGATGAGTGTGATGTTTTTGTTTTTTTCTCCTTTCCCCCCCCCCCCGAGCTTATTTACACACAGGGCTTATGAAAAATGTTTCCTCCATTTTCTAGTCAGTGGCAAAAAAAACAAAAAAAAAAAAACGTTTATGACATTTTCCAGTTTCTCTTCCCAAAAGATAGCCATTTGTATTCACAGCCTGCTGCTTATACCCTGCATGCATTATGGTACTTTAGCTCACAGCACAGAAAGGTTGTCACATTACTGTGCAAATGATATGCAGTTATTGAAGGAACACTTTCAAACAACAGAGTAAACCGGATGAGGCTTAAGCTCAGCAAAAATAAAGAGGAATGCAATGTAAAAGCAGAGGAGGCACCGATAAATTATTTCCCCCCTAACATTTTCCGCCCGAAGCAAAACAATAGCTGTTGCAAAAGAGAACTTACACGGGTCGGACTTGGAGAAAGTGTCTCTGTCCAAAAGATTCCTGCAAGAGAGGAAACCAAAACATTAATATATAAGCCTGCTAAAAGATGTAGGAAAGCATATATTAAAGAAAATGTTGAAAATAAATGATGGTAGTACTTTACAATAACACTTGGTTCACATAAACCACATCTCCCCTTGAGATTTCATATCCAAGTGTGCAGACCAGTAAGCACATGAGAGCCCGGTGTTGGGACAGAGAGGACACCAAGCTGTGTGCTACATACAAAACAGTGAAGGTGTTGCAAATTAGATTCTTCAAGTTGCTCGTTAGCTTATGACCAAAATTCTCCAGCAATTTCAATTTTAAACTTTTAAGTATGTCAGGATGCTAATATTTAGAAAATCCAACAAAAACCTAGTGAAAATGCAGCCAAAGTGTTTGTTTTGAGTATTGTTCCTTCAGGCAAGTGTTAAAATGCAAATACGGAACGTAAGACAGTAAGTCAGAGCCCAGTGGGGTTTTGATCGCTTTACCCTCCTGGTCACTGTGTGACAGCAAGAGAAATAGCAAGATGAAATTAAAAACAATGCAAGAGGTAAATTTATTCTACAGCAACTATGCTACTGGCGATTTTGTTTAAAAAACACAGCAATTGTTTCTTCATGTGGGCTTATTTTCCACTCCACTGAATATCAGGCATGTAATGAATGAACACTTCCACGATTGGTGTTTTCTGGTTTGGGGACATGATGTTAACACCACTCATCTTGATGTCATTTGATGCAACTGTATTCAGGAATGAAATCAAGAAGTACCCCAAACTTTAGATATTTTACGCAGAAAAAGCGGTGATATTTTCCCCCAAGGTGATGACATAATCAATATGGTAATTGGAGTATAATATGGGATATTATTCACCAATATGTCAGGATCCTACAAATCCAGAAATTTAGGGCTTGATGACGTCCTGCAATGTTTTTATGCGTCCCTGGTCCAACACACCTGTATCCAATGGCTCCGTCGTTGGATTCAGGTGAAGCCAAACTCTCCAGAATCCAGCTAATGACCTCATTATTTGACTCAGGTGTGTTGAAGCAGAAACACGTCTAAAAGTTGCAGCACACCGACACCAAGGACTGAATTTGAAGACCCCTGTAGAACCTGTAGAATACGGACATAAATAAACTTTAAAAGCTATTGTTGCGGAAAGCGGCCCAGTTAAGCAGTGCATACATTGTGTGTGGGTGAGAAAGATGTGTTGCAGTCGTCCTCCGGTCAGAAGGGGGCGCTGCGCGCATCCTTTGGAGTGACTGAGACACCGGAGCAATGGGAATTTGGAAAGTTTGAGCGGCCTTATCATTGTAAAGCCGAAGCGGCGCCGCGTGTTTTATGTTCTTCGCCCCTGTTAGGGGCAAGAGAGGGAGTTAAACCCGAAGACGAGGAAATTTATCTCCTGTGTTTTCAAACTACGGTCAGAAGACATTAACAGGAACGACTGACACTATAAACAAGAAATAGATCCTGTTAGAGCGAAGATAGATAGATAGATAGATAGATAGATAGATAGATAGATAGATAGATAGATAGATAGATAGATAGATAGATAGATAGATAGATAGATAGATAGATAGATAGATAGATAGATAGATAGATAGATAGATATTTAAAGTCAAGTCTATGCTGGTGATTTATTATTTACAGACAAAATGTCTCACCAGATTAAGTTTTCAACTGCTCTGTTGGATTGCTCAACTGCATCAAACCTTGGGAGCAGCCCCATGATCTATTGGCTCTTGCCTCAAGGCAAAAAGCTGAAAAAAAAAAAAAAAAAAAAACTTCCACAAAAACAACACAGAGATTGATCGCGCAACACAAAGCAGTACAGTACACACTCAAAAAACAAGCCCTGCACCGTGCATCCGTGGAAGCCAGAGACAATAAAGAATACTTTAAATGTTTTTGAAGGCAGTCGGCAGAAAACAATCATTAAAAAAAAAGATTCAAATAAAAGAGGCTTCTTCTCAAGACACGCTTGCTACCTACAATGAAAACAAAACTTTTTGAACTTACCTTTTGCAATATGTTCCACTTAATCCTCAGCTGTTCTGCCTAAAAAGGGTAACGATGAAACTACTCTTCTCTATGAAGAAAATGAATTTGGTGCTTGGTGGGCATAGAGTTATTTAATCGTGCTTAAAATACCAAAGTGACATTTTAAATCTCCAATTGAAACTCTGATTATTCTTCTGCCCTAATAAAATTAAATTAGGGAGCGAAGCAACAGCTTCATGTTGCAGCAGATATGAACCAAATTGGTTCTGTATCTGTTGTAATTTTTCTTGTGATGCCAATACAACACACTTGGAAATCTTGAAAACTTTCTAATTAGTTTAATCATGTAGTGTAATTTTAGGAGTTGTTTATTTTTGCGTTTAACTTTGAGCATTCATTCAGGTTGAGGCATGCCAGATTTTATCATTTGGAAAAATGACACATACTTTCTAATGTTTAAATTTATATGATAAAGCTGCACTTTCTGCTACAGCAGCGGTTTGACTATCACTCTGTAAACACAGCACTCCGTCAGTACTTATGCCAGAGTTTCTCACTGGAATAAACTTTGAATATTTTTTTTTGTTCTTAGTCACTTTGGATAAAAGCATCTACTAAATGATTGAGAAGGAAATGGACATGCAGTCAGAGCCAACAGCAGCACTTCATTTGTATAAATTTTATTCCTCCCTTCATTTTTTTTGCCTCTTTTTAAATTGTTTTTTACACAGGTGCCAGGGTAAAAAATAAATAAATAAATTGTTATCCCAATTAATAAGGCTATTTTCTCATATAAAAGCATCCTGCAGGCAGAAGCTTCGCAGCATGAAACTGCTCGATAATCAATCATTTCATTTAACATTTTAACTAGAGACATTTCCCTCATGCTACAGTAATCTTGTTCCCATGTATAATAATGCAAAAGCGCACACATATGAGTTTTTGGTCCTGGTAATTGATTGTGAGCAGTGGGCAATAAATAAACTAAATGCACAGTAGCTGAAAAAAAAAAAAAAATCCCTGTCCCTTTAGGCGACGGCGGGATTTCAATGAATATAGATGAGAGTTTGGGACTGAATCCAAGTGCATGTAATTTTGTATCCCTGGACATAAGATCTTCTGACTCACGGATCTACGAGCGACAGGACAGATGCAACATTGCTGGGGTGTTAGCCTCGGGCTGACCTGACAACAGTTGGAAAATTGTCAGAGTAATTATCAGTGGAGATAATAAAACTATCCGTGATTTAATGGCTTTCAGTGGCCACCTGTTTTTGTATGGTGTCCATTAGCTCTAAACAATTACCTTTCTCTTTAGCACATCTCCCAAAGCAGAGACTGGATCACTTAAAAAGGAGGAGAGCAGGAAAACATGACATCCAATTAGACCTTCATGCACCTATGCATGGTCACATTCAACACCTTATTCCATGAAGCAATTATAAGTCGGCTCATTATGTAAAGCAGTACAAATTAAATCCAGCGTCTTGTTGCGCACATGGCCAGAGTGGCCATATTTGAGCCTCACTATTGGCATTAATCTGCTCTCACTAAAGCGAGGCTGCATATTTCAAAACGTTAACTACTCCCTCTGAGGAATCCCCTGCGGAATGAGAAAAGATCATTATCCTCAAAGCTACACAAGAAGTTTGTTGATGGAGAATGAGGTTCATTGAAAGTAGGACAAGCATAATTAGATTCAGTAGCTTCTCGCTCCCGACGCATTTCATTGACAAGGCTTCTTTCAGACCATGCCACTCTTGTCATTAGCAGGACAACCTTACTTCAGATATCTTAATGAAAATAGTAAAGTTTTCTATTACTCCAAAATTGCACAGTGTTTGCTAAAACCGCCGAAACTCTCCAATTAACTTGTGCACTCGATGTGCAGTAGCTCTCTGCATAATTGCTTGTTGAATAAACAAATACTTAAAATTAATTTCACTTGAGTCAAAAAAAACAACAATATACTTTTAATGAATTCCTTGATCAGCTTGATTAGCTCTGCACGCTTCAGCTGAAGGCCACTGGACTTCTATGGTCCTCGACGCCGTTTGAAAGGCTTGTTTAATTGTAGTAGACGGATGAAGAGTTTAACGCTTAAAGCACCCTTCACACTGTTGGCACCTCTGTTGAAAATGTGCCAAAAGGCTCAAATTAAACCCACCTTAAATTACTGTTAGAGATTAATTTACTGTGGAAAATTTGCTGCAGTGAGCTCTGAAATATATATATTTTTTTACCTCCTTCCCCTTCCTCCTGTTTCCAGTGGGAAATCAAACTTGACCCCGTTTGCTAGTTAAAGTGGATTTATTTTATTTTTTTATTGCTTTGACTGCAGACCTGAGACAGTCTACAGTCAGAGCAATAAAAAAAACTGGAAGACTTTCAAGTTTGATGTTATGCTGGTTTTACTACACCATATTGCAAGCACTCATCCATAATAATATGAACTTAAGTGTCATCTTAATCATTTCCCTTTTGATCTTTTAGGTTTTGTATGATTTCAACCACATTTAACAGTTGTAGGTTGTTTATGGAAATTTTTTTGACAAATTGTCCAGAATTACATTTGTGAGGTCAAACGCTAATGTTGGATAAGAAGCCCTGGCTCACAGTCTTGACTATGATTTTTACCAAAGGTGTCTAATTGAGGTCAGGGCTCTGTTATGTTCTTCTTCACCAAACTTTCTCCTCTATGTCTTTATTGACTTTGCCTTGTGCTCTGCATCCCAGTCATGTTGGATGAGGAAGGTGCCATCTCCAAACTGTTAAATATCTCCTGGCATCTGCAGAACCCTGATTCATCTACTGGATCGCCAGACAAAGAGCCTTGATTAATCGCTCCAGAGAAAATGTCATCGCTATTTTAGAGTTCAGTAGAGACATGCCATACACCGCTGCATCCAAAACTTTGTTGATGCCACGCTTGCATGCGTCTCTTCTTCCACAGAAGCTAATTTCATGAAGCTTTCTGTTGCTCACTTTGTTGTACCTGTCGACTCTGCGGAAAGTTGGCAACTTCTGTGCAACATCTGCTGACCCTGCTCTATTGTTTTACACTGCTACCCACTTTGTGGCTTTATCACTGTCTTTCCCAATGTCTTCCTCTTTATTATGATGCCACAGTGAGCTGTGGTATCAAAATACTGAAATCTAGTAGTGAGGAAATTTTACAACCACACTTATGCAAAGGGAGCATCCCGTCATCCTGAGCACTAACCAGTTGTTTAGAAAATGTTTTTAAAAGCACTCTGCACACCAAGGTGATGGATTTGACAGGCCTGTGGCTAGAAAAGTCTATCAGGAATTTAAATAGGTTTATTGATACTTTTGTCAAGATGCGTTTGAATAAAAGAAACTTTCATTCTAAAAAGAACTACTGATGCTTCCTATAAAAATCCTAACGAAAAGTTATTTTTTAAAAAAGTTATTTGCAAAAAGGGGCATAAAAAATGCAAAGAATGACTGAAACTGATGTAAAAATGTTGATTTCATCAAAGTCTTGCAGACGTCTCAGAAAGTGAGAAATTACTAATTTAAAAAAATCCCTTTCGTGGTTTAATCTTATTTTAAAAATGTTTTAGTTCCATTTAATTTGTAGGAATTTCTTCCAATTTATTCTATTAGTTAGTAAAAACAATAAAACCATTGAGGTTGGACTTCAGAGCAAAACAATGCTGCAGGAAAAAAATTAATCTATATAATTAACTATTGTTAACAATCATATCCACTTTAAATAATGGCTCCTGCATTGGCTATTGTGGAAGCCTATAGAGCATCCCTCAGCTAAATCAAGAAAGCGTTATTTGAAAATAAGTAATAGAAAATAAGTGAGTCCTCTTCAGTCTTATCTATAAATTCTTGCAGGCTTTTCTAACTGCGTCAAGATTGGCGAAAAAAAAACAACTGGGGTATGTTTTTTTTTTTTTTACATCATCTGCGATGGAATCAAATAATTGGAAATACATTCAGCCTCTTAAACAAAGAGAACAAATTACTTCTCTTTAAGAGAGTGACAGTAAATGCTGCTTTATATGGCTTTTCAATTACACTCACTATTATTGCAGGATGTTTTATTTCCATTCAGACCTGACTGGTTTTTAAATGGTAGCAAGAAGAAGAAAATAAAATTGGTGGTTTGAGGTCGACTCTGACGCTTCACTTACTCTCCTGCCTTAAGGACGTCTTTGCTTTCACTGAGGACACACATTGTCTATCTATTCAAGCTTCAAAGGGTCAACAGGTCAACCTTTTTGTCTTATGTACCCCGAAGGAGTCTTTAGAGGTCAACGTTCAAAAAAAAGCAAAGAGTGGCTGTATAAGCTCTTGGGGAATCTGGCCAACCCCTTTAGAAGTAATAAAAATCCCATTAACAGTCAGAAACGTCCGGTTTTTCACATGGGAACTCTGAAAACCTACAGATATCTGCAACACATAACGCAGACAGCCTTGTAAGAAGCATCACCTCTGAGATTAAAGCTAATATATCAGGGGAACGTCTGATAAACTCTGATGAATGGCTGTGTTTGATGACTGGAAATCCTTTCTAGTTGTTTTATGTCCCCAATTCCCACAATTGTGTCACGTCTGAATTCAGATTAATGCTGTATGATAATGAAGCACAAAATTGGAGCCTTCATCAAATTTCAAACCCATGCTGCCCCTTTCAATTAGCAGAACACCAATAACTTTCACTGGGAAGGAGCCAGGTGTCTTATTCTACTTCTCCATCTGTTAAATTATTCAGATTTAACCAGGGATCTCTGTGAGCCGGCGTTTCCTGCAGCAGAGCGCTCCCAGGGCAGCCATCTCACCGGCAGTGACAGAAACTCCGTCATAAACCTGCTGTTCTGCTAGTTATAATAAATGAGTATGCACATACACTGTGACTTCTCAGTTTCAGACTGGGTTTCGGTGTGGAACTCATGTCTGACCCAAGAATAATATTACTGCTAATTACATGGTGACAGGTCTGGGTTTGTGGAGAGAAAGCCGAAGGAAAAGCGCTCTGCCTTGATATGGGTGTTATAACCCTGGTGCGCCACTCTGCACACTCTTCTTTGCATTCAAAGCAATTTCCTCTCGTCTTTTAGTTCCCTCTGAACAAATGATGGTACATTATGTGGACAATCATGTGCAACATGTTTTTTGACATATTTGAAACATTTTTCATGGCCTGAAATGATACCAAGCCAGATGTAAATTGTGTTAAATATGAAAGCAGCTTTGTTTTTGAACCATATAACTAATAGTTAATATTTGAAACTAACAAAAGTTAGATTTTCCCATTATGTGTGAAGCCATCAGCGACATACTGTAATTCAAATCTCTTTCCAGGTGCACATCATCTCTTAAAGCGACTGTTTCCGACGGAGCCATGGTGAATTCGTAGCCTTCATCATGTAATTTTTAATGTGTGAATACTTTTAAACACTAAAGGAGGAAAAAACAATGAGAGAAACCACATATGGCTAACTGTTTTCCTTCCAACAAAAAGGTACAACGAGCTAGTTGTGGCTTTAAAACAGAGGGGAGCTTCCAACACGGCGTTCATTTGGTTTAGCCTTCAGTGGAGACGCCGCATGAAGTGTGAAACTCGAGTTTTCTCCAGCTGGATGCAGCATAGAGTAATGCAGCTGTGCCCTTCCCCAGCAGCTGGAAAAGGGCTGCTGTCTTTTTCCTTCACTTACAAGTGCGATGATTTGGGCTGTTTGGAAATATTTCAAGCTGTGAGAGTTTGAAAACTTAAAGAGGTAAATCAACCCAACTCGCAGGGATAGCACTGTTTTAAAGCTGAGGCTGGCATGCGAGAGAGAGTCATGTCTTTAGAGCAGCTTGAAGGCAGACCGGACAACCAATTAACCAGCTAAAATCTGTGTGTTCTTTAGTGGAGCAACCAAGTGGAACCATATTCTGCGCCAGAAGCAATTAAAAACAACCAAAATTGAACTGATAATATACTTTGCTGAAGTCTGCATATGAAAATTAAAATGATGAGAAATAAATGTTGCACAAAACTTTTTTCTAACTGTAAAATTAACTGTTTTGAGCTTCACATCATGTTATGATATTCTTTTGTCAAAAACAAAATTGGAGTGTTGCCGTGTTACTTTTATACATTTTTAAGAAATCCTTTAATCTCCCATGGCAACCATCAAGGGGTGCCTAAATGCTTGCTCTCACCAAGCCACAGTCTCCAAGCCAAGCTTTTGCTTCACAGAGCAGCCGTCCACCATGATTCCCTCACTCGGCTCCTTCAGACTAGCCAACAACAATTAGTAAAGATCTGGCGTAAATGTGTGTCTGCTGAGCTTATCATACAAACTACTTATCAGTGAAACGCTGTTATGAACCTTGTTGTAAATACTTCATGAAAGACAAGTTTCAGAAAGAGCAAGAACTTCTTAAAGAGACAGAAGCCCAATTTTGAGATGTTAAATTCCAGAGTCAAATTTCTTTTAAGTCATGTTTGATATATATAAACATTTTTATGACAACTGAAGGTAACATAGTTATTTGATTGCGCTATAAATTTGCACTATCAGCCTGTAAAATTTAAAATACTACCTCTTTAAGAAAAAAAACAACAGTTTTAGATTTTTTTTTTTCCTTCAAAGTTCTGTGGAAATGCTATGATACAATTTAATCAATGTATTCCTAAAACGCTGTTATGAAACCAGTTGAAAGAATTTAAGCAAATTCTTGAATACTACAGCTCAACAAATGGCCACTTTAAATCAAGTCCAATATATTTTTCAGGAATCTCCATGTTGCAAAAAACTTCCATACAGGAGAGACTAGACTTATGTCTGTAGCCCAACATGACGTCTGTGCACAGATAGTTTTTTTTTAAATAAAATCTCATCAGTCTGAAATGTTTTTACAGTTTTCCCATCCATAATTAATAATGGCACCAAACGAGTGACAGGTGAGTGTTGACCTGTCTTAAAAAAGTGACAGTGTGCTGGCCAAATTCAACCACTACATGTCACTGCAGCTTTCAAAACTCAGGATGCCAGTTTGGATCTCCCAATGAAAAAAGTAAGTAAAGAAAAATAAGTAAGAAAAGTTTGAGACAAGCCTAAAATCAGCATGAGCAGGAAGTTTAAAGCATTAAATAGATCTAACAGACCACAGGAGTGCAAAACTCTTAAACTAACTGATGAAGCATCTTTTAGTTTAATTTCAGCATTTAGTCTCCTGTGGTTGGAGTCTATCACCATCCCTCATATTGACTTGGCAAAACTCCACTTTACTTTACAGAAAACCTTCAGATCTGCCAGATAGTGAGGACATCTTTCCTCCACAGCTCTCTTCAGTCAGATCATCTGTCAAATTTATCTCTATCCTCCAGCTAGACAAGTTCAAAACTTTTCTGCTCATGGATTCATTGTTTTGGTTTCTGGTACCTTATTTTGTCAGAGCTTTGGGACAAGAGGGCACATATTTTCAACTTCATAATTTTAGATTCCAAGACAAAAAGTAGCTATGCCTGATGCTGCCACCACCATACAAAATAAGTATTTTTTAGCACATAAATATTCCTTCAGTTTTCTTTCTCAAAATTCGCAAAATTCTAAACTTGCTGCAAATGTATGAACACACTTGTACATAATTTTATTTCCAACAAAGTTTCCACATTTCTACTTTAGGCTGCGTGCTTGAAAGTGAAGGCAAATAAAGCTGATTTTGATTCTGATTGTTATATGACACCTAGTCATATCTTGTGTCAAATAATTGTCTTTGAGTAAAATGCAACATTATGTATATAGTTTACAGTTAAAGCTATGGATTAATTCTTACCTGTGTTGTATTTATATGATTTTCTTCACTTTATGATCAATGTACAAGAAATGTACATCACATTTGTATAAAAGTCAAAAAGAGAAAGGAAAGACACACATTATTCACATTTCTACCACCCCAGTTTCCAAAATGACTCTAAAGTTAGCAGACGACCACATTTTGGAAAAACAAATCCGATGTGGCGCCTTGCTTCAAGAATCATTTCACATTTTTCTATAACCTCCAGTCACTACCTGAAAGATATGTAGTATTCTCCCCACAGTGAAAACAAAATGTTCCTGTTTATAGGTCCACTCTGTAGACACATTTTCATCCACGGGGGCAAAAAATTTCCCTTTTGGCTACATGTCCACTCAAATGTATCAAACAGAGCTCTCCAATCTGACAAAGCTTGTTTTGGCCTCCAGCTAAGATTGTCAACCAGTAAAAGACCTTCAGTATATGCAACAGAGTGTCGAAACCTGACTAAACTGGCTGCTACTGCTTGTGCAAATCTGCCACCAGCCCCTGACACACACATCTTCGAACAGACTCTGCTGACCCTTTGGCCATCTTGAAAATAGTGACAAATTCAGACTTAATGTCTCCGAGCAACATGGGGATATTTGATCTCTTACTCACGTATCGGCGTATAAATTTATCCGCCTTTCACATAAACTTCCTTTAACTGTGATGGACAACAAGAGGAGTGGTTCGAACCTCTGTTCTGTCAATCCGTCATTGTGCTTCCACATGTGCTGCCATGTGTCCCGGACGAGAAGATATTAATAACCCTGACACCACCAGAAACGCAGCGTCTGGGATCCAAACTCATTTTCACCGTGTCATGAGTGCATGTATAATTATCCGCTTCGCCGGCCTCCGAGACCCGCCTGTTTAAATCATAACGCTCCCGAAATTGAAAAAAAAAAAAAAAAGAATTGCTCCTTTTTGACACCCATGTGTCTCGCAGGGCCCGATCCTCCTAACAGATGTGTCAAAGGATTCACAAACACAACTGGCCCTACAGAATAAAACCCAAGCGTTTGCCCCAGGTCAGTCGGAAAATTGAAACTTCTCTCTTTCTTCAAGAGGGCTCATTAATATTTTATACTCCTGCACAATCCAAACTAGTTTAACTCAAACTGTCTGTCTGCAGGGGGGGAAATAAAATGGATTTAGAACCAGAAAAAAACAGCTCACGGGGGACAACCGAGACCGAATAAGAGCAACAATCTCCATCCTTAAAAACAACCACAACTGCAGCACAGTTAAAATTTTTATCAGCACACTGAGATGAAGGATTCATTTATCACACAGCGTACCGTGCCTTGCAAATGCTTTAATACGTTTTGGTCTTTTCCCCATTTTGTTGCGTTACAGCCACATAGAAAGTGGTGCTTAATTGTTAAATATGAATTAAACGATTCTCAAAATGATTTAAAACTAAACATCTGTGCCACAAATGTTCCCCTAAATTAGATCCAGCACAGCCGTTTGTGTTCAGATACCACCTAATTGGCAAATAAAGACAAATGAATAACACGTGTGTAATGTGGTCTTACAGCTTCTCCATTAGAGTAGTGCTTTTCCATTAGGGTTCTTTGGATCCACACCGCTGCATGTCTCTGGTGTTTTCCTGCCTCCACACACCTGACTTTTATAAATGGGTGAATGCCAGGCTTCTGGAACACCTAATGGCACGCTGAGGAGGTAGCACATTCATTTTATTCAGGTGTGCTCATGCAGGGGAAAGTCTAAAACGCGAAGGACTGTGAGTCCTGAGGTCCAGGATCGAAAGCCACTTCATTAGAGAACATTAGAGAACAAACAGCATCATTAGGATCAAGGAACACTTTATCTTTGGCAAAAGAAAGGTCAGAGATAAAGTTATGGGGAAGCTTTGGAGCACATTATAAAACAACGAGCCAAGCTGTGCATCAGAAGGTCATCCACCAAACTGGGCAAGGAAAAGAAGAAGAAGTCGCAGAAAAGTGGCAAGATAAAAATGCACTGATTGTTGACAGAAAGTCAAAATAATTCCTGTTAGCAGGTGTATTGGATCCAGCCAGCATGGGCAACAATGTGCTCGAAATGCAAATCCCAATAAAATTCTTTGTAGTTGCAACTGAAACGTGCCAAAATGTGAGACGATTTGCAAGGAAATTACGATTTTCCAATGCACCGTTTCAAATAGCATCTCATAGTTTGAGCAGCGATACCACACATCCTAATTGTCCTGGTGATTTCATTAGCTCGGCCCATCTCTGCAACAGGAATTGCTTTAGGTAGAGATCAAGAAGCAAGCCCCAAGCTTTCATTAGATACCAGGAAACAGCAATCAGTGGCCCTGTGTGCCTGCGGAGCGCTCCTGTATCAGGACACAGGCGTTCATGTGACCTCTTTGTGTGTCTCAGCAGGTAATAAATCCCTCAGGAGCCCCGGCCGGCTTGGCAGAGTTAATGTAGATCTGAACCTCATCTTTGGAATGCAGCGATTCGTCGCGATGCCACACTAACCAATCTTTTTGCACAAATTGAATGGCTGAAGGTAACTCCGGCGATGCGCCAGAGATCAAGATGTGGCATCTTCATCTCTGTGAAATTGGAGATGGCGAGGGTTGCTGATGAAGTTTCATGTTTGTGATTTCAGGTGGGAGGCTGAGCTGAAGCTTTTGTATCTTTCAGCAGTAAACTGGTTGTGTGTTTAAACACCCAGACAGGAAAAGGTGTCAGGCTGTGGCCTTGGTGCTCGGTGTTTTTATTTCATTGAAACAAATGATTACGCGTCGTTCCCAAACTTCTTATTGAATTAGTAATATATTTTCTTTCTCTTAATATATAAAAAATGAGACAATCTACCTTAGGGCTGTCGCTAATACAAAGAGTTTTCAAGCTTATTGCTCTGATTCCTTTCCTCCACTCTGCTCAGTATAAAAGTTTAAATTTTTCAATCATCAGAAGGATGTACATGTGTGGGTCATCTCGCCAGCCAGAGTGAGGCAGAAATGTCTTCCTTAAGTGAAACTCTGGCACCGTTTTTGTAACATTCATAGCTAAAAGGGTGCTTGACAGTGGAGCAGCAGAGCTAAAGCAAAGCCTCAGTTTCCCTGGAGCCATTGTACATGGGAACTCTGAGACCGTCTGGTGGGCTGAGATAGAGAAACGCCGCATTCCTTCAATCGAGTAGGACCCACATTTACTGCTGTGTTCATGACCATAAAGTGGCAAACCAAATGGAGAACTTTTTTTTTTTTTTTTAAATCATTAAAGCTGCTTAAATGCTAACGAATGAACACATTCCTTAGTGCCACTTTAGAAGTGAGGTCAGGTGCCAAGGGGCCGCCGGCCCAAACCCGATATACTGGATCCAATGGTGAGGCAGGCGTAGGAAGAGGGGCCACTTGAGTGTGAAGGGCCGTCTTATCAGCGCGCTGGAGTGTCGTTCTTCCAGCTTTGATGCTGACACTCGAGGTACGGCTCACTGGTTGACCTGCGAGCAAAACCAATCAGAGGCATAGACGGGGAACAATGTGCTATCATAGCGATATATGCACTTGTTTTGATAAGAGTCTGTCTGTTCCGGCCCCTCTAGTTTGTCAGGAGGGTACGAGGGGGGGTTGGATTTGCTGCAATATCGGCAGAGGGTTATAAGAACCCCTGGAGGGCAACGCGGCATGGTTCAATTCCATGTGCTCTGCAATCTCAGAGCTTTCAGGCTTACTAAATCAATTACACAGGGTTGTGGAGCCTGTTCCTCTCTCACTCGTAATACCCATAATGCCAATTGTTTCTCTGTGCTTCCCTGGGAAGACCGAACACAGACTTCCTGCAAGGTTGATGGCTGCATACTTCATCTGTTCAGCTCTTCAGCTGTCTGCACAAATCTGGATCCTTGATGCCGACGGAGGAGGGTGGACTGTAGCGATCTGCACAAGTCACAAAGAAGAACATGTAAGACTTTAAGTCTGTCTTCAGCAGACGGCGTTTCTAGACCCAGGGAAAGGAGGACTCGTTTTTCCTCTCTATCACACTGTGTCCAGGAGGAAGTGGTTTGGTTCGGGAGGAAATTACTGAATACGAAACAGTGGAGCCTCAGGCCAACAGCGCAGCTCCTGGTTTATATTCAGAGGGGGAGAAACACGGCCGTCTAAAGCCTTATGACACACCAAAAACCAGGAGTTTCAGGAGCTGCACAATGCTTTGGTTGTTTAATGTTTCAAATAGGAATCTCTTAAAAGATCAAATCAGGTGGAACAAATGTCAGTAACAACTAATTGTCTGTTTTATTGAGATCTAAAAATTGCATGTTAACATTCATTTGACTTTCTCGGTCATCAATGAAGGCTTCTTTCTGCAGTCATCCCCTTCTTCTAATTGCTGATAAAGTCTTTGCTTGTTTCCATTGAATTATTTGGACAATTTATGTTTGGGGAGGAGCTCTGGTCTTTGAAAGGCCTCCTTACCGTCACCCTCATGTTCACACATTTCTACAAAGATTTCCATTCAGCCTTGGCTACTCTAAAACATTCATGTTTTTTCTTCTAGTCAAAATAAACCTGCTACAACTGAGAGGTTAATTTTGGGTTGACATGTGGACGAGACAAATCAAATTCCAGGTGTCTTGGCTGTTAGTCCTCCATGCATCTGAAACCTTTTACAGGAATACATTTTATAATAAGATCAAATATATAATGAATTTCTAACCAGCTTTACAGATTCAAATGTATTTTTACATACATCTGGTTTGAACGAAGCAACCTTTTCTTTGCCTGAGTCAATAACATACAGAGGGAGAGAGTGTCAAATAATTCATGCTTTGTGTTTGGTAGATGAATCCTTGGCCTGTGGCTGATCCTCCTTCATTTACATAGCAGTAACACTGCGCGCAGTAAGGAGATTCAGAGAGCGGAACATTGTGGATCAGAGCTAAATGACGCACAACTGCAGAAACATTGCAGAGCCAAATAGTTTTAT
Source organism: Poeciliopsis gracilis (assembly GCA_911649635.1). NCBI lineage: Eukaryota > Metazoa > Chordata > Actinopteri > Cyprinodontiformes > Poeciliidae > Poeciliopsis > Poeciliopsis gracilis. The sequence goes on along the minus strand of CAJVRI010001220.1, from coordinate 12,374,990 downwards.
TATTCCTTGTGACACATTAGTTCACTTTGCACATCGTTCACTCGTCGAGTCAAACCTCTCCACCTGCAGCCCCACCCTACCCAAGTGACACTTAGCGGCTTTTTTGTTTTTTGTTTTGTTTTTTCGTTAGTTTTTTTGTTTTTTTCTTCAACGTTGCTCAAATGAATCTTTTTTTTTTTTTTTTTGAGGTTAAAATGGCTGACGCATCTTTGACGTCTTTGTAGCAATCTGCTTTGGCTTGTGGGGCTTCAACGATGGTGTGCTCATTAAACTCAAGAATGGCTGGGTTTTTGCGCGCTTGGCACGCGAGAGGCGCGCGCCACCGCAACGCGCAAGGTAACGTAATTAAACTAACGGTTGGATGAAACAGAGACCCGGGGAATCATCCAAATGATTATTATTATTTTTATTGATTTATTTAGATAAACTACAATAAAAGTTTAATGCTACGTGGTTTCACTCAATCCGAGTCCAAAGCTGATTAAAGCGCCATTATTTAGTGTTACTTTTCTGGATGCGCATTTCTGACGTCGTTGCAATCCTAAATGGTTTTGTGTTCAATCCCTTACTGTTGCTCATGAAGAGGTGAAACACACGCAGTAGTTTCAACAATAAACAGTTTATTGCACCGTGCATCGTGTATCGGTCCAGTGTATTGTGACCATAACGCGCGGCAGCTTCCCAAGCGCACGAGCACGAACCGCACCACCGGAGCTCACCTGCAGGACACTGTGATCTCCACTTTGGTGGCAGGGATGCTTCCACTCATGGGGTCGAAGTCACAGACCGTCGCCGTGGCCTCCACCTTGTCCATTACGTCCCCCTCCATGCGTGCGGGAGAGCCGGGCCAGCCGTGCGAGTGAGTTCCGCCGGACCCGGAGAGCCGAGGGCGGAGAACCGGAGCGCGGCGGCCGAGGGAGCAGGAGCGAGCGCGGTCCAGACAAGCCTCCCGGATGCGGTCCGCCGGACGGGCAACAGCATGGAAAGTTGAATTAAGGCGGCGGTGGGAGCGGCTGCGCGAGGCGACTGGCTTTGAAAGCAACGTGGGGATCAAATGCCAGGACCCGTCAGTTCAAACTCTGCAGAATGAGCTCCTTCTGTCTGAGACCGAGGCGCTTCGAAAAGTAAACGCAGTGAACTCCACCCCTCCTGCCTGCATTCTCCAGCTGTAGCCTACACGCCGAGCTGTGGCTGACACTGATTTATGGCGAACTGATCGTAATTTTGCTCTAAATTACTTGGATGAGCCTCTAAGAGAAAATCAATATATACATATATAAAAGAAAGAATTGTCTGAAGCTCCTTGCAGTTGAGGACATATGAATATTTTTCAATCAGCTTTTAGATTTTTTTTTTCCTGAGAATAAACCCATCTTTCGTGAGTTATAACACCTCGCCTCAAAAAAAAAAAAAAAAAAAAATCTGAAAATCGCTCTGAAGATAACCGGTCCATCAACAACCAGCTCCCAAAATGAAGTGAGAGTTTGCGTGGTGCTGTTTCAGCATCTGGACAGCTCCTCAAAACCACTGCAGCTCCGCGCTCTGCTCTCCTTTATCTCGCCTCTGAGTAACCTGGAGGGGCGAGAAAGATTTCCACCCGCCACCAGAGCAATTCAGATCTAAACTACCAGAGGCAAATGTGCTAATGCGCATGAAGCGAAGAAGGCTTCGATTAAAAAAGTTGACTGACAGAGAAAACACAATATCAACCATGCAGGAATCAGCAGAGGATAAAACTGCTGATTGTAACTCATATCAATGGACTATAATGTGAGATATGTGGGAAATGACATAAACGTCAGGATTCTTATCTGCGAAAAGAAGAATATAAAGTTGCTGTTTTTTTGTTTTGTTTTGTTTTTTTAATTCAATGATCAAGAGATTTTAAAGCAATTCCTGCTTCCCTCTACTAACAAACACGGCACATGCTCACTCTGCCAAGCGAACCAAAAGCTGGTTCAATGACCACACAGTTACTGGACTAGTAAATAAAAATGAACCCCACAAGAGAATGAAGAATAAGCTGCATGACTCTCAACATGCAGCTGGGAGTCGCAGCTGGATCAATATTTCAATATTCTGAGGAATATTAAAGTAGCTGTACATGCTCCAGGTTTATTACTCTGTTTGTCAATTACATAATACAATAGGAGGATTTGAAATCAAAGTAAAATCACTTTTTGATCCATTTGAAATGTCATGACTGGTTCATTTTATCTACCTCAAACAGCAAAATCCAAGCAGCAGCATCTCATGACCGAGAGACAAACAGACACAGATGCTTCAGTTTGTCACATGTGGAAGTTTCATATAGACAAACGCCCACAAAGGTCACATATAAATACACACGCAGCCCGAGAAACTGTATGTGATCCGTGCCACGGGCTATCCATCATCTTCACAGCGAGCATTATGGGAAATATGACTCAGACTAAGACTGACATGGCAGAGAGTGGTGCGTATTTCGGACCAACGTAGCGCTGATTTATTATTATTCATGTTGCCTCTGTAATTAGGCCTGGTGGTGGCCCTCGGCTGGTTGATTCTGAGCTCCCTTCAGTGTACTGCTCCTCGCTGCCTGCTGAGTCGCTCTCCTTCATTCCCACCCGCAGCCACCCTGCTTCCTGTAGCTATGGAAGAAGTGTAATTACAGCCATATGAACCCTTTCGATAGGTACAGTGCGTGTGTGTGTGAGTGTGCGTGTGCGTGTGTGTGAAAGAGAGAGCTTGTGATACCACCCACACCTGTTCTACATCAGCAAAGGGAAAGCACCCCACGGGGGGGCGAACTCCAGCAGCTCTGATTTAGTCTAAGAAAAGAAAAACACCAAAAAGGTTGTGCAGTTTTACTTAATTATTATGCAGTACACTATTTTGATTTCATTTTATGTAATTTCATGCCTAATGCTAGATATTAGGAAAGTAAATATCCACAAAAGGATTCCCAACATTTCCCTAGATGTGTTTCTAGTGTCTGCTCTCCAGTCTTGAAAGAAAACTAATCTAGTTTTTGAAACAACAACGTGTCAGTCTGGCTAACGGACTCAGGAAGACGGCGTTCACTTACTAATTTCTACGTTACAATCCCATTTATTGCTAAATTCATGCACATATGAAATGGACACAACGGCAGAGATGGATGGAGTGGGAATCAAACCACTGATCAGACCCACTGATTGCAGGACGAACTCCTGCTGCCATCAACGCCATCACATGAAAAATAATGTCTAATAATGGTGGCTCTGAGGTAGGATAAATTCACATCAGTTATATGTTTCTATTATTAGATTCCCTAATTTGCACAAAAAGATCTAGTAAAAGTAAAATGTCATTTCAGGTGAATTCCTCATTTTGACCCGTGCGAAGTACAAACTGGCTTGTTTCCTTTCACAAACATTAACGTTTGATGCTTCTTGTCGCCATGTGAAGTTCACAATTTTCACATTTTTGCAAACAAGTTCCCACTCGCATATTCCACACGTGAGGAAACATTAACATTCATCCAGAGCTACGCTCCTCTGGCCACCTGACAAATGCGAGCCTCGTGTTCACGCCGCCTTTTACCCTTCAGGTCTCCGCCAGCATCAAAGAGTAAGCAAAATGTCAAGAAGCGTCCTCTAAACTCAACCAATCTTTATTTTCTCTTCTTTTTTAGAAACAGAGTAAGTCATCAGAGGGGCGGTGATGCTCTTGGACGTTATGGACACAACAAGCAAAAAGAAACTCAAAAAAATTCACCTTCATATTAATATGGCTGTCCTGCGTTTATTCAAACAAGGACCTGAGTGGCTGCTGTGTCTCTGAACACTGTGACATAACAGGGCAACATTTTGAGAGACGGGGAGAAGGAAGCGCTGCTGGCGTTTCCTGGTTTTGTGAAAAGCCATATAATAAAGATGAAGCACTCCAGGAAGTTTAACATCTATTTTTTGAGCAGCCTGGAAGCATTTCATGCATCTTACTTTGAAGTGAACATCTGTGAAGCAACACACTCCAAATGTGCTCTGGAGAAAAATACTGGAGAGAAACATTTTCCAAATGGATGCAGCTATGAGGGGGAATGTGTTGCGTTCTGCTGCACTTCTCAATGTCTCTGTCACAAAACAAACGTTTCGAAGGACAGACAGATATTAAAAAAACAAAAACAACACATTTAATCTTGGTTGATCTTCCTTTCATCAGAAAAAAACAACAAAAAACTTCATAATGCACACAGGATTTAAGAGAAGGTGTCAGAAACTCTCAGAAAGCTGACTCAGCATCGTAAGAGAAAACAAAGAAATGGCGGTTTCTTCTGGGTCCTTGTGAGACAAAGTGTTCGGGTACCTCTCTAAATATTCAGTTCTTCTTAAAGAAATCTGCATCAGTCACTAATTAATTGATGCATTTCAGGGAAAGAAAGTGATTTATTACTGGTAGACATCAAAACCTTGCCTTGCAATTAAACATGTACGGAGTAAAACAGTAAGTGTTTGCCATAACGTCACTATAGTTCAAAACACTGTGATCTCATAACTTTCAGGCCTGGATTATGTCATCTGCTAAGTAAGCTATGAAATGCAAAATGAAAGCAAAAATTGCTTGTGAACATTTTTATTTATTTATTTATTTATTTTATCTGGTGCATGAATGAAAGCAGCACTCCCTTCCTCCTTCCGTCACATGAACCAAAATCTCTCAGAGCTAAAAACTCATCTGTCATCCGATCAGTTTGTCAGCTCTATTGATTCCCCAAAGAGAAACTGGGACCATTAAATCCCTTCTGGAACAGAACGGCTCGGCCTGCAGCTCTCGAGTCATACATAACCAAACGAACGAACAACTGAAATGGTGTTTAGACCATTGCTGCTCCACTACTCCGTCCAATTGAGCTGGGTCTTGCCGAGCCTTCAGGGAGGAAGCGTGTCGGATTCTGGCTCATTCATCTTCCGCGTGTCGGAGACGAGGTAAGATCTGACCGCCGCAAGAAGGGATCTCAGAGGCTGACTTCCCCCGTGTGTGTGCATGCATGTATGTGGTGCAGAGGCTGAGCTGCCGCATTGATTGAACACCAGTAAATGGGTTTCTGGCAGCCATCCCCCGCAATCAACACCACAACTCTGAGGTGGGTTTCTTTTTTTTGTTCTTTTCTCAGTAGCAGTGACAGGATACAGCCCTGTTTTACTTCCCCCTGTCAGGGAGTTCATTATGTTGAGACAGAAATTCACAATCCCATGAAGTGGGGACATTCCTTATTATAGAGCACAGTGGAGGTATTTCAGTCTCTGACCTGCCCGGAATAAAAGCAGCTGGAGAATTCAGAGACAAAAATCCCTTCACGGTGATATATCTCAGATTTTCTCCTGAGAACTAAATTCTCCTCAAACGTTTTACGTGTGTTGAAAACCGACGGTTGCTTTTAAATGCTGAGGTAATTCATTCAAATCATTTTCTTTCTAAAAAGAAAGAGAGAAGGAGAGAGAGAGAGAGAGAGAAAAGAAACGAGTCATCAGATTTATTGAAAGCTGTCACGCATGCAAAAAACTCGTATAATGTTTCAATATTCCCATGTGGTATTGGAAGTGATAGGAAGACATAGTGGGACATTTTAATAAAAGGAAAATAATGGCGGGGTTTTCTCATATCCTCTGACATATCTGTTGGTTAGGCAGCTGTGACAGCAGAGAGGAGGAGGACCGTGATTTCTCCACTTCTCCATCATCCGAGTGAAAACTTCAGGTTGGGAAACAGAACAATTGGTCATGACCACAATTCTGAGAGAGTTATCATTTTCTGTCCATTGTTACTTTAAGAATAAACAGCTTCAATCCAAATTAAATGACATCCTCAGATCTTTTAAATGTGCCTGGATATGCAAATTTTCCGTCCGTAGTGCCTCACAGGTGGATTGTATGACAATAGGAACACCTGGGATCTGCTCACACAGCATCCATGCAAGAAGTGCGACTGTAACGAAGGCCGTCTCTGAGCTCATTGTAGAAACTACTGTTGAACACATCTGGTCCAAATACTGCACTGTAATTCACTGTCACCTCTAATATCCTTGTGCCACAACCAAACTTCAGTCCTCAGTCTGATCATTTGTGTGCATTTTACCAACTGCATCATTTTATTATAAGGATTCTGAAGAACAAAGAGAACATCAGCAAGAATATTTCTGACCCGAGAGTCCAACTTGTCTCAAGTGGAGCTAAAACGTCACTTTCATATCTCAGTCTGACTGCAGAAACCAAAACGTATCATTCCTGACCGCTTCACACGCAGATTATTTGAAAAGGGGGGCAAAACTACTGAGACTTTAACGACTCGAGATTTGTTGCTGAATCCGTTGAACTTCAGATTCAGAGAGGATCAGTCCTGGCCTTTGAGCAGCTTAGGATTCCTGCAGAATGAGATGGAGATGAAGCAACATGGCTTCTGTGCAGTCACATGAACAAGTGAACAAATATCTCAGTTTCTTCAAAAAAATAATCTTTAGGATTCTTGGAGAAAAGAGTCCCAGAAGTCAAAGCAGGGAAAAAGTCAAAGCAAACGTAAAAGTTTAAGCACTGAAAGAAAACTAAACTTCCATCATTACGGCAAAGAATTTTATGCAAACAAATGGTTTTATTTTGAGGAACATGAAAGTGCCAAAAGGCAGATAAAATCCTTTTTTATGTGTGAAAAGTGCAGCTTCCTCTCATACTTTGAGTTTTATCTTATTATCGAGTCTCATAATTGAGACTTTGCAACACGATCTGACGATAGTTTCCCCTTTAGACTCGCTCTGCTATAAATGTTCACTGTGAATTTAAACTGCGATCAATCTTATTTCCAACTCCATAAAACCTACGGAACATAAAACAATGCAAAGCCATTGATGTTGCCGTAGAAACATTGTGACAGAAATGAAATGCAACAAACAGCAGCTGCAATGAAAGGTCGCTGTTGCTTTTCTCACACCATATATTGTTCATAATTCTGTGCAGCACTTTGAGCTGCTTTATAAATAAAATTGGGTTTTTAAACATACTGAGCTCGTGCATGAATTCTGTTATTTCGGCATAAAGAGTACTGGAACTCTCCCAGTGCTTTTGTAGGACTTTATGCTGAAATACGTTTCACATCACATTGTATCGCTCTGTTTACTGCGACAGGCAAAAAGACTGAAGTCATTCAGCAGGATCTGCCACCTCCCCACGAAGGCCAAATGCGTTAGAGGCCTAATCTGGAAAAGTTAATATCATGCACATCTAAGTGCCTCTTGAGAGGACGTCATAATATTGCTGCCCCGAGTCTTCCTGTTTCACTTCTCAGACGACGGATCATCAAGTAGCACCCCGACCCAGATCGAACCGTCCTCGCGCTCATATGGTATGCATATTCATTGGGCTCTGAAACAACCCCTTGAGCAGAAGAGAAAACTCTCTAATTAGTTGCCATCATCCTTGTGGCAGCTCATTGGGGTGCGTTTGTCTTGCCTGTCGAATGTTTTTGTCGCCCTTTGCTGCTCCGGTTGTTTCTGTGCAGGTTTGAGCCCGGCTGTCCTCTGCCATGCGTTCAGTCGCGTTTCGAATGAGTTCGTGCGAGTCTCATCCCCTCACATTACGTGTGATGAACACATGAAGCATGCTGGGAAGTGCCTACTCAGTACAAGAGTTACTGCGGAGAAAAAGCAGCACTTGATTGATGGACTGAATACAGTCAGCAGCAGCTTTTTCTTTTTGTTTGTTTGTTTGTTTTTTGATAAATAAATCCCTAAAGCCTTCTTCCAATTTTGTCCAAAGACTCTGAAGACTGTTCGCTCCAACTGCAGGGTCGGTGGTTATTGTGGTTTGATGCAACTGCCAGCTCTCGTCTGTGTGACACAATAGATGATGAGGATTGCATCAGCAACTTCAGTCGCATGAAAACAGCGGTTTGTTGCAGAGTCGCTTACAATTTGTGAATAGCTGTAATCACACAACAAAGTTCACATTTCAGTTTCTCTGCATGCATTTACCATTTCTCTTGACATGTAAAACAGGCCAGCACATAAACTGACTCCAATCCGCATCACATAGGCCAACTTCTGAGTGTTTTGACAATAGTAGAGAAGTGTTGTTGTTCAAGCCATTTACTCTCAGCTCCAAAGAGGAAATTATAACATACATGTTCACAAGCTTTGTCATGCTCCAGAAAAATGATTTTGGCACGTTAAACTGTCAGAGCGGTGCGCTAAATTGCAGATAATGGGGAGGCAAACACCTGAGGTCAGCAGGGACAGGCGTAGAAGAGGATTGAGACGATCGCAGCATATGCAATTATCTACAAAAGTCAAAATACTCAGTGAGAAGTCAAACATCTGCTCAGACATAAAGGAGCCCTGTTCCTTTTTTCAACTTGAACGTTGACAGGAGCAGATCCTGCTTCGATGAGGAGAAAATGTCCCGGTATCTTCAATGATTGCAGAAGCTTAAAATGTCAGAGACAAACCCAAGCAACACACCACTGACAGCCACTGACAGCCCCGTGTTTGTCTGCAGAAATAACCCCAAAAGACGCTACGCCTTTGAAAAGGAGTGATATACACACAGCAAAATTGTTGGTACCCCTCATTTCACGACTGAAAAAAACACAATTGTCACAATTGAAGTTGAAACTGACAAAACTAATAAATCAAAACGTACTGAAAATTAACCAGTGAAAATCAGACATTGCTTTTAAAATGTGGTTCAACAGAATCATTTTAAAATACTTATGGATGAAACAATCATAAAAATTCCTTACCAATATTTCTAAATTCGAACCGCAAAATCTTTGATTTGAATTGCAAAAAAAGAAAAACACACACACAAGAAAAAACAATCACAAAGTCCTGGATGGACTGACCAGTGTGAAGAGATGCTCAATGTTATTTAATCTTAAGAAAAGCTTATTGAATAGTGAAACAAACAGCTATTTATTGATATTTTAACAGTTTAATGGTTTTTATCAGTATATTCTGTCACAACTGGCCCTTTAAAAACACCCAGATTTTTTATTTGGCCCAAAATGAAAACGAGCTCAACACCCCAGGACCAGCAGAACAAAAGGAGAGAGAAATGAAAGACCTCTTCATCAAGTAGCTTGATGCTCCTGTGACTAAAGATGCACATGTTGCTTAGAGGTTTAAGGTTCACAGTCATATCGTCAATTTTTATCACCAAAATGATGATGAATTGAAGAAAAGGTTCAGAACAAGTTCCAAAGAAATAAAAGATGAATTATGAGATCAATCAGTCTGTCGCTGTTTGAGTGGAGACAAACCAAGGAGGGAAGAAAATCAGTGAAAAGCGAGACTGCTATTTGCCACGCTGCCTAGTGACGAACCATAAAGCTTCTGGGAGAATGTCCTTTGGACAGATGAGACAAGGCTGGAGCTTTTTGGAAAGGCACGTCAGCTCTGTGTACGCGAAGCCAAAAACGAAGCATGCCAAGAAAACAACACAGTCCCTCCTGCGACACATGGAAGAGGCTCGGTTATGTTCTGGGACTGCTCTGCTATCTCTGGCATAATCAAATCTCAGGACCATCAAGGCATTCTGGAAAGAAATGCGCTGCATTGCGTCAGAAAACTTGGTCTCAGTCACAGATAATGGGTCTTCCAACAGGACGTGACCCAAAACACACAGCAGCCGGCGAAAAAAAATTTTAATATTTGCAACCAAACAAATGTAAAAAAAAAAAAAAAAAAGTTTCAGAGGCGTGAATACTTCTAGAATACACTCTCTACTGACCTGGCAAATCAAAAATCATACCTTCCTGGTCTCCCTTGAAACTATTTTTAAAGTTAACCCTTAAAGCTCACACAGGTGAAGAAGTAGAGACCTGCCGAAACGTATCCCTCCGTGAGTCTGCTTGATCTTCACAAACACAGACACTTCACGGCGTGCTTGTCTGAATCGCAATACTGTACTTATGAGGACACCCGGTGTGGCACATGAATTATTCTAAAGCCAAACAAGGCCTTAAATCTGCTCACGAAATCATGAACAGAAATAATCTCAGCCTCAGAGAGATAAAACAATCAGGAGCAAACACAAGTCGCTGCTGTTTGTCTGCTTTCCCTGGGCTACTATTTATTTTCAGAAGTGGAATGGCAAGAATTTCCTTCATCATCGACGCCTGCTCGCAGGCACCGTAAAACGTTACGGTGTCTGGCGTCAATCAATAAAAGAAAATGAATTGGGTTACCTCCGAAGCAGGGAGCCAGAGAGAAACGTATCGTCGTCTGAATTCCTCTGCTCGGCATCAACCCAATTCCCCGTTTCACCTTCGACTGTGTGGCAGCAGCACATCCACTGATCAGCCTTCTTCAAGATGCTAACTGAAGCAGTCTTGTTTGTGTTGTCTGCAACCGAGAGGCCCCTGCTGCTCACGTTTAAAGATGGATTCAAATGCTTAATAAAGTGATTTATTTTAGCAAAAGAGAAGAGACTTGTGCATTCCTTTAGGCTGTTGGCTAAACAACAGACGCAAGATGTAAATCTTGATGTTAAATGTTGCTCTCCTGCAGTGCCAGGAGACATACATGCATCTCTCTCCTTGTCTTGATTTCCTTTGTGGATGGAAGGGATTTCATCACAGACTTTTTTTTTTCTTCTTCTTCTCTAAGCTATATCCATGCAAATTATTGGATTTATTCCTGAGCACGGATACACAGCTGGTGACATGTGAAGATTGGCACGGCGGTCTTCACTGCAAACACTGTCCACCGCTGGGAGTTCAGAACTCCTCCCACATGGAGATTTGACGCAGGTGCACAGAAGTGCAACTAAGCCGGAAAACCACATTACGACACAGACATCCTTAAATACTGTCAAGAGAAATCAGAAAGCAAGAGAAGAAAACCACAAAATATGACAGTTCTACTTGTGGCCTGAGCCTGGATGAAGCTGCTGCCGGTTATTGTCTCATTCTGCTCATTGGCATGTGACGGTACGAACTTCTGTCTGAGAAGTAGCCCCGTGTTGGTGTGACAGCATGATTAATGTGGCTCCACACCCTCCCTGTTAGTTGACCCTTGTGGCTCTCACATCTAGATAATGAGGAAATCGTGCTCACCAGCTGAAACTCTTGCCCGCCCTCCCCTTCCTCCACGAAACCCGTCGCTGCACACAACACGCCCTCCGGTGCAGCCGGCACAGCCAGAAGATTCCTCAAGCAGGGTTTGCCGTTGTGGTTTTCCTCATCACATTACCAGCAGGACCATAAGGGTTGATGGGCATCCACATGCTCTGAGAAGCCAGAGGAAGTCATCGTGTGCTGACAAGGAGTGGGTGGGAGTGCAGGCCTGCTGCGACTCTCTTAGCGCCTTTTGCTCTTTGGGTCATACAGCGGCATCAGAAGCAGCTGTCTGTTTCAGGAAGCTCCCCATTTCTTGTTCTGCAATCAAACCCTTCAGAATCAGACGACAGAGTCAAATATTCAAAATGATTTATTTATTTTTTTTCTGCAGATACATGTTTTCCTTCACACTGTTCAGAAATGGCCCCTAATGGCAGAAGTCATGAAGTCTTGGACGCCCAGTCCTGATGAAACGCTAACAAACAACAATGTGGAAGCTTCTGTTTTTATTAGGACTCAGGCATTTTCATAAACTGATATAAAATTACTGTTGTCACTGTTAGTAATATTTGTCAATTTCCTATTGTTATTTTATGAATAATTACTGGATTTTTGTCCAAGTGCCTTAAAAAAAGCTCCTAAACTCGAGAGACAACTCAAGTTCATTTGTAAATAACATTTCTGCAACAAGGCAGCGTAAAGTGCTTTAAACTGCACTTTAAATCCCAAGATTAGTTTATAACTGCGCCTTTCACTTTGTTTTATATGTGCGGTAGCCATATTGGATATAGATGTCTGACCAGTGAAAAATATTTTCTGAGTCCCACTAAAGGCAGCTCAGCAACCACCAGTGGTTCTTTTACCAGAGTACGAGAAGCAAAAGCTAACGATGGCGCAGCAGCTTTTCAGTGGAAACAGTTCAGGCCACATGAAGAAGATATTGCCGCACCAGATGTTCTTCTCCTTGAAATGCTGTAATTTTGCTTCCAGCTACTTCCTTTGAAGTCTGATCCAGTTGTGCCACTTTACGTGAGCTGGCATCATCGCCAGTCACAGTTTCATCACCTCTTGATGCAAATTATGGTTGCGTGATGACATTTGCCTCGACAACCTTTTTTGGAAATGTGTGAGACACAGATGCAATTTGGCTTTATTTCACACTAAACGTTGATGCCAGCGTTATACTGTGTGTGTGTGAAAAAACAAAGTTTTATACTAAAAGGAAAATGTGGAAAGGAAGATCGTCCGATTAGAAGTGAAGCATTCTTTTTACTTTGTTCAGTTAATGTGTTTTGACCCTTTCATGTCTCCAGATGGGAGTTGAGGAAAACCCGATACGGAATGTCGCTCCATCAGCAAGACCACAGAGAGACACGAGGTGAACAGAGGTTGTTTCATTCAGATCTGGAAAGTACATGTGGAGCAAAATACGAAAATTCTCAACAGAAAATTTTCTGTTGAAGCCTAACATTCAACAAAGATGTTGAATGTTAGGCTTGCATAATCTATTTTATCTACCCAACCAACTTTCAAGTATTCAATAGATTTCTTCTCACTTCATAGTTATAATTTCTTCGTAGATTCTGTCTTAATTTGTCTGTGAGTTCTTGTTTTTGTCAGAACCACGTAGAGTTTAACCGAGTCAGGACTGTTTGCTTCCCTTCACCTCCTAGGAACCGTCTCACCCTGACCCTGAGCGGATCTTCATGTCAGGTCTAAGATCTGAAAAAAGGGTAGCAAACATGTCTGCAGACCCCACACATCCTGGACACAAACTGTGTGAACCTTCAGGCCTACACGATTTGCAAAAACCAGCTGCCACAGAGCCACAGAGACAGTTTCTCTGTTCAGGCCGCCTCTGATGAACACCCTGCTGCCTGAACAGTCAGCTGATCTGCTCTGAAACAAAATAAGCATTTTGGAACCGACGCAACAATCCTTCTGTTTTTCTTTCTTTATGTATAAAATGCCGTCAAATACGCAAACACTTTGTGTATTTGTATTTCCTTTCAGGTTTACGTATTTAGACTTTATGTTTGGAAACCAAAAGCAAATTCCTTGTTTGTCCACACAATCTTGGTCAATAAAGCCGATTTTGATTGTGGTTTCATCCGGCTCATATTTTAGTCTGTTGTATATTTGTTAAAATATTTCACTTGCAACCATTCAGACATTTTTTTTTTGTAGACTTGAAAGAGCTCAATGTTTTCTGGAGTTTTGAAACTATTTGACTATTTTTAGCAGAAACATCTAGAAGGCATTTTACATCAGCACCAAACATGTCGCTCCAAAACAACTGGAAACTTGACACATAGGAGATACAACTCTATTTCAGAAAGACATTTTATCTGCTGGAGGTGTCGATCTAGGACTGATGTCTTCTTCTGTTCTTGCTCATTTTCCCACAATAATACTGATGCAAGCCGTAAATGGAAGCTTCAATATTTGGATGCCAATAAAAAAAAAATCTAAATGCTGGATGAATCCTTGAATATTTCCCGTTACACATAATTTTAAAAAACTGGAATCAAACCAGCATAAAGGGATTATATCTGATTTATAAATAATCATATAAATAGCTTCTGCCTGTGTGTGTGTGTGTGTTTTGCTTTTTTGTTTCCTTTTTTTTCACTCATTTATTTATCACTATGAAGAATCAACATATAAATAAATATTTCATAGTACTTATTCTGGCAGGAAAACCAGAAGGAATCATAAAGAAGCAGTAAAGGGATGCACCTTCACCGTCTAAGAGGAGAAGAAGCGAGACACAGAGAGGGAGTGGGCTGAGTCTGCGGCATAAAAATGACACACACAAAAAAAATATCCTTCACAGTCCAATTATCGGCAAGAATCTCCCCTCAGCTCTTCAGGCACCGCCTTGCCAAATTTTAATGTCAAAAGGGAGGATCTACCGTCCTCCTCTTTCTGCCAAAAGGTTATATAACAACTAGAGCGTCACTCACACACACATGCAGCTGGATGCAAATGACTGATTGCTGCAACCATAAATAATTACGAGCTATAAAAGACGACATTTTTCCGCCTGGTGGATGCCCTGTGCTCCACTCTGGGGTTTAACAGACATATTAATAGCAGCCTTTTGAAAGAAACACCGCACATCTATGTCTAAAAAAAATCACAGATGTGTTTAAATTAACCACCGGAGGGGCTTCTGATTGAGACAAATTACAGGTCACGCAAGCAAAAGAGTGGAGCCTCAGGTCTTTGCACCCAACAGGGTGCAAGGAATAGCGATGAGATTCACCTCTGAGATAAAATGGCTTCCTTTGTCACACATGCCCTTGCATAACTTCAACCCAGTACCTGATATCTCATGCAGCGTGTGTGAGCTCAGCGGTGTCACTGCACCAATAACAGCTGTGCTGGGAGAGGCAGGCGGTGGCGGTGTTTTCACAGGGATTCGGTCTGTCAGGAGGGTTGAGTGATGACCTCCATCTCTCACACTTTATATCCTGTTCACACACAGTGCTCCAATTCTGAAAACAAAAAGACAGGCTTCTCCGTGAGGTTCGGGGAATAAATCTGGGGCTTAATGAGGCCGGCCGGCAGTGAAGGAGGCAGTAAGGGGATCAGTTTTCAAGGTGGGGTTTAGACATAAAGATGACTGACGAGTGCTTGTGTTACAGTGCCTTGGAGAAATATCTGCAACCCTTAATTTTTTTATTTTATTTTATTTTATTTTTTAGCTTTTGTCTATTTTAAACCATAGACGCCACTGGTTCTACAGGGAATGTGTGTGTTTAATAGGTAAAGGGAAGGAAAAGGATACATTGCTTTCAAAGTTTTTATCAATGAAATCCAGAAAGCGTCGTAGCATTTACGCTTAGCTTTGTTTGTGCTGAGACTCATAGACAAAGTCACACATTTGGTAAGAACTATGAGTGTTGCTTAATCTCGTTAGAAATCCAGATGTTCAGTGAAGCTCCCAGAGGATTGACAGAGAACATTAATGAACAAACAGCATCATATGAAATAGGATAGGAACACAGCAGGGAGAAGGTTGTGGTGACGTTTGAGTTAAGTTACGCGGCAGAACTGTGAACGTCTGGCGGTCAATGTTCACTCAGCAGCACCACAGAGTCAAAGAATCTGGAACGACAAACAGGATGAGGAGACGATTCCTCTGCAAAGCAACCAAGAAACCTATGCAACTCGGAGAAAGAGTGGCAGAATCTGTTGACAATAAAGTTATTAGTTATGCAGAATTATCTTTAAGGAAGAATGGTAAGAAGAAAGTCATCAGTAGTCTGCTTTACGGTTTATGGACTCCCTGCAGATATAGAGGGAGGTGTTCTGATCAGGTGGCACCAAAACAAAACTACATAAAAAACACCATGCAGCATAAAATTATCACTACACATATCCTCATCCCCATGGTGGTGGTCACATCATGCTGTGGGGAAGCTGATCTGAGTCAATAGGACGGTCGATGGAGCCAAAATAAAAGGCTTCTTGGGAAGACTGTAATACTTTTGCAAGCTACTGTATACATTTAAACTGTGGAGCTGCAGCGCTTCAAAGAACTTCACACCACCGAGGACTTAAGGCACAGAGGGGCTCCCTGTAAGCATCAAAAGGATGCGCAGCTATGAAAACATCGCAGGAATATTTTTCATATAAATAGATCTTTTGTCCTTGTTGGGTAATTTAGAGTGAAAGTATTTTTTATTTTTTTGTGAGTGCATTTCTATGAAGACGATCTGATTGTTGTCTGGTTGAAGGATGCTTTGAAAACAATCCTCTTCAAAAATTGCAACGAGCTAACTTAGCTCAGCTAGATGTCATACTGCCCCCTCTTGGATGTTTTTGGATCATTAAAGGCAATTTCATCAGAGGAAAATCCCTTCTGAGGCGCCCTCTCTGTTTTCATTTCTTGTTTTGTTGCAACAAAGCCGAGTGTCTCATTACTCTCACACATCCCATATTGTTGCTGGTGAGAGCGGCGCCTCCCTCTCCTTTTCATTTGCCTGAAACAACAACACGCATCTTGCTCAGGTTTGGACCACTGCTTGCTTTCCGTTGGCAAACTCCAGAGCTTCTAACAAAGACCGAGCGGGAAAATTGGCCCGAGGGCCGGCTGGGCGAGGATCCATGAGGCAGCCGCGGTCTAATGAGGGGGTGACAACATTACCACAGGGTCAGGCGTCAGTCAGGGAGGGGAAGATGCACAGGCCTGTGGCTTCACGAACCAAAAGAAAACATGCTTCTGTGAGAGAATTGAAAAAATGTGGACGCTCACGTCTCTGAACTAAACACCGACCCAGGAGTGAGAAAGCCTCGTTATCGTTACTTCCTGCAAGGAGACGAACCCACAATGCAGCCGGGCTGGGAATTCTGCTGCAACACCAGGAGTGCTTAGGGGGGGATCATTACAATATGCATGAACCGAGAGAGATTAAGAATGACAAAAAATTAAGAGAGGTTGAAAAATACTCTCGGAGACAGCTTGCCCTGCTGTATCACGGCTCCTGCATGCTGATTCGAGGGGTTTATTAAACTGAATACCAAGTGGAGTACTAACTAGATCTTATTATTCTCCTCATCAATGGACCCTTTCCTGAGGGCCACACTCCAAAGAAATTACAGCCAGAGTTTAAAGACTGCTGATATTCAGATGAAATAATCTTCACTCCTCACTTGACAGCAGCGGATAAAGCTGCAGGAACGGGGCCGAGCACTGGTGTGAATTTAACCCATAAAAAGATTATTTCTTTACAGGCACGCAAGAGAAGATGAGACACATAACACCGCGCAGCTGGAGAAGAACAAGAATGGTGATAAAGCGTCAGATTCCTAGGACACATTAAACCTGGGTCCCACTGTAATCACATGAAGGAATAAGCATGTCGCTTATTTGATAAAAGCCGGCCATAAATGTAATAAAGCTGACAAGGTTATTAGAAGTGCCACAGGCCATTTTATAGTGGCTCACACACCTTATAATGGATTATGGAGAGAAATATGGTGAAGCAAGGAAGTGGAGCTCGCCCATTTACAAAGGACCATGGGAGGCTTAATAGCTTGTGACTAAGTTCATCCATTCACATTAATTCCTGCTGCAGTGACAATCTGCAGCGTGTTTCAGAGCACTATGAAAATTGCTCAGGGATCCGTTAAAGAGCGCCGCAGTTCGGCCACATGTTGCAGAGGTGACGGCGAGACACTCGCAGGTCAAAGGTGCAGCAAACACAGCCCCCACTCAGCGGTAAAACTGTGGAAACAGCCTTTAAAAGATTTAGTTTGTCATCGCAGACGCAGAGTCTGTCGTTTAGCCGTTTTCCTTTAATGCAGTTGCTCAGTGGGGAAGTTATTTCTTTTAATATTTGAGAACTTTTTTTATGCAATAAGTAGAACTGAAGATTTTTCATTTAACTTATTTTTATGACTTTCCTCGCGGTATTATATGACATTAAGTCAAGATGGATCCCCCACTCACCTTGCAGATACTTAAACCACATGTTAGCACAGAAAAAGTAGATTTAAAATAATTTAATTGTTGAAGTAATATAAGTTTTTACCAAAGCTTTGGGTTTGGTTCCTCCTTTAGTCCGGGCTCCTGGTTTTAGTTCTCATTTAACCAACCACTGAACCGGGTTTAGCTGAGACCAAACCCAGACAGATGGAGGGTTTCACAATAAAACATTAGTCCTGTCTGCATCTTCTGATTGGACCGTCTCCAGCGTCGTGTATACAGTTTATTTTATCTCCAGTGTTGCTGCCAGATATTTGCAGTAGAAAAAGATTATTTTGTCAGAGCAAACAAAGCTTCCTCCTGTTCTTCAGAGCACAAAATGAGCTTAAATCCTTTGGAGTGACACACAGCAAAAGGACCACAAAGCCAATGCAAACAATGAGTCAGACTCCCAAATGGAGGAGGAATGCTGCATTTATTCAGTGATGTGTCTGTAATTAAAGATTTGCCGCGCGTAATATAATGAGAAAATGAACCCTGTCCCACATTCTGCAGCTGCCTATTTAAATTAGGCTCGAAAAAGAAAAGGGTTGCTGTCAAACTCAATTGAAAACATCTGACTCAACAAACCACAATATAGAGTTTTTTGTTTTCACTTAGAGGAAAAAGACGTAGTTGCCATAGTCTGCACAAGAGAAAAATGATCGTCAATGTTCATCGAATAAGCTGTTTTTCTTCATTTGATTCATTAGATAAATATTCATTTGGTCTCTTATGTACAAATTGTCTCCTCTTTATCTTATTTTTGCTGTTGTTTCTTAAGCAGAGCTGGTGTTTCCCTCTTTAGCATCCTCCACCTGCAGCTTCTGATCTGCTGATTTTGTCATTCCTTACAAGGTAAACAGGCATCGAACCTCCTTGAAACCAGCACCAACCAGAGGAAGAGAAGCACAGATGGTGCTTCTCTTGTCAGCTTCCAACCAAAGTCATTATCTCTAACTCGACGTGGCACCAGTAGTAATAAAGAAAACTGCTGGATCAGGGAAGGCTGACTTACGAGGTTCCAGAGGAGAAATGAAAATGGAAAAATAAGCCTGAAGTCGGGCCGTAAAGGGAAAGACATAATCAGCCCGAACCTGGTGGAGTTAAAATAATTTCTGCTTTGGCTCTGGGAGACACCAACCTCCTGCTTATGGCAAAATGAACATTTTATGCTTAAAACTTCATGATTCAGTTTAACTCACCACATCAGCAACAAAAACAAAAGCCTACAATCGATACACAGTGTTTCCAGTTTCATGGGAAATCCCTTTAAAATTATGTGACCAATCAAGACAAACGTTTATTGATTATCGTGGCAACAATAACTTGGAATAATAATCATTTTAAAAAGTCATTTACGTAAGAAATGAAGATTTACATGGATGGAGGTTTAGTTTTTTTGTTTTCTACACAAACACCTACATTTCTAATCTTCAGTCCAACTCACCTGGTGATTAATTCATTAATTAATTATTGGACAGATGGACGGACGGACGGATGGATTCAACAAAGTAACACGAAAGGGTAAATTTTATCACACTAACTGATCACTTATTTATAAAATATTTAGCTTGTTGACATTTACAGATGCCTGATTCATTTTCTTTTCCATATTTTTCTTACAAACATTTCACCTGATGGATACAGAAAAATCAATTCTCCTTTCTGTTCGCTTGTTTTTACGAAACAAAACAAAAACAAGTCAATTTGCTTCGACAGGGATCCTGAAAAATGTAGTCTGCCATTTATTTTCAATGCTGTGACATTTCTGAAACAGGTGCCTTGCAGATATTACCGGTGTAATGTGAACGCCTCCAGGGCAACAGGTGAGTGTGTGACGTCGTGCGCAGGGTGGAGGAGCTGTCCAGGGTGCTGAAACGCCAGACTGGTAATCAGGAGGAACCGGAGCAGAAGACTTGGTTCTATGTAAAGGAAACATGAAGAGAGTCATATAAGGATACTCTTTCACTGAAGACGATTTTTGAATAACTTTGTATTTGCAAAAGTTTCTTAAAGGCTGAAGTAACTTTTTATTCTTCTCCTCCGTCATGGACTTGCTTCCGGCCCAGGAGGCCGCGAAAATCTACCACACCAACTATGTGAGGAACTCCCGGGCCATCGGCGTCATGTGGGCCGTGTTCACCATCTGCTTCTCCATCATCACCATGGTGGTCTTCATCCAGCCCTACTGGATCGGGGACAGCGTCAACACGCCGCAGGCCGGATACTTCGGCCTTTTCCACTACTGCATCGGGAACGCGCTCACCTCGGAGCTCACCTGCAAGGGCAGCGTCTTCGACTTCAACTCCATCCCGTCGCCGGCCTTCAGGACGGCCATGTTCTTCGTGGGGACCTCCATGCTGCTGGTGGTGGGAACCATGGTGGCCTTCAGCTTGTTCTTCTTCTGCAACGCAGGGAACGTCTACAAGATCTGTGCATGGATGCAGCTGGCCTCAGGTCAGCAGATCGATGACCTTAAATGTAAATGTACAGGAAACAATTAATTTTTTAATATAGCAAGAAAATAAGAATAGTTGATTACGTCAGTATGACAAAGCTATGTAGTGTCATATAACAT
This sequence comes from Poeciliopsis gracilis, assembly GCA_911649635.1. Classification (NCBI taxonomy): domain Eukaryota; kingdom Metazoa; phylum Chordata; class Actinopteri; order Cyprinodontiformes; family Poeciliidae; genus Poeciliopsis; species Poeciliopsis gracilis. Next base: position 12,354,867 of record CAJVRI010001220.1, on the reverse strand, counting down.
AAGCTAAAGACTTGAGTCATTGTAATTGTTGGATTCATTGACTTTCTGGTGAACTAGTCAAATTTTAAGGTGTTTTTGTTTCTCTGTTAGTTGATTTGGTTGCTATTCCTGTTTTGTTTTTATTATTCGGACTTTTCCAAATAATAAAAACAGGTCCAGGTCCATTGTCTGTCTTCATTTATTACTTATTACTTATTTTTGCTGCTTTAGGGATTGACCAGCTTATGCAATCTTTGCATCAGAGTTGAAAAAAAGTAAGACAACCTGGTAGCTTGAGATGCCAGCTTTGTCCCTTTTTTTTTTTTTTTGAAAGAAATAAAAACTTAAACTGGATCTGCACGAAGTAAAACAAGGTCACAGAAATATTTTGGACAGAGAAAGAGGCTTAAAATTAAACGATTCCAGAGAAAAATTTATCCTTAGGCATTTTGCCACAAGCAACTCATGATATGTTTCCATTTTCTCTAATGGAAGCATATCAGTTAAATCTGTAAAAGATTAACCATTTTAGTCAAATATGAAATTATATTTGAAGTCTAATCATTTAAATCCTGGAGCTTTAAGCTTTTTATCGTTTGCTGCATTTTATAGTAAAGGTTAGGTGAAGGATGTCTCTCTGGTCTTGTTTCAGGTCTTTGCAGCATTTTGTCTCTGCTTCATTTCGACAAGAATTTCAGATTCCATTGTTATGTTGAAGTGCCTAAAACACCTTCAATTTAGCCTCCATTTGTTAAGTTTCCTCTTTTGGAAGCCCTCATTCCACAGTAGTTCTCTGTCATGTGCCACGACTGAGACAGAAAATATGAAAAAGCAGTAAAAGCCTGAAAAACGGAGTATTGTCCACCAGAGTTAAAGGTCACGCCCCGATACTTCCCCCACCTGCCCCTGTCTAAGCCCTGAGACTCAGCTGTGTGTCTGTGCGACTTGATAAAGTCATTGTATCGTCTGCCAACATCACACCTCTCTGGTTGCAGGTGTGAAGCGTGTGTGTTGTTCTTCACGGTGGAGGCCGGCTCGGTTTCTGGTGTCAGAACAGACTCTGACACCTCTGAAGGCGGATCTGGTTTCACGTAACAGGATAAGATGTCGATGAGCTGCAAACTGATCTGAAGCTGCACAACGAGCCGACAGGAGTTCAAAACGCTGGCAATATCAAACTATAACCTTTCACAATGTGGTAGCTGCATAAGCTGTAGAGGGAAAAGAAATGTACAAGAGGACGGGGATGTGAGGCTTATTAGTGAATAAAACAAAATCCATATCGCAGATGAAATTATGCACAACAGCGAGTGACTGAAACTTGTTTGTAATGTCTGAATCCCCTCTCCAGCCGTGTTGATGGGGATGGGCTGCATGATCTACCCTGACGGCTGGAACGCAGAGGAGGTAAAGAGGATGTGTGGCCAGAGGACCGATAAGTACACTCTGGGAAACTGCACCGTGCGCTGGGCCTACATCCTGGCCATCATCAGCATTCTGGACGCCGTTCTCCTCGCTCTGCTGTCCTTCACTCTCGGTAATCGGCAGGACAATCTGTTGCCGGATGGCTTCGAGGTGGAGGGAGCAGGTGAGCGCACAAAACATTAAAAACAGACGTATTTTATTTAGATGAACTCGTTCAGAGGGTGTTAATTGACTTGCATAATTCGATCAAGGCAGTCATCCAAAAAAACAAACAAACATGGGGATACCTTGGCAGGTGATTTTTTTTTTCCTCTCTCACAAACTCATTAAAAATATTAAGAGAAGATTTAAAAGTAGATAATGTGTTTAAATTTTGCTAATCTGAAGAGGACAGGAACATTGAGGAAAGGGATTTTATGAAGCTCTTCACTCTTTCAATATAAAAATGTAACAGGAAGTCAGATGAGTTAAGAAGTCGAGCTGCATAGCAGTTTCTACTTGTTAGGAAAGCTACAATGCAGGCGAGTCTTAGGGGGAAAAATTTTTGAAATCTGGAGAAGGTGCAGATGAATTTATGAAACAACCTCAATATTAGTTTTATTGAAGTCCTGACAATAATTGTCATATAAGGACAACTTGGACTGTTTTAAAGTTTAGGGCATTAAATGGCTCCATATTCCTGTCTTCTTGTCCCTCAAAAGTTGCTGCTCATTTTCAACACATGAAATATTTCACGTTAAATGTTTCCAATTCATCTTGTACAGATGACCAACTCTTTCATTACTGCTCTTATTTTTTTCTGAGCTGGTTGGAAGCCAGAGGTGTTTTTCAAAATCTGAGTTTAAACAGCACTTTTTGTCTTTTGCAGAAAACTCGTGAACATGGACATTCACAATGGAAGGACAATGAAGATCCCAGCTGGAGCAAAACCAAGCTGTTCTTTTCCCCTTAAATTGTAGGGATAGTCTTCTGGTTATTTAATATTTCACCAAATAAACACACATACAGTTATTTCCGTACTGCATGAAGATCTGTTCTTTTATTGAATGGTGTGTTTTACAGGTTCGCCTTTAAACAACTCACACAAAGTCTATGTTTTTGAATGTGACGCTAATGTAAATTGTACGCTTTTACCTTTAGGTCTCAGCAGATAACATAGCTTACTTTGATATGATCGGTTCGCTACACCATCACAAAACATCAGATCTCACCGACTCTATATTTAAAAACAGGTAAATTATTATTCAACAGATGGCCATACATACAACCGAGCTCAAACACATCTTCCATACACTTTATTAAAACACAGCTACCCAGCTAAATCGTTTTAGCTAAGATATAAGATTTGTTAAAAACTGTACATAACTGTAATATACATAAAGGCAAACTCTTTGGTACAGATATATACAGTTTATTTTCTCTTTTTTTTTTTTCCCCCCTCCATTTAATTGGGCTTTAACATTTCCTCTCACTGAAACCTTTTACCCCACTAAACCTGAATTGTAATATGTGTATGAGAATACCAGCCTCCCATGAGAACAATCAATCTCATTTTTTATTACATACTTTCCAAATACCAGGTGACATTAGGTTTGTTATGGCTAAATATGACCTACTTAATGACAGTGTCAGAAAGACTCGAGGGAGCCTTAAAAATTATACCACAGTCAGTGTAAATGTCAGCCCAGTGTGCAACTTTCTCAACCTACTTTACAAATACAAACTGTATACCCTCAGAGAGATAGAACGGAGAAAAAAAAAAATCATTTTTATAAAAAGTAACACAGCACTAATGAAAATGTAAGCGAAAGTAAGTCCTTTTGCGGGAACAATGAGAAAAGAAGAAAAAAAAAAAAAAAGGCTACATATCCTTGACTTGTTTTGAGTTTTAGTGCAGGAGTGTAACAAACAAGGATGCTTTCACTAGCAGAACAATGAGACTTTTGCTCTTGGTTGGGTGGGTTAAACGGAGCCCAGCAGCTGGATCCGACATCAAATAATAAATCCACTGGATTCCTGGCATCACACCGAGAGGAGAACGGACAAACACAAAGCAATCGTACACAGAAGCAAAAGCTGAACAAGAACATAAGAAATCCAAAACAACAAAACAAAAAAAAAAGAGAAATAAATATTCATTTGATATGCCCAAAGTGGAAAGTGATCTGTTGCAGTCTCTTAAGGAAGTGGGAGGGAGGGGAGGTGCAACGCCTGAACATGTCCACTAGAGGGCAAGCCAGGAGTGGCGCAAGCATTCTGCAGCTGTGGCTCTTTTCTCTGGGACCAGCTCCAGCATGGGAAGTAGGAAGTCGGAGAAACACTCTGCTTCCTCGCGGGGCCACTCGTATTTCTCCACCAGGACCTCCAGCAAACCCCACGGCTTCAGCTTGGTGATGTGTTTCAACTCACCTGCAGACAAACAACACAAACAATGTTGCATCAGATGGGAGACTACAGGAAAAAAAAAAAGAAAAAAAAAAGGGATAGAGCTTTGAAAAAGTCTTGAATGTACTTGAATCTCCACAAACCAATTTTTTTTTTAATTTTGTGCTTTAGTGTATGTATAAGCCCAACAAAATGTAGTATGTAACTGTAGAAGAATGATTTAAAAAATTATTTATTATAAAGGCTGGAATATTGTGGCTTACGACAGAATATTAGCTTAAAACTGACTCTAGAAAAAAAAAAACATTGAAAATTGAACTTGTAAATTTGCAAGAAAAAAAAAAAAGCAATTTTCCTCAATTAAATGCATAAATTCAAAATAAGATATTCTCTGATATTGTAAAGTCAGGCATTTGAAAAATATTATTCAGAATTTTACTGATTTTAAAATCAAGAATATTTAGGCTGGGGTGGAAATTTACTCCTCCTTTAGCATATTATTTCTTCTTCTACCAGCTTAAAGACTCCATGGCGGTGGGTGCATTCGCCCCGCCATTCACCATCAAATAATGTGACTGGATTCGATGGGAGAACATTTACAGCTGAACGTGAAAGAAAACCAGTTCGAGGCAACGAAACACTGGAGTGGGGTGGAGGGTCATGTTCCAGCAGGAAACGGACTCCTGCCCCGCAGCCAGAGCTGCAATAATATAAAACTTGCTTTTCAGATGTTTTCCCCAAATAAGGTGGAAATCCATGGACTCTTCACAATTATCACCCAGTTTTGGGTTTGTAATGCAAAGACATCAAAAGGTACAAACATTTCACCAAGAGACTATACTTGTTGTGAATTATATTATAATGTACAACATTAATAGCTACAACTTTCTGCTTACCCACTCCAAAAATAATTAGCCTTTTTTTTTCTTTTTAAATACATGATACCAGTTTGAGCCGAAGAACATTTAATAATATAGAAAGAGAAAGAAAGTGAATCTTGACACTTTCTTTTTACCTTTCTTGGTGAAAAAATCCTTGGAATATTTGCCGGTCATTATGAGTTTGCGTGGGACACTCCCCAGCAGCTCAATGATCAGCGCTATGTGGTCTACACCCCAGTGGGTAGCAGGAAAGGAAGAAGACAAACAACATATTGATCAGAGTGTGTCTCAGTCGGGCCCACTCTGGGTGTGTGGGTGGAGGGTTGAAGGAGTTCGAGTCCGACCGACGGCACGTCAGAGTTTACTGATTAAACCAACAGACATCTGAACGGCTCTCCAACATTTCTTTGCTGAATAAAAGTATGTTATCGTTGTGTTTTGCTTGCTATTTCGTTGAATTTATGAAGAGGAACTCAAGATCCCGCACACTTGTAAGCTCACAACCAGAAGCGATTTTTTTTAGGATTTTTGTTCTGGGACGTTTTTCTGCTCCAGTTTAGAAGTTTGGATGAAAACGACCCTGAGAGGCCGAGACGACCGCAGACTAACCCGACTGCCATCAAGTTCAAACTGCTGCAGGGTTATGTACAAGACAAATACAACTTTAAATATTTAGAAAATCTACATTTTTTTTAACTCCATCTTGAAATGGTGAAAAAAAAAAAACATTTTGTCCCAAATTGGGATTAGACTGACTATAACATTTAGGCTGCTCTCTCTCTAGTGTGATGCTTGTTCTGAGTGTTTCTCATGTTTTACTTTCATGCGGTTTCTGGGTTGAAACCTGTTCATTCACCATAAAAATAGTGATCTATTATCTACTTTGTCTTGAATCTCTTGTTCTACTGGAGGTTTTATATTTTTGCTTACAAGCTATAAATGTTAGCGAGAGGATGAAACTACGTGTTGGAGAGAAACGGCAGACATCTGTTGGGAGGCTAGTCGGTAGTTATGTCTGAATGTTGTTTAGCTTTAAGGAAACACTTTTTCATGTTTTTAAATTTTTTTGCATCCTTCTCCAATCCATACAAGAGTGCTGTCAGGATCTTTCTCCTTTGGTCCTCCTGTCCACCTTACCCAGAGTGAGCCACAGACAGAGGGGTGGCATACCTCTCCTGGTGAAGTATTCCTGCGAGTATTTCCCACTCAGTGCATAGTGGCGAGGGATTTTACCAAGTAACTCAATCATAAGAGCGAGGTGGTCTGGAAATGAGGCACGTCACGGGAGGGAAAGGGCAGGAGAGGGGAGGAGGAGGAGGAGGAGGATGATGGCAACAATCAATTAGGAACAATGGATGATGATGATGATGATGGACAAGTTGATCACAAGCAAACGTGTAAAAACTAAAACATTCTACTCAAATGAAGAAATAGAACAAAAACAGGTTAATAAAACAACATATTCCAACACAAATTACCGTTCAGGTGATAAAAAGCCAGGTGGGAAAACGTTTAATGTGCTAAAATGTGTAAGAGGCTCATTTACAGCTGCCAGACGCCCGAGCATCAGCGCATAGCCGACATTTCAAAGCAGAATCACTTCGGCACAGAAAGTTCAAGCAAAGCAGCGCACTGACATTTACATGCAGACGGTGCAGAAGACGTAAAGGAAACATGAGGAATGATCGATGACAAGGAGATGGAAGAGATGTGCCCCATTTCCAGGGAAATTAAAAAGGTTTAAGAGGTTGGGAAATAAAACTCAGGAATATTTCTTCATAACATCATTAATTCATGACTTGAACTCTTGTTTAAATGCTCACAATGTCAATATCTATGTCAAGTTCACCTCAAAATATTGTGCAAACCGCACAATAATTGGCAGTAAAAATCCAAAATAGGAGGCATTTTTTTTATTATCATCATTATTATAATAATGACAGCAAACAAATCAGAGCTAATAAACTAGGAATAACGCTGTGAGGGTTTCTGCAGAAGCAAAATTTCTGCCGACAAAATGTTTTAGCGGTGAAGCAGGTTTTAAAAGTGCAACCAGATAAAGCAGCTTTAACAGTAATGCTGCAAGGTTAAAAAGTGAATAAAGAACGAAGAACGGACAGGAAGAGAAAATTCAAACATTACCTTCATCCCTGGAATAATCTTCACCAGAATGAGGTTCAAACAGATAATCCCCAGTGGCGAGCTCAAAGGCCTGAAAACACAAGAGAATCACCATCATCACAGAGGGAGATGCTGCACACTGTCAACTCTGATAAATTTACTGATGCCTTTTCAAATTCTGGATAGATTTCTTCTATAGTTTCATTACAAAACTATTTCAGGGCTAGAACTGTAAAAGTATTTTTGCCTGAGTAAAAAAAAAGAAAGTTTACAAAATGGATGGTGAAAATTTTAAATAAATAAAAAGTTTGAAATATTTTACTCCATGAGTGATAAATCTCTATAAAATTCCCATTTCATTTTCTGAGATGACTAGCAAGAATTATAGCACTTTTACGCAACTTTTTTTTTTTTTTTTTTGTTCAAGATGCATCTGAAAATATGTTTGTTGCACATTTTTCTCTTTCTTATGCAGGTAAGACAAAAAGATGAACCACGTTCCACTGTACATTTAAACAATCGCAGCCTCTCACCATGCAGGCTGTGCTCCATATGTCAGCCGGTGTGCTGTATCCTGCGCCGATGAGCACCTCTAAAGATCGGTACTGTCGAGTCTGGATGTCTTCTGTAAAGTGCTTTTGCTGGGAGAAAAGCGAAGAAAACATGTCCTTGAAAAGTGCAAACTATTTAACATTTACAAAAAGAAAAATATTAAATTTTAAGAGTTAAAAATAAGAATCATACATCTGTGGAGGATTGTCAATAAAGGCAAATCCAGATCATTTTGTGATGCACAGAAAATTTCATCCCTAATCAGGAAATCTCTGTTATTGTTAGCTACTCACCACCCAGCAAGCATTTCCCAAGTCGGCAATCTTGACCTTGATCTTCTCTGCATTGCCTGGCTCAAGAGGGTTAACTAAAAGGGATCCCGCTGTTAACTTGTCTACATCAGAGCAGAAATGTAAGCACAAAGGCAAGAATGGATTTTCTAATCAATAATTCAAGCAGAACACAAGCTCAAAGATCACGCACATGTAAAAACATTTGACTGACCGTTTCTCAGGCCTTCCTGGATTCTGTAATGACCCTCGGACTCATCCTGTTCATCGTCATCTTGCAAAATACTTCGTTCAAACTCCCCTTCTCGCCCTGAGCGAGGGCGTCTCTGAGTGACTCCACTGCTGTGAGCCTCCCTGCCGTCCATCTCGCAGTACAGCTCATTGAAATCTGTAGACTCTACGCCGTTGCACAGCGTGTGGACTGGGGACTCTTTATGTAGCTCCTCCGGAGACTCGGTGTTCCCGTTGTGTTGGTCTTCATTTGAACAGCTGGACTGCCTCTCCTCCACCTCCGAATGGCCGTTGCAGTTTGTCTCTGGCGGCTCGTCTGGTCCCACTCTCATGTTATCTGGAGTCACACTCCTCTCTGACGGTTTATTAAAGACAAACGAGGTTTTGACCACTGTCGGATTTTAGAGACTCACTTAAACAGCTATGATGCCTGGTTTTGAACCAGTATGATTCTTTACATTCATAAAAAAATAAATAAAAGACTTCCAGTGCTGTTGGCTTCTTACCAGCTGGTTCGTCACTTCTGAACTCCTCAATAGAGACGTGTCTGAGAGGAGCGCAGGCTCGTCCCTTGGGAGACTGCGGGTCTTTGTCTTCCTCGTCGTCCTCGCGCGTCTCTGTGGTCTTCTCCATCTCCTCCATGTCCATAATGCATTTTTCCAGTAGCTCTGCCTGACGCTTCTGTTTCTTTTTTAACTTCTTCTTTTTGTTCTTGGACATTTTCACAGTCTGAGAGAAACGCAGGAAAGAAAAATAGCACGGCAAAAGTTACACGTTTGTTTTGGAGGTAAAAATGGGGGAGGCCGATTTCTGTGCAGAAAAATAAAATGTATACCTGTTTTGGGGCTGGTGCTGTGCTTACTGCAAAGACAACAGTGAGTGAGAGTAAAATCTTACTAATTTTAGGTTAAGCCTTTAGACGTTATTTGCTTTATTGTAAGCGTGTCAGTCATACTTGCTGAGCCGGAGGGGGGAGGGGCGCCGGCTCGCTGCCATTCTGTAGCTTCGGCTGCAAGTTTCCGGACGTAGGGCTCATCAACGCTCATCAGAATATTCTCTGGCTTTATATCCGTGTGGATAATCTGACACTTTGTGTGCAGGTAGTCCAAACCTTGCAGAACCTCAAAAATAAACCAGAGAAAAGGGATTATTTACCTCCAAAAGTTATGTTGGATCATTGAACTGTTATATGCGTTTTGTGCCACATGTTCAAAGTTCCTTTTTCAAAGCCGGTCGTTCCAAAGTTACTTTCCTGTATTCATGAAACTACTTCTGTCACTTCTCTACATTGACAAAGAGGCACAGATATCCTGAAAAAAAATATTTGCTCCAGATAAATAAACATTGTGTTTTGAGACATCATTTGTAAACAAAAACAGAAAAGTGGGAGTTTGTCTGTACTGTCGAGGTAAAATTAGTATTTTTTGTCGTTTCTAAAAACATTTAGTTTTTCCCTAAATGTTTTGTTCCTGCTGTACACACTGACCCTAAGAAATCTCTCAAGTCCAACTCCTCAATCCTGTCCTCCTTGATTCCCAGTCGGTTTTCTCAGTAAACAAAAAGCTCCAACATATTTACTGATTCCAATCTGTGATTCCAAGATGTTTGTGTTTTGGAACCAATTCAAGACAAAGTTAATTGTTGGGGTTGCACCCACAAATTAACAAACGCAGGCAAATTTATGAAGTAGCAGGTTTGCAATTTAAACAGAACAACAGTATTTAATTTTCACAACTGGCCTATTGGGGAAGCAACGTCGCTCAGCAGCTAATAGAATCATTAATAATAGAGAACAGCAACTACAGAGCAAAATGGTTTAACAGTTCCAGTGTAAAGTGGTTGACAAAACCACCAAACCTCTTTCAAAATCAGAAGTGAATAAACAATTTTATTAAGGAGCAGTGGGGAAACAAAAATAGTGACTCCAACACAACTGAATCAAAAGGCTTAATTCTCTTTGACTGGTGTGTCAGCAGGTTTTGCAACAATCCAGCCTTAAAACATTAATTTGATTCAGGTCAGTTACAGGAGGAATGAATCTAAAAGCTGCAGGACAATGGCACTAAATGACTGGAGTTATAAACTCATGTTCTAAAGCAACAATATTTCCAAAAAGCAGCAATAAGGCAAAAAGGATTACAGAAAAAAGGATTACAGAACGAGTCACAGCATGTTGCTCTGAATGACCAAACCCTAAATGTGGTCAAGAACATCATTTTTCTCAGTTTTGTGGAATTACTACATCCACGTTACACCCCACGTTCTGCCGTAACCTGCACACTGGAGCTCACAGGCAACATTTCTGATTACTCAAAAAAAATTACACTGATTTTATATTTATATCTTTGCCATAATCACAAATGATTATGGCAAAGACCGCCTGTAAAACACGACGGGAGTATTTCACAGATTACCCGCTCTGGGCAGAACATATTACCACCACATGTTCTGCCCTGACTGGTTTCCACCCTTCACCCGGGCTGAGCCTTCATGGTGACTCATCAGCTTTAAAAAGGTGAGACTGAGGCGCTCATATTACCTGCTTAATGATGCTCTTCACACAAGGCAGGGGCAGCCCTTGGTAATTTGACTTTATAATCCATTTTAACAAGTGATGTCCCAACACCTCAAACACCATGCAGACATCTGGAGGACAGAAGTTAAGACAGTAACACTGGGAGAGGAAAAAACTGAAAGAAAAAGGGAGCATGTGAGCATTCATAAGATGGAGCATTAGTTATACAAAACAAGGAGCTCTCGGATTACAGCTGCAGCGTTCAGCAGACCTTACTTAGCCAGACTGCTATGATACCTAGAGGTCCCTTTGGGTCACACACAGATGTATTTGTTACACCCAGGCTGTGCCGTTTAAAGCTGTTACGCTTTCTAAAGCAAGAATATTTATGAAAAGCAGCAAAAAGGATTACAGAACGCTCTATATTCATCCAATGTGTTTTTGGGAAGTAAAGTTTCATCTCTTAGTAGGAAGTGCTTTCACAGCTTTCACACGATAAAAAAAAAAAAAAAAAAGAAAAAACCCAGCATGTGACGTTCTGCCGTGAAGGATACGAGTCCCGTTGACACCAGAGATCTTGAAGTCGTCGAGCAGCTGGACCACCATTTCACGCTTTGGGTCGTCGGGGTCCGAGTTTCTCACCTGAAGACAAGGAATCGTCACAATGCAAAGGAAAGCAATCAGGACTCACATTTTCACTCGTGTTACGTGGTCACCGCTGCAGAGCGCCGTTTGCAAAATGAAAATAAAAAAAATCAGCCGCCACAGAGACAGCTTCTTCCCTCAGGCTGTCTGATGAACACAATGAACCCTGACAGCCTGAGTAACCAGCTACTCCGCTGTGAAACAAAATTAATTTACCTGAAATAAATAGCTGTACATAAACCAATACGCACAAATATGCGTTTACTGGCTCTGAAGTTTACAGTGGGGAAAATAAATTTTAGATGCACTGATTAGGAGAATTCGCTAATTTCTAAGGAGCCTCTCCTGCTGTTTGGATGTCAGGAGATACGACAGGTGTTTCATAATTTCCAAGTGCTCATCTGAAGGAAGATTTATGTTGGAACAATCCAAATGGATTTAAACCCCCAGTTTCCTCTGTGCTGTAGATTGTCCCTAAACCATAATCCAGCTTAAAGCAGCACCCATCTGTGATTAAAATTTGCCTGTAAGGTAGTTGCTACTACTCTGAAAGCAAAGAGAAGCGGCGTTTCTAATTTCAATACAGGTTGTTCAGGGGTCATTGATGGTAGGAAATACAATTTGTCCAACTTTCCAACTTCACCGGAACACAAACAAGAATCCATTTGTCTCTAAAACAGATCGAACTTGATTCAAAGTCTGTGTGCCGATTTCTCTCACTCCTGTTTTTACGAGTTACTTCAAAATTCTGCTGAACATCAATTGCTGTCCTTGCATTCAAGTGTCCATTTGTGCAGTTAACCCTGCAACTTACAGATCTAAGGAGTTTGATCTCATCCACTGCCGTCTCAGTGTAGTGCTCTGCGCTCTTCACAACTTTCATCGCAACAAATCTTTTAACCCTGGAATAACAAAACAAGTGATGTTTGCTAAAAGGAACTGAAGTAGAAACACTAAATTAAGCAAGTATAAAAAAAATAAAAAATACAAGCTCTTAAGAAAAAAAAAAAAGAGAAGCCTGCGTTGAAAGTCAGGTGAAAATATTTTTTTCATACTGGATGTCCCAGGCGAGCCACACGGTTGAGAAATGTCCCCATCCTAGTTTACGGATGACATGGTATTTCCCATTGTAAAGGTCTCCTACTTTTACGTGATGGTAGCCACCTGGAAGAGAAGAAAACACCTCCGATGGGACAGTTCAACAAATAGCAGAAGAGACACGAAGCTCATGTGCATGTGGTGTAATCTCTGGTTATAAATTAACAACAGTTTGGATTATGTCTGAGTCATATAAGCTTCTCCACGGCCCAACTTCCCTCACCAGGTTAATAAGCAACCGACAATGAACAGGCAATGCTGTGTGGATCTGTTGCCTGAAAAACACACTGATGACTTCATTAAGTATTTACATTCATTTCTTTTTTCCAGAGCAACTGAAAGGCAACGCTTAAACGCAGGACTCACCTTTGCAGTAGTCGTTGGGGTCTTCCTGCTCCTCATCGTCCGAGCCCAGGATCTCCTCAGGTTCCTCCGGCTCCTGGGGCGAGGTCTCTTGTTGTGGTGGTTGTCGAGATCGAACATTTGGTGTTTGTCTGATGAGTGAAAGAAAAGAAAAAAAGAAAAAAAAAAAACACATTAGGAATAAGGCTTCTTCTGTAATTTATGTTTCACCTCCCAAAAATGATTTTTAAAGCCCTATGCAAGAGAAGCCAAAGCTTTAAAAGATGCATTGATTTTGAGAGCATTAGTAACATTTTTAATATCTGGTCTCAAACATAAACTATTCTTTTTTTCTTTTTGCCACATTTCACTTTATCAACACAGTCCTATTTTATTGTACAAAATAAACAAAAAGGTTTTCCCAAAGTCAACGAGTCAAAATTTCCAGTTTTATCAAAAATAAATGTAATTTTCTTCTTTTTTTTTTTTCCATTGAACCAATTTAAAGAGCTTAAAATTATATGTCGATAAAATATCAACGGTAAACATTAAATGCTGGAATGACACATGGTAAAACCTAAAAATTAATTTAACATAACGAGCAAATCACATGAAAATCAAAATGGATAAATTAATCAGAACTCCCACAATTTGTTATTGTAAATCCTTAAGATTTGATTTACCGCTGACTGAGGGCAAATGCTAAAAGTTTAGCTTTGATGTATCATGATCAAAGCAGCATAAAAACAGCCTGCTGAGGCTGTGCTGGGTAATTCTGAATTTTCTCTTTTGAAAAATAGACAAAGTTTTAGTGTAGAGCATTTACTGTAGTGTTGGTTTGTCCTTAATTCCAAACAAAGATGGATTTAACTAGAATCTGTACCAATCTAAAACATCAAGCATTCAATTAACTTTAAAATAAAAATCACAAGTTGAAAATCAAAACCAATATAATCTGCACTGATGATATTTATATTACCCATATTGTCTGTTTTTATTATGCAAGGGGATAAAAATACCTGTGGACCTACAGTGAAATAAATACGAGTCCTGCTTTGTCATCTTAGATGTTTTAAACCACAGAGATTAAAAAGGTGGTAAATAAACTTAAAAAGAGAAAAGATCATAAAACAGACGCTAAAACATTAGTTATTTTTAACCTGTTTTACCTAACCCACAAAGCAAATCTTTGTTTACTGGGAGATCTGTTCATCCAAAACAGGGAAAAGTTGGAGGAGAAGCAGGAGCTGCACAAGATTTAATGTTTATGACGGGGTTTTGCATTTTATTTACTTTCAATATGAAATGCGTTGTGTGATCTTTTACGTCAAAATACAAAACGACATTAAAACGTCATCATCAGAAAGCTGTAGGAAACATTGGAGATAATTTATGCAGCAACCTGAGTTTTCCACATGATGAGTTGCATTTGTGGAAAATGAACTCATGTACTTGGACGCAGCGACTGCGGCTACAAAACCAGCCCGCATCACCATCATCATCCCTCTTTCGTCATGCTTGACAACGAGTCTGAGATGTTTACCGAGATGCTGTTAGGTTTTTGACATCTAATTTGGTCTCTGGCATCATCTTGTGGTTCATTCAAATTCGGCTTTGCAAACCTAAGTAGAGTTGCAATTTTCTTTTTATAAATAAAAGACTTTTTCGTGGTAATGAACACTCAAGTGTTTTTCCATATTGTACTCTCCTGAAGTTTGACACTTAAAATACTTAAGTATACTTCACAGTTATCCACGACTTTGTTGGTCTCACATAAAATAACATATATAAATTGCATGGCACCTTTTCTTCAAGTGTAAAATATAACAAAACAAATTGAACCAAACTGTGCTCTCAGGTCTGTGTTTAAAGGCATTTGTGAACAACCTCCAGCCTTTAAAACAAAAATGTAACAATCATGGCTTTATATACATACATCACTGAACTTTTGATCCCTTGTAGGTTAACGTTCATTGGGGTGTTGTGGAGAGTGTGCAGAGCGCCGCAAGTAAACAGCATTTAAACATTTAAACTTGGTTTTCTTAAAACAGCTGCCCTGAAACATGTGCAGTCACGTTTGAAAGAATCAGCACAAGGAAAGGCTGTAAAGGAGGAGCAGTCGTAGCACAGAGTGTTCATTTATGTGGAAACATGCAAGATTACATACTACAAATCAAATCAACCTGAAATTTAAAACAGGTGATCTATGATCAGTAAATATAGAAAGTGACAGGAGTTTATATATCCAATACACGGATGTGATTTTACAGTAGATTAGAGAACTTGAACGTCAGTAATAAACTTCTAGCTTACACTGATTTTGATTGTCATTTAGTTTGTCCTTGCCTACATTTTTTGCATATTCTACATTGTTTTTAATTTAGTAGTTATGAACATGACAGCCTACATCCGAATAAATAGTTTTTTGAGGAAAGTTTTAACAAGGAGTTTTCAGTAGTGCGAAAACGAAACAGAACCACCCTGAAAGACTATTGGATTCCATGTCAGCAGACGGATGATCTGTCTTAATTAAAAACAATAAATATTGATACATGCCACACACCAACACGTTTTACCCTCAACATATTGTGGAGTCAATATTCACATTGCTACCAGATATAGTTTCAAACCAGTCAAGGAACAAAATAGCATCCATTTCAGGAATGAAGGTGCTGGATTCTGAAATATTTGAGAAGTTTCCAAAAGCAGAGAGAATCTAACCAGATACTCAGGGATCAATAATGTGCCAGCAAAAACTACAAGCTCACCCTAGGCTGCTGGACTCACTCACATCGTCTCCCTGCTGCTTTTCTAGTCAAGGTTTAAAACACGTCGAGACCCAACATTTGTTTTCAACATATAGGGGTTTATCTAATCCATCTGATCCATTTCTATGAAAGTAATAAAATCCCAAATTACAAATCATTTGTTTGTTCCATGGAAATATTAAAACCTGACAATAACTTTAACAAAAGAAAACATATTTTGTTTTTCCTTTGGAGGTACACAAATTCTCCAACTTCAGCACATTTGACTTGCACAACATCCTACACAGTAAGATACAAATCAAAAAGTTCTCAAATTATTTGCTTTTGTCAACGTTGGTTTGCACTTTACAGCCATCTAACCATACTTCTTGTTTTAATAATTGTCATTTCTGTCAAAGCCAGTTTCTGAAAAATAAACTGGCTTTAAATCATGACACATCTTTTGATTTCTGAAAATCAAACTGTTATTTAGATCAAATGAAGCAGTTGTACAAAAGTAATTTTTTTTAAATAGTCCTTCGTGGCAGCTCTGCTGTACTGCCATGCCAGCAAGTTGTCTGGAGAGAAGTATTTCTAAGTGGACCGTTTTCAGAGAAACGCCATGCTTCAGTGGGCTGATGTGGGCTTCTTCATTCTCTAGTTTTAAATATAGCTCAGGCTGTTACATAACACTCTGTAGGATGTCACTGGTGCCGTTACGACTATTACATTGTTAGATACAACAAAACAATCAGTGCGACATGTCCGTGGCAACAGTTCATTTTTAACTACAAACTAAGCGTTGTTAAACTGTATCATATCCTGGCCATTTTATCAGCAACGGGCTTGGTTGATTCATTTCAGCCCAATTATATTGTACAGTGTGTGCAAAACGATGGCCTAGATGTGGTACAGATTGCTATCAAGGCCCACTTCGTGCTCATAAACATAACTGAAAGCTATAGAAGCGAGCCAAGTGAGAACAACTCTCAGACTTAATCAAGCTTGATTTGTACCATCATTACAAGATGCCATTCTCTCCAAAGGAGGTTGTAGTTTTGGCAATTACAACCCTCAGCAGTATGAGGGATCACGTAAAATAAAACTATGGAGTATATATTTTTTTCCTCTATCCCTTCCTGGTTACAACAAAGCTGAGGTTAACTTTTGGCGTTTTAGTTGCACAAAACCATATTTGAATTACCTGAAGACAACTTGATTAACTAAATAGTCTGTTGAAAGTCTAAATTACTCATGTAAAATCTGAGTATTTGCTTAGTTATCTTGTGCAGATTCCACAGTTCATCAAAAATCGGAAATCGTTTCAACCCATCCATCCATTTTCTTACTCCCTCGTCCATAGTGGGGTCAGGAGGTGCTGGTGCCTAACTCCAGCTAACGTTCCTGACGAGAGGCAGGGTCACCCTGGACAGGTCGCCAGCCTGTCGCAGTGCAACACAGAGACAGCCAGGACAAACAACCATGCAAACACACTCACACCTAGGGAGAATTTAGAGAGACCAATTAACAGTCATGATTTTGGGCAGTGAAAGGAAGCCTGAGTACCCAGAGAGAACCCACGCATGCACAGGGAGAACATGCATTTCAACCCCATTTTTAGAAATTAATTTTATAAGATAAACTTGTTCTTGTTTTGAGGCTAAATGTCCTGTTGCTGTTATTTTTTCTACAGTATGTGTGGCTTTTCATCTGAATAAGAGACCATTAGCTGTCATTTGTTCTAATAAATTAAAAGGCAGATCATTTCTCAAGGATCAGTTGTTGAACACAAAATATTTTATAAAAAATTAAGTAAGCATTTTTTATGGTGTTAGGTCACAAGTTTGCAAGGTTCAAATTAGAGGAAAATAAAATGTGCCTGAATTTAACCTTTTAAAGCATTGCAATCATCTTAATTTACAACCTATATACAGTATATTGGTGTATTTAAAAAAAAATATATATATATTTTAGTTTGACTTGTTTTGATACATACTACACCTTTAATTTTTTTCCAAATAATTACTTAAGTCAGAACGTAGTGAACAAAAAACCTATAGAGATGCACAATATTTATGTGGAGTATCACAATGGCAAATTGCTTTCGTGGATCAACACATTTTAAATGTTATGCATTGAAAATCCGTCTTGCCAGTCATATTTCTGAATATGACTGACTTTCACGCTCTTAGATCCCGTGGTAAAGATGCTGGAACTCAAGACAGCAGGTGACAGAAATGAAAAGAGTGAGGGGAATGTGGCCGTCATTGCAATAGTCAATAACTGCACTGCAATCTCTTGATTCCCACAAAACGTAAAGCCCTACTAGGATGTAGTAGTAGGGCTACATCAGAACAGCCGTCAAAACCCAACACGTACACAGACGAGACGCAAAACTCAGAAAGTACGGAAGTGATCCGGATGAGATCCACTGTTATGAGTTGAGACAATGAGTTGCATTTGTGAAATTACCCACGCCACAGTCAAACATGCCGTTAACGTCAGAGCCAGCGAGTGACAGGAAAAGTGTGAAACCGCAGGAGGAGGCACCCTTTAACTGAACTCAGCTGACAAAGACAACATGATGGTCTTTGGCACAATATTAAAATACGACATGCCATAAAACGACAATAAACCTCACTTTTTGTTGGTCTTCTTCGCCTTGGCCCTCTTCTTCCTCGCCTGGAGTGCCAGAACTGAAAGGAGAAGAGAAACAAATCATGTTGCCATTGTTTTGTCTTTTGATCTGCAGCTGACACTTGAGACAAAAAGACATGAAACAAAGAAGATCAGTTTAAACTTAATTAGCATCACAGGTTCGGCTCTGCTTCATTGTGCATTGAATTGTGTCGCGTTTATGGCTACCGAGAGCAGTCAAGACTTTATTTACGAACACACACACACACAAAAAAAGAAAATCTATGGGTGCAGCCCCCTCAGTGTGCACAAACCCCGTTAAATAACATCACCGGGCTACACACCACCGCACCGCAACAACACGCCACTGTGCCATGAAGTAATATCCCACGGCATACCATAAACATACCACACCGTCAAGGGTTTAGGTTGTGTTAAATATAGAGAGAGCTTGAAAGCTAAAAGTACAACGTTAATCCTGACACCGAAGCTAAAGCTAACGAAGCTAACGAGGCTCACTCCAGCGCAGTGCGTGAAAGACGCGGTGAAGCGAGCCACATATATTCACAACCACAGCCTGACCACACTCTACATTTGTAGCAGCAATAGCAGCGTCAGCTATAGAGTAACCACATGCACGGCCTAACTCAGTTGAAACGGTCTGCACGGTGTCGCGTAGAGATTTACCTTTCCTCTCCATGGTGGCTGGATTCGTAGCCTAGCAGCTAGCTACGCCACCAGTGATCGAATGTTCCACGCATGCGCACTGGCTGGTTTTGCCCCAAGCAGAGGCTCCCGAGTGACGTCCGAACCTGAGCTTTAAAGCTTTTTCATGAATTCCTCTCGCTTGAAGCTGCAGGCGATGACACTGGAAGGTATTCGTGCTCTATCTCATGGTTGGTTGTTCTTCCTGACAAAAGGCTGCAGTGACGCGGCCAGGCAGTTCTGCAGGCCGGGGAGGTTAAATGGTTTGCGCCATTGACAAAATAAATGTCTCTGTATGGTTTGTGCCAGACACTAGAGTTGAATATGAATGAAGCTTGTAAATATTTTTCGTCTGTGATTCATAGTCTAAACGTTCTGTATAAGCTCCAGACTAATACATTTTTATCCCCCTTTTTTTTTGCATGTTAGTTTCATGCATAAACATTTTTTTAAATTGATTATTGCCTCTGTCCCTCTGTATGAACAAGTTTATGTTCATACCAATTCAAGTACTTTGTGCAGAGACTAGACAGTAATGTCCAAAACTGCACCTTACAAAATATTCATATATCCATCAAATTTCTTCATATAAATTCAAGTTAGGACCACAAACCTCATAGGTAAGTGTATGTGGTAGACCGACACAAACTAGAGCATAATTATAAATAAAAACGAAAATGAAACAACTTTCACTTTTTTCACATTAACCTGAATGTGAAAATTGCACTTGCAGGTCTTTTTGGGGGTTTTTTTTGGTTACATCTATCAGCTTTACAGGCCAACGGACTAAAATATTTGCCCATTCTTCTGTGCATCACTTCAAATGTGTGGGGGATTTGTGAACATTCAATTTTAAGTCTGCCCATGATTTGCACTGGATCTCAAGGCACCAAGAGCTGAAGCTGTTGAACAGAAACACATTACACTTCAGATGTGTCACAAAAAAAATTCTACGATTAACTTACTGGTTATATAAGAAAATGTTCAAGGGATACAAGTACTTCAGGAAGGACCTTCTAAGCTTATACTGTATAAACAAGCATCTCAAGTCAGTTTAGCATTCATCTTTCAACCAGAAGATCATTGGTTAGATTACCTCCATTTGCAGGCATCTGCATACTCAAAGAACTACATGGAGGGTTTTGAAAATTAGAAACACGATGGAATAAAAGAGGAAAAACTTAACCAAATTAAATTCTTTTGTTTTTCTCCCAGCACAAAACTTACCATGAAGTTTATGAAATTTCATTAATACAGATCCCACACTAAAATACCTTTGATATAAAACAAACTAATCAGTTTGGATACTAGAACACAAAACACACGAGTCTCTTAAAAAATAAGTATTTAATTTCTTAAAGCACTGGAGATATTAAGTAAACTGCAGACCGATTGTTGCTCTTAAATACCTACTCCACATAGAATAAATACAACTCCCCGTTTTACACTGTTTTGCAGTTACAGGTTAAAGCATAATACTAAAAATCATAACCCAAAGTCAACACCACACAATGCCTTCATGTACATGCTAATATTGGATGATTTAGCATGTACATGAATAAAACATGCAGATAAAACATAAAGACTGGCACATATTTACATATTTTGGGCATGTTACCTAGATTTAACCAGAAAAGGCTCAGATATACTTGTGAAAGATCTCACAGTATCTAAAGAAATGACATGTTAAAGTCTTTAAATTCAGCTGAGAGAGTTGAACAAGCAATAAAAAAAAAAATAGACCGATGTTTTGAAATTTACCAAAATGTTCAAAGATTTCTTGTTTTTAGGCTTACATCTCTTTTTCGAGGTTTGAAACGCTGGCCTGTTGGCGTAGGCTTCTGTTGCCTTTGATTACTCATAAGACACTCGAAATTCCTTTTTGGATCAAAAACAGCCCGGCGAAAAAAAAGTTGTGGTGAAACAAAAATTGTACCTAAGATTGACCAGCTGGATTGTAGATGAGCATGTTTTCTTTATAATTAATAGAAAACAGCTTATTTATAAATTACTCAACAAATCAGCAGAGCTGTAGGTCCGTTGTCTCGTCACCTCCGAAGTCACAGTCGAGTTGAAGTTTAAATTAAAAACAATTAAAAGGAAAAAATTTAAATACATACATTTTTAAAATATTGGCAAAAGTGAAATTCCTCAACAAAAAAAAACTAAACAAAAAAACAATAGCAGTGGTACATAAATAATGATTATTGCTGGTCCAGTTCTTGCATTTTCATATAAAAGTAATAATCTCCTTAAAGGTGATCTCTAAGATTTCTGAAATAAAGACTCAGAAATAGCTGGTATTTTGTGCCTGAAGGCTTTAACATTAATGCACATGTTGTGGCTGCAGCTCATCTCAATCCTCCATGTAATCAGGTGGCACAAAACTACACACCTCCTCATAGGTCAATCCTGCAAGAAATGAAGAAATGTTACAAGACTGAAAATAAGATCAAAATTCCTCTGATTTTATTTTATTTTCTTCATAAACAATTAGATGTTAGGATGCAGAAACATACGTTTCCACTCATCGATTTCCAGTTCTCTACTCTCAAAACTCTGGTCGTAAGGCTCGGCCTCGGGCTCGTCTTCTGGGTCGTGGTACTGAGAGAAGTAAGGGTGTTCCAGGGCTTCAGTGGCTGTTATCCTCTTGTCTGCATCCAGAATCAGCATCTTCTCCAGAAGGTCCACCGCTTCAGAGAGAAAAGGCCAACAAGTTAATAAAGCTGAATCTCAAGTCAGCTTTATTAAGCTGACTTAATAAAGCTTAATAAGCAAAAGCAAATAAAATCTTGCTTTTGCTTGTTACCTTGTGGATTAGCACCAATAAAAACATGAGCAAAGTTCCTCTTGGGCATCGGAGGCAAAGAGCTGACATAATTCCTGGCCTGCGTAAACACATCAACGCAGAAAATAAAATGTCAGACTCCACAAGCAGCAGCATGTCAGTACAGACTGTTTCTGTTTCCATCTACATAAACCCCAACACTGTTTGGAAGTCAAATTTCTGAGCCACTGGCCACAGTTTTACACTTGTTTTATTTTCCAATTAACATGGACCAGTTGTGATGAAGAGAGTTGATACTTTACAGCACTGTGTTCTGTGAAATATAAAAACTAAAAACATTTAAAAACTAAAAAAAAAATGGAATATACATTTTAGTTACTTCTCAAAAAGTTGAGATTGAGGAAAATTGTTATTTTTCGAAAAATTTTAAATTCAGTATTATGAATATTTAAGTAGGTATGATTGCTATTAACTGCAAACAATTGACAAAGTAATCCATATTACTATTATATCTCTAAATTTGCAACGTTTATCACTAAATTTTGCAATGAAAAATATCATTTGTAAAAAAAATAATTTCTCACACATCTTGTTTCTCACCACATATATTAGATTTGGACATCTAACAGGTGAAACCCCAACAAACAGGCTGAATATCGTATTGAAATTCACAACAGTTAGAATTTGACCTCCCAAAAATAACGCAGTCAGCAATCAGCAGTCTCTTGCAACTTTAGCACTGCACACGCTGATGTTGTGAAGGTATATTTTTGAGCTATTGTGTTGTGATAAAATGCAGAGTATTGATAAGAGAGCTGTGCAGCAAACATCTTCCGTCAACCTCCTCCTGTTCTCTGCCGAGAAAGCAAAGTGCTGGTCGTTCTCACCTCATGGCTGGGCATCCTGTTGATTAGCGCCGCTGGGGGTGTTCCTGTCAGACGCATTATCTGCTGAAGCTGGTTTATATCTAGAAAGCTTGTGTCAAGGAGAAAACAGCGGCCGATGCAGCATAACGTTTTCTACAACAGAATGCTGAAATGTCACAAATATTACAAAAGCGAAGAATGTTAATAAACCCTGAAGGAAAAAATAATAATTTAAATAGGACAGCTTCACAAGGAAGCTGGAACTAGGAAGAAGAAAAAAACAAACTGCTCTAACAATGAAAAACATCCAGTAGAGTGAATGTTCCTTTAACTGCGCTCCGACTCATGGAAAGGATACGGTCTGAGCCAGGAAACAGAGTTTTCCCAGTTAGAAGTTCTGCCATGATGCATCCCACTGACCAAATATCCACTGAAACAAACATAAATATAAGAATTTACTTAATAGACAGGTTCTGAGTAAGGAAACAGTAACAGGATCTTAAAGGACTCAACCTGTCATGTTGTAGTGCATCCAGTTCAACATGATCTCTGGAGCACGATACCAGCGCGTGGCCACATAGCCAGTCATCTCATCATCAGTGTGCCGCGCCAAGCCAAAGTCCAATATCTGAGATGAAACAGGCAAATATTAGCATGCTTAAAATGTTTCAGGTGAAATGGAGGGAATTAGAGAGCTTACTGACCTTTAGCTCACAGTCTTCGTTTACAGCAAGGTTGCCAGGTTTCAAATCCTGTGAGGTTGAAAAGTAATGAATGTGAAATTTTGATCGTCCAGTCTAGACAGTAAATGTATTTTTCTATTTTAAAAATAATTGTCATGTATGTTTAACTCGTCTAACGATAAAAAAGGTTAGCTATCTAGAAATTGCACAGTTTATGCTAAGACTAATGATCACAACTTCCACTTTTCCCAAATTCAGACAGTAATGCTGGTGAGACAGAGGTTGAACTAAACACTTACTCTATGAATGATGCCAGCTGAATGGATGTACTGCAAACAGGAAAACATACAAACTTTAGAAAATCTGATTCATTGATTCATCTCAAGTTTCAATTGGAATGATAAATGGAGAGTTTACTGATATTTGTTCAGGAAAATTAATTTATGCTTTGCTCAAATAATCATTTTCATGAAAAAATAGCATCCATAACAAAAGTAATGCCATGAAACTTTGACAAAATATCACAGCAGAGATTTTAGTAGATCTGAGCTCATGAAGATAAAAACAAAAGAGCTATGGAATACCATCACGCAAGCAATCATTCATGTACACATCATCATTCCTGTGGACAATTTAGAAACTCAAATTAATCCACAAAACAAGTCCCTGAGAGGAAGGCCTGTGTATGAATGTAGAGTACCTGTATAACCAGTACTTTTACTGAAAGAACTTGTTTACTTGAATTACTGGTTAACACTTAGCTTTCACAGCAACAAAAACTTCCAGTAGTCAAGGAGCTGGGGAGGATCAGACAGACAAGCTTCAGCAGAAACTTGACACATTAGCAGCCGATTAGTGAACAATGAAACAGGATTTGCATTGAAATGCATAGTACCAAGAAATGAAACCAAACTCCAAAGCACAAAGATGCAAACAAAGGACTGAGAGAAACACTGGTTTTAACCCGAGAAACTGATTAGTCCTGGAAAAAAACTGAATATAGCATCATGAACCCTTAAAAATAATCAGAGCCAGCTCTAATGATGTACAGCACTCAATATTATGAAGGACTAAAACTACCTAAATGGAGACTAAATATAAATCTAATTTAAATAGTCAAATGTTAGATTACAAACAACTTCCATCGATCAGTATTTATTTCAAAGCTGTCTATCATATCTCACCGATAGTGTGATTAACAGGCTACGACTACAACTACATAATAAAGCAGGAATACATAAAGTACTGCACTAAATAAATACAGAAATAAGCTAGTTTTAAAACCTTAAAATTGCTTAATTTTTCTCTTAAGCGATGCTTCCAGACAGGAACACAAGAACACATGTTCTTCCAGACAAGAACACATGTAAAATTAATTTTTAAAAAATGGAAATGAAGATCAAGAAAGCCTAAAATAGAGAAAAGAAAAAAAAACACAAACATTTTATATAATTTAAATATCTGAGTTAATTACTTCTTTATAAATGTATTACTATTTTATTATGACTTTGTCCTACATTTTTGAGGTTTTAGCAGATAAAACAGTTTAAATACGAATATAATGTGGGGGGTATTTTAACAACAAAATAAGCAAACCAGCTTCCTTTAATCCCATCTATTTCATATATTATACATCTATGTTGAGCCTTAAACATTATAGCCTGCTAAATTCATCATTGTGAATAAAAGGAAGCTGTTTTTGTTTTCTGTGCGAGTTGAACGCAGACTGTTTATTTTAGCTGAAATTACTCAAAATTATTTACACTTCCTTATTGCCAGAGGAGATGATTTTTTTTTATTACTTTGTTAAATTCAGAAGATTAAAATACACTAAGATTATTTTGCCTTTTAGCTACTAAGTAAATCCCAGATGATTATGTCCTGGCTGTGTAAGCTCCTGATGCCTGTGTGTGTATTTTAAGGTGTATTTCTCAAGGAGATGATGAGAAAACGGTATCCATTAGTCACAGTGAAATAAGTCTTTTATCAAGAAGCAGCATAAAAAGATAAGATTATTGATTATCAATGGACTCAAGCGCAAAAAATAATCTATGGAGTCCTGTGGGCTGATGGAACTAAAATTTGAGTTTGATAATAAAGATCATTATAATTGATGTAAAAAAAAGGGGGGGGGAGGGGAGAAGCTTGTGAGCCTTAGAACACCAAACCAACTGTGAAGCATGACGGTGGCAGCGTCATGCTGTGTGTGTGGGTGTTTTAGTGCACTTCCCTAAAAAGATGGCATAATGTGAAAAAAGAAAACGATGTGAAACCACGCTCTTCCTGAATGACCTCACCTTCAGTCCCCGGAGGATCTGGTAGATGAGGAACTGCACGTGGTCGTCTGAGAGTTTCTGACATTTGACGATGTTGTTCAGATCTGCTCCCATTAGGTGAGTCACAAGATACCTGTCGGTCGTGAGAGATCGTCGTCAGAGTTGAAACAAGAAATCTCAATAACTTCCAAACTCAAGAGAAGTCAGAGGGGCTTGAAATAAATAAATTTTGCTCTGTGAATCTAATTTTGGAAGGCCAGTTTGGAGCCTGCAGCTTTATTTCCCACATGGCAATAAAAGCTTAAACCAGTTTTGCACCTACTTCTTTTCACTTCTCTCTTGGGACACTGAAAGGTCAAGCCCTTTACAAATGTAATATCACTTGACAAGCACGCTGGATAAATGAGCTTAATGGCATCAGCGGATACTTTAAATCCAATCCTAGAACTGTTTAAAATTAATCAAAAGCACTTAAAGACTGAGTGAGCGCCACCGCTCGAGAGGAGAAATGGGAGCAAAAACTAACAAATGAGTGCGCCGCTGCTCTGTCAGTCTGTTGCTAAACAAATATTGGTTTCGTGAATACTATTCTATTCTCACAGAGTGTGGGGAACGAAGGCTTAAAATAGCACATTTCAATGCTGGGACTTGTTCTCAGCGGCACACACAGATCAGATACACAGACAGAGCGAGGTTCACCCGCCTTGGAAAAACAGCATATAAATAGTGACCTCTGTTTTTCCATTCTCCTGTAAGAAAGAAACGTGGCAGGAGAACCAAAGAGAATCAATCTCTTCATTTTTGGGGGGGGAGGGAGTAATCCAAACTTTTGTAAATATTTAAGATTTTCTTTGAAATTCCATTTCAAGTCCTGATTTATTGCCTCAAATGTTAAATCACCGTGAGCCTTTTAAGTCTAGTGCAAGAGCAAACCAGAAGCATTGCAGCACTATTTTATTTATACCAATACCACTGCACCACAGAGGTAATAATATAAAATAAAAACCACAATTATAAAATAATCAAAGAGTCACAAGTCTTCCTTTTCAAAACACTTCTACCAAAAATTATTATCCTAACCACAGTAATTGCTAGCATAACATGCTCAAGATAGTTTATTCATTCATCATCTTTCTCTAAAATTATTATTGAAGATGTCCATGCTGCTCTAAAAATAAATTCAGAGAAACAAATCTGGTTTTAAGATCGGGATCAGGTCAACTCTTTCAGAACTTCAGAAAAATCGTCTCTCTCTAATGTGCATTACTCGAGCCTCTGGTAATTGAAGCAGGTCTGTAGAAACCCACAATCCCCTCTGCAGAAGCTGGAACTGGCATCTACATAAATACCTCTGTGGTGAAGTGACACAGACACAAACATGGACTCCAGGGTGAAGCCTGAGAGTCACATCTCCTGCATTTCATGCACCGTCTATGCGGCAAGGCCGTTTTTTATGCAACAGGAAACGCTGCCACACAGGGGAGGTTGCTTCCTTTAATACGTCAACAGTCACACAAAAAGCCCACTTAAAATAAAAAACAGGAATAAAGAAGTATTTTCTACCAATCAGAGCAGCAGAGTGTAGAAAGCTTAGAGCTTAGTCAACAAACAGGACTTGCCACTTCAGAGTCCTGGCTACAAACAGAATGAACTGTCTCGTGATTAATAGTGCCTGAAGGAAGCAACAGTTTCCAACTTACACTTTTACACACAAAGACGTTGTCAAACAATGAGTTTAAGATGCTGTTTAGATGCACAGGAAGCAACTGAAGGGATCCACAAATGGGCGTGTCTGCGTCTAAACAGGTCGCCAAAAGCTAATATTAACCTGTGAGAAATCCTAAACTCTGATTGCTTGACAACTAATATTTATTTATTAGTTTTCAACAGAAAAAATTCAGAGAATAAGTTGTTACAGTTAAGTTTCCTTTTGCCAAAACTATTCATTTCTTCTGTCGCTTCTTTTGATGTTAACATCCGTCATTTCCTTTCTTTCAGAGTCTAGTTTCTGATGTTTTGATTTTGGATGTTCTTCATCCAAAATCGTTTCCTAAGAAACAGCTTTAGACGAACAAGCAAATATACACTTTCATTCACCTATAAGCTCTGGGAAGTGTCAGAGTGGCAAGTCCAAGGCCTACCAGCTTCTCATTAGGCATCACTGATTGTAGCTGGTAGTTGAAAGTAGCCACTGAAACATTAAATATACATTATGAAAGCCATTTAGAGGCATTTCTAGACAACTGAAGACTACTGGGTCGTAGGTTCAAGCAATTATGGATAAGTGGATGTCTGGGTTGTCTAGGAACAACCAAGGAATGAGCCAGGCTCAAGCCAATCATTAACTGGAACACCAGCATCACCATCCACAGTGAAGCCAAATTACTAACATGAACAGAGAGGCCGCAGACCAAGAAAGTAAACACATTCAAGCTTGACTGAAGTATCTGTCGCTCACATGGTCCAGCCAAAACGTTTTCTGGTGAAACAAAATATGGTCAGATGAGACAAAGACTCAACTGTTGAGCCACAATGACGGGATTAGAATTCAGAGCAGTCAGAGTGAGGGCTGAAACCCAATAATACTGACCTGTTGGTAAGCATGGTGGTGGTAGAATCATGTCACACGGTTTGAGTGAATAGTTATAAATAAAGAACAAGAACTACCTTAAATATATTTCATCTAGACTTCATCTCCATGAAGATAAACCCTTTGTTCAGTGATCAAAGTCGTCTTTAGACATCATAATCCATGGAAATGTCCCAACATAAACGAGAGGTTGAAGTCACTCCAGCAAAGCTACATAATCCTGAACAACTTCAGAAGGTAGTCAAAACCCATATCTATAACAAAGTGGAAGAGATAATATCTTGTGGAACAAGTGTGGCACAGTTAAAGGATGCAAAGTGAAACCGCCTCCGGAAGCAGGAAGACGCACCACATTTTTTTCCCCAGAGTCCATCTGACTAGGAAAACTGACAGGAACGAAGCGAAAATATACCAGGAACTTGAAAACAAATTAAAAAAAACAAAAACGGTGGTCTGTGCAATAGACAGACACATTTAATCCAATACGAGTGTAGATGCATACATATTTGGTTGCGCAATTTTAGAAAAGCAAGTAACTTCAAGCAGCACTGTGGGAGATGCAATAATATTGCATGTCAATGTTATTGACATGCAGAATTTGCTTGCAGAACATCAGAAAAACAATCTTCCAAAATATAGCACGCAAGCTGCCCTTAGTGATCCTGAAGATGTTAATATTGCCGATACGACTGCAGGTATATTGAGCAGCTTTAGTCCACATAACTATAATCTCCACCCTGTGTGGATTAAGTTGATTTAAACATATGCATCCAATTCCTGCTTTTTAATGTCTGAAGTAGTAAGTTGCTTTGAAAAAAGAAAAAGAATCGTTGGTGTAAATAATTATAAGTAAATTATATTTACACACCAACTTTAGATTGCAACAGGAGCACTGCACTTCCAATTTCAAAACAATATATTTGCAAGTAGAATCAAAATGTTTCAAAATGTCCACATATGTGCAAAATAAGGAAGAAAGCTTACACATCTTTGAATTCTTTTAGACTTGTGGCAGGACTGAAAACATCCAAGAGCCCAATGACCTAGAAAAAAAAAAAAAAGAAAGAAAGAAAGAAAGAAAGAAAGAAAGAAAGAAAGAAAGAAAGAAAGAAAGAAAGAAAGAAAGAAAGAAAGAAAGAAAGAAAGAAAGAAAGAAAGAAAGAAAGAAAGAAAGAAAGAAAGAAAGAAAGAAAGAAATCCACATTGAAATTAAAGACACAGAGAGCAGAAAATATAACCTTCACTGAGACGCAGATTTCTTCAAACAAATAATATTAAGCAGTGAATAAGTATTTGGTTTTTAAGCCTGTTTGCCTCCAGGAAGAAACAAACAGAAGAAAGCAGCCCACTCACATTTTCATGCTTCATGTGTTTGAGCAGCCGCAGCTCTCTGTAGGTTCTTTTGGCGTGGATGATGGACTGGAAAGGTCGGGAAAGCTTCTTCACAGCGACCTTCAAACCCAGTTTCTCATCATATGCAGAACTGTTGAGTGGAAAAAGAAAAAAAAACAAAAAACATTTCACCTTAAAAGAAAACCAAAAGAGTATACGACTGCACTGTAACTTTTTTTTTTTTTATTCGGTTATAGGTATTAAGTCAATAAATTCAGCAAAGCGAGCTTCTTCAATTAAGGCCGATAAAGCAGATTTCAGAAGGCTCCTTCGGCTGAGTTTGCTCTCAAAACAAAATTAGGTGTAGTGAATTGAACTGAAGGTTGAGAAATGGGCAGCATCAGCAGAAAATGTCACCTCTCAGCAGATTGGGACCGGTCTCTGACAGCAATATATCCTCCACCCTGTCAGCTGACTCCCTCCGACCAAAACCAAGATGCTTCCATCTTACTGTAAAAGCTGCTGCAGGCAGAAAGCAGCTTTCAACTGAGATTAAGCGAAATGAGCCCAAAAAATAATAGTAATTACTGTACTCAGGTAATCAATCACCTGTCAAATATTGTTAGGGACAATTTTAAAAATTTGACAACTTTAATCACTGGACTACAGGTGCATTACTACTTTAAAACGCATCTTTGCGATTATGAATTAAACATGTCGGCCATTCGTCTAAAACAATAGGAAAAGAATACCTGTGACTCCCAAATTTACAGCGTTTGAAATTATATTATAGGTTATGTCTGTGTCATTAATTGTGGCCCATTTCCTGCTTCATTGACAAAGTACAAACATTAGGGTCGTTTTATTACAAGAACAGGATATTAGTAAAATGAAGACTGGCCCAACAAATCCCTGATACGCTCAAATGTTAAACACTGAACTCAACTGTCGGGCATGGCGCCCTCCGCCCTTCTGCGCATCGGGATAAAATGAAGTCTATCGATTATATGCATCACTATAAAACTGCTTGATGTATTAACGGAAAAAGGGAAAAAAAAGATAACAAGGCGAGGTCATTAACCCGACCAGAGACAGATTACCTCATCGCCTGGCACAAATGCCTGTTTCTATTTGCAAAACAAACATCTGCTCCTTTCCTATATGTCATTATGTTTTACTGAAACAGGAAAAGCAGAGCTGCACAACATATTGTAACATGATGTTCCGCATATGCCCTGCACTAATGTTCTGCATGCAAACAATACACTTTGCGAGACAAAAAGGACTTTCTCGATGCCCACCCCAGACACAGATTTTAGTGACTGAGATGTACGAGCGCATGAAAAGTGATAGGAGCACTCAGAAGACAGAAAGAAAGCGGAGACAAAAACGTTGGTCAACTACAAATAGTGTAAATAGTTTGTAATAAGCAATAATTACAATAAAAAAACTAATACAAAATAATACTTTCAGTCTTTGAGGTTTCCAAATATTCTCGATCAGACTTTAACACATTGAGCCAGGTATAACTTTAAACTATGTTGTGCCTCCATACATGATATAAGAGTCGTGTGACTGAGACGCTGAAACTCTTAAGGAGTGGCACCCAAGATGTTGCATATCAAAACAGACCTCACTAAATCCTAAAATTATATTTCACTACACAATAAACAATGCAATAACTGCAATGTAAAGATGATCAAAGTCTTAATTCTTATCAGGAAAAAAACGAGAAGTGTGATAAGAAATGTAATTTTTCATTGTAACAGTAAGCTCTTTTGATTGTGTCCGCAAACTCCAATAAATCAAAAGAATTGGGCGTTGTGATTTTGTTCAATTTGATCCATTATTCAGTGTTTTGGTTGGGGTTTTTTTTTTTACTACTGTAAGTTTCGTAAGAGCATCAAACAATACAACTGAAAATGTGTTTGAAAACAATTATTGTATGCTGTGTTACCTACTGGAACAGAAGTACTGAAATAACCTGTTTGATGAGGTTTTATTAGAACAAAAGAAACAAGTGCAAACATCCTGAAAACAGTTCTAAAATACTTGTTTTCACCATTTTATCATCACAATAAATAAAATATAACATTCAAAGAACATATATCCCATCCCTACTATTAACTAAATGAAAAACCTTTGTATAAAATAAGACTATGGTAGCAGCAAATCGGAAGCTGTGGCTTTAGAAATGCTTCTGATATTCAGATTTGTTTTTGCCAAAGAAACAAGCTGTGTCTATTATTAGGACAGCAGTATTTGGAAGCAGTAGACCTTAACATCACACGTTTTCGCTGCGGTTTCGATTGTTCATCATGTACTTTTGCAGCTCTTTAACTGCAAAGAAGTAAATCTGCTGCCAGCGACTTTTCACATTCGAACAGCTGGAGTTGGTAAACAATCGAAACTGACTAAAAATAATTAATCGAGGGGGGCAAAACAAACATCACTATTACTCCATGTCCTATGAAACCGTTTAACCGAGAAGGAATCGGATCACTATGTGAAGTATGTCATAGAGACAGTCAGTCGTTCCTGGGATTGATCCAATGAGAAAATGAGAGTAGTCGCTTTCTGCAAAAAAAAAAAAAAAAAAGAAAAAGAAAAAGAAAAAAGTTCATGGCGATGTCGGATTTGTTTGATGGATCTAAAATAATCTCAAACCATCTGAAGGTATCGGGATATAAACGTGATACTTGTTGACAGAGCCTTTCTAGCTCCACCGTGCTAACCTAAGTTTAGCTTGTGCCTCTGCAGGCCTCGTCTCAATGAATGGAGAAGTTAAGTTGGCTCAACTCTGCAACACTTTCCGCTTTTTACAGAAAAACGATGATTTACCAAACCGATCCGTAGGCGCCTGAGCCCACCGGAGACAGGTCCTGGTACCGCCGCGGGACTTCCCATATCGTTTTGTTCACCTCCTGCAGGTAAAATCCGGACCTTTCTTTCTGCGACATTCCTGCAGAACCAACCGTCGACCACCAACCGTCTCTTTCTGGCCCCCCCGCCCCGTGCTGCCCTCTTATGCCCCCGAGCTGAGAAACGCTCCGTCACACAAACAACCGGGGGGTCACACAGGCGGGCCCTCGTTGCTGGAGTTGTGGATCTTCGAGTTGTTTTCTTTACACAAAGTTGCAGAATCACACCGCCTGTTGCGCGCACACTTTCAACTCTCCGCTAGGTTTCATTTGTTCCTCTCTTCCAGTATGAGAGACAGTTCCTGAGGTTTCGAGGCGTAGTCTCGCGAGACTTCAGTCCCATGCCGCACAGCTTTACGAAGAGTCGCAAACTGAAACCAATAATAGCTGGAGACAAAAAATCTTTTGTCTTTGTGTGAAAAAAAGGAAGAATTTAATTTAAAAAAAAATTTTAATTACCAGTTTATATAAATGTTATTAATTACTGAATATTAAAAGGAAAATATAAAAGTAGATTTTTATATTGACAATAGTTTTCATATCATCTGAAAAGTGAGTCCTATTATATAAAAATATAATTTTGCTCAAAATATTTTAAACATTTTGGACAACACATTTGTTTATGTAATTTTGGCCTAAAAAAATACATAAAAAATAGTATTTGTCAAACTGCTGGAAGTGTAATCCGGATATAAATCCTCACATACAGAGAGAAAATAATCATATCTAACATAATTTTATAAAGTGTGGAAATTGGGAAAAAATTCCCAGGATGCCATTTGGAACCAATAAATTAAATATACCATTTCACAATGAGTACCTGAAGCCTGTACGGACATACTGTACTAATATAACGAATATAATTTTCCATTCCAATTATTTAGATTTCAAAAGAAAAAAATATATAACAGATAAATGAAAAGTGATATTTAAAATGATGAAAACCATCCTTTTTCTACACCCACTGAACCATGCAGTCTTTGGGATACAATGTGGTCAAGTAACCAGACACAATGTTAACCACAGCACTGTCCTGCAACCCACACTGGAAAATGTTGCAAAGAACGAGATGAGGAGTGTAACAAAAAAAAAAAAAAAAGCAATGTTTAAAAATACAGTAAAACCCCCTTATAAACTTTTTCTTCAGACTTAGCATCCGCAGATCCTGCTGGGTGGAGTTTCCTACTCAGTTTGGTTTTCTCACCAGACAAGAAGAATGGAAAAATATACAGGTAAAAAAAAAACAGAAGGGCTTCTCAATATTGAAATGGGTTTAAAAGAAAATTAATCCACCAAATAACACATTTTAAAATAAGCACTTGAAGGAAGCATACATTTTCAATTTAATTGCTGATGATATATTTTTTTTATGTGACAATGTAGAAGGCAGCAGTAAAAACTAAATAAATTCATATAGTGCTAACACAAACTTGACTGAATAAAGAGCTTAACGTGATTTTAAACCAAAGGAAATAAAATAACCACATTCAACATTTTGGAAAATAATGACAGACACCTCATCCAGACGGGGGAAAATCTCTGATGTTGGAGGATACAGTAAAACCTCATCATATACATCTCAAACTCAGAGTTGGAGTTGCATTAGACACCAAATAAAATCTCCATTTCAATCATTTCAGTTTTCATGTTATCCACAGCAGTAAAAAGGAACTGAAGTGAAAATGTAAGTTAAAGTATGTCTCAATTATGGGTGGAAAAACATTTTATCATATTATCTGGGCCGACAATGAGAACAAGAAGGCTGAATAAATGGTCATATCAAGTGCTGGTGATGATTCTTACAATGTCCTTCTTTATTGTGTTTAACAAGAAACAATTTACATCACAAGGTACATGGAATTAATACGAAATCAAATTCACATACTGGCAAAATAACTTTATGAAACTTAAAAAGCAAACTGATCAAATGAAATAATAAAAGGAGGGCAAATAAATGTATCTCCATTTTGAACACCTTAAAATGATCGGCTTTACAAATCCATATAAAACGTAACTATGTTTAGGTTTCAGTCGTGTTTAAAAATCACAGCGAATACCTGTGTAGACATTTTGCACTTTAACTTCAGATTTAGAATTTTATCATGTGATATAAAAGAGAAAATAAACATTCTCAGTGAAACTTGTACGAGAAAATATTTGAAACTTGTTAAGTACTCTGTTTTACTTTACAAAAACTCTCAACATATGCTCCGACATTAAAACTTAAAACTGAAGGCTTCTTCAGTGTTCAAAGAGCTACTTGTCATCCTCTTTCAGCATCATAGGTCCTCCTCCTCTTCATCCTCTTGCTGGTGCCGGTAAGAAGACTTGAGTGGAACCGAGTCAAATCCGTCTGATGTTCTCTGTGAAAACAACGACAACATTAAAGGTGATATTGAACATCATGTAAATTTAAACGTAAATGGGACAGTCACTGACCTCTCGTGAGAAAGACTTTATCTTGGTAAAGAAGGATTTATGAGTGAGATCCATGAGTTCGTCCTCAGCGTCCTCTCCCTCCATTATCGCACAGCTGTCAGCAGTCGGTAGCTCAGACTCTTTGCCTTCAGAGCTCATCATCAGCCTGGAGTATTTATACTGCAGCCTGACAAACAGAAATAATCAAAAAACATCTATTACAAAGGATTTGGTCATGGCCTGTATATGCAAACGTCCTTGTGCGCATTATATGTCACAAGATATGAGAGGATGTTTAAAAAGTCTTGGTCTAACTTGCGTGTCTTCTTCCAAAAATAACAACTGAGGCTGATGAGAAGAAAAGCAGCAATCAGTCCTATGGAAACGCCAAGTTTGAGCCAGAAATCCATCGTCACACAAGCGCTGACTTTTTGTGGTGGCAGGGATTCTCCTCCGTAACACTGCAGAGGCTGCTGCCACACATAGGTGGTTCTCTGAAAGACGCAGTCAGATTTCCTCACATTTAAAGTCAGCTCTAGTTAAGAAGCTGCCAAACATTTGGACTTTTATACAGTTTTATCATGTCACAAACTCCAATGTATCTGAGGAGAAGTGCTGAGGTTTTACCACAAATTCTTGATTAAATTGTAATTTGACTGTGCCGTCTTGACACATAAATACGCTTCGACGGAAGAGTCAAGTTTGGTACCTGGATCCCCTGGATGCAAACGCTGACGATCTCTCGGTAGTGATCTGTGGTGCACAGTGGGCATGCGTACTGGCTCTCCCACAGGAAGTGAAACGTGCAACCATCACACGTCCCCTCGGAACATTTACTGTGAAGGGAAACAAGGTCAGAGATAAAATCGCAGGCTTTTCAGAGTGTCCCTTTAGCGCAGGTTGACGTCAAATGATGGTGAATAATGTGGCTGTTAGACTACGTGTGTGTAAGTGAAAGGTCAGAAGTTGAGCTCGGGTAATTTGTGCAGCACCTGGGCAGCGAGATGAGGTCTTTCATGTTGGCTGTGGGGTTGCATCGAAGTCTGACAGTGGCTGACCTGCCCTGTTTGCAAGCTTGGGTTGTATCACTGGACCTGCAAAGATCGCAGGCATAATGTTGATGGAGTCCAGCATGGAGCAAATTTTAAATTGCATTAAATCAAGTTAAAAACACATCTATCTATAACACATCATCTAAAATGAATCTTTTACTGTATTGAAAGCATTTTTTTTTGTTTGTAGAGTATATCTGAAAAAATACTGTGGATAATTAGGTCCTAACTTCACCCAAAGTAGTTAAGCAAACAAGAACATTCCTAAATATTATCTTTGTATGATAAAGCATTAAGTTCCAATAAAACGAGTATTTGTCATTTTGTTTACTTGTAATAGAATATAACATCTGGCAGCTGAAGCGAAGCTGGAGGGAACATCCACGATGGAGAGGAGATGCCTCCCAGAGTTGTCTCGGTCGTCACACCTTCAAAATGAAACACAAACATTATTGCCAGTTTGATCACATGCACACAATTCAAATGCTTCAACATTTTCTGTCCTAGTAACTCCAGAACATAACAAAGTATGTCTAATGTTGGATGGAGGAGCGTTCTGTCTCCTCCATTTACAATATTGTCTTTATAATAGGCATAAAATAATATAGAAAAATAAAGTAAAATAAGCTTTTGTCAACTTGTACCCAGTGACAGTCAGAGCTCATATATTACTAAGCTGTTCTGGTCATTGTCATTATACTGATATTTGATAATTGACAATTGGGGAAAAAAATTTAAAAAGCCATATCAGACATTAGTAAATAAAATCCCCCATCACATTAAAACTAAAACTGGAAGCTAAAACTTCTATTTAGCTATTTTCGGTTACTTTGATCTGGAGCCTGTTCGTCTCCACAGTCTAAAACTTAATCCGTCTCCCCTTTCTTATAGAGTCAGAGAAACGCCTAATTTGTTTTTAGCTTGAAATAAAAAATGCTACAAACATTTTTATTCAATGAGATCAGTTGAAAACCGTAGATTAGCTCCATACCAATGAGTGTGTCGCCAATGACGAATGGCTGTGAGGACACCATGCTCTGACTGCGGATGTCAGAAGGAACCACGGTGGACTGACAGACGTAGCCTTTGACCACTTTCCCACTCTCCGTCACGTTGTCCACACAGGAGGCTGGCACTCGACTCTTTGGGAGCAAAACTCTCAAATCACACAACAACTTTTAGCAATGAAGAACTTCAGGGTCACTTTCTCACCTCTCTCCCACACAGATTCAGATTGAAGTGATGAAAATACCGCAGGCCTCTGTTGGTGAAACGCGGACTGCCGGTGAAGCCGGTGACGTTAGACAGCGGAGAGAAATCGTAGGTTTGCACAGCCTTCCCACCGCTTTGAACCCTGAATGTGCAGTCGCTGAGACAAGCCGTGTAGGCCTGCAGATCAGAAGTCAGAGTTATGGCCAGTACGTGTACATCTACATGTATGCGCTTTACCTGTGGTTGAGTGGAAAGCCAGAAATAAAATAAAGAGAAGAGAAAAGTCAGCTAAAATAGTGGAACATGTTACATGGTCACATCTGTAATTCTATATTTTCAAGCCTGGCCACAGATTCCCATCAGATTTAAGGCTGGAGTCTAACTTAATATGGTTTGATCCATACCATTTTATTGCAGCTCTGGTTTGTAGCATAGCTGTCATTCTGAAAAAAGTGAACCTCCACCCAGAACTCGAGTCTTTTGGAGCATCAAACAGGTTTTCATCCAGCTCTTTATAACTTCCTCTCTTCAACACGTTTCTTCTCTATAGCTTGAGGCAAACTGCGAAGTGGACTTCTCGCGGCTTTTTTTTCTGCAAAGGTTTTCTTCTAGGCAGACTTTCCATGAAGACAAATTGGTGGATTCTCCCACCTGAGCTGAGGATCCCTGCTGCTCCTCCAGAGTTACCATCAGCATATTGGCTTCTTTACTGATCAATACTTCTCACCCTCTCAGGCTGTGAATGTTCATGTTTTGGTGATTGTTAGGTGATCTCTAGCAATCGACTGTGTTTTACTTAGAGGAATCAAAGTAAAGGGGGCTAACATTGTGAAGATGTCTATTTGCAAAACATGTAAATTCATACACAGTGTCATTACTCTTTGGCGTCACACGAGTTAACATTTTAATAGAGGAGGAGTTTCATTGTTGGAAGACTTATATTTGTGCAAAACCTATTTTTATACTTAACTGTTTTCCATATCTGCTTGGTTACAATAAAATTATGGAATCCTAATACAGTTGTGGTCAGAGTTTAATTCGACAAGTACGACTGATAACATAACTTTGTGAAGAAAAAGAAGAAGAGTAAAGGAGTGGGACTTTAAATGCCCTCCAAAATATGTCACCCTGTTTCTCTCTGTGTTCGGTCCACACCGGACACACGCTGCCTCTCCAACAGGCTGACTGGATCTGATGTAGGTGTTTGGCGGACAGCTCTCACACGCTCCTGTGGCATCGACCATGTAGTGTCCAGGTGGGCAGGGAACACAGGAGGAGTCAGTCTGATCAGGCGTCACAGCACAGCGGCGACACTGAGAGGCCACTCCTCCAATCACGTTGGTGATGTGGATGGAGTAGATCTTTGCAGCGTCGGTGCTAAAGTTCCTCTCCTGAGGGCCAGAAATGCAGTTTCTCACTAAGTGGTATTCATTTCTGCAGAAAATAATGCAATTCAAAGCTTTTCTCTAAAAGGCAAGTAAGATAGGAGGAGTAGAGAGTTTGGTTTCCATGCAGCTCAAGGCTGCCATCTAGAGTTGAACACCGAATTAAGGGAATGAAGACATTATTTCCACAGAGAATTGAAGCTGCTTGTAAAAGCAATTGTGCAAGAAATTTGAAAATGGCTTTTTGCATTAGCATATCTAAGTGTACAACAGTAGCTCTCTGAAATATGTTTCATCTAACTGGACTATTGGTTGCTGCATCTATATGCATTCTTTCAAAACAGCCTAATTATAATGGGTTGTTTGAACAGCAACATTTTCGGTCTGGTGGCTGAATTATTGTCTTTCTTGAAAAGATGTAAACGTTCCTCTTTCTGAACCCATCTTTCTCAGATATATGAAAATGTTTTCCAGTTAAAATTATGAAAATCTAAATAAATCAGCTTCTTTGATCATCACAAATGTCTTTTTAATGTGATAAAATCCTACCTTTGCATTACTATACACACTTTCAAAACTAAAGGAGACAGAGAGAAAAAAATAACGTTTTAATGATTTGTGACAAAGTTTCAGTCCTTGAGAGCCACCAGGATAAAATGGCAAAATTATCATCTCAGCATGCTATATCGAGGGCTGCAGAAGCCTGGTAATGAGCCATTCATTTGATTTAGGTGTGCTGGCGCAGAAGTTCATTTAAAAGTCACAAGATCTTTGGGGAAAATTGGTGGGGAAAATTATTTTACCGTGTTTTCAGTTTGCATATTTCACCTTGAGTAGCTCTAGATGCCACCCTTCAGTGTCAGGATTTG
This sequence comes from Poeciliopsis gracilis, assembly GCA_911649635.1. Classification (NCBI taxonomy): domain Eukaryota; kingdom Metazoa; phylum Chordata; class Actinopteri; order Cyprinodontiformes; family Poeciliidae; genus Poeciliopsis; species Poeciliopsis gracilis. The sequence continues at coordinate 12,315,922 of CAJVRI010001220.1, read as the reverse complement.
CTCCCTAAGCTTTATGGTCAGCTCTGAACTTCAACAGGATGAACGATTTATAAGAGCTGGAAATGTCTGGACGCTGGCATTAACAAGGTGTGTGATGCGTCTCACCATGCTGATTTCCTCAGTGCGTTGAAAGGTCCAGGTGAAGCTGACCGTGTTGTTACTCTGGATCAAGTAGGAGTACGACTGCTTGCTGTTTCTGCCTTTCCACTGCTCCACCAAATAATTGTTCCACTTATTGTAGCCCTGCAGAGAAGTACTTCCACGTTATTAATTTATACCTGCTGTACAATAATTCCTAACAAATGCAGGAAAAAAAAAAAACAACAGCTTCACTTACCACTAGGAAGTAAAATTTGCAGTCAGCCGTACAGAGGGTTTCAAATACGAAGGTGATGCGAGACAGTTCACGCATCTCATTGTCTTTACTCGTGGTCTGAGCCCTTATAGAGTCAAGAAACAATTTATTGGACTTTACATACATTCCTCGTAAATTATCCATTCCCCTGGAATTGTTTCATTAAAAAAATCTCATTAAAACCAAAAACCGTACACCGTTTTTCTTTCACTTTACGACTGTGCACTGCTTGAAGTTGGATCATCTTTTAAAATGCTAATTAATTTGGGAAATTCTCACCTGTATCCAGGAACGTGGAGGGTCAGCGTCAGGTAGTCGGTGTCCTGAACCCCCGGAGTGGTGTAGATGTATTCTCCAGCCACTTCCCATGCTGCCATTACAAAACTGTATTAGCAGCAACAACAGCAACAACACTCAAACCCTGACCATCACAAACTAAAACCGAGAAGAAAGAAACCTTAAGTCGGATTCCCCCCAGGTCGTTTTGTCCCAATCATATCTTGTACGATTCTTGTTAAATTTCAGGAGGTTTTACCAAGTTTTGACATTTTCAAAACGATCTCAGCTTCACAGCAGCTATATTCTTCTCTCTGCATGTTCTAGTTTTGCTTTATAACTATTCTTCTGCTTCTTATTGTTTCATCCATTAACACACCGTCCGTTTTGAGAGTAATTCAAACATCCCTGGACTAGGAGCTGCTCTCTCACCCGTCCTTCGGCCTGAGTTGCTGAACTCCTGGTGGAGGACGGAGCTCTCCATGTTCCTCGGCATGGTGGTCCACCATTTGTACTCAAATCCCAGCAACGGCTCTGTGCCAACAGGGCACTTCTCACAAACTGTGAACCAACAAAGCTGCATAGTCAGGACATGGTGGTACTATACAAAACATACTCGCCAGAATCCCTAAACCAGACTGGCATCTTCAGAAATGAGCGTGGAAATACAGTTATTTGTAGATGACATATGTGTCGTGAACTTAGGTTGCTTGGCTTATTTGGAAGCAATTAGTAATTGCACACAAAAAACATTTTGTGTTAGCGTAAATGCAGCACATAAAACAATCCACAAAGACACATATTTAACGGGATATGATTTTCTGATTTCGCCTGGTTTTGCAGTGTGGGATTGTTTGCATTAGTGTCACAGTAAAAGTAAATGGTTGATACTGATTATGAACCTTTTCCATCCGAGTAGGAATCATTGCTGCAGGGCTCACACGCCGAGGAGTTAGTCACAAAGAAGCCCGGGTTGCACGGCGGGCACATCTGGTTCTTCCCCGACGCTGGCAGCTTCACAGCTCCTTCGACAGTCTCACTGCAAATCTTTGGTTCGATCCATTTGTACATGAGCCGAGTCTGAGACGCACATGGAAACAGGACATTTGAGACGGCCAGGTCAGAGGAGCATTTCAATATGTTCAGCCTTTCACATTCGGCCACAAATGTGAATAATGCGACATAAAATCCTCATCATCACAAAGCAGTTCATAAATGTCAAGTGATATCTGGTTTCCAAAGAATCACAGTGTGCTGTGGATATGCATTCAAAACCCTCTGAATCAGTGAATTGTCTGCTGTAATTAAAGCTACAAATCTTTTCAGGTGTCTACCAGCTTTATACATGTAGAAACTAAATGTTTGACTAAATAGCTTGAGCTCAGTCAAGTTGGGTAAAAACCATCTGTAAACATGGCTTTAAAATCTTGTCATAGATTCTCAGTTGGATCAGGTTTGCTTTTTGATTGGACCATTTTGAGACACAAATATGAATATGGTTTGATGGCGTTTTAGTGTGTGACATACTTTCTGTCACACACAGTTTTTCATCTGAAACATGATCTGCCCAACATTTGATATGTTTGCAATGTGGGATGCTGAAGAATACCTTTATATATGCTGGCATCATATTACACTCAAATGGACTCTAATTACCTGTTAGTTTCACTACGATACAAGATTGAAAGGGGCCCAAAAACAAATGCAAGCCACCATTGCCTTTCAAAATTTGAAGACCATGACCGAGACTGATGTGGCGAAATGGGGAAAAGTTCAATGGTTATGAATATTTGTCCTAATCACTCCAAACAGCCAGCGAAATGTGATTACATTGAATGTGGGTTACAAAAAGTATCCTCTCTATAGCTGCTTGCACCACTAAAGAAGGCAGTTTTCCATAATTACCTTTCCCTCCGAGTCACAGGGGGTGTGGGTGTAAAAGTAGTCATTTTCCGTGCATGCAGGCCTCGGCTTGCAGCTCCCTGAGCCAGGGACTGGTGGCAAAACACACAAGTGAAAACCGAGCGAACAAACGTGAAAGAGAATAAAACTCGCATTAAGATTTTGTGATAAGAACTGTCAGTCGCCTCCTGGGCACCAAATGTTCTACGTCGCACGCTGGCAACATTGTTTAAGTGCAAATAAGTAGAAGAGAAAAAAAAAGAAAAGTGTACCAGCATAGCTGTCTGATTCACAGTCGTGGCAAACGGTGGCCCCCTTGTTGGAGTACGTATCCGCGGGGCAGGGGGCGCAGCGGGCGGATCCTGCTGTCGAGCTGTGTGTGCCTGGCTTACAGTGGAAACACTCAGATGTGTAGGCAACCCCTGCAGGGAAAAGATCAATCAGCAATTAATCATTAACAGACAAAGGATGTCGGGGAAGAAAACTAAGCGTTGGTTCTCCCTTTAAAGGAAGCTTTAATGTACCTGAGACCTGGATGTTTCTTAACAGCACAGGCTTGACGGCACTACCCAGCAGAGAAAACGTTGTGGTTCTCCAGTACAGAACATTGTTGCCTGTGCTCAGCTCTATCTGTAGAAAGGAAATGTGAAGTGGGGTGAGGCGAATCAGTTTTTTTGTCCATAAGAAGATGAATTGCGTTGAAGCGGACGAACCTTGTAGTGGCTCCAGTTGGTCTCTGAAATCCTCATCCAGCGGCTGTCAGAGTCTGTGGCCTGACACTTGTCGTTCTGAACCTAAAGAGGAGCGGGAACCTTTACCCCAATTTTCCCCTGGCACACCAGAAGCGGTAACACAACAGCTGCACTTACAAAGAACTCAAAGTAGATGCTGCTGTCCGGGTAGAAATATTCAAAGGACAAGGCTCCAGGTGTCTTCAGGCTCACAGCATAAGAGAGTGTGGCAGTGCACTCATCTGTGTTGGAGGCTACATAGTCGCCCTTTGCTGTCCAGGTCGAGCTGCAAGAACAGAAACAGTTTACTGAAAGCCTTAAACCATAAATAGTATTTTATATTTCAACCAGTTACTGTTTATACCCACTTGGAACAGTTTGTAAAGGCATTCCCCTCACTTGTCGTCGTCCCATGAGTAATGAAGCCCTTTGGTAGGATGTCCCACTCGTCAAACGCAACGCTGGTTCCCAAAGAGTAGGTGCCTGCAGCGCACTTCTGGCACTCCTGCGACTGCATGTCGAGGAACTCTCCTTCCCTGCAAGAAAATGCTAAACACAGGAAAAACAAGAAAACATTAAGATAACCTAGATAAGCAGTGCTGTTACAAACGTTTAAACCCTCTCTAATTCATTTAAATGTAATCTACCAGCGGATCAGAGTTTAATGAATTTCTTAATCAATGGTTCGCCAGATTATTTGAAGGCCGGACGCTGCAGCCTGTCTTCTTGTCAAATCTGCAAAGCACCACCACAACACGAGGATTGTCCCACCTGAGCTGTGGTTTCCTGCATCTCCTCTAGAGTTACCGTGGGATTCTTGGCCCCTACCCTGATAAACTCTCAGTTTAGATGAAGTTTTGCACGCTTTCCATTTTCAGATGATGAACTGAAAAGTGTTCCGCGAATTTCTTCAAACTTTTAGATGTCATTTTAAAACTACCCTTTACTATGAACCTTTGCACACTTTTACTGCAAAGCGAGCTAAATATACATGAATGGCACACTTATAAAATATTTCGAAAACCAATATACAAAAATGCATTTTTGAAGTCACCCAAATATGCACTTGGGGTTGTAACAATTATATCAACAGTTATTGATATATTTTTGCAAGCATTATACAGTATATTGAACATGTAAAGGGCAATAAATGTGCAAAATAGGTTTCCTGACCCCTGTGGTCACTTACTGCAGAGAGTCCCTTTGACCGGATCCGGGAGGCCCGTGCATGTCTCTGCTTTGTTGGGAATCGCTACCCTCCATCTTGACCCGAGTACGTCGCACTCTGTATACTCAAAGTGATAATCGGACTGCAGAGGCAAAACACAGGTGTGACTTTCACACAGAGCGTCATAAAGTGTGATTATAAAAGGATGCAAATATTTCAGGGAAAAAGCATTTTAAAATAAATAAATAAAAAATTAAACCGCACCTCGGAGTGAAACAATACAGATCACCAACCAAGGATGAAAAAAAATAAATAAAGATAAAACAGTTTGTAAAAATGAGATCACTGGGTCATTATGTACTTCTGGTATTTCAATCCTCTATCCAGGCCAGCCTCCTAAACAAATAAAAGGATAGGCTAATATTTGCTCTGGAGCCATTTCGACTGTTAAACCTATCAAGGATGCTCTGTGGTTTTTCAGGGATTATTTGCTGAGCTAACAGCAGAAAGGCTGATCCTTACAATCCTTCAGTAAACAAATGTTAGAGTGCTGTTTAAAGCAGCAGCGGCGCAGGGACAACGTTTTAACTATGCTCAACCGACCACAGCCAAAAAGGATGTATTTTGGGACGTGACACCCCTCCACTCCCCCCAGCTCTGCATAATCTGTAGATCTGGTCTCTGGTCAACAACAAGGTGTAATCGTCCAGGTGAGGTCACTCGGGGGGCCAATCGCTGCTTTGTGGGATTAATAGTTGACAGAAACAGCAGCACCGGCACGCCTCCGCCTCTGTGTTTCTGTTAAAGCCCCAGCCTTAGGGAATTAGCGTGTGTGAGTGGGGGAGTCTAATGTAAAAATGCAGCAAACTGGAGACGGGTCTTAACTTAATCACCTCCAATGAACAAACATGAGGGAAACCAAGGCAACGGGTCATCGGGACAGCTGTTCTTCATGGTCAAAGAAACTGGCATGGAAACAGACTCACCTGTTCAGGATTACTTGTAAATTTACCTTTTAAGAAATAACAGAAACCCAGTGGAACTGTAAAAGCTGCCCGTAGTACACTGTGGCTCAGAGAAGGCTGATATAAAGACGGTTTTGGCTGGTAGGAAAATGAACTGCTCTCATGCGAACCGAAAAACAGATAAGGGAGGGTGGTGCGAGCGCAGAGCACACTGCAACATATGGACATTGTAGTAAAACAAGTGTTTAATAACCATAACAACAGATGGGAACAGATTGCAATACAAACCCTTGCTATGAACATTTTTCCCCCCCTTCACACACACAGCACATCAGGAAAGCCACAATGTTGTTACATCTTCCGAAATACCCAACTTAAATAAATGGAAGCATTTTTTAACATTAATGTATTCTAAATTATTACTTCTACTTCTTGCTTTATATTTAATTTGGTGATAGTGGAGTATTTCTAAAATTATCCAAACATACTGTAACATCTCCCAGCATTTCACGACCCCTCCATCTGTCTCAGCTGACATCGACAAGACGGGAAAGAAAAAGTAACTGATGATAACAATAGTGTAAATCTTCTCACCCCTTTGCACATGGGCAAATCTGCAGAGGTGTGCGCGAAAAGCAGCCACGATAAAACAGCAGAAAGAGCCCAGATCCTCAGGTGACCCATCTCAGCTGGCAGCGCTGTGGTGATGCAGCAGTGTTGACCCGGGGCCCTCAGGTGCCTGGCGGTGAGAGGTGTGGTTTACTGGGAGCAAATAGGACGAGCTGATTGGCCCAGATGTTCTGGTAGGTGATGCAAAAGGAGTTGAGCCCTCTCGCCCCTCACATTTTGCTTCACCCATCAAAATTGTTCTATACAATTTAGCGTTAGAAGAAAGCTCCCTTTCTTTTTATTTTCTATTAAACTTTTAATGCCAAACATTCAAGAGTTCACTCTTCTCACTTCTTCCTAAAATAAAACAGTTAAAATTGTTAAGTCTAGATATTTACTTGACTAGGATGAAAGAAAAAAAAAACTGAGTAAATAAGTTTAAATGTCAGGAGAAATATCCAATCTTTATTGTATTATATTAAACATTAAGGAAAACATAAATTTTATTCATATATTTGTGAAAATGTAATGTAGTGTTACAAATGCGACGTCTACATTTTAATTATCTTAAAGATCATTTTGGCAAGGGGGGGCTTTTTTTCTTTTTTATCGAGCTGGAGGGGGGGGGGAATCTTTATTCATAACTTCGGAACAGACAACGTAAAATCCCCGGAAACCGGGTTGCCAGGCAACGCTGGAGTTCGCAACGCGGTCTCTGGTGACAGCAGCAAAGGTCCAGGCTCCAGTTCCAGGTTCCGCTCAGCATGTCGAGACGGGAACCGAACCTTTCTTCTCCGCCGCTGGAGGACGAGCACGGCCGTCGGCAGGTGGGCTGAGCTTTGACGTCGTTAACGCGGACTGTCGCGACAGGTGACGGCGGGACCGCGGTTGGCTTTTCAGCTCCATGTTTTTAGTTAAAACGAGAGAAAGTGATTCACCGGGTCGTTTAATTGGTTCACGTTTAAAAAATACGACTTTCTTGTGGGGTAAAAAAAAAAAAAAAGAAGAAGCTTTTCCAGCTTTTAGGTGGACCCCTAAATCATTTTTTTCTTCACTCTGTCAATTTGCTGCTGAGTTTAGGATGTTGTAATTTTATAATGTGTCAATTATTCAATAAAAGTTCAAAGAAAATTGCTTTAAACCAACTTATGTGGAAGCTACGGTTTTTTACAGGCCCTGCCCTTTTTGACCAAATAAGTAAATGAATAGCTGTTTATTGCACAGCAATTTAATACTTTCAAACTATAAAATGGTGCAGTTAAATCCAATTTTTATATTCTCATAAAAAAAAAAAAAATAAATAAATTATTTTAGCAGCCCTGCAATGTTCATGTAGATATATGTTGAGGTTTGTTGGGTAAAATGTGCAAGATCACTAAGGTACACAATGAGAGTTAAAAAAAATTAAAAAAAAAAAAGCAAAAGAAATGCAGATGAATTACACCTGACAAAGTCCACCATCAGAAAACCGTATTTATTAAAATAATCAGGCTGGACCTATTAGTCCTCTTACACTTTTATAAGTGCAGCGTTGCATTTCTTGTTTATTAAAAAAATAAATAAATAAATAAAAATGTGCTACTCTGTGCAGATAAAGCCACCTCCAGCACCCGTTCACATCTCAAAGGAGAAACTTTCTCCTGTCATCCTCAGGCTCCAAAGGACAGCCTGGATTTCAAGCTGAACACCGTCTACGACCACCACACGGCCTTATTCTGGAGCAAGAATCAACTGGTGCTGCAGAGAGAAACCGTCGACGTCGGCAAACGGTGGGTGAGAGGGACGATGTGTCAGGGGAGTTTCAGGCAGTTCAACACGTGTAATCCTTTTTTTTTCTTTTTTTTTTTTAATCTGAAGGAAAATGGAAAAGTTAGAGAAGCAGCTCAAGCTACAACAAGAGCAAGAGAACGGCATCAGAGTTTGGGTCGACCCGAGGAGGAACACCTACCACTACGTGACGTGACGGGTAAAAATGTTGTAGAGGGACCAGCACATACAGCAGCTGATACTTGATTAAACATCAACGCTTTCTGAAAAGTAAGTCATTTTATTTTGAACATGTGAATGTCTTCCAACGCAGGAAAACATTCCCAGGCGCTCCGCTTTCTCAGCAATTAGAACTTCAGCTTCGGAGGAGGCTTCAAGAACGACCAGCGACTCCTGCCGCTGACCGGGAAGTCCTGACAATAAAACTGTTTTGGCTGTGCTTAAACAAACCAAAAACAGAACAATGTAGTCTACTGTAATATCATTTTCATACTCTATAGTCTCATTTTTTTTTTCTTTTGGCTTGGTGAAAACTAAACATTCACCAAGTAGAAAAAGAAGAGAGTTGAAGCTGCTTTTATTTTGGCAGTGTAACAAACTGATCAGTCTATATCTATAAAACTTAAAAGATCTGGGCTGGTTTATCTTAAGAAAATAGAGATGCTTTAAATAAGCATCACTTAAAAAAATAGAACTTGTAAATTAATACCTGAATTTCAGATGTCTAAGAAAGAAATGGGGATTACAATGCAAAACTGAACCTAGTTAAAGGACATTAAGTTTTGTTTCGAAAAGAAAAATGAACTCATCAAAAAAATTTTAATTACCATTTGTATTCAGTTAGGTAGCTAGAAAATCCCACCCAAAATGGAGATCATCATCCAAATGTAAATCGGATGATTTACATTTAGCTTTCCAGAAATTCTGATTTTAATTTTATTCTTTTTTATCCTCAACTTAAATTTTTCTGTGCTTTCAGTCTTTTCAAGACAGCGTAAAAAAAGTTGTTCTGGACATTTCAGTTTGTCTCCTTTTTATAAAAGAGAAACGCACTGACTTACAAAACAATTTATTAGATTATCACACCATCTTACATTTTATTTTAGCTTCATGCAAAACAGACTGAAGACAAAGTGGAAATGTGCAAACAGTAAATAGTGACTTTTAAATCTGTCTAGTCAAATAAAACAAAGTCAAAGATGGAAGCGGGGCATGAAAAACTAAACAACATCCAGTTTTAAACCCTGTGTGAAATCTCCCAGTGCCGGTTTTGTTTAGCCGTGTTGGGTTTATGCCCTGGCTTTTCTTTGGAGGCGGCGTCGGGTGAAAGCCGTTTTGTCCCATTCGTTGGGAGGAAGCATGTGAGGCCCGTTGTGGACGCAGAGAATGGTCATCTCCTCGGCGTACTGCAGATTCTGCAGCAGCTGCAGATAAAAGACAAATAAAAGTACTAAGTTCAGAACCTGAGAGAAAAAAAATACATATTCAACTTCCTCTTAAGGGTGCCAAAAGGAACTGTTGAGATGCACAGATTTTTATTCATAGGCAAGAAATATTAAGTTAAATCACAAAATGGTGATGAGCTAAATAATAATAATAGTAAAAACAGACAGATTAGTGGTTGAGTATTTCACAAAAGCTGCTCTGCAGAACAGGAAGTGACACACGAACTGTGGTCGATCAAGTAGACATACTTACTTTTGGCGTGATGAAGAAGTACTGAGACGTCGTCTCTTTGCAGGCGGTCCGGACCACAATGTCAAACACTCTCCGTTCATTGACAGGATCCATTCCCTAGGAACGAAACACACACACACACACATAGATACTCATCTAAGAAAACTTCCTCCAGCAGCCGTTCTTTCTGGCGCACCTTTTACTTCGATTTCACATCAGGCTGTCATTTATACTGTAAATGAAAGTACAATTAGGAGTAACGTGTACCTGGTTGATCTCATCCACCACTCTGAAGGGGCAGCGGTTCAGCTCCTGCAAGGCCATCAGATAAAGCATGGTGGAGACGCTGCGCTCTCCTCCGCTCTGATGGTGCGGCGTGAGCTCGTGGAGCTGCGTGCTGCTGTGGAACTTCACACGGATGCGGATCCCGTACTTGTCGTACTCCTCCTGAAGGGAAGCGCGACCGAACATGTGAAACGATCCGACCGGAGCAGATTTGAGAGTCGGCAAAAGTCAAGCGATCGACAAAGTTTGTGCAAGATGTTTGAAAAGCGCAAACTGGCAAGGAAAAAATATCTGAGGACATTTACCTTTTTATCTAAAATTTGGTTCAATCTACATACATAATAAGTGATTCTAATATTTAAAAGACACACACTTGTTAGAATAAAGCTCTTGATCATGGATTACTATTTGTCTCTGCAGTTTGTGTTGCCCCCCCGATTGTTTTTACCTCGTTCTCTGAGTGCAAATCCACCTCTCCTGCACACTGCATGGAGCGGAAGAAGTCACTGAATTTGTCATTTATCTGATCCACCAGCTGCTTCAGAGGGTTCAGCCAGCGTTCCTTCGCCTGTAACACACACACACACACACACACCCCCACACACACACACACCCCCACACACACACACACACACACACACACACACACACACACACACACACACCACTGTTAGAAAAACTACAGACAACACGAACCCAGTAGAACTGCTGCTCATGACATGACGCACCTCAGATATATTCTGCCTGTAGGCGTTCAAGGAGTCCGTCTTCTTTTGAAGCTCTTTCTCCAGGTTTTTGATCTCCTGCTCTCTCCTGTTGTACTCCTCAACAACCTTCACCACAGGGTCAAACAGGACACGTGTTTACACCCCAACACAAGACAAACTGCAAATAAACAACATTTTTTGGTCTACTTTCTAGTAAAAATATCTTCATTCACATGGAAAAAAGACAAAACTAAATTAAAAGTAACTTCAGCAAGTTATAGGAGCTTGTTTTAAGTACATAATTCCTTAATACTGACTGAAAAAGTGATAGTTACACTGGTGGGATTATTTCACTAATAAGACATTTTCCCCATGTCATATGTGAAATTATTTGCCAGGGTACCTTGTACTTTTTTTAATTAACATTAAGGAATTATTTACTTAAAACGAGCTGACACATCTTGCCGGAAAGCCATGTGTAAGTTAGTTTTGTCTTATTTTAGCGTACTAAAACATTTCCACTGGACCAAACTACTAGTTCAGGTTTTGTGTTTTTGCTGTGAAATGATCACAATAATAAGCTTAGGTTTCTTCATCAGTGACAAAGGTTTTTGACTCTCTTACGCTTTCACTGAGACCAGTGAAGCACTCGGCTCTGGAGCGTTCCTCGTTCAGCATGGCATCGACCTCGTCCAGCGTGTCGGGCAGTTTGCTGAAAGCCTGCATTGACATAACAGCTAATAAATATACATCAGCCACAAGAGGCTTTCGCGCCATTCACGTCAGAAGATATGAAGATGGAGGATGAAGACTGACATGGCGCAGGTCTTCTGACAACGCCTCGTCTGGCTGCATCCGACAGTTGGACTTCGCCCTCTTCAGCAGGCCTTTGCACTGTTCAGTCAGCTGGACCTTCCTCTGCTCCAGACGGCTGCATCTTTGCTGTAAGGAGAAGGTAAATGAAGGCAGTGCCGCCAGCTCCTCGGCAGGAACGCGGCAGCAGTCCGGCGGTGCGTTTGCCACTCTTACTTCCATGGTTTTAAACTCAGAGGCACTTTCCCTGCAGTCGTTTTCCAGCTTGTTCTTCTCTGCTGTTAGCCCCGCCATCTCCAAAGCCAGATGCACCTTCTCCATCGTCAGCTTGGCTCTCAACTGCAGACGATGAGAAGACGGTGGAAGTGTTAACGCGTAGTGCAGAGTGTAGTGTGAACACACTGCGTTATAGAAATGGCAGATCTTTTAAGGGCTTCAAACCCCCCGCATACAGGAAACGCAGGACGATCTCGAACGCGTTTTGTTTCATACCTTCATTTGGGCCACGATTGCTGAAGCTATGGTGACCTTCAGGAAATTGACTGCCTTAATTTTTTCTTTAGTTTCCTCTTCAACTTTTTTCAGATCGACAACATTCTGCTCCATCTGCTTCAGACTAAAAAAAGACATACAAGAAAAGGATTAGATTGTTCTTAAAGTTTAAATTGGCCCCATCTATGCCACTTTAAAGAGCTGTGCTTTCACTAAAGTATAAAAATATATCAACATTTACAAAAAGAAACTCCCCTCCGTCCTTTCCCCACAGGCTCACCTGTCCTGTTTCGTGCTGATTTTCTGTTCCAGTTGTCGCCTCTTCCCCTTCATCTCAGAGAGACGTTTCTTCTCTGATAGCAGCTCGTTTTCTTTGCGATCCAGAGCGGCGGCCTCCTTCTGCAGGCCCTTCATTTGCTCGTCAATCTCTCGCAGTCTTGACTCGCAGGCCTAGTTGGAACAGAGACGAACAAGACAAACCCAACATTCTTGTATTTGAGCCAGGATTCCTGAACCATGAAGGCTGAAGGAAAGGGTTCGGGTTTTGCTTTCAGGTCCGCTTTGATATGAAGTTCTTACCTTCATCTGCTGCTCCACTTGCCGTTTCTCCTCGGCATCCACGGTTATCGAGAGGTACTGAGAGGCGTGCACCGCCGAGTTGCTGGTACTTATCTTGTTGGAATAGAAGGACCTTTTGACAGTGTACCTCTCGTCTGTTGTGTACAACACCTTGAGGTAGGGCTCCTCAATCACCTGAGAGAACATTGAAAACAATAAGGTAGAGGCTTTCCTAAAAATGTAAACAGAAATTTGATAGAAAGGTAACGCTTTCTTACATTACACTCATAATTGCAAAAATAAAGCAAGTTTGCCCAATAAACTTTAATTTGTAAGGAACACTTAACATTGAAACTGGAAGAAATCTTAAATAAAATACAAAAACAATAAATAAAATGGATTAATTTCTCCATAAACATAAATGCCCTTGAAAAAAATATTAAAATGAGCTCAACAATTTCTGATCAGAAATTGTTGAGCTCATATTAATTTATATGTCATCAGTTGATTAATTCCTTATTGCGACAGGCTTCTATGGGAATTCAAATATTTTCCCCAGATTTATTTGAAAGTATTAAGAAGGACTGGACAGGAATAAGAACAGGATCGCACCGTTTTGATGAGAGCTTTGGTCTGTTCGTTTCCCACTGGCACATCGTGCACCTTGTACTGGTTGCAAAGGTAACTCATCACCTCATCGGGAGCATCAAACATCTCACGGAGGTAAGTGAAGAAGCCGAAACGCCTGCAAACGTAAACGTTTCTTAAACCGCTGTAATCACTGCTAATCTGAGAAATCCGCTCATACAAACAAGTTCGACGGTTGGGAAAACAACTGGCTGCACGGTTTTGAATATAATGCCCCACCCATTATGCACTTCGTTGATGAAACTCATTTGAATTCTTTGCATGATCAGACCAATCCGAACAAGAAGGAATCAAATGCATCATTAAAGCCTCTAATTAATAAAATATTCATAGAGATAAGGAGTGTGCATGAGACCAGCTCTTTGTCTTGAATCTGTAGAAGTCATCAAGTCCCTTAAACCTTCCTGACTTTAGAAATGTAGAAGTGTGGAGGTGTATTTCTTTATATCTCACTAAATCATGGTGCAGACATCTCATACACACCTTAGAGCACTGTTGTTAAACTTGTGTGAAAAATGAACAAAGTTACGTTCCACAGGGTCCCTGTTCAGGGACATTTAATACAATCTGCTTGGGACGCAGGCGACACACAGTCGGTGTTCGTTACACAGTTTGACCGTCAGGAAAATGAAATCTCTCACCTCAGGGACTCGATGTTTCGCGATGGCGCCCGCTTGGAGCACGACTCCGGCGGAGCAGAAATGGTGTTGACTTTCAAGTTCATTTTGTCGCGGACCTGCGGAATAAGGAGTGGTCGCAAAGGAAATTTTGCTTTTAGACTCAGTCGGAGGAAATGTGGAAGCCGCAGGTTAGACGACGAGCACAACCCGGACCTCGGTCATAAACTTCTCCATGTCGTCCTTCCTCTGGAAAACGAACGCCCGCAGGTCGTGGAAGGAGATGTGGTTCTCCACATACTTGGCAAATTCTGGATTCTTTACATTCACCTGAGGGTCAGAAGGAAGAGTTGCAATTGGAATAATGTAAATTTCTCTGACTTTTGCTAAATACAAACCGTCTTTTCTACACTATACGAGTGGGACTCACCACCAGCATCATGGGTTCATGGACATTTCCTTCAAAGAGCTCTCGGTTCTTCCTCAGCCACTGGAGGGCAGCGTGTGTGTCCTTGTGGCGTCCTCGCAGCTTCTCTTCTTTGGCGTTCATCATGTTGTTCATGTCCTTGAGCCTCCTTACCAACACTACAAATCAGCAAAAAAATAAAAACATGTTTGCAAACTGTGCGACTTTAAAAAAACCAAAATAAATAAAAAAAAGTTCCTGCAATTTTTTTTTTTCCAGATCAAACTTGGAAATCTGACTTTTCGACTCAGCGCTGATGTTGTCGCCCTCCCGGCGCAGATCCGCCCTCTCTCCTTCAATCTTGGCTCTCTCCACCTGGATGCGCCTCAGCTCCATGTTGACGGCGTTGATCTGAGGCGTCACGTCCGGCTGGTCGCTGATTTTGCCCAGCTCCGACTTCAGGTCCTCGATGGTCCGTCTGGTGTTATTGATCCGCTTCTGGTGGTCCTCCTCTTCGGTCTGCTTCAGCCGCAGGTTCTGCTTAATGTCGTCGATCTGTAGAGGAGAGAGAGCGAGCCGCGCGCGCGGCGTTACTTCATGCCTGCGTTTTTTCTGTTTTGTTGCACTCTCGTTTTTAAAAGTTCTAGCGAGTGACGTTTCTTGTCGGAGATTTAGTCTTGCCTCTTTGTGCTTCCGATCCAGCTGATCTTGCTTCTGTTTGCACTTCACAGAGGCGTCTTTGATTGCTGCAGTCTGAAAAACAAACCTCATTTGAATGATAATCAAAGATCATAGAAAGTTAACTACTTTGAGAGGGGTGAATGGATGTTGAACAGAATGGAACAGGATATGAAGCATAACCTAGTTACGTTTAAAATACTGTAATTAAGTTACTTAAAAGTACAGAAAGCACAGAACGTAAATGTGACAGAAAAGGCATCATTAAATTCCTGACGGCTTTGTCACCTTGGCCTTCATTTGCGCCTCGTTGGGCTTCAGCTGGTCGTCAATCTGCTGGATCTTCTTCAACATGGGCGCCTGCGCCTGCCTCAGGGCGGACAGCTGCTTTTTGGCCTCTTCCCGCTCCATCTTCAGGCCCTCCAGCTCCTTGCGTGCGGTCTCGTACTCCTAGTCCCACAGCCAAAAAGAGTACGGTTATTTCACGAGTGGCCTGAATTTCCCTTCCCTCCCTCGTGTGTTGGGCGCATCGTCTCAACAACTCACCACCCACGGCTTCTTCTTTTCCAGCAACTCGATGACGTCCAGGTGCCTTTTCTTTTCGTAATAACGGTTCACGTCGATCTTGTTCCTCTCGTTCCTCTGCTTGGCCTTTTCCAGGAAGCTCGCCTTCTCCTTCACGACATTCTGCAGAGAAACAGCCCGAGCCATCGGAAACCCGATCCAACGTCGTGACTTTCACAAGAACTAGCACTGAACTGATCATGACGTCTTGTGCACAGAAATCAGAGGATCATCTAATCTTCTCTTTCTGACCTCCAGTTCTCGCTCTTTGTTGCGGAAGTTTTTGAGCTCGCAGTGGTACTCGTACATTTCTGGAGGCCCCACTGACTTCTCAGTTGCCTCGAGAAGTTCAATTTTGGACATCTTCGCAAACTCTCCAACTTTTTCCTGCAAAAGGATCAACGAACGGTCTGATACTAATGTGGGTGGGAAACACTCAAAACTTTATTTAGGTTTTTTTTTATTTGGGGGTATCATCCATACTTTTTGGATTTTGTAAAAGGTGATGAAAACAATGTGACTTTAATTTTACTTCACACTTACGGTCATATCAAGCTGCCAATAAACCACATTAAGAACTCAAACTATAATGTAATAATACATAAAGACTCTTTTTTTTCTTTTTTAAAGCCATTTCATCAAACTCTACATCAGCCTACCTGAGGTAGAAACTGGCAAAGGTTGCTGACTTGGATCTGGAGAGCCTTCACCTCCTCCTCCACTTTTTTCTGGTTGCTGATTCCACCATTGAGCATCCAAAGCGACTGATTGTTCTCCACGTGGATCTCTCGGCTAATTACCAAATTGCCTCCATTTTTAAACCTTTATAAGCAAAGCAGCGTGAATTTACACAATAAAAAGTTACATTTTGGCCACATAAAAGATTAATAATTTAGCAGCAACACTGTACACTGGAACTTTCTTTAAATCAAAGGCGAGTTCGTAAAATGAAAGCGTTGAATAATCACTTACAGCTCTATCTCAACAAAAGCTTTTTGACAGCCACGTTTCACATACAGCCCAACCTAAACACACAAAAAGATCTGTTAATAATCATGAACTAATAGCCAAAAATATTTTAATATCGGCATCATTTACATCGGCTGCCTACCACATATTTAAATAATAAAGGTAAAAATAGATTCATCATGCGTGACGCCTTGGTTGGGATTCTACTTTTTACCTTGTCTCCTCTGCCCAGAGTTACAGTCCGGCCAGCCAGAACCAGGCAGATGGCGCACACAATGCTGGACTTTCCGGTTCCGTTGGCTCCAACAATCATGTTCAGATTCGGCCCAGGATGCACCACAGAGTAGTCGTATGTCCTGTCAGTGCACGAGAGGACACATCTAAGTTTGTCCTGTTGTACTTCAGAGCACAAGTGAAAAATCACTCTGTCGGGTTCTGCTCCGTTAGTTAGTTTTAGATGAAGAAAATATTCGAGCCACAATTCTAATTCTAATACAATGGAAAGCAAGCGGCCCCGATTATAGGATTGTGCAAACTTTATTAACAAGGTTTTAACCATCAAACATGCAAAATATGAATAATGATGGTAACATCTTGTGATTTGTACTAAAGTGAATCTTACAAATCCTTTACAGATGAATGGAAGCCCCTTGAACCTTATCTCATGTTACAGGTTACAGCTTCAAGTATTGCATTGGGGTTTTATATGATGAAATACATGCCTTAATAAATCTCTTTTGAATGCAGTTACAGTCCCAACGACCTAGCTCGCGGATTTATGACCACTTTTTCTTGCAAAACTACTAATTATTAGTCAGACTGGATTTAGAGGCCCGGTGAACAGCAGTTTTCAAGTCCTTCCACAAGTTTTTGATTAGATTTTAGGTTTGGGCTTTGACTGAGCCATTTGAACAGATACACTGGCTTCCATCTAAATTACTCCCTTCTTTCTTTGGCAATGTGTTTAGCTTTACCGTCATGCAACAACGTGAATGTATAAGTCAGTCTTGTGTCTTCTGCGGCACAAAAACTGCACCTCCCTACAGCGTGCCGTTTCACCGTTGGTGCGTTGAGAGTGAAGAGCAGACTGCTTTGTGTCAGTTCATTTGCATGTGGTCCAAGATTTTACATTTTGGTCCCATCTGATCAGAGCACCTGCTGTGTTCACCTTATGGACTTTTGCTAGTACACAAGAGGCTTCTCTCCACCCATTTAAAACGGTGAAATCCTTCTGTTTTACTGTACTGGTAGATTGGTGGCATGTTCGACTTATAGTCCTCCTGAAAAACAGATTCTCCCAGCGGAGCCATGGATTTCTGCAGGTCCTGATTTGCTGTAAGTTACTGTAGGTTGCTTCTCAGATTGTTGCTCTCCTTTCCTTAGTCTGAAGGTGGGCAGCCATATCTTGATAGCTTAACAGAGCTGCTGTACTAATTTGACCTACTGCAAAATCAACCGAACAATGCTAAATGTGATGCTCAGATCTGTTCTTTATGATGCTTACTTATGTTCACTAACAAACATGATGTCTCTGCAAAACATCTGGATTGAAACTGAGATTCAATTCCACCAAAGAGGAGAGTATTTACAAATGATGAGATATTTGAATTTCTTCATCTAATGCCTGAATTATGAGATGTGTCGCTTTCTTATTTTATTCAGGTGTGAAAGGGGGTGGACTATAAACCCATTAGATAGCTTTTAAGATTTTAACTAGGAAAACAATCTGAAACCCAAGCATCAATCATCTTTTCTTCTGCTTGTATGCCATCTCCTTAGCAACACATACAAAATACAGTTAACCTCTCCAAAGTGAGGCGACTGACTTAATGAAAGACTTCAACACGCATGAATGGTTTGGAGAAAAGCTAGTTTTCCTTCATGCGGCAGTTTCGGTTCGCAGCCGTTGGTCTCGGCTGCTAGCCGACGGCGCAGGAAACGCGACTTACAGGAAGTTTTTCATCGTGATGCGAAGTATGGAGCCCTCCACAAAGCAACCAGCTTCTCCTGCTGCTTCGGGCCGCCGGGCGAGGCTCGCAGAAGCCGTCTGTGAGCCGCTGGTGACATGGCTAAGCCGCTGTCTCTTACTGGGCTCCGCCATTACGAGAAAAGCGACAGGAATTTGGAAGAAAACAGGACGAGATTCGGAGAGCAGCCGCTCTCCCGCTTCTTGCCAAGTCTTTCGAGAAACGCGATTGGAGCGTTAAGGTCACGTGTATAAACAACTTATGACGTCAAAAGGGGGAAAAAAAATAAAATGCTCTACATCTGGGAGTTGTAGTTTGTAAAGCACGACTTTACAAACTTGACTTATTTTTATTTTAAAGGTTCGGTGTTATGGTAATATGTGTTTTCCAGGGAGATAGTTGCATTTCATAGCCCAGTGAAGTACCTATGTTACCTTCACGTCTTTAAAAAATGCTGCATGTCAAACACAGCTTAAAAACAACGGACTTTGCAATTGGCCGCCCGGAACTTGCCCTCTTTCCTTCGCACGTCATCACAACAAAGCACCTCCATTGTGCCGTTAACAACCATTCTTATGCAGATATGGTTCATGATTAGTGATTTTAAAAAACTGCACTGAGGAAAAAAAATCTGTTTTTTTTTTTTTTTTTGGTTTTTTTTGGATGATGTAAATCAGGTGTGTCAAACTCATTTTCGTTTTGGGCCAAATCAAGCTCATGAAGGCTCTTAAAGGGCCGGTTGTGCCAGAATGTGTAGATAAAACCTGTTCACAAACTGTTAATATGTCAATGAATTCTTAAAATTACATAATATTATTGAACATCTTTTCAGTCCCTTCAGGAACTAATAATAAATGTGACTGTTTATTTACTCGCTGTATAAATCATGGACTATAATCAGACATCAACTAAATTCTCAAGAAACTGCAGGGATTGATTGGTATAAATTGGCAGTAAACAGATAAAAACTGCATTGAAATAATTGATAATATTATATTTAATCACACTTAGTGTTCAGTCTACACTGTAGAGGGCCACATAAAAAGCTAAGGCGGGCCGGATTTGGCCCCCGGACCTTGAGTTTGACACATGTGATGTAAATTCTGTCACTTCTGACCTAAAAGCAGTGATGGAATAGTGATCGGATTGCTGATTACGCCTTGAAAAAGTAACATAAGTTACATGACTGATTACTTGATTTGGAAAGTAACTAAGTTACATAAGTAAACTATTTTAGTTACTTTCAGCAGCTGTTGACAATAACGTTCCACCACCTGTGAAAATTACATTGAGGTTTGCCAATACTTGATTGCAGGTTATTGTATGATGGTAACATCAACAGTGTCTCTCTGCTTATAAGGTTGAACTGAAGAGGAGATTGTTTAATGCCTGCAACAGTACAAAAAAAACCCCAAAAAACAACCTTACTAATTTTTGCATGTTTTTGTGTGTTCCACTATTGTCTGCAAAACTCTGTAGGATTTTAGAGTCGCAGCTCATTAAATCAAGTTTCACAGCATGTTACTTCTAATTGTATACTTTCACATAACTGCACGGCTGCAGTTGCTTGTCACGTTACTCACACCTAAATTTATTCAACGAAGGACACTTCAGGCGTAAAGTAAAAAAAGAAAAGTTATGCAGAAAACATTTTATTTCTATTTTAACGAGGAAAGGATAGTAGGATGCAATGAAAGAAGGGAGGGATATAAAACAAAGAAAGTAAAGAAAGGGAGGTGTTTAGGACTGAACAAAGAAAATGGAAGATGTGAAGGAGGGAGGCTACAACTAGAATATAAGGTGCGGGGCAGGAATGCTAAAACACTCCTATAGGGCGTCGTTTTCTTTATCCAGACCTGGACGACACTGAAACTAAAGCCAGCCATCTTTCCCAGGCTCCTGGGAACCGTGTCCAGGTCTCCTCGCTGTTCCTCGGCTGTGGTGAGATCAGAATCGCCTCTGGACTCATCGTCCATCGTGAGGCCCGAAGCGAAGCTCGGGCCAAACCAGAACTAGTATATCTGATCAATTCATCACGTCTGACCACAGCGCGAAGCGTGGAGGCCCTGTACTGGTTGTTTCTCGCCGGCTGCTCACCGCCACGGAGGCTGCAGAGCGGCTTTCCTATCATCTCCGACCGGAGCAGAGCCCAACTCGGGTCGGATCAAATAAGATCACTGTGTAGGTTATTACAGAAAGACAGACGGACACACGAGCACTCATCATTCACTCACACACTCACGCGCTCTCCTTTCACACTGTGGGGATTACGCACTTCCGCATCCGAGTTAAAAGGTGACGGCCGCGTGGAATTATGGGACATAAGTGACAAACTATACGACATCGCCCTCTGGTGGTCATTGATGAAAACAACAACCTAATTTGATTTCCTTTTAATTCTTTTTGTTTATTAAAAAATAAATACAATTAACTAAGAATGTTGCGGTCTATAGAAGGTAAAAACCAAATATATATATATTAGATTAATCTGTTACAGTGAACAACAATACATCCAACCACAATGAAACGTAAAACTTTTATTTCTGACTTTATATTAGCATTTGCTAAGGACATTGATATGCTAAACATGTGAAAATGTAAAACTTAATGGGAGAAAGAATAATTGAAAATAAAACAGAACAATTTTTTTTCCTTTTTAATAAAAAGGCACAAAAACTATCAAGATGCAAAAGCATATGAACAACAACTAATTACAAGTATTTGGGCTAATTATTTGGGAATAACTATTATGATAAAGAAAGAAAATTAGAAAACTGTTCTATCTACAAGAAGATCATGTATTTTTACATATTTTTATTTATTTATTTCTTTTAAGGAGCAACAGCGTAATGACAAATACATACCACCATACTAGTATATTGTTCAATATAATAATGCTTTAGATGATGGAATAATTTGCTTAGTTGTTTGCCTTAGAAAATATCTCTACAGAGCTGGAAAACAGACCTGACAAGATGTCAATACAAATTACATCTGCTCAACACATCATCAATTCAACTTTAACACAGAACATAAACGTTTGGGATTTGCAGCAGAACAGCCACGTTAGACAGGATTTCACCATCTTTAACTTGGTGTAGGGACTTAAGGGGGAGTTTAATTCTTCCAGCCCAAAAGCGACATTTACCAGGTAACCGCTGCTGTTCTTTGAGAAAGGAGTCAACTGATAATAGCCCAGCCCCACATTAGTTTTAAGCTGTATTTGCGTCTGAGGTAATTAACTTAGCTGGGATTGTGAGCCCTGTGGGGGGTTGTGAGGTAATCTTGAATGGCGTAATAAGATTTGAGAGCCTACTACCGCCGAATGCTGCAAGCAGCACACCGAACCTTTAGGTCCCTCGACGACAACGACATGGTGACCTTGAATGGAGCGAAGAAACAGATCAGACTGAGCGAGGTCGTGGGACTCCTTTTAATGATGGATTGAACCTGAAGCACCGTGACTGGGACGGGGAAAACAGTGGAGCTCCATCATCCGGCCATGGATGGATCAGGTGTTAAAAAAGTGAGTTACTGCTGACTGTTTTCTTAGATCGCAGTCGCGGAGGAAAGAGAGAGGTCAGCGTCTGGGCTGGTGACCATCTGCCTGACGTTTGGCTGACTTTTGGTCAACTCACATTGAGTTGCAGTAGTGGTTTAGATTGATATCTGTGCAGAAACTTTCATGTTTCTGAGAAAAGGATGATAGAAAATATTGGATCTGTTCCTTATGTAGTGATATGTGTTGGAATAGTAAAGTCTGTGCTGCTGTTTTTAATTAATATCTAAAAAATTTGATGTGTATTGTCCTTTTAATAATCTGCATAATCCCTTGATTTGATTTGTTGTACTGGAGAACTTATATTAGTAATTTAACATAAAAAAATTATAAAAAAAACAAACATTGCTAACCAAACCTTATATTCAGCCTACTGAAAATGATTACATAACGAGGCTGTTGCCGTGGCGTGGCGATTGCACACCAGGATGTTTTCTCTTTTAGGTTTTTCAAATAAGCAAATGCATTCAAATTTCATCTTTTCAGCCGCATCGCACGCTTTTCTAATAAACCCACTGGACGTGTTACTCTGTCCAGTTTCGTTTTTTCTTTCGCTAATGCAGATCCTCGGCTCGCTCCTCTGCGATCTTTCCCTGTCATCAAAAGATGTAAATCAGATGGACTAGGTTATCTGTGGGACTCTCTCGTCAGAGCTGCAGGTTTGGGCTGGAACAATGACTTCTATCAGATCAGACACCTGACACTTTATCTCTCAGCTCAGCTTTCTTGCAGCGGGCCCCGGGGAGAAACGGGATAGGGAGGGTTACTGTGTATGCCTGTGTGTGTGTGTGTGTGTGTGTGTCCGTGACAGAAAAAGTGAAAGGCACAATCCCTGGAGACAAAAAGCCAGAGGATTATTATGCTCAGCAACGGGGCAGTTTTCCACAGAAACTTCTTCAGCAAAAAAACCAATCGGTTGCCCCGACTTTGAAGCTGGCTGCTCAGACAGTAAGTACCATCTGCCGTGATCCTCTTCCTTCAGGTTATCTGGTGTCGGTGCACGGGGCTCGGGGTCACCGTCTGATGGTGTAACAGAGGCGTTTATACGTTATGCTGCTTTGTTTGCACTGGAATACACCAGGAATATGTAAACTATACTCTTGCTTTGTGCAAAGACCGTCGGACCACAGCGACACGCGCCTGCGACGAGGCCTGTTATATCACCTCTGTCAACAAAGCTGACCTGCTTAAGCAGCATGCCAGCCGCTGTCTTTTTTAGCCTTCATCTAATTATATCTTTTATCCAAGAAGATGCACGAAACGGAGATGATTTAACTCGAGCCTCCTGGCTCGGCAGAGCAGAGCCATGCTGTGTTAGATTGTAAAAAAATAAAATAAAATAAATAAATAGATAAATCATTTACCAAAAATATTATTAACCTGATTGTTTTCTCTCTCTCTCTCTCTATTCTTTCAATTTTCACAGAAACCAGGATATGGAAATCACAAAAGAGGTATCAGAAAGCCCCAGCACGGGGAGGGGCAAGAGGGTGCAAAGTATTTTCAAGGGGACAAAAAGGGGGGCCGCTGGTTGTCTTGGGACAGTGAACAACATCTAAAAGCTATCTCAGAATGCTTTTTATGCAGAAATTATTGTGAAATCGGTACACTATGAGGGAGAAAAATATGCATGGGCACAAATAAATACTAGACTAAATTAGAAACCTGCTTTAGCCTCTCTTAAATTCCCATACATGTTGAATATAAAAATGCTCCTGTGTCTGTGGAGGGGGGCTTTGTCTAGTATGTTATTGTAATATTTGGGGGACTATAGTGGGGTCAGTCAGTGAGTAACATTGAAAATCGCCAAACGAGAAAGGAGAAAAATTAGTTTAAGTATGTAAAAAAAACAAAAAACTTAAGCAGCGTAAATATGAGTGGGGCCATAACTATTTTAGTTCAATCACTCTATTGATTATTCTACTAGTTAATCGGCTAAAAATGTTGGCAAATTCTGCAGCTTTTTCATCGAATCTGTAGAATTAAATGAGCTTCTTTCATATAGTATCAAAAACACTTTTTTTAAAAATCCAAACAAATAATTGAATTCCTCTTTTAAGTGAAAGAGTAAAAATGTTATTGCCTAAAATGCAGTCACATCATTTAGTGCATCTGGAGTTATTAAAATGCTAAAAAGAAAAATACTTTTAACATTAACATGTGAAAAGTTTAACCCTTTCTTATCAACTTAATGTCAGTACAAAAGACTCTTGACTGGAGATTTTCATTAGAGAATATGAATCGGGTAATGCTAAAACTGCTGCTTCTGGACGGAAAATATTTACAGATGAAGTTTTTTTTTATTTTTTATCTTAAATGTGCATGTAGTCGTACAGTTTTGGCTTAATTACTGCTCTGAATATGTTGTTCTGTTACCAAATGTCCTCTTTCTGAGTCTTTAAAGTCCAGTTAACGATCAATCAATTAATCAATTAGCTAACAAGTATTTCAGTCATCAATCTGATGAATCTTTTTGGCCCTATAAATGGCACAGCTGGGGGAAGATATTAGGCTGAATGTTGTGACATTTTTATTGATTTATTTCATTTTTATTATGCAGTGGATTTGAGGCGTGGACTGAACAAATGAACTAATCTAGCGATGAAACAAGGTGGTCGTTAGACTGGTAATAGATAAAGTTATCATTTACTACTAAATTAGAACTCTTTTTATTCAACTAGCTATATTTACCAATCTGCAACTTCATTCTAGTGCACAGTCAAACTAAGGATGGTTTTAACATTTTCAAGTCGTGCACGCGCTCACTTTGAAATCTCCTCAACTGTTCCTCAGAGATGCCCGTTGGACCTTTGCCTCTGGCTCATAATTCTGCAGGCGACGGCGGCGGATCTGAAATCATTCAGCTCAGAAAAATCAACGGCTCCTCGGCAGAGACGCCGAGCTACCAGCACCTCCACCGGGAGCTGATGCTCAGTCACAAACGGTGAGTGGAGTGAAACCAGCCAAGCAGCGCCAGTGAGCCAACAACGGCAGTAAAAAAAAATAATAAAACCTGTACTACCTGATTATCACTTTGCCTCAGATGAAGCGAACAATTTGTGAACAAATAGCTTTAATGTGTTGATGCCGGACTGTCAGCATAACTGTGTGCCAGTGGTGTGTGTGTCTACCTGTCTTGTGTTAATTCAAATCTGTTTCTGGGCTCTCATGCCAGAAACTGTCCTAATCTGCCTTCAAATTTGGTTACATTGTGGGCCGGCCCTCGGTCAAACACCGGCTGCACGTTGCTGTTCGCGTGTCTGGTTGTTTCTTGTCTGAGTGAACAAAGCTCTACGGTTGTGGCTGCTCAGAGGCCTGCTGCTGGAGGAGAAGCCAGAGCTGAAGCGGGTTCTGGAGCAGCGCCGACTGGAGCTGCACAGGGAGGAGGAGATGGCCCAACGACGGCCCTCCGACCTGGAGACGGAGCTCCGAAAGAGGCAGCAGAAGCTGCAAGAGGTCAGGAACTCCCAGACTCCCCAGCCCACTTAATGTGTTCAGTTTATTGGGATCTTAAGTGAACCTCCAAAACAAAGAAGAATCCATTTGTGAAGTGGAAGCGGCAATGTTTTATTTTTTTCCAAATTAAAGCCTGGAAACTGTGGTGTCCATTTTAATTCACCGCTCTTATGTCTGATTAGATCCAAATTACTTCCGAAGCCACTTGTTTAATAAACAGAAAGCTATTGTGGTTGGGGTCGTAAATCAATAGTCTGAGCTTTGAACACCTCGTGGAGAATCGTTCAAAAATGAACAACAGACAAACACAGTAAGCTGATTGGTATGGCGAACTGAATCGACATGAGTTGATTTGCAATACTGGAAGAAAAACAGGATCAAAGTTTAATTATGTGTTAAAATGGTCTAGTTAAAGCGTAGATTCAATGGGGAATCTCTGCTAACACTTAAAAATAAAACTGAGACATAAACCTAAATAGCTGCAGATGTCATTACTTAAAAAGGCAAATGAATAACATTGAAACTCATATATTATTTCACAATCCTGTCCTACTTTGTGTTTGCCTATCCCACGTAGCCTCCGTATCAAAAAACATTGAAATTTGTGGAATTTCTTAACAAAATTTCATGTAAGTGGTGATTTTTTTTTTTTTTCTGTGTCCAACTCAACTTGTTTCTACAGTACGAGCAGGAGGAGATCAGGCAGCGGGAAAACCAGAACAAGATCCCAGAGTTTGTTCGCGTCAGAGAGAACCTGAGGCGCACACAGACGTTCGATCAGCCCTGATCTGCTCCCATCAGCCAGTGCGGCCTCTCACCGTTGTGGCCCTGAAAAAAATGTTTTCTGTTTCACAGCCTGCTGAGCTGCAACAACAAACCAGAGACACCGGCGTAATTTAACATTTGCAAATTCACTGTTAATTGTAATGAAAAATTTATTCCTGGAGGCAAAAACTTTGTCCACCTTTTGAAATATTTATATATAGTTTTAAAAAAAAAACCTCATTCACAGTTTTGTTCTTGGTGAGGGGTGAAGTGCTCAGTTTGTTTTTCCTTTTTGTTTTTTTTGTTTTTTTCTTTTTTAACTAAAAATCATGGATTGTTATTATTGGCTGAATGAAGGCGACACTGTTCTGATTCTGAATGTTTTTTTTATGTTTTTTTATGCTTCCTAATTTGCCTGTTCCAACCTCAGTTTTCTGTTCCAGTCATAATATCATCATGTCATGTTATGTCAGATCCTTTACAATGTAAGTACTAAAAAGGAATATTTTCAACAGCACTGTTTTATATTAGTAAGACGAACCTCCCAACATTACAAAAAAATACAAGTTTGTTTACTTGTTTCTGTCATGGCTTTTTGATTTTGTGTGTGTGTGTGTGTGTGTGTGTGTGTGTGTGTGTGTGTGTGTGTGTGTGTGTGTGTGTGTGTGTGTGTGTGTGTGTGTGTGTGTGTGTGTGTGTGTGTGAAAGAGAGAGAGAGAGAGAGAAAGAGAGAGAGAGATGTGGGAATAAAAGGTTTAATGGTTTGGACTGATGCGTTTCTGTACAAGAGCTTTTGAAAGCAGCATTGATTTGCAGGCAGCTCCCGTCCCTCAGGACGCTCATGGTTCTTTCACAGGGACGCGGGACTTCGTTTAATTAGCTGATCTCGTCATTCCATCGTGGGTCGAGGGGAGAAAGGACAGGCCATCTGCTGGAGGCTTTCAGGAACGTGTAGGCTGGGAACGCCCCAGGGTCTGGTTAAAGCACTGGAGACATTCTGGATGGTCACAGGCGGCTCCAGCTGAGGGCTCAAATCCATCTTGTAGAGTTATTTTTTTTGGAGCAATTCAAGACATTGAACAATTCTTTGAACCTCATAATAATGACTGAATCTGATAGTTTGACTTTAAACATTGAAATTTAACTTTGAATCGAATAGTTAGCGTTAAGATCCTGATAGATACGACTGAATCTTGTAATTGTGTTTAAATTATTACTTAATGAAATCTCAGTCATAGTTCCATTTTATTTTTCTTCTTTCAAGCAGAATGAACTCCTATTTAAAAAAAAAAAAAATACCTGCATTTAGGACTTAAGTTGTGGCCAGTGAATTAATTACGGCCTAGTGAAAGTTTTCCAATTTTATAAATTAGCAGAATAAGACTCTTCACATGAGAGTAGCTTTGACATGCATTTTTATGTATTCAGACAACAGATTTTCCATTGTTTAAAAAAAAAAAATCTCTTTTTAAAGATTCAGGGACTCAAAAGTCATGACAACAAATAAGCTCTCTGATATCTTGAAGGGAAAAGAAGATCAGTGGGGTGAATTATTTGATTTAAAACTGCAATTCATTTGACAGTAAAACACATGTGTGTTTTGTTGGCCTGTTTGGCAAAGATGGATGCTTAAGGAAACTCTTTATGCTGCTCTGCTCTGGACTCTCTTACTATAGAAAACTGCTCCGCTAAATTGGAGTTGGAGGGGAAGCAACTTGGGCTTCATTTGTTCACGCGAAGTAACTTAAATCCAGTGAAGAAACCAGGTTAGTGCTTTATTATGTCCCTCTGCTGACTCGCCAGCTGTTGGTGTTTCAGTGAAGCCAGCGTCCTTCTTCTTTTGTGCCTCTTTTCAATTAAAAGCCCCCTCCTCTCCTCTGCAGACAGGCGCGAGCCTGGGAAGTCAGCGGAGCTGGACGAAACCATCTCAAACATCCGTAGGGGGGGGAGAGGACGCGGTTAAAACTAAAATACACGCACAGATAATCCAAAACACCCGAAATGATCAAATAAAGCTGATCTAGAAAATATTAAAAGAGGATGCTACGCGTGTTATAGTCGCTTTTTGATAGCTATTATTTGTTTAAACATCAGTGCGGCTCATTCCCGCCCCTTCGTGGGGAGTGGATTTGTCCTGCCTGAGCAGATGTCCCAGGCGCTCCTCTCATCCAGCCGGAGAAAGTCTTCAAAGCCGCTGCGGCTGCAGAAAGGATGCTGTAGAGGAGAACAACACGAACCACCTGGTAGGACAATATATATGTATATATGTATATTTTCTGTCGCTTAAGAGCAAAACCTGAACGGTACGACCGGAAGAGTCCAGGAAAAGGACGAGGAGGGTAAAGTTTGAGGCTTAATGGAAAGCAAAGGGAAAGTGTGAGAACTTTTTTTTTATCTGAGAAATGAACTACATTGAACTTTTAGCAGCCTAACAGTCGTGATTTACGTTTCATAGCCATTTTTAACTCCATTGCAATTCGCTAGAGGTCGATATAATGTCTCCAATTGGCAACTTAACTCTTTGGATTCATTTCGTCTGTTTAAGTTGAACTTTTGATTATTTTAAACGCTGAGTTTTCAATGCAGCACTTTTTATTTTTCAGATATTTGACATATAATACAACATATAATCCCACAGCCCAGGAATACATTTGTGCATTGTTTAGAAAACTTTTGTGCATTTTGTGGTGTCCGCGCAAAAGCGCAGAGCAAACCATCAAAAGCGTGCAAAAACGTTAAGAAACAAGTTTGCGCAACTTATTGACGCCCCCACGCGCACGCCCACGTTATTTCCCACTCCATCCCACTCATCTTGTTTGTATAATCTACGCCCAGTGAAGGATTTCAATTGGCTTAATCCGGTTCGGAACAGTTGAATCAGCCAAAAGCAATAAAATAAATAAAAAATAAATAAATAAATAAAACAGCGTGTTCAAATTATGCAGTAAATAAATGCGAGCGAGTCACTGTTTGCTGTCTGCTGAATGAAATGTGGATGTTTTCACTCCCCAGGACTCCTGTGGAGCAGCAGGCGGTTCTGTTTGTGCCTGTTTGTCTCCTCAGCAGCAGAATAAACAACATCTCCTCTATCCCACATGTTAACGGACGGGAAGTGTCGTCCCCCCCAACACCTTTGTGCTGTTTTGTCTTGTTTTGTTGTTGTTTTTTTTTTGTCATTTTTGTGACTGTGCTGAGCTGTAACTCCATCCGACCGGTGACCTGAAGTGGCCGCTCTTGTCAGCGGCTTCAGAAAGGGACGGTGGCCTAGAGGGACAGCCTTCGATCCTTCAGCCTCTGGAGAACAATGACGCCGGTCTCTTATTGGTTCTTGTCATTGGGCTGTGACAGAGGCTCTGGAGAGCATATGGCCTTCGGTGACTGGGAGGAGGCCGGCGCTTAATTATTACTGCTGCTGGCTGCTCACAGGAACACTTTGTGAACTATACTACCTGTCTTTGCGGCCTCCTTTTGTAAAGAGTTCCTTGGGTATCTCTGCAAACCTCTGTCTTTCTTGTGCCTCCTTTCGTAATCCAGCACCTCCTCCCTTTCCTCTGCCGCTTCGCATGGAGCTGATCCCCCCCTTTTTTTTTTTTTTTTGCTGAATGGATTTTGGCTTTCCGTCAGGCTGAAATAAAAGCGAGCTGTAAAGTCGTTTGGGTTTTCTCGCATAGTATCAGCATTCAGCAGGAAAATCTTAATTATAGGGTTCCAGCAGGGCCCGGATCTGGTTTCATGCGAGCCTCGCCGCTTCCTCAGTTGAGACCGGTCCCCGTTGGTAATTCCAGGCCCGACCACAGTGGTAATGAGCAGAGTGCCGGTGGCTGCGATCCAGCGGCCCGCAGCTCCGAGGGGCTCATGGGAAAGGGCGGTGTGGGAAGTCTGGGAGACAGAAAGTACGCATCACGACGTCTTGTCCTAAACATCGACTTCCGTGGACGTTGCGCCGTCGCGGGCCAGTGAGCGGCGAGGATGAGGGCTGCTTTCATCCTTCCACGTCTTTACAGATCGTCATATCACTAGCGAAGATGGCACCGTCCCAGCAATTAAGATGTTTGTGATATCCATCGGTGGGGTCTGCAGGGCGGAGGCACTGCTATCACCAGGATCCCGACCAGTTTGTTGGGTTTTTTTTTTTTATCGGCTCTGACTCCCAGAAACATTTCAACACTCCCACAGCTTCAGGTTCCTACAAACTCGATGACAAATCAGCATTTTGGCAATAAGATGCAACTCCGACCCCAAACCCATCCACCCACTCAGCCATTCACTCGCTCAGCCCAGACCCTCCGACCACAAACTCTTGTGAAACTCTTCAGACACTTATGAGGTGTAAGCGGGGTAAATCCCACACCACCCCGCCTGTGGCCCGATTCATGTTGACGTCTTCGGCTTTCAGATCGCTGCAACATGGGGCCGTGTGTGTCTGCGAGGGCAACCCCCCCCCCCCCCCCAAAAAAAAAAAAATCCCCCACGCCTAAAACTCCACACGGCTCTCCTTCCCAGCGAGCCTGAGCCGTCAGCAGAAACTGCGGCGGCAGCAGATTTGCGAGGGCCCCGGCCGCCCGATGTACGGGTCTTTTGTTGCCGGGTTGTTTTACTGACCCAAGCTGCCGAGCGATTGCCTCATTGTGATCGCCGCCTGTGTCGGTTCACATGAGCTGCCGTAATGAATGGGTCAGAGCGGTGGGACGCGCAATAATATCCTGTCGCTGATTCACACGGGGCTAAGCGGTCTTCCTCATAGCTACAGGAAAGGGCCCGATACCAATCTCCAAACACAGCAGTTCAGACAGGAGCTGGGGATTAGACGCTGATGTTTCAGCGACAGTCTGCATGCTGTCTGACTTTGTGTCAGCCCTCCTCCCATCCTGTATTCCTGTCCACCGGACGGTTTGTTTACTTGATTTGAACACAGAGGCTGCTTTGTGCTCCGTATTAATAGGAAAACTAGAGGCGTGCTTTGAAACAGGGGCGACCCAAGATTTTTCAAGGCCCTGAGCTCAGGATGATTTGGGGCCCTCTTCCTGCTGAGCCCATCAGTAAACCACCAAAGATCGTCTAACGTTGTTTTATTGTCCATTTACTCCCCTTAGATTTATGGTTTAATCGTAAGCCGACGCTTCAATTTTCCAAATCACAAAAATTTGTTTTAACTAAGCTTAAAAATAGCCACTTTGCATTCTCTATTAAAAACATAACGATAATAATAATAATAATGTTGCAGTGACAAGTTTAATTCTCTGGTTCACAGACGAGGTGAAGGAGGAGCGTTAAGTCATTGTGTTTACAAACTCAGAACAACATCAGTAGTTTGAGATTTTTTGCAAACTGTGAACATAAAGTGTCATAATTACCTAAACTTTGAAGCACAACGCTGCCACCATCGTTAAATTCAAATTTTGAATCAAGTTTTTAAAGAATAATTTTCTAGGATTCCTAAATAGTTTTAAGAAATGTCAGAAATCGTTGTAGCGAATTT
This sequence comes from Poeciliopsis gracilis, assembly GCA_911649635.1. Lineage (NCBI taxonomy): Eukaryota > Metazoa > Chordata > Actinopteri > Cyprinodontiformes > Poeciliidae > Poeciliopsis > Poeciliopsis gracilis. The sequence continues at coordinate 12,284,509 of CAJVRI010001220.1, read as the reverse complement.
GTCTTTGACAGATTTTTAAGCCCACTTCTGGCTCGGAAGATTGACGCCAGCAAATTATCCTAAAATTTGTACTTATTTTGGGAGCTGAAGCTACTTTGAAACACGCTTACGCTTAGCTTTATCAACTCATTCGAATAGTTTAACTCAGCCGGTCCAAAATTTGTCTTCCGCCCCCACGATCCAAAACGTGTGGAGCCGTCAGAGGTTAAATTACATCTTCTCCCTGATCCCTTCACATCCTCCTGTAATTGTTTCAGCTCTACAGAAAAAAAAAACATCTTGTTGCTCTTCCTGTTTTCGTCCTGTTGTTGCTGATTCCCCGTCACATGCTCTCTGAGGAGCAGCGATGCAGCCGAGCAGGACGCGAGCAGCGCCTCTGCAGAGTGTTTGGGCGAAAAAGGAGAAAGCACGGATCTTGTGATGAGATGCTGCGTGTTCGACGACATTCTTCCACTTCAAAGCCCCCCAGAGGATTCTGGGGACACCGGTTGAATGGAAACCGGGGGGGAGGGGGGGGGGGGGCAGAGAGGGAGAACAGGTGCAGAAAGGGAGGGGGAGGGGGGGGGTTTCGGGGGAGGGGAGGGGGGGTCACTCCCGCTGCCATCTGCTTTCTGTTTTGGTTCTGAGGTTCTTTAAACGCCCCGTGATACGACTCGCGCTGACACGGTCGCCCCGTGCCCCGTAACCATGGCGCCACGATTCAGATTGACCCCTGCACATGTGCCGAGTCAGCCACGGGGGTCTGCGTCTTTTGTGACCGGCCATGGGAGAGAAAATGACGAGGAGGAGGGGTGGAGGCGGGAGACGAGGGTGTAAAAAAGAACACCCGCCAGTCATTCACTTTTGTTAAGTAAAGCAGCAGAGGGAGGAGAATTGAAGCCGTGTGGCACGAAAACACAGGAAGACGCTCTTGAGTGAGCCGTCTTGTTTTTTTTTTCCTCTTCATTCTTTGCTCGACTCAACAGGTGATCAGCTTGAGAACTGATAGTCAAGACGACGGCCATGGAGGGCAAAGAAGAGATCAGCGACACGGACAGCGGGATTATCTTGCACTCTGGTAAAGGCAACACTGAACAGGAATCTAATATCGGCACCGTTCACACTTCAGCATTCACACGATTGAGTCAGTATAAAGTCAATGCTGACCTTTGACAGCTACAATAGTCGTATTTTATAGTCCAAGTTAAGGTAGCATAGAAGTGTAGAGTAGAAGGAGAATGACGCATGGTTTTTAACATCTTTATTACGAACTAGTGTGAACAGAATGGCCATCTGTCTGTCTGTTTGGGATGAGCATTCTTTACTCAAATATCTCTAATTTAAATCGAGTACAACTAGTTAGTAAGAACATTTAATCTCAGGTAAATAGAAAAAGAACCCAGCTGTTTTGTGAATGCCTCTGGCTTTCTGGAGAATATTATCGGGCAAGCAGGATCACGAAAACACCCCTGGAAATCGGTTTACCGGTGCCCTGCTAGTCAAGACGTTGTGTTTGTATTTGCTGCAGGCCCAGACAGCCCCACCTCTCCACTGAAGGACCCCACCACTCACACCAGAGCCCTGAAACTGAAGCATCAATCCCTGGAAGAGCGTCTGGAGCTCTGCCTGCTGGAGCTTCGAAAGCTCTGCATCAGGGAGGCGGTAAGTGACGCCCCCCCACCCTGGAAATTCAGGAGATAGTTCGATGTTTTGGCTGGAAAACACAGCCAAAACAGACACACGATATTTAACTTCTCATCGTGAGACTTATTCTTGTCCCGTCGTTCGACGTTTTCTTTTGCCTCCGCAGGAACTGACTGGCTCAATACCCTCAGACTTTCCTCTGCTGCCCGATGAGAAGCCGCCGCGGGTCCGGAGGAGGATCGGAGCGTCTTTCAAACTGGACGAAGGTCTGATCCGTCAGGACCAGCAGGTACCAAACGCCGCCTCGTTGGTTCTCGCTGCGGATGACAAAAAGGATAAAGCAGGGGGGGGGGAGTGAAATAAGTTTCCATGTTTCGCTTTGTCCCAGGATTCAGAGTTACAAGCTCTGGAAACTGACTTGGCGGTCCAGCGGCAGATTTACGAGGCGGCCCGAAAACTCTCCCTCGAAGAGAACCTCAGCAAACCACAGAAGAAGAGCCGGCTCCAGCAGTGCAAAAGGGAAGAGAAGAAAGTGAAGGATCTGCAGGAGGCCGTTTTCCAGCACAGGATCAAGAGTGGGTGCAATTCACCGTGCGTCTCCATCTCAAGCAGCCCGAGTAAAGGTGAGTGACGCCGCTGCCCCCCGGAGGACAAGCCGCGCAATGCAAGGGAGCGTGACGAAGACGTGTCCTCTTCTCTGCAGACACGTCTGATGACAGCTCCCTTTCTGATGTGGTGGCTCTGGATGATGGTGAGTCTTACACATCTGTTACCGAGGTTACCACACTGTAAAACAGACTCTGAAATAAACAGAATATGACCTTTAAATTTTTTTTTTTTTTTTTTTTTTTTGCTGTTCTCTCCAGATGTAGACTCGTCTTGCCCTCTCTCACCTCCAGTGTTGGACACCTCAGACTCAGACCCCCTGCAGTCGCCTCATCAGTCTCCAGAGCAGCCTGCCGTGGAGCGTGAACGCTCTCCGATCCAGAACTCCCCGTGGAAAGAAACCAGTCTGGATCAGCCTTACCAGAGATCAACGAAACCTCAAACAGCTAGCAGAAGCAGGTCCAGGTAGGAGAGGTTTGAGACCAATTGAGACATGCTAATTCGACGTTTTCAGGACTTTTTAAAGTTAGTGCTTTACGCTGTGAACCCTCCGGCACGTTTGTGATTTCTAACAGAATCCGTTGTCCCTGCTTTTTTATTGCGTGCAGCAGTCCAGCAGGATCTCCGGTGTCTGCAGAGAGCTGCAGGATTCCTCTGACTCAGTTCGTCAGGAACTCTGCTTTACGAAACAACCACTCCACCAGCGCCCCCTCCACTCCAGAGCTGCTCGTGCGCCGACAGTACTCGCAGTCCTTCAGGTGAACAGACCATTCATGTCCAAAAGAAACATTCACAGAGCCTAACAACACATTACAAGTCGGAATTAAATTGATAATGAAGTCTGAGATGTTCGTATGTTTTAACATTTAAAGACTGGACAGGTTTCGCAGACGTAGGTTTCATTTATAATGGATTTTTTTGTGAATAGCCTCAAATCTCATGAAGGAGAAATTTTGCAAAGACATTCCCCGATATCACATTTAACGTGATGCGAATACATGACACACAAAAAGCAATCTCTGCCATTTCTTCTTCATAAAGCCTGTGTTAATCACGTTTCTGTCATCATTTATGAAAAACGAAACATTTTCAGCCAGATCAGAAGTAAAAGAACTCAAAGCCAAATTATAAAAACTGTGAATTTCCTCTTTTACAAATAGGAAGTCAAATAGGAAGCCTCCTGGTTTTGAGGAACATGCTCCGATTAAAAACTAACTGAATAAAAAAAAAAAAAAAGATACGCAAAAAAACGTGTGAGAGTAATCGTCATAAAACTGGCTTGCCATATTTACTTTTACAGTTAATGATTGTCTTACGTCTCCACAGACTTCCCAAAAAGAAGCTGACCGTCGACACGGAGCGGCTCGGCCCAGAGAGCCGCCGCGGCCGGGTCCGCCCGCCTCTGCAGCGCTGCGGCCCAGAAACCGCGGCGCGCTCTCCGGAGTTCTCCCCTCCGCGGCCGCATCAGTGCAGCTCAGAGGACAGCAGCTCAGAGCACTCCTCCTCCTCCTCCTCATCCTCCTCCTCCTCCTTCGTCTGCTCTCCTGGAAGAGACAGACCCACCGACATTCCCAAGCTCCGCCCTCCGCCGTACGGATTCCACTTCGGGGCACAGACGAAGGAGCTGTCCTGTTTCCGCGGACAGGTCAGGCCCGCACCAGGAAACGGGCCTCTGTCGCCTCGAGACCCGGACACCAGTGAGGGCCTCCTGACTGCGACTCCAGGGGCTCCCAATCTGCAAAGAGGAACTCCGTGCCAGAGGAGCGTCCTGAAGCCCCCGCCGCCGTACACCAGGCTGGTCCGAACTCCTTCGCTGAAAGACTACCCCAACCACACCGTCAGGCTGCTGCCCCGCCAGATCGTGTCAGAGGAGCTGAAGTCCTGGCACCAGAGGAATCAGCTGCAGAAGTTCTGGCCGAGCCGTGGAGAGCATCAGAGCGTGATGAGCCCGACCTCTCCTCACCTGCCCCCCTTTGAACAGGTCGGTACCGAACCAACACCGGCACCGTTAACATCTGTGCAGCCATCCATTGCACCCGCAGAGCTAATGATGTCAGGTTTGTTATTATAAGGACGTTGGTACATGCCCACGCTAAATTGAATTAATTTACAGTTTTGCATGAAAACCACATGAGCCGTTTATGGCTCAGATTTATGCTACATTTCTGGGTGTAATTGGATTTTTAATTACTGAAGTGTTATTCGTTAAAAAAATAAGGCACCTTTAATACCCATAAAAGAAATTTGACGTCTTGAAATTGGCCTCTGTCTCTTCAAGAAGCTCCTACTTTTTGTGTCACTCCACCTTCAGCGCGTCGTCACAACTCTGCTTCGCGTGACGCAATTTGCAACCAATCGTAGAAGAGAGACTGAGAAGTAGTTTGTACCAGTTCCACCAGGTGTTTGCTAATAGTTGCTGCTGCTAGTCTAGTGGAACAGGATGGTGAAGGTGGGAGGGAGGGGTTCCCTTTCCCGGCTGAAGAAAAACATCCCCACAGCATGACTCTGCCGCTACCAGGTTTCACTGTGGGTGTGGTGTATTCAGGTGTGTTAACTTCCTGCTACACACAGTGTTTAGCATGTTAGCCAAGTAGTTAAATGTTGGCCCAGAAGAGCTTTTCCCACGCTGTGTCAACTTGGCCTGTAGTAAACTGAGCAGTTTGCTTCTCTTCAACTCAGATAATGTTGACAGATTCTCCCACCTGAGTGCGATGTATCGTTATCCATCTGCTTAGGTTCATCCATCACACAGCATCCTCTAAATCTACATAGATGATGCGGTAGTAACATAAGAAAATCACAAAAGCGCGGCGTATGAACATCAGTATCATGTCGTCGCACGCTAAACGAAACAACGTACAGCATCTGCTGAGTGTGTGTCACTGACGTGATGGCCTTTTCCTCAGGGTTCGGGTAACCTGGTCCTCCAGAGAGCCGCAGACGGGACTCCAGTCCAGTGGTTTGTGGCCGAGGACGCTGAAATCGTGAGCCAGGTGTGACCCGCACCTGTTCCCGTTTATTTATCTGTGTATTTATTGAGACTTTAGACTCTCTGTGAGATTGTAAAGAAGGCCGACGCGTTGGTACCAGTGTGGTAATTATTTATAATTAAACGTAAGGTGGAACGCCAGCTTTATTTATTTTAGGTCGTCTCTGATTAGACTGCAGCTAAAGCAAGGCTCATGCAATCTTAAAAGACTTGTTAAACGGACCACAGACGTGTTTTGCTGTGTGGCTGGCACACATTTTTTTTAGACAAACATCACCTCTTTTAGCCATCATACAGTTTTTCACTTTAATATAAATTTTGACTATATTTATTTTAATGGACCTACCTAAATTTTTCTTATGTATCTTCATGACTTGTTTTAGAGTGGTTTGATGAACGTTTTAACTGCAGTGTGCCGTGCTCTTACTAACCGCATGATTGTGCGAGTGTTGAGAATTTTTTGTTGTTGTTGTTTTGTATATTTATAATAAAACATTTAAAAACAAGCAACGGGAAGAAAACGGCTTTATTCTGCGAGCTAAACCCTTGAAGAGAACGAGGATGACGTACTCCTGCGTGTTCGGGGATCACGGCTCGGCCTCTCCTCCTTCGTGAATCTTCCACACGATGCAAGTCAGCGTCACGACGCAGAAAAGCACAAGCAGGTTGGCGCAGATCCGCGCCCATCGGCAGCGCTGCAGCCGGACCGGCAGAGGATCCTGCCTGCATGGAGGCCCGTACCTGAAGGAGGCAGACGCTCGGATGTTACTCCACACAAAACTATCACCATCACTTGGTCATTTACTTGAAAAAAAATTAATGAATAATAATAATGTTGCATTTACTTACGTTCCGATGGAGATTTGTCTCTGGACAGTCGGTTTTCTTTCCTTCGCTTTGGTTAATGCAGCCGCTTTGGCTTTCTGTCTGTGTCGCAGAGAGTCCAGCGAGAGGCTGCGGCAAAGCCACAGAGGCTTGCTATTAAAATGACGTAGTGTTTGTTCAAGTTATGCAAAAATAACCACAAAAACCCTTATTACCTATTTGCTTATTAAACCCCTTTGTTATGGAAAGAAGTGAACCAGTTCAAAAAAGTGAACCGAACGTTCATCTGAGGGATAAAAGGTTGCATGTAAGGCGAAAAGCAAGTCGAGCAAAAGCTTTAAGGAAAATTTTTAACAAAAACTTCACTTCGAGTTTACTTACTGAAATCATTTTTGCAAGCAAAAAAAAAAAAGATTGTGAAAAGCCTTAAATGTAACTTTCATTGCAGTAATCCCACACCGGAAAAACAAATCCTGACTCTAGTTTGAAATTAGCTGGAAAAAATGTTCCTGTGAAGATTTATTTTAAATATTCAAGCCAGAATTACAAACAATTAAAAACAATTCTTAGAAAAAAAAATACGACTAACAGTTTTATTGACCGTTTCACTTTTTTAGTTGCTCTGTGTGTCTGCAAATGTTTAATCTTACTTATGTTGCCGACAACGTTACTGTTATGACTTATATTATCTTAAATTAATTTCAAGTAGAGCAGATGTTTGTTGATCTCAATAAATTGGGAAGTGGAACCAAAATGCGAAAGCTCTTTGGTATCTTAAAAAAACATTTTAAAACAATCCCTTTGGAGATTTTTTCTTACGTTCAACAGCAGGAGAAGTGGGAATCATTCATAAGAAAAATTAAAACTACAACCTCGAATAAGATTCTTGAGAATCCCGTACTTTCTGTTCTGCGTATTTGAAGGAACCGCTTCCTCTGTCGGGCGGCTCTCCGGGCTGGGAGCAGAAAGGTCCAGAAGACAATCTCCTGATGGATCTGGGTCCGGTGGTCTGAAAGCAAAACTTGTCAAAAGAAAATTGCAAGCATGCGGTCCGGATGAAAGCCGAACGCTTCTTTCACAGTGCACCTTTCATTCGTTAGGTGGCTGTCCTCTTGGGGAAACACGGAGCTACAAGAATCTAAGCTCAGGGACGGAGACATGTGTGGAGGAGAGTGTTTCTTCCAGGAGGAGGTTCTCTTCCTTGAATCTCGCTTCTTCTTCTCCTGTTTTTTTTTAAGGAAATGATGCTAATTACAGCGGCGAGACATTAGGAGAGTTTACCAAGGAAACCGTCTTACCAGGTTTGGGCTGGAAATGATTGACGCGCTGACTCTCCTTCGTAAGACGCTCTGGAAAAAACCCCCCAAAAAACCAGACAAAACTGGAGTGAGCAGGCGGATCCAATGAGGAGATCCGTTCTTCCGTAAGCCGAAACCTGCATTACCTGGTTGGAGTTTCTCCTCTTCCTGTCCTCCTGTCTCTCTGGGTCTACTGTAAGAGAGAAATGGCCAGGCGTTATTTAGACAGCATCAAAAAAAAAACAAAAAAAAACGAGTGGATGAACAGAAAGGCCACAGACCTGGGATGATTCTGGGATGGATGCTGTGTCTGCTGGAGTTCAGCTGCTGCTGCTGCTGCTGCTGCTGCTGCTGCTGCAGGTTGTTTTTGGCTTCTTCCAGCTCGGCTAAATTTCTGTCGTGACGCCTCCTCAGACTCTCCACGTGAGCCACCATGAGCTCCACCGCACGACTCACCCGAGCCTCCTGTGAACGTCAAACATCCCGGTCAAATGAACCACAAGTCACACAACAAGTTGAAGCTACGAGGGGGAAACGATTTGACATCTCTGAGGATAAATCACTTAAAAACTCCTATAATTCAGTGATGGAGATTCACATTATATTGCTTCTTTAAAAGCGGACCTTTTATGAATAATTCACTTTTTACAACTATTTGTGTGGCTTCTTCCTTTCAGGCCTCAACTACTTCTAGAAACAATATAAGTGCTTAAAACATACCATATTCTGGCAATAAGTTTGTGTGTTTCTGCCGTCTTTAACATTAACCGTTTCAAAAATCTCTCGATTATTAAATTAACTTATTAAGTTGCTAGGTCGCTCCAGCTCGACTGGAGTTACCTAGCAACTCGCCTGGCAACCCAAGGTCATCTCAAGCAGCTTTGATCAGCTAGTTTTACTGCTGTACAATGAAAGGACGGGAGTTTTTGTTGTTGATTTTTGCATCAGATTTAAAGGCCCAAAAAACGTCTCATTCTGAAGGGAGCTCAAAACTGGCAGGAACCATCGTTGGTCCCCCTTCAATGCTGTCGACCAGTAGTAGACGTGACCTTCACGTACCTGGTGGACGGCACCGAGCACCTCGGCCGTGCTGGAGATCCGCTCCACCGTCCCTCTGAGGATGTCCAGAGAAAGCTCCAGCCTCTGCAGGATGCTGCTGCGTTTACTGTCCAAACACAGACCCTTCAACGTCTGAAAACACACACAATCACGTCCACTTCCTCCGATTCACTTCCAACTCTTACATTCCCAAAGTTGTTTTTTTTTTTTCCCATTTTTTTAAAGCTAAATCCAAGCCGATCCCAGAAGTGAACCTGTTAGAAGCAAAAGGTTGTGACCCAAACGTCGACCTTCCAACAGGACCTAAACATATAACAAAAGCAACGATGGCGTGGTTTTAGACCAAAGCATATTCATGAGTTAGAATGCCCTAGTCAAAGTTCGGACCTAAATCCAACTGAGAATCTGTGGCAACTCTGGATAGTTAACGTTCTCAGAGGCTCACCATTAATTCTGACCGAGTTTGAGGTATTCCTGCGCAGAAATACGGTTTGCAAAAGTTCACAAACGCACAACGAGCTTCTACATCCTGCAGGCATTTCAAAATGCCACCTGAACGTTGAGGCTGTGAAGTAAAGAAAAGCTCCAAGAGGTGTGAGCGTATTTTTTTTGTTTTGTTTTGTTTTGTTTTGTTTTGTTTTGTTTTATTTTGTTTTGTTTTGTTTTGCGAGACGCTTGAGAATGCTGCGGCCGTCTCGATCGCATCCAGGCGGCGCACCTCCAGGGTCTCCCTGCCTCGGCTGAGCTCCAGGTGGATGTTCTCCTCGGCCAGGTCGCGCGCGTGCTCCTCCGACTGCAGCCTCTGCTTCAGGGTGTACTGATCGCAGCGGAAGGCTAGGGCGATCTGAGAGAACGCCGTCTGGGCACATAAACAGCTTTCAGGCCTCAGGTGGAAATTTGGAATCCGGGTGATTTTTTTTATTTTTTTTTTTCTTTAGAATGTATTAAAACACTCTAAGAAACTTAAGGATGAAAATCTTAACTTGTTTTGTAAAAGTTTTACCTCCAAGTCCTTTTCTGTCATGTCCACACTGTTAGAAAAAAAAAAGAAAACAGGCAAAAGCTTAATAATAGGTTTGAAGTCATTTATGTTTACTGTCATTATGCGTCTCACCTGCTGAGGCCTACACGCTCTACGATGGACAGCTCGCTCCAGCAGGTCGCCGGCGGCTCCTCCTGACTGCTTTCTGTCAGAAACACGAACCCGGGTTGAACATAAGAGTCGACCGCTGATCCTGTCACTCACCTGCCTCTCAGCTTCTACCTTCCTCGCTGTCATCGCTGTCAGCCACGGCGGATAAATGGTGTCCGTTTGTCCCTGCGTCAGACGCAGACCCCTACAGAAACAGTTAGAGGTGTTAGATATGAGTGTGTGTGTGTGTGTGTGTGTGTAGATGTAGATAATTCGACTCACCTCCATGCTCATCAGCTGATTTCACATTTCAGGGTGCGAGGTTCACTGTCGATTACATTCCTCACTCTGCGTTTCTCCTGCCCCGAGAATAAATAATCCCATTAAGAGATCCACAGTCAAAGCGGAGCAGGATCACTCGCCCAAGAGGCTCATGGGAAGCCGTGTTTCGTACCAGTTGAACGCGGGTGTGGTGAAACATCTAGCCTGAGTTGTGTGAAGGATACAAAGTGTGCAGACCAGCTTCAGGTGTCAACTTCCTGATTTTAAAACTGTTGTTAATATTTCATTCTATTCAGTATTACTTTACTAATCCCAAAGGGTTGATAAATGTTATTTTAAATCATGTTACAGATCCCTTGTGGATGCTTATGAAGACGGTTTCCTGTAGCAGTCTGTATTACAACAAATTTAAAGAAGGCTCTGACTACAGACACTGTTATATGACTGTCAAATAAAGAGGTTGTTCATAATTGATCATTTCACTCTTGAAAAAGCGTAATTTTTCTGACCAGGTTTTATGAAATGAAGTTTTTCAAAACAAACAGGTTTTCTTTAAGTAATTCTACAAAACAGAAATCTTTGTAGTAGACTCTTTTGCAGTGTCATAACGGTTTCTGTGCGTCTAGCGAGAGGAAACAAATGCACCAATATACTATAAAACAATAATTAACTTTCTGTAGGTGTGAAAGTGTAAATAATGGCTTTAATTATGAAATGTCTCATCTTAAAGTGCATCACATTGCTTTGAACCGTTCACTCTAAGTCTGGTTGTATTTAATTAGTACAGAAGCTTAAGCAATTAACGAAAAACCTGAATTGAGCACCAAGACCTGCTGTGTGAACGTAGTCTGAGTTTCCACTCGTGAGGGAAAATTTTAGGTTTTCAACGTCAACTTATCTGCTTAGAGATGAGAAAATCGCTTTGACCAGCAACAGCAGAACGACTCAAACCCGTTTTCAAATGCATTGCTGCTGTTTTAGATGCGTCTCCCAGCATGGAAAGCTTCTGCAGGTCTGCTATGAACCTTCGTTTGATTCAGGTGTTGAACCAGGAAGGGAAGAAAACTGGAGTACTCACTGCAGGGGGGGTACGCGGCACGAAGCTCAGCTACACGCAAAGTTACAAAATTAAATATATCCTTTTGACCTTGTGCACAGAAAGATTTAACAAGTGGACTTAACGTTGAAGCACAAAAGATAGAAATAAAACAAAGTGTTAAGCTGAAAAGCAACTAAACCCCTAAAATAAACGAATAAATCACACTGAGCAACACATTGGAGTTTCTCTGCTTTTATTCATAGAAAAACGAGCGTTTAATAGAGGCGCTGCGGTTTGCCCATGGTGCTCTTAATGTACAGGGCGCGCACGTTCTGCCAGTTCTTCTTCAGCAAAGAAACCAAGAAGTTGACGGCCAGGTGGATGTTGTAGACGAGCTCGTCTTCAGTCATCTTCACGTGTCCGACTGCCACGGCCAGACAGAGCACCTGCAACACAGCAAGCGTTACTACAGAGCGACAGCAATGAAGTCCTGTTGTCTGCTGCTGGAAGAGCTGACGGTACCTTCTTCATCTGGAACTTGATGGTGGATTTGACCTCGTCCACCTTTGTGTTCAGGTTCTCGTTGTGGGTGAGAAGGGAAGGGAATTTGCCAGCCTTGTTCAGTCCAGGACCCAAGATACGAGGAATCTGCTTGATCAGAGACTCGGAGGCCAGGAAGGCGTCGTACTTTTTGGCTGCGGGGGGAAAAAAAAAACAACAAGACAAAAACGTTAACTATGAATTTTGAAATCCCACCTCAAACTCATCGAGTTTGTCGTTCAGCTGACTGAACCTACCGAGTTTCTTGACCAGCTTCTTGTTCTTGTTGAGCTTTTTGAGCGCCTCGATGTCCATGTGGGGAAGATCTGCGGCCTTGGCTTCATCGCAGTGCTGCTGGTCTCCCAGGACGCACACGGAGAACTTGGGCCTGGGGAGGGTCTTCAGCCTGCACGCCAACCACAGTGAACCACAGAATAAACCAAAACACGAGGACACTGAACGGCAGCAACACTGATCGGTCGTCTTCCAAACTTCTGACAGAAAGCATCCAACGTTTATCCCTAAAATTACAGTCAAACAGACGCATCAAGTGTCGCTTTTTTTTTTTGCTCTACAGGAAACCAAAGTGTCGTGAAAAGAGGGATTATCTTTTAAACCGTTCATGCAGTGATCACCACCCCATTCAAAAGCTGGTTTCTTCATCTAGAAAGTTGTGATATACTACAAAACAAAACAAAAAAAACAAAACAACTAATGTGTTAATGCCATAAATGTTCCGCTTTGCAGATCTACTTTTCTTTTCTCTCGTAATAATCTGGAAATATTTCTTTTAGCAAATGAGCTAGCGGTACGGATCGAGCTTCAGGGACAGATTGCGGAGTGACCAACTGCAAGGAAAAAAAATGTAATTCCCAAGATTCACCTCCGTGATTCTGTAACAAAGAGAAAGTCTTACCCAAACCACTGCAGTGGTTGGTGTCCTGCTGACCCTCATGGTAACAGTAACATGGTCGGCATGAGGGCGTGGCAGCCACTCGAAGCCTCCCCTCATGTTTTAAGACCCAGGGTGGGGGTCCGCCTGCTTCGCCGACACCAGCCGAAACCGAGTGGGCTCAGTCAGACTACCCAGCTACTTATCCATGCTTGTTCCTGTCCTGTCTGGGCTTTTGAGAGTTTACCCCTTTTTGTTTTGTTTTTTTTGTTTTTTGTTTTCCTCGTTTAGAAAAACGGCTACATCTGAACTCAGACAGGGTTGGAAGCAAACAGGGAAAAGGTTGGGTGAAACAGTGAAGTGCCGAACCTGACAGTGCCGGAGAAACGCTTGTCCTTCTGAGGGTCGTAGTTTTTAAGGCTGATCTGCAGCTCCACGCTCTCCACGAACCTAACAACAAATATCACGTTTCAAAAAAATTTTTTTTATACATATTTTTCAAAAGGATTTCAGAAGCGTGTACTCACTTCCTGGGCTTGGCCACGGAGCCCTGCAGGACCTCCTTCACAGCTTCATACAACGTGTCCCTGGAAACCTTACTGTGCAAAACAGGAATAAAACAGAAAGATTAACAAATATTCTCCCTTCAAACAAAGGCATCCAGATTGCATTCTTTCCACTTTAGCATGATGTTTGACCAGGATAATCAACCATGTGCACAATAATAAAGTGTTTACATTTCTTCCTGGCATCTGAGAACATTCTACGATTTAAAGAAACTTAACACATTTGCTCCTTCACTGTTTTAAATAGTGAAAATGTTGTTTTCTATTGCAACAAGCCCGACTTTTAGGAATGATGATGGACCATTGTCAATTTAGTGATTAAACATTTTATAACCAGTGAAAAACACATTCATTATAGAACAGATGTGTATTTTTGTATTTGTAAAAAACACATTATTTGAGGTGGAGGGAGCAGCAAACACACCAATAGTTAGGATGAAAAGCCAGGTGTTAAAAGTGAAAAATAACGCGTATATTAAATGCTACTATCTGTACTAATACGTTCGGTAAGCGCTACTCGTGGGTCGCTGCAAAGACATGTCGCTAAAACTCTTAAAATGGCTTCAAAGTGCGGTAAAAATCAGATGAACAGAATCTAAAATGAGCGATGAAACTATAAAACCCCAAAGGTTGGTGGGAAAATGCTCTACAGCACGCGGATGGAGTTGGATGTTTGTTGAAATGAAAAGCCCGAGCGATGTTTCCTTCGGGTTCACCGGCTGGTGAAAACGGTCGCGTGTTCCAAGATTTAGATCAATAGGAGAAAAAATACCGAACAAAACCAAAACCTTCACACTTTAATACGTTTGTAAACCCCATACAACTAATTCGGCTGCATTATTACATGCGTCCAATCACTGTTTAAAGTATTAATTGGTCAAATCATGCTAACCTCATTTTAGCGGCTTGTCTCCGACGTCGCGCTACGCTGAAAAAGGAAGTGCCGGAGGAAGTTACGCAGAATAAAGACGCGCTACGTCACTCAGAGAGCGCTTTTTTTTAAAGTAAACTTTATTCAGACAGTACAATTTTACACAGGCTTCACGCATATTTATTTAAAAACATAACTGTAAATAGTTAGATATCAGTGAATGATAAAGTTTAACATGATGTAATTTTATTTTTTCTAAATAATTTGATCGTGCCACTTGTAAAAATATGAGTATTGACAGTTGGACACTAAAAATAGTGTCAATCAAATTATTTATATATAAGTTGCTCCTTTTCTATACAGTTCAGTGGAAAAAAATATTTTCTTTTAACCAACTTAAATGTTTTATGTCTTAGAAATTTCAGATAATGATATTCTTAATAGTAGTTTTATTTATTTATTTATTTATTTTTAATTTGTCTAAAACAATCTAGTGTTTTGTAGGTGATTGCCTTCTAAACCTAAACATTATCTAGACAGTGTATCAAACTGAAGGCCTGTGGGCCAAGTCTGGTCCCCCGTAGCTACTTTAAAGGCTTTCTAGGCCCTAGAAGGTCACGTAAAAGCTAACTAAACCACAATCATTGTTTAATCAGCCAAGAAGAATTATCTGGACTCTTAATACCATAATAATTAGTTGAATTATTGGAAAGTTTGCAGGGATCATACGTGAAAAAAAATCCATAAATAGGAAAATAAATATCCACAACAGAGGGAGGAGAGGGAAACATTCTTCCCCTCTGTCACTCTTTGGAAAAACCCAGCTCGATTATTTTTAAAAGTAATTCAAATCAAATACTGTTTTTCTGGTTGTACCTGCTCACATGCTCCTTCTTATGCCGCTTTTGCTTTTATATTAGTGAATACAACAAGAAAACTTCCAGGCAGTTCATGTCTAGCGATGGAAGAGTCGGAACATGATCTGACAATACATGTTATCTTTTTAGATCGGATTTATTTTAGTGGTTATTGACAATAAAGTCAAATCTGGAGTCAGGCGTCCGGGATTCGTTTCAAGGAAGCTTGGAGTGATTTCTTCAGCAATGTCTCATTTGAATTCAGGCAGCTCGTCAGAGAATGTTTCTGTGCAGCAGTCACCTGGAAAACATAAGATTTACGAATACAGTGGATTTCAAATCCCATTTTGTGAGTGTAGAACGGAACAGGAGGCTTCTAGACTTACGTGGCTGCTGTGTTTGGTGAGAACCGTTAACATCATTTTGGCAAATTTCATAGATTTGGTGAAGTGAGGTCCCTGGCTGATAAGCTCTTCTATGAGCTGTGTGAAAACTTCTTCATTCAAGAGCAGCTGGAGAACAAACCCATTAAATCAAACAAAAACAACAACGCTTGTACATGTGACATTGCAATGACAATAAAGTTGAATTCTATTCTATTCTATTCTAATAATAATTAGCATCAACCGAAAGCAGATATTTACATTCGCTGTAAAAATACAAACTCTTTCCTCCCACTGTCTAATTTTAAATCGAACAATATCATGTCTAATTTTAGCTTAATTACTTCATTAGAATACAAAAATATTTTATTGTCAAATAAATACTGGAAGTCTCATTTCTCTAGGGACAACTATTACTTTCTTCATATTTAGAGGTGCACATACATTGTAGAGGTGTACATGTTTTCCTAAGTAAAACATAGAAAAACATATTTTCCTAAGTATTTGGCAGAACATTTAGGAAATCAAATGTGTTGGGTCTCTTTCTATAACTTTCTCACAATAGTTTGCTGAAATTTTGAACCATTCCACCTAATAAAACTGAGTCATGTTTGTTAGCCTTGTTGCTCAAACAAACCTTATCAAAAATGAATTTATGGGAATTTATCATAGCCACCACTCCGAAACATTGAGTTGTTGTCCTTAAGCCATTTTGTAAGTGACTTGTTGGTATGATGAGGGTCTTTGTCTGTTTTCAATTCTGCCCAAGCTTTAACACCCTGACTGATTTCTTGAGGCGTTGCTTCAATATTTTCGCAGATTATTCTTTCCCCATAATGTCATCTATTTTGTGAAATTTACCAGCCCCTTCAGTTGCAAAACATCCACACACCATGAAGCTGCCGCCTCATACTTCACACTTGGGTGGATGTTCTCACAGTTACACGCTTTCCCCCATTTTGATTTCTGTGGCTAACCACTTCAATTTTAGTTTCAGCCGCTTAACACTCGCCGATAATTTCTAAGTGTGTATTTCTAGACAGTGTATGTGATTACATGGTTTCTATTATAAGTCCACCGAGTACCTTGGAGTCAAGCAAGCTGTGGATAACGGAGAGGACTGCTTCACTCCAAGGGATCCTGAATGTCATTCTAAAAATAAAAATAAAAATACATATGCATGAAGATTTATTTGCTATTTAAAGTAGTTTTTATGTAATTTGTCTCACTGAAGCATCAGCAGTCTGTAGTGTGAATCCAGGCAGCTTTCTATCAGTCTGTTCAGCAGCTCCGTCTGCGGTGGCCCTGAAAGCAGCACAAAGTTCAAGCAGGACCCGCTTATTTTGAGGCCAAACACCGAGTAAAAAGGTCATTGCCCTGAAAGCTGATATCAGCAATATCAGCTCAGTTAATGTGTACGCAAACCAGGATGCCGCCTGAAACACAGTCTACACTCAACCATCTCCAAACGCTACCAGCTGCAGATCAGGTCACAAATATTTTGGATATCAGTTCTGTGTTGTTGGTTTTATGTTACAATTTCTTTCTCCATTTCTTCATTTTAAACATAAAACAAATAAAGCTTTCTTTCATTACAAGTACTTTTTACGCATAAATTAGCCTGTGCAACATTTTGCTTAGTAAAAAGGTCCGGCACTTTATTTTGTGCCAGAAAACGTATGGAAAATGTCTGCTGTACCAGCGCTAATGGTCAACGCATCTGCAGCCAAAACACTGGAGCAGATTTTTGTGCTAGCTTATGCTAAAATATCCATGTCAGCTCAGTGAAATAAGCAGCACAACCAGTAGCTCACCTACATTCCTGGCCTCCAGAACTGGTTCAATCACTGCGTGGCACATCGGTCGGGGATAGCGGCTGCACAGTGAAGTTACCGCCGTTACCAAACACCTGGAGGCCGGCTCCGATAGGGACGAGACCTGAAAGATATATATATATGTACATATAAAAAAATAAATAAATTTAAGCTCTGAGTGCTGCAGAAACATGATATGCACATCCGCCTTTCCACATTCAGGGATTTACCTTCTGCAGCAGGATGCTCCGAATGAGGGATGCTGCAGTACTGTAGCTCAGATCAGGAGAGAGGGACAAAATGCTGTCGCACAGCTTAGGCAGGGTGTGTTCAGGTAAGACGGGAAAGTTCAGCGTCTCACACAACACCTCCACCTAAGAACAACAAATAATTATCTGAAGGCCCTTCAACCTTAAAAAAAAAAAGTATTTATACAGTTATGAATGTAGCAAGTAAAAACAAAACAAAAAAAAGTTAAAATTGATCATTTAGTCATTTAGTTATATTACACCTCGCACATACTTGGTGCTTTAGCAATGTTATATTGACTCCATTTGTGAAGAGAACAAATGAGGTGGATAAAATCTGCAGCAATTTATAGAAAATGTGGAAATATATATATATATATATATATATATATATATAAAATGAAATCTTTCTGGACCTACTTGGGTTGGGTTGCATTCGTTTAACACTTTGAACACATCTGTGGCGCTCTGGTCCCACTGAAACAGAAAATACACAAAATACTTAAGGCTGCACTAAATTTCACATCAACTGCATGAGGGGAAAAAAACCTTGTTCTTACCTCAGCCTGACTTTCCAGTAATTCTTTCATGTGAAGAACAGAGCCCTAAGTGAGCAGGAAAACAGGCGACTGAATTTGATTTGGTCTGGTTTCTTCAAATAGATCGTGAATATTATTTCAAAAATGCAAACTGAAGAAAAATGTTTACCCTGATGTGTTCAGGTAGACCATCATGCGGTCTGCCCGCAGGTGTTTCAGCAGCACTTGCAGATCCTCCTGGTGTGTCCATCCTCACTTCCTTGTCTTCTGCAGCTACTGGCTCCTCAACGTGCATGTCCATCTTCAACCTTTTACTCTCCTGCGCTGCATCCTCTCCATCTGCATCCACGTCCGCATCGAAACTGGCCCGTCTTTTCCGCTGTGTCCCATTCTCGAGCAAATCAAGTCCACAATAGGATTCAGATTCCTCTTTTTGACTGTTGAAGCATTCGCCCCAACCTCCGGCCTCACTGGAACCTCCCAAATTCTCCGATAGCTGCTTCAGTTTCTGCCTGCATTGTTCGGAGTACAGAGGATCCTTGAAGTTGATCTCCAGTTTCCTCTCCAGCTGTCTGCCCAGTGTTCTCACCCAGGGGGTTGGATTGGAGTCCTGAGCAAGACATCTGAGCAGCAGCAGGACGGTGGGCCCAGGAATAGCAGAGTTCACCAAGTAGAGGAAGATCAGCAGGTTTTGTTTAAACACTGGTGGGAACAGGCAGACGAGTGGTTTGCTAGAAAAGATTTTTTAAAAATAAATGGAAAATATACATGAATTACTAGAGCAGTGGGGTTTAAGAGACGTTTTAATTATGGTTGCAAAATCTGAGGAAAGCATTTCTTGGACACGTATTACGATGTTAATTGTGACTAACCCACGTGGAACCTTTTCTTTTCGTGTTGGGAGGCAATTAGTTCGTTGTATATTTATAGTACTTTATTATAACAAAACAGAATGAAACAAGAATACAAGTTGTGGCAGGGTCGCAGCTCTAAATCACCTTTCAAAGCTGCAACCTGTAGAAAAAGGTTAGTTTTCATTGATTCTTGAATTAAGCACATCGCTCTGTATATAGCGTACTGCAAAAGTAATAATCCTTGAAAAATTTTCATCTGTCAGAATAAAACCACACTTCTGCAGCTTACTTCTGACTTAAAACTTTGGTTTTTAAAGATTTTTTTTAAATTTGGGTATTTTTCCACCTCTAGGATTTTCTATTTAGATTTTCCCAAACAAGATGACACAAATAGCAGAATGAAGATCTATTTTTATTTAGCTGGACTAAGGGGGAAAGTGGTTCTTTGTTATTTTAAAGATTAAATATTCCTGATACAAGCCAAAATAAAGCAGAAAAATATTTCATTGCCATTAGAGCTCCAGTCTTCTAAAATATTTCTGCCAGCAACTTTGACTTCTTAAGACAACTTAGAGCAGACAGGGAACATCTGAAATCACGTCTGGCTTCAGCTTCCTCAGAAACCTTCACTAATGTCATGTGCAGAAACACCAGCAGGATTAACACGAACGACAAAACACATGCAATACTTTATCTTTTTGAGTGTGTAGGCAGCGGTGTCGCGTACTTACACTGAAAGCGTCAGAGCTTCAGCCGATGAGGCAATTTCGTCTCTGCATAGAGTCAGGATGAAGTTGGTCAGGGCGGACTCCGAGTTTGCCCGCTGCTGTCTCTGGAAGACGGTCAGCGCGGCTTTGGCCCCGGAAACTCCGGACATCAATGTAGTGAGCAGGAGCCTGGACTGTCCGTCAAACCGGCCCAGCAGCGCACTGGTGTTCACACAGCTAGTAGCTTGTACGGACAGTCCCCGTCCACAGAAACTCAGTCTCCCCGCCATGAAAACTCGACTGGTTGTTTACATGTTTGTATGATTACATAGCGCCATCTACCGTCCTGGAGTAGAATTCTCCCACTACAATTTCCCCCTTCATCAGCAATTACAGGTTTAAACATTCCTCCACTTCTAGGTACTTGGATGGCATTTCAAAATAAACCATTTACCGCTAATTATTGGTGACTTAAAAACAACAAGGCACATTTTCAGTGAGACAGGTGAGAATTTTTTATTTTCAGTGCACATTTTTTTTTTAAAAGTAATAAAAGCCAAACATGTTATGTTCTTGCCAAAAACTAGGAAACAAGTCTTGAGGTTGGCACCACAATTGAAGATGTATATTGGCACAAATTTTACTACGACAATTAAAACCAACCACACAACGTTTTAAAATAAGATTGCCTTCAGTGAGTGGAACAAATTTAAATTGTTGGGGAGAGGTTAAGGAAAAGAGGCTGAGGTTAGGGAAGTGGGGAAGGCTGAACAAGCACATGAATCAAAGCTTTGACAGGGTAAAAAAAAACAAAAAAAGAATCTTGAACCCAAAACCAATGTCAACAAGATCAAGAAAAAAAAACAAAAAAAGAAAAAAAACTAGATACTTTCAATTATTCTTAGACCCACATCAGACGCTACATGTGCTTACACCAATATTGCTGATATCTTTCCCCTCCATTTATTTCAAAATCCTAAATAACTTTGTTTCTGTGATCATGTCAATTCACAGATTCACAGCCTTTATACCCAATCCTGACAGAAGGCTACTCCAAAGCTGGCTTAGTACAGACTACAACAGAGGCAGTGGTCAAAGGTGGATTGACTCTGTATTTTAGACTACCAAGAAAAAGAAAAAAAAAAAAAAAAAGAAAAAATGCTAAAACCCATAATCTTCAGTGAGGCAAAAGAGAAGTTCTTCGTCTGCTTCTTCACCACCAAGAAGGCTCATGCTTATGAAAAAACCAAGCAGATCAGTAAAACTGTCATCCTCTTCCTCTGCGAAGTACTGTGAGGAGGCAAAGGAGGAACATGAATACACAACCATGGAAAGCACCCAAAGCAGGGGTGTCAAACTCCAGTCCTCAAGGGCCACAGCTACAAAACACTGGAATGAAATGGCTTAATTACCTCCTTGTGTGGTTAAGTTCTCCAGAGCTCTGCTAATGACCTAATTATTCTATTCAGGTGTGGTGCAGCAGAGGCTCATCTAAAAGTTGCGGGACAGTGGCCCTCCAAGACTGGCGTTTGACACCTGTTACCTAAAGTATATTAAAGCATTGTGCTCTTACTGAAAACACTGGACTGTTAGAAGAATCTCCAACATGCCGATAGAGGCACTCCTTTTTGAAGGGACAGCATCCATATCTGTCATAGAAGCAGCATCTCTTCTTCCTGGAAAGAAATGCAACAGTCACTAGCTTCAACACATGTTAATCAGACTGATCAGTCACCGTTTTCATTGACTAAAAAAAATAAATAAATAAAGCTCAATTTATAAGTCCTGGTATAATACACAGGTACTTTATGTTTCCAAATGCATTCCATTTTCAAACATTTAAAATACAACAATGGTACCTGGTATTCATTTTTAAATCCATCTGGAGAAACACCATCAAGAAGGTAAAAAGGAAATTAGAAGTACAATAGGCTCATTATCAGGATTTATAGGCAGCAACCAAGACAACTATAAGCTTAAATATACACTTAAAGCTGGTCAAAAGGTTACAATCCAGTTGTGTAAACTGGTCAATTACTTTGAGTGCAATCAAAACAGCATCTTACCCAAATTTTTTCTTGAAAGCACCAATTACATTTTCCTTTTCTTGACCTTCCACCCAGTATTTATTTGGCACATAAAAAGCAGACCTGACTCGACACTGAGGACAAGCCCTGCAAATACACAGAGGTCAAAACGCTTGTGAATGCAACTTTAGCTTGCTGTCGTAGCAAAGACCTACCTTACGACGTCAAGTCCGATGTCTTTTGTTTTCCTCCAGGTTGCGATGCAGTCTAAACAAAAGGGATGATTGCAGTTTGGCAAGATCCCAAAGACCCGGTCTCTCTGATTCTCCTTTTCATAGACTTTGTCCATACAGATCCCACAGACCACATTTTTGCTCTGCAGGAAAGCCAAAGTTTCTTCACTTTTTTCATTGCAAGCTGCTGCAGCTCCATCTTCACACATCTCAGATTTCGAGGCTCTCTAGATACACAAACAGAAAAATAGTCACCGCCAATTGAGCCTCTTGGATTCGTGGTATTGAGAAGGATCCCCATTTACAATTAAGCCATTAAATCCAATACCAACCTCATATCTTCCCTGCCATGCACTTGCTTGAGCAATACCTGAACTTGGGGCTGACTCCAAATAATTTTCTGCCAAGCAAAATTAGGGAACAGTATTAAAATGCTAACCAATGACTCAGATTATTGTATAAAGCTGCTATACCTTGTGACAGTTCCTCCAAAACATATTCTGGCAGATTTCCAGTTTCTTGCTGAAGATTAAAGGGATAAATTGCTGACTGTGATCCACTGCATCTCTGCCTGGATGGAACATTAACGCGCCAAAGAGTTGGTTCCGACCCTCTTCTTTCAGAGTAGTGGGGCATACCGGAGGGGGAGGCTACAGGCACAGAACCCCTTCTACCTGGAAATACTGGTCCAACTTGAGGCAGAAGGACATGAAAGAACCTAGAGGCAGGAGATAGACGAGCTTCATAGTCCTTTAAAAGTTCAGACAAAATAAAAACGTACAAATTCTGACTTGTGTGCGAGTATGTTGGGTGGGGGTGGGGGGTTACCTGCATCGTTCGCCGTACCAGCAGCCACCTTTCTGAAAGTACCGACATATTTGAGATGCAGGTATAGGGGTGAACTCATGTCTGTACTTGCATCTTCGGCCAAATCTGCAAGAGCCATTTATGAAGCGCCTGTGCAAAATAAAAAAAAAATAAAAAAAGATATAGTAGCCATTTACAGTTTGAGCAACTAAGATGTAAGGCAAATGTGTGATCAAATAAGCAATGAAAACGGTTAATTTGGCATTAACTGTGTATTTATAACCACTAGTTATAAATGCACAAGTTAGCTACATAAAAGAAAATGAAAATGTAAAATCGCCAGAGTAATGTTGAAATATGATGGTTTATCAGAACTGACTTCATTTCCTAATCTCAAAGTAAACAAACTTTTTCCTTTTTCCCCAACCAGCGACACAAACTACCTCAATAAGACACAGAAGAGGTTTGGATCTAAAGTCCCGTATGTCCCATTCATTGATTCATGATGTGCAGATGCTTTCCTCTGAAATCTCCTCAGTTTTATAGACGAATTTCTTATGCATTTGATCTTTTAACCATATTTGTCCCACTATGACTCTGGTCACCTCTGACATTACACAGGTTAAGTGCAAAAGCTCAATTTGTAGAACATCTGGTCGCAAACGGGCTGCAGAAACTGAAAGGTGTGTTGTGCATCTCAATTTACAGTAATTAGTGCATCCCAGCAACAACTAACTTTACGGCCTCTTTCAACACATCAATAAGTCTCCTTTTTGGGCTTCCTCTGAGCCTCCTGCCTGGAGGCTAAAACCTTCAGGTATAATGTAAGATCTCCTCTGAACTTGCCCAAACTCTCAGTTTGGCCTTCATCTCTAAAACATTCAATATTTAACGTCCTCCTGACCTACGCAGTCTTGACCATCAAACTGTTTTTTGTTTTTTTTTAAGGAAAACGTAGTTCCGCAAATACTTTTACACACCAAAACATGTTCCCCGTCAGCAGCCATGTAGCCTTTTGATATTCATTTCCTGAAAGAAGTCGTTTAGGATTAGGTTTTAGTTGGTGCAAAGTTTTAAATGAACGTACCCACAAAAAAAGGAATAAAAAAAAAAAAAAAAGTTGATTAACCCAATTAAGCATTTCCGCCGGTAATTGATCTAATTTTAAACCTAAACATTCGACGCTTACATTGACAGGATATCGGTGTCATGGAAACAATAACGGCCAGCAAAGATAAAACGTTTTAACGGTTTGATATATATATATATATATATATATATAAGAAAAATGGCTTCAATGTATAGGGCAAGGTAGCAAGAGACCTTCAAACAGCTTTTAATGTCACTCGGTTTGGAGCTGAATGGTTCGGTGAAAGTTGTTACCGACAGACAGTATGCTTACCGTGGTACCGACTGTCTGTGCAAATACAGCCACTTCTAAATAGCAAATTAGCATTTAATACGTGATTTCATCTGCTTACCTACAAATGTTTCCACTACGAACCGAGTCCATCTTGTGAACGCGTTTTCCTGCCTTTTTTTTTTTTAAGCTAGCCGCCAACCGAGACACCCTCCTTCTTTCTCTCTAAATAGCTAACAGCTGTTTTCCCCTACTAATTACCGTGGCAACCGACCAATGGGAACTTGAACTGGGCGGTTCTACGTAATGTGCGCAACACCTCATTGGCCGATGCGTGTGCCAATCATAACAGTTCCCAAGGGAGCACATGCGCCGTTAAAAACCAGAGAAAACTCAGCGTTATCATTTCTATTTTATATGTGAGAAATCACTAAACTAAAAAGTGAATATAGGTTATACATGTTACAATAGGAAAATATTTCAAGTTCTACTACATGCTTCTGCAAACAAATTATTCAACCCATCATTTACAGAGGTAGCTTTTTTTGTTTACACTTTTTGGTGCAATTTCTTGCTTTATCAGATCTCTGCGGTAAATGGATTTTCTTATTAGAAACCAGTAATCAAAAAACAACTCCAAAAAAAAAAAAAAAGAGCAAGTGTATCATTATATATTTATTTTTAAAATAGTTTTGTGGTCAAAAACAAAACTAAACCAAAAAAAAAAAAAAGGTTTAAAATTCCCAAACAGGCGCATAAATGTGTGACTGCTGCAGTGATTTTGGGAGGTGCTGTATCTTACAACTCACAGGTATTGTTCCACATAGCTTATCACCACAAGCAGACAGGAATGGACGCGAACATGTGAAAAGAGACGATGTATAAAATTTTGAAGGATTTGGATGAGAATACGTGTTTAAGGAAAACAAGCTGTTGTCACGTCACGCAGTGACGCTTTATTTCTCGCACATGTTGAGATGTGGAAGGTGAGGAAAATGAGAGATTTTTAAAAACTATTTCGCCATCTTAAATATAACAAAAACTTCCACCGTTTTTTTTTTTTTTGACCACAACGATAGCAAAAATTGGTTGTGCTGAATAATTCGCAGTTCAACAACAACAAAAAGTCAAATAACTCCTCATTTTTACCCCCTTATTACTGTTTTCTGGTGAGAAAATCCAGTTACCGTGACACGCACAGACCCAACCAACATCCTTTGCTTTGCATAGCACACTTGACGTGAGCCGATGATACAAAATTTTGCAAGGTGCATTAATAATAGGGATTAAGGCAAAAAAAAAAAAGAAAAAGTCAAGATTCGATAAGACAGTGAAATATTCATACATTTGGAGGTAGATGGGGATAAAGACAAAAGCACAAGAGACTACTGAAAGGTGGATTGCGTAAATCAGAACTGGCAGAAAAAAGTCAAAACTGTCGAGCTGCAACATAAATCAGACACACAAAAGTGAAACAGTACTTTTGGGTTGTGTATATCTTCAATACAAAAATTCAGAAACTGAGTTAGACTTTCAATTATGACAGAATCTGCCAGTCACAATATAATGGTTCTGTATGCTGGTTTCCTATAAAGTCCTCCTGCGCCATGGAATTCAACATGTTCGTGTTCAAGAAAGGTTTGTTGGTTTGCATGATGGTATATTTGGTAAAACCTAATCTAAACAGGTAGGCATGGATATACAAATATACTTAAATCCATGAAATGGCGTAATTCATAATTTGCTCTAACAATATCGTCGACAAACACAAATAATTTGTAACATAATCACAGAGAAATGCGCTAACAAAACCAGAAAATGGCAAGTTGAGTTTCCCGCGCAAATGAAAGAAAGCTTGCTGTCCCTCGTACTTTTGCAAGTCACATGTTTATAGTGTCATCTAAGTTGAGCTATTTACTTTCACTTGGATCAATGGCTTTTAAGACAAAACCTAAATGAGTTGGATTTCACATTTATTGACAAACAGAAATGATATTGCACAGACACTAAGAGAGCTCTACACTGCTGGAGCCAGCCCAGTTCGTGTTCTTCAAACCAAATGGCAAGGTGGAAGGGTTAATGATGATGATGGTGATGATGTTGTAAACAAATGCCAATTTGTGCATCTTCGGTTGTAATACAATTCTGACAATAAGTACAA
Organism: Poeciliopsis gracilis; assembly: GCA_911649635.1. Lineage (NCBI taxonomy): Eukaryota > Metazoa > Chordata > Actinopteri > Cyprinodontiformes > Poeciliidae > Poeciliopsis > Poeciliopsis gracilis. The sequence continues at coordinate 12,258,797 of CAJVRI010001220.1, read as the reverse complement.
TCACTCTTTCTAAAAAGAAAAAATAAACCCTGATCTCCCTCTTCCACTTCGACTGTACCACTGGCGTAGGAACATGAAATGTTTTCCCTTTGCAGCGAAACGCAAAGCGCGGATGAGCGAGGAGAAGTTCCCTCTCTCTCGTTCTCAAAACACTGCTCCGGGGTCAGCTTTGCTATGAGGATGAAACAGGAGCAGCCTCTATAAGAAAACATATCACTCTTCCTGTTAGGTGGCCATTGGTGGGAAACTAAGGCTTTGCAGCAAATGATTCCAGATGCTCATCGCACGGGGAGAGCAACGCTGATACTCTGGGACTTTTCCTGATTGTGATAGCCCTAACAAAGTGAATCTGCTTCATCTGTGAGTTCAAATCCATGCCAACGTATGGAAAACAGTGCTTTCACTGAATGCAGTGTGTCATTATATAACCGAACGGTTCTGTTTGTAACAGTATTGCTTCAAAATCAGTCTGTGCTGGAGATTTCTCTAATACATGTCTTTGTAGATCTCCTGTAGTAGAGGGTGGAGCGAGGTCTCCGACTCAGTCTTTTTGATCTTTTGGACGAGCTGAGCGTTCTCCGTGACCAACTGGCGAAGATCGGCCATCTTCTGAAGCAGCTTGGGGAAGAGGTAGAGAGAGTCAGAGTGGTTCGCTTGGAGGTGGAGGTCCAGGGCCTGGAGGATGCTGTCCTGACTTTGCTCCACCTGCTTCACGTTCATTAGCCCGGGACGATCTAGGAGAACAGGAAGATATTTTACAGTCGTCAACAACCCAAGACTACAACAGTGACGCAGATAAAGCAGAGATTACGTGACATTAAAACCTAATTTGGAGAACAGAAGTTGCACGTTTTGGCTGCCCAGCCTACAACACACTTATGAAATAACACAATCCTGCATGAATTTGCAGGTTATTTTTAGCAATATGGGTGAACTTGGAAAAATGAAAGCTGTTTAGCGAAATTCCAAAGAAACTGTTGAACTTCAGTAATTTTAACCAACCAGGTAGTAAAATTGCCCTTTTATTTGAATGAGTTTTTCTGAATGAGTTTTATTTTTTTCTGAATGAGTCTTCGATCTGTGAGTAAAACAGTTAAAATATAAATTAGAAAAATATTAGAATCAAGCTGTAATCTGTCAAGTCAAATATAAAATTGTGTTAAGTTAATGTAAGAAAACCTACTGCTCTTATCAGGCATTAGTAGCATTCTGCCATTCAATTTTCCAGTATCAAATGTTTTCTTTGTACATATATGGACCTAAAATGAATGATGCAAAATGTATTTCAAGACATCTGAAGACAGCAAAGTTTTCACTGGTAATAATGCATATTTTGCAATGAGATCTATTTCTTTAAGGTTGGAAGGCCTCCTAGCCATCACCCTAATTAACCCACTGAATTCAAGTTTAATGCATAAACTGTTTGTTCCTAAAATTAAAAGATTACTTCAAATCTAAATGTGCTAGTGGTATGAATTATTGGGGGCTTACGTGCAATCTGTTTATCGAGAGATAACTCGTAGTGATGTAGACGCTCACGTCCTCACAGCGGAGCAATTTGCCCCCGCGCCCCGTCTCGTATTGCCCTCATTCTGTTTCTATTGAGTCTGAAATGATCTGAAGAGGAAAGTAAGTGAGTGGAAGGCGTCCTCCGTTTCACAGAAAACAGAAGCTACGACTGTTTTCTGAGAATCTTTAGCCTTGCTCTGCTTTAGTCATGCTTGAAAACAGTTTCCAATTGAATTTGGAAGACAGTATCGCCACCTGCTGGTGCAACATTTGGTACTGCATTTCTGAATGTCTGGATGGAATAATAGATGCTGATGTTTTTTTTACTTTTTTTTTTTTTTTCCCAAAAAGTGAATGTATTAAAATTGTCAAGAGTAGCATAGCTGGAAGAATAGTTTGACTGAAAGTAGAAAGATCCATGGCTTAGCTAAGATACACAGAAAAGTGATCCTGGATCATCATTTGCTAATATTTATGTACCGTATGCTCTATCAGCACAAGGACCAGCTATGATGTTAACATCACAGGGGTCTGAACAGTTTTGCCTTCCTGCACAAACATATTTTATACATCCTGGCTGACGGAACATAACTGCTTTCGTATGTGTTTTTTTTTTTTTTCCCAGAAATAGGGTGGATTCAGGATGCAGAAATTGTGTTGCTCTAGTCAAGTGCTGTATCGGCCATTTTTTAATTTCTTTTCACTCTCGGGCCAGAAACTCTTTTCCAAGACGCTTCATTTTTATATACAGCGGCGGAAACGTCGAAATCTGAACTGTTGTTGCGTTTATTCGTACAGGAATCGAGAGATCAGACGGGCAAATCTGCCCAGACCAGACACAGAGAAACGATGCCAATGCTTCGGAGAGGAAGCGTGGAAGTGGTTTAGGTCATTCAGTGCGGATGTCACAGTTAAAATCACACACTGAGGCTCTTTGTTGACTTTATAAAAAACAGCTGCCTTACTCAACAACAACGTGGATGGCTTGCCACCACAGGGAGATAGAGGAGGGACCACAGCAAAGTAGGGCAAAGTCAAGAGTTTAGGACTGTTTAAAACTTGTACAAATGCCAACGTCACGGCCAAGAACCTTTGTACTGTAGTAAGACCTGGTGTTTTAATCAAAAACAATATTGGGGCCAACTCAAACTCTTGAAAGAGAAGCTAATACTGGTTGGGATTGAAGGGGACATTTGGAAGAATTTGAAACATTTTACAAGCTTTCTGTCTAAGCAAATACAGATTGGAGTGGACTTCGGGGGCATTTGAAGTGCTTAGAAACAATGTTATTAGCATTCATCGTCAGGCAAACAGACACCAAGAACATGGCCTTGCAGAAGTATTTACATGCCTTGAACTTTTCCACATTTTCCCTCAAAAACAATCTCAGTTTTATTGTCTTGCTTGAGATTTTTTTTTTTTGTTTTGTTTTTGTGCTGGGGCAACACAAAATAGGGTCTAATTGCAGAAGGAAAAAAGAAACAAAACAAAAAACACGGCTTTCGCTCTTTGAATATTCAGTAATTCAAATGTATTGAGCCCCTTTACTTTGCTACACCTAAATAAAATCCAAACTATTTCTTTCAGAAGTGTCTTAATTCGTAAACAGAGTTCTCCTGGGTGTGACGTAACCTCGATATGAAATCAGCGGCTCTGTGAATGCTTCAGAGGTTTGTCGGAGAACGTCAGAGAACAAACGCCGTCGTGAAAACCAAGGAACACAGCAGACAGGTCAAGAAATAAACTGCAGAGGTCGCTAATGAAAACTAAATCTGGCTCTTTGGACACCTAAGGAAGCACTGTGAAATTAATGACATGAATATGACAGAACTGCAACCCGACCAGACGTGGCTGTAAACCTACACTGGCGGATGGGAGCATAATGCTTCTCTCCGGGAGTAATTCTACGCTACTTTGTGTTGATATAAAGCGCAAACCACTAATGAAACAAACGGGATGTTTGGTTTTGACAAGCACCAGACTAAATTACTGCGTGTGGTTGGTCAGACTCTTTACAGTCAGACTGAACGCAGACATGGGTGGAAATATGTTCTTTTTTTTTTCTTTGAAAGTTAAGGTGTAAAAAAAAAAAAAAAAGAAAGAAAGAAATAAGACAATACTACCTGCACCACACATCATGTTTTTTTTTTTACACTTCACCCACCAACTCTCCATCTCACCTCCGCAGAGAATAATGGCAGCGACAAACAGGGCCAGGTCACTGTCATCCAACTCCAGAGCATTGAACTTGACAGCAAACTCAAACTTTGGCTCCATGATCTCACTGAAGGGCTTCCGTAAGCTGCGTAGAAACTCCCTCGTCACAAAGCCTTTCCCGTTGGCCACCAAAAGTCCATCCTTGTTCATGAGAGACGGCAGCATGGCGAAAATAGCCTCGTGAACACCGTATTTGAGCAGCGTCACCTGCAGAGAGCAACGCACAGGTGTCCATTTGTGCTTTCTGCACGTCCGGAAACAAGCCTGCCTGTCGTTTCCACAAAAGCGAGGAGACGGTGACTCACCTGGTCATTGAGGAAGAGGTCCACGAACCCTGGAATGCTCTTGGCAAACTCCGTGAGCTCTCGCACAGTCTCCACCGTGGTGCACTGACAGCGGTAGAACACGTGAACGCCGATCTCCTTGGTCAGCGGTGCGCCCGGAACCAGCTGGCTCCACACCAGCCCGCTTTCTGCTTTCCAGAGCGTGTCCACGTCGTAGATCACAAATGGCTGCCGTGGACAAAAACAACATAAAAAACACCTCGAACAAATACCAGCTTAGGGTGCACAATAAATACGAGAATTATGCAGCTACATTGAAATCACTCTCTGGGTCTTTTCTTTGTCGAATGAAACCTACCCAACATTGTTGACCATTTTTCATTTGAGCATTTTACATTATGCATGCACCTCTGTGCACCCCTAAGTTAAATTTCAGAATGAATGAGCAGAACGAAACCTGGAATTACAAATATTTTCGTTTTACAAACTCATTCAAGACAGGAAAATACTAAGATCGAATTCCAAGCTTTTCCAGACTTTGTAGAAACTATTTATGGCCATAAAAGTATTTGGATAACCTAAATTGTTGGGATTTTTTTTATAGAGAATGTTGACACAAAAAGTAAATAATGTTGACCATATTTAAGTAATTTACATTTTAGCCACGAGCAGAAATGTGCAGCATCCTTTAGATTTGAGTCAAATCAAAAGTAGAAGCAACGGTTTCAACTCACAGCGCCGAGAAACAGACAAAGTCTGACAAACGTTTTAGCTGTGACTGAATTCAATGCGCTTGTCCGGCTAAAACCAAAACGTACTGCGGTGCTGCTGGTTTTGCCAGTCAAGATGTTGCGGGCCCTCTTCTTGGTCATACTGAGGTTCTTCAGGTAGGCTGTGTTCACTTGTTTGGCCAGCGTCTTCAGGTCGGAGCCGCCCGGTTTGCTGAGGTTCAGCTCCTCTGCGAGCAGGCCCGCCACCAGCTTCTTCCTCTCCGCCTCAGGCATGCGTCCGTATCGGATCGCTGAGGAGACACGCACACATGGATGTCACAATTACAAATCAGTCAAAGTCAGGTTTTATTTAACAAAATGCCGCGTTAGAGCGTCAGAAGGGAACTTTTATAAAAATACGTGCTTTTTACATGCTTGTTAAAATTGACGTTAAGACGTGACAGTATAGCATGACAGATAACTTGTGAGAAAACTCAAGTTTGTTTGAGTCCAAAATAACCAATCAGAGCCAGGAATAGGATCTCAATCACTTTCATGCTCAATCCTCTACCCCTCCTTGCTCTGTCAGCTGGTTCACCACAACTTAGCATGCCACGAATGCTAAGGCTAGTTAGCAAGGTCACCAATGACGGCGGATAAACAGCTTTTCTGGAGCAGTAAGTTGTTTTTCCATCAATAGCACATTTAGCAGCATGTACACAGGCATGACTGACAGCGCTAAGATCTTCCTCTTGGCTCTGATTGGTTGTTTTTGGTGCATTTCTTCAAACAGCAATAGCAGCTCAGGGAGAAGGTGGAGGAGAATCGATCTTTTCAGAGATTATCTGCCTCGTATTAAACTGTCACCACATGGTTTTAACAAATATGTAAGCAAAATAACATCTTGCAAAAGTTACACACTGCAGTTTTAAATGTTTTACGTCTTCGATGAATACAATTGTTATTTGGCCTTGAGTGCGAGAGCTCGTCCCCTCTCACCATCATGGGACATTCCCAAAGACAGGCACTTCTGAAAGCGACAATATTGGCACTTGTTGCGATTCTTCTTCTGAATCTTGCAAGAACGCTCACAGCGCTCGTATTCCAGCTTCATCCGCACGGTCCGTCGGAAAAAGCCCTGAATCAGAGACAATGCAACCGGCTTAACAACTACAACTTTCTGCACGCACACAGAGAAAAAATTGTCATCGATATTTGTAAGCCTGCGACGTTTTCTGCCGAGGCGGTTAACTTGTTACCTTGCAGCCTTCACAGGCGTGCACTCCGTAATGGAAGCCAGACGCCTTGTCCCCACAGACCTTGCACTCCACGCTGATCCCAGAAGCCGCGTTGTCTTCTCTGCCAAGGCGAAGCTGCTCCGATAGTGACGGCGAAGACGTTTGGGAAAGATCTGCCGTTTTTGAAAAGCAGGAGTGTTACAGCTCGTGAATTTTTGTCGTTTCCGCATATTCTTTTCGCCGCCTTCTTTCTGTGTTTTCACCTGTGTAGCTCGATGATGCGCCGTTGTCCTTGCTGTGACTGCTATCCTGGTTTTCGCCGTCCTTCTGTTTTTTCCTCTGTTCCCCTTTCAGGCCTCTGGAAGGAAGCGCCTCCCCCTTCTCCTCCTTGTCCTCCTCGTCTTCACTCTCCCTGGTCTTCACCTCTCTGAGGTCCGCCGTCTCCGACGCGCTGGCGGCCCCGCAGCTGTCCGAGCCTGCCGACTCCACCTCCGGAGGCGTCCACCTGACGTCGGCCTTGTCCTGAGGAGACTTGGCCTCGCAGTAGCCATTCACCCTGCCGTGCTGCTCTGCGGCCGATTGCTGAAACCCGTCCATGGTTCCTGTTGAAGCTGACTCGGCGGCTCATCTCATGTCACGTAGCCATCACAGCTTGACATTCTGAAAACAAAGTCACTTGTTATGTTTCAGTATAAAATGAACCGCATGCATCTTTCACGTAGATTACATACAGAGCAAGAATGTACAGCTGCCAATATTTAAGTGGCTCCACATGCCTGCGTGTCGACTAGTTGTCGACGTAATGTCCAGGATGGGAGGGGTTAACAATCTGATTTTAAGCATGACAAAACATGCAGCAGACCCAAAACAGTCATCTTCATTTCTGTTTTAGGTATAAATATGCAGGTAAAAACACTGCAAGCGATTCTCGACTCACATTATCTTGATAAGCGATCTGAAAAAAACACTCCGAGTGATCTTTTAATCCCTCGTTACGTGTTTAGTGCCGTCTCTTCATCGCTACTTTTGTTTGTTTGACGAGCTCAAGATGCTGACGGACGTGTTGTGAGGTGACATCCGGATCTGCGGAACATTTAAGACACGAGCAAGGTCTTCACCGTATTAAATCCAGCTTGAAATAACAAAATAACAGCGCGAGTCTGAACCACGAAGGGGCCTCGTTGCTAGTTTCAGAGATACATCCAAGAGTTGAAAAGAGCTACGGTTTCAGAGCTATTACAGGCGTCCATCATGCAGCTCTTGGGGTTGAAAGATGCCAGGAAAAAAAAACACTGGGGTGACCACAGATATCTGGCTATGAGTCTCTCCCCCAGCTACTACTGCAAACTGCTGTTCAGCCAGCTGAAAGGAAGCTCCTACAATTCAGAAAGGGAAATATTTCAAGCATTTACTTTGGATAAAAAAACCCATAAATTTAGTTTCTCAAAAAAAAACAAAAAAAAAACGTGAATATCACATGAGGCTAATATGTTTGTTTGCATTGAATAACTAAATATTATATACTCTGATGCAGTGCGGTATGGATGTGATTACTTTGTGGCAATGATTTTAGTTTTAAGACAGTCCAGATATCCCCCCCCCCCCATTTGTCTGAATTGTTGGATTTTAGAGTCTCATCTTATAACAATATTCCTGTTTTTGACCAATCAAGCACAGCGATAACAAGTTTTGGCAGTGTGGGCAAATGGCAAAAAATAAATAAATAAAAGAAATCTGCGTTTTGATCAATCTTTTCAGGTGAGCCAAAAATGAAGTGCTCTTGCAGACAAGACAGCTGCTCTGGTTTCAGAAAGAGGACCAGCCCCAGCAGGTGACATGGCTCCTCAACTCATGACTGTGGGAACTTCAACCTTGCGTCTCTCTGATTTGCTTCCTCCATAATTTCCTATTAAAAAAAAAAAAAAACACTAATGACATCTGAGCAACAAGAATAAGACGACGTGTCTACGAAATAATAACCAGACTTTAGATGTATAAAATCCCAAAGGGTCAGCAAAGCACCCAGTTTCTGTTTGCATCCTGGCCATGTCTCATTTTCCTCCTCTTGTTCTCACAGCTTGCTCTCTCTGCTGCTGCATGGCAACATCTGTATTATTGTTTGCCTCAGCTGCGTGGCAGGGTGCACAGTGTGTCTTTGAGCTGCTTGAAGGGGAAAGGGTGCATGCACTATGTACACACTGCGCTGCACTTTACGGGCTGGAGGAGCAGAGGAGCTCTGAGGGGAGGGAGGTAGTATTTTTACCTCCCGAGCCCCCTAGCGGATGAAACCGTCAGCGCCCGTGGCTTTTCCGAGCCGTGATTGGGAAAAAAAAAAAAAACAAAAAAAAAACACGTTGTTTATTTAGAAGTCGACAGACAAAGCGGATACACTGAGGGGTCACCGACACACAAAGGCCAGGCTGTGGTTCCTGTCAGGTTTCCAGAAACTGAACACCGGGAGTGTTGGGAGGGTGGCGCGCGCAGACAACCTGTCACACTGGTTCTCGGAAGTGTCTGCTAACTTGAGTGAGCACTGAGTCACCGCCACCGCCAATGTAATCGGATACAGGCGACTGAGAAATCGTGGAGAAACGGGACAGACGGAGTCTAACCGGGTCCAAAACGCCCAACGGCAAACCACGTTACACTCTGAAGCAGTCTCTCGGTGTGCTTCTGCTAGCCGTCTCAGCTAGTTAGCTCCTAACCTTGATACTGACTGAGAACTGTTAGCTAGCTGGCTAGCAGCTAGCTCGCATTCCTCTGCGGCAGACGGCGTTTTTTTTCTGGCTATCGCGTTGGCTTACCTTCCCCGCTGGAGCGCCTCTGGTTCTGGGTGATGTTCCCGCTACGAGAGTTGGCTAAAGTGATCCAGCAGGGAGAGCAGCGCAGTCCTCGGATCGATCGGCTGCTGACAAGTTGTCACAGGCTCATAAACAAGAGCTAATGTCAGACAGCTAACTAACACAAACTTCAGACAGAGCAGGGCCCTCGTGTTGCAGCCGGGGGGACAAAGTGTAAACATGAAAAAAAAGAAAGAAAATGTGTTTACTACTATGTCCTGTGTAAATAAGTAAAGTTGAGTGGTAATCCCTCCCTGGCTCCCCCTCTCTCTCGCTGTGTGTCGTTCATAGCTTTCCTTTGCCCTGCTTCACTCCTCCTCCTACTCCTGTCACATGTCAGGGCACACAAACACACCACACTCAACCAGCCAAACACTGCACTCAACTACAGTGAGGGCCCCTTCAGTGTTTCCGAATAAATCTCATCATGACATCAGATAATAAAAACCACACGAAACAATCAAGACTAACATAACGTAGTCTGTACAGCACCCCTCCCCTAAAAATATATATGGATATATATAATTGACTGGAAATACTGGGAGCACAATAAGCTATTTATTTCGCTGACTTCTGCTTGAATTTTGCTGAGTATCATGTAAAACCCCAGAAAAGCAGATGATTATCAATGCACAATTTTATATGCCACATACAGAATCAGTCAAATGCATACCCCTTTAAAAAAATGGCTGTCGTGTTTGGGTTGAGTTTTTCTTCTTTTTTTTTTTCTTTAAGCCCACATTCAGAAACACACTGAGAAAGGAGATAATGGTTGCATTGCAAAATTAAGAAAAAATAACTACAGGAACAGAGACCTTTTGACTGCAATCTGCCTAAGATCCAAGAAGACAGCGTGTTTTAATGAGTGAGATGTTATCGAGATGGATTGTGATGAGGTCAACACGACCAGGCTGGAGGCAGCACTGAGGGAGTTTGGGTCCAGATGACCAGGTATGTCACCGTGATACCTGCTACAGCGTGAGATGGGTGCATAGATCCAAACAGATGACGTCCAGGTGGAGAAGCTCCAAAAGGAAAACGCACTCGAGATGAATACTGGCAGTCTATCTTTTGAAGAGAACGCAACAATCTTCTGCCACCTTGCAGTGAGGGTCCAGTCCTCCCAGTTCCTTTATACTGGTTGCCTGATGAGCTGCTGAGTCCCAGGTGTAGGAGAAGATGCCCATGGTGACTCTTGGGGAGCTACAGAGATCCACACCTTAGGAAATTTTGTTGATCGGACAATGTAAGTCCTCTACTCAAAAAAAAAAAAAGTGGTCTTTATGTAAAAACGGTAACGATATGTGGAACAATGGCTGTCGGAATTGGTGTTTAAAGTTCGCAACATGCCAAATAGATGTGGAGAAACATGTTCTGATCAGATGAGTATGTGGGTTGGATATCACCCTGAATTCACTGTGCTCACAGTGACACACAGTGCTGGAAGTATCATGCTGTGGAGAGGCTTTTGTTTTTCTCAGTTGCTTTGGTGCATTTTTGAATCATCCTTGACATTTGCTAAAATAATAATTGCATTTCTCAAAACATTTTGTACAAACGGCAAAGCACTATGCAAAAGTCAGTCTCTTCCTCAAAAGCCTTACTTCATCTCTGAGACATAAATATTTGTGTCAGTGAACAGGCCTGTGCATCAGCGTGACAAGTCCGTGTGTCATTGTGTTTGACAGACAAATTGCTCAGTCACGTCGGACGCTCTGCTGTAAACGATTGCTAAAGTTTCGATCACAAGTATGGTAAATTGTAATTGTTGGAGAGAGCAAGAGAGCAGATGCGATTCACATCTACAGTTTGATGGACTGCACTGCAAAGCACAAAGAAGAAAAAACAAAAGTAGAAACATAGGGAACACAGGACAATCTCCTCAAGGAAAACTAGACAAGCAGTGCTGTAGATATTACATACAGTTCAGTCTTCCTGCACTTTCTGTCTACATGGTGGTTAAAAACTCCTCAGTGGGGTTACGAAATGAGGAACAGGGCGAGAGAAACTCCATCTGCTCCGTGTTGTGGATCACAAACCATTGCCTCATGATGTTGGAGCGACGGACACTGGCTTCTGCACTTGGCCTTTTCTGCCTCTTCCTCTGTTTGGTCCCCAACTCCCCCACCAAGGGGCAGCATATGTTGGGTTGGGGGAAAGGTAGGGTGTATAGCAACCTGTTAGCTTAGTTAGCTTAGCTAGTCTACTGTTAGCCTCTATTTTACCAGCAGCTATCAGTGAAGAGAAATGTTCAGCAAGATTTTCTCATGTCTTGCTAAACATATAGCGTTCTTGTCTTAGAGAGACAAGTCAAATATATTGATCTATTTCATTTGTCTCTGTACCTTTCACCACACTCAATGAGTCAATGTACTCAGTGGCATCATCTTCATCTTATCTAATCATGAGCTAATCATGAGCTTGTAAAATCATTTAAAAATACAAGCTTTTCCGGAACAACTCATGACAGTCAGACTACAGGGACTTGCTGAAGCCTGTTTGGAAGAAATGACGGCCGTCGGCCTTCTTTGGAGCGATCCTTAGAGCCTGGCACACCTTTTGCTCGGAAATGTCTTATTTATGCAAAACATTTTCAGATCTCTCCTGTCATTCTCTTCTGGGGTCAAGTCAGGGCATGCTCTAGGTTATGTGCGAACTGTGGGAATAATGTAAATGCATTGAAGACATTTTGAAATATTCGCAACACAAACAGTCTTTTTTATTTAATTGATTATATTAATCAGGATAAATTGTGTTAAAAATCGCTCTGGTGTTTTTGCACTGGCCAAGTTGTATTCGCAGTCAATTTAATCCTGCATAACAAACCATTTTAATAAAAATTAAGAGATGTGAAACATTTTATTTATTTATTTATTTTGCAACCAGAGCCACCTTGCATGTCAAGCTTAACTCTTGATTTTATGCACTACTGAAAAAAAATGCATAAAATAGCTCAAACGATCAACAAGGACTGGTTTGGTGGTTTGGTTTTATTATCTGAGCCTGAGGCTCTCACATTGCAAGATTAAAAAATATCCTTGGCAGATTTCTGATTAATTATGTTGGGGGTTTTTTATTCCAGAAACCAAGTACTGGAAGAATTAATATAATAGTTTAATTAAAAATGCACTTTTACATTTCTAAAATCTTGTAGATTTAGTTATGCTATAATAAAAATGATACAAATATTTAGATTTTTTTTTTTGCGTTACAGCCGTTAGTCGCTGATTATCTTTTTAAAATTCAAAACATTTCCATCATGACTAAGAACATGAGTTCTGATGTAAATGAAGAGATAACTGTAATGCATCCAATTTGATATGAAGCATTTATTTTTGTAACAGCAAATCCAAGTAATTAATCAAATTTCCTTAAAACATTGTCAAACATTAAATACGTTTGAATTGAACCCCCACCTAAAGGCAATTCTGGTTAAAACATAAATGTATGTTCTGCAGTTAGAGGATTCAGTCAGGCGATGTCCCCGTTCGCTCAGGACAAATGAGCAAAGGGTATCAAATTAGTCAGTGGTGACACGTTGCAAACCGACAAATGATGTAAGACCAAATTCAAAGTAAAGCAGGCTTGCAGCTCACACAAAGCCGAGTGGGCGTAAACCATCGATTCTGAAACCTGCATGGCATTTTGCTTTTCCACTTGTACAAGAAAAAAAATGTGTCGTTGTATCTAATCTCTTATAAATGCATTACTGGAGGTACTTGATGTGTGTGATGATCACCCATCAAATTCAACGTTGCACATAAATAGGCTCGTGAAAGAGACATCTTTTAAAGTAGATAAGACATTGATTCACTTTTCTTTTATTTACAGTCATGTTAGGTTAGGTGACATTAGAAACAGGAAGTTGTCTCCCCTCCCCTCTCTTTCTAACTCTGTCTCTCTATTTCCTGTTTGTCAGGAGTGAAATGACGCCATTAACTAATACTGAAACAGATTTGTACAGAAATAAAATTCACATTCCAAAAAAACAAATCATAAAATTACATATGTAAAAATGACACAGGGATAGCTTTCTTCATTTACGTAAGGATGAACTTCCTTTACGTCCCGTCTGTAATCGTCATTGCTAAAACATCAGCCTGGATCCTTTTTTTTTTTCTTTTTTCTTTTTTGTTAATTTAAAGGCCCTTTTACTTGCACCGAGGTATCTTCTCTGTTCACATCAGGCCTCGCACAAGAAGTGGTCGGAGTATTAGTTGAGCAATGTTCTGCGAAATGTCTCAAACGGTTACTGTTTTGGATTTGAGGTCAGTAAATTCGTCTTGCGATAAAAACAGTAGTAATGAAAATTCAGTTTTAAGTGCAGAAGTCCTGCAGCCTTTCACACTTGTCTCACTGAGCTTCCTGTTAGAAAACGCAATCAAAAGAGCAGGCTCTTATGATTCATGCTTTTAGGGGATGTCCATGTCTCCGTTGGAGGCGTGCGAGTGCCGCTTCTCCAAGTCGCACCCGGTTCTGTTGTCCACGTTCTCTTTGCTCTCCTCGCTCTGATCCTCCGAAGCAGATTTCCTTATGAGACGCAAACCGGGGTCCCGCTGTGTCGGGATCTGGAACGACTGGAAAGAGCTGCCCAGAGATGGCCTCTTCTCTGTAAAGAAAAAAATGTATACATGTGGAAATCAGAAGGACAAACTAAATTTTGGTGACGCCTACAGAGGACATGGTGAACTGTTTGGGCGGAAGAAGTGGCAAAGAGGAAATTAATATGTTAGGCAGTAAAACAAAAAAAAAAAACAAAACAAAAAAAAAACCCACTATGGAGGAAGTATATTTAAAACTCATTTAAGTCACACCTACTTTGTCGACTTCTATGTAAAAAGTGAAGTAGAATTTGTGTAATTTGGTTCCAAGGAGTTTTCTGAAAATCTTTTAAAGAAGTTCAGCCATTAAAAAAGGTCTTTCTAAGATTTCTTTTTGGACTTTGTCTGCTTTTATCCTAATTTTCTATCATGGTTTCTTAGACGTTACTGTGCCGGTGAGTTCTTAAAACAAGAGAGAAAGTGCACAAAATAGGAGACGAAAGAAGAAGTCGTGAAATCTGGATCAGATGATAAATATCCGATTGTCATGTCATGAAGCAACCGGACAAACATCCAGCTCCAGCCTGACACTGGGCCTGAAATTGTACATCAGCTGCTCGCTGATCCTCGACTTTTCGCTTTTATCTCTTTTGAGGAAAAACCTTGCTGAAGCAAAAATAGCAATTTCTGAAAATTTTACAACGGATTCAGCGAAACAAATGGGAACAAGCTGGGTCTGTGTGACAGGCTCCTGCTTACAAAGAGCCTTAAGATTCAATTCGAAAATGGCTCTTTGCAAACTTGTCTGCTATGTGTCGATACAAACACAGCTTCATTCTTTGAGCTTGGCAGCCTTTTCATGCCTCAATGAGTCATAGGTCAGAGTAAAGTGGCTTAAACAAAATAAGATTCCAGTCAAAATGGCCGCATACTGAACTCAAAAGGAGCGAAAAAGCATCCCACGTCCAAAGAAAAGATTTGACAAATCTTCAATAGTCACAAGAAATATGTAGCCAGAGCACCTTACCTGGTACTTATGTTGTCTCTTGGATGAGAAAAAATATTTTGCTAAGCAACTTTAGCGAGACAAGCTCCACGTTTTTAAAATCTGCAGGACACTCTCTGCTGCAACTGCAGATAAAATGGCTGCAGGTCAATTCACTCCTTCCAGAGAACTTCACCATTTCACCCCTTCCTCCTTCCACGTTGTACCTGACAACAACTACATTTTATTTGAACCCGCATACTTAAACCACTGCACATCAGCTCATCTTGTTGAATCAGCATTTTCACCATCGATCACAAAGACAAACAGCTAAAACCTCATGTATGATTCAATCTGTTTACTATTCTTATACAACCTTATGTTGAATATCCATTGACTGCGGTTCTGATTTCTCCTCAAAACTAAAATGACCCTAAGCAGCATCCTGCTTGTGGAGTTATAAATGTCATAAAGCCACATTTCCTTGACACAAGATTGATTAGATTTTAGAAAACTACGAAGGCAAACTGTGAACAGCAGAGGCACTTTTACCAGAACTCCTCTAAAACACGGCATAAAAACATTTAATTCAGCCTCCCAACGCTCCCTGAACGAAGATCCAAGCTTACCGCCTGGTCCGATCGGCCGCATCAGTCGGTTCATCTGGACGTTCCAGTGTTTGACGTTGGTGCTCGCCTGGCGCAGTTTCCTCTGAGCAGCCTGTCATGGGAAGAGAGAAAATCATCTTTTAACCAAAACGTGAGCACAAAATATGATCTCAATTCACTTTACAAGACCAGCAGATGAAACTAATCGAGAACAACTTCAGTCTCATATTTTGATGTCATTCCGCGCAGTACAAAAATATTTAAACTATCACACTGACTTTATTATATCACGCAATTATGATTCTGCTGTTCAATTGAGAAGCTCACAACCCACATCCTGAGCAAGCATCTATTTTTCTCCTTAACAGGAAGAAACCAGTATGACCATCTACCAGTCGCAGTCAGCTACCCACTAATTTAATTGATATTCTAATTAATTCATAACCATGAAATTCAGAGTAACTTTCTCTCCTGCATGTTGCCTCATTCACACTGACGATGCAACGCTAACGACGCCATTCGCTGTCGCCACATCCTGCTTCAGTGGGACAGAGTCCTGCAACAAAAATATGCATGGAGATGCACAGAGTAGGCCTTTCCTGGCTGGATTTTTCCAGGACAAGACCAAATGTTTTGCAGGTTCTTTGACAACGGCTGAAGTTTTAATCAGGCGTTACAAAATTAGAGCCATTTATGTAAAAAAAAAAAAAGCATCAACGATAACGTTTATCTGATTGTTTTTAAACTTCAATCAAATTACTTGGATGGATGAACATTGATTATCGACCAAGACAGGATTCAAGTTAATCTTATTCATTGTGGCAAGTTGCTGGAATGATGCAGCTGCCTTTTACTATTGCAAATAACATTATGAAGCATTTATAATTCCAGCTAATAAAAGAAATGAATCACACTCTGGTAAAGGAATCTTTTCCTCTCTTTTGTTGAAGTTTAGCTCTGAGTTCTGACTCATTTTACTCGGAGAAATGAAGGACTTATATAGGCTGTGTGTGCATGTGTGTGTGTGTGCGTGTGTGTGGGGGTGCGTGTGTGTGCGTGTGTGTTTTCCACTCACTACTACATCCTGGTCAACCCTGTGTCTGTTGGCTCGGACCTCCTCCAGCTGCCTCTGTGCCTCATCCAGGGCCCGAGACTTGACTTCCATTTCCTGCTTTAGCTCCTGTTTTTCTCTCTGCGTTTTCAGGATGTACTCCTCCTGCTCCTCCTGCAGGGCCATCAGGGCCTTCATTTTCTCCTCCTCCTCAGCCAGTAACCTGAGGACGAAAGATAAGATAAATGTGCAAGGTGAACTGCGTGATCAGAAGGCTTTCAGCTGAATTAGCACCAAGCGCAGACAAACACCCGCCAACTTCCTCTGCCATGCAGGCCGACTTCCTCAGGAACATAACCCGGCACGAACCCCAGAGCTCGAAATCTACTGCGTCCACATAAAAGTGTCTGCATGCGCGCATGTGTTTCGTGACATCTACCTCGCCTGAGCGTAACGGAAGCCCTCCTCATCCAGCCTGGCCTTAATCTCCTGCTGCAGCGCCTCCTCCAGACGCTTCTGCATCTCCTCCAGCTCCTGAATCCTCTTCCTCTGCCGCTCTGCTTCCTCCTCCTTCAGAGCCATCTCTGCCTGCATGCTAACTCTGGCCTGTAGAGTAACGGAAAAAAAGAACCCAAAAAAAAAAAAAAAAAGTTAACCGAGTTCCTCCTCTTTAACTTTTTAAATGCTCTCCTCCGTTTCCTGCCCTGCTCACCTCCTCCGCCTCGCGGAGCTGAATCTCCAGAGTGCGCTGGAGCTGCTCGTGCTGCTGGCGTCTCCTCTGCTCGTCCTGGTCCATCAGGACCTGCGCCTGCTTCTGCGCCTCCTTCAGGAGCTCCAGCTCCTCCAGCTTGCGCTCCCTTTCCTCCTGCAAGGCCCGAAGCCTCTGCAGCTCCTCCTCTTTGGCCTGTCGTCGCTTCTCCCGCTGCTCACGCTGCTCTCGCCTCTTCAGCTTCAGGTCTTTATGCAGGGACGTTTTGCCCTCCACGTGCAGCCTGATGGCCGTCTGAATGGCTGTGAAGACGAAGAGGATGTAGTTCAAGGTCTTTGGATTTCGCTGTGCGACTCAAAAGAACAGAGGCGTCCTCTCTGACCTGCCGTCCACTCCTGTCTTTGTTTGGTGTCCGAAGCACTCATTTCATAGGTTTTGGACAAGGTCTTCAAGCAAAACATGCACCTCTTCCCGTCTCGGTCAGGCAGCACCTGGTCAAACACATTAATGCAGAGAATTTAAATTACACATTGATGGTCTCAGTCTCGTCTCGGACGCATTTACACCCCGTCTTGTCCTGGTCTCGGGGGTTTGAGGACTCGGGATTTTATTTCAAGTTCACTCAAGCGAATATTGCTGATACTGTCAAATCTATTTGTTGACATCCTTGCTTTTATTTGGAGGTCCCGGTTTGAATCCAATGCAATCATGTGACTCATTGCTAAAGGTGCATTTTGTTGTCGTCGTCACCCATCCCAAACCTCTTTAGCTCAAACTCCAAGAAAATGGTAAGTAGTTCTTTAAGAATTAAGCTGATGAAACATTTCTGCGTAGAAAATAGGACTTGTTAGTCTTATGGACACCTTAAGATGACATTTGCCTTTTATTTACATTAATTAAGCATATATATATTTATTTATAAAAGCTTACATTATAATGTTGCGTGATTTTACACTCACCAAAACAAGTCACCATACTTTGAGCCTGATTCGGCCAGATACTGGCCTTGAACTTGTATCAAACGTGACAGAAATTCTTCATTTCTGCTGATTTCTCACTCAGACTACATATTTTGTTGGTATTTAATCGCTGCAACTGAAGGACAAGAATTGTCATTGATCTGATACTTTTCAGTCTCTCTGTATTATCACTGAAAAGACTCTCCAACACTGAAAGCATTTATAGCAAGCAGCTGGCAGGACTGTGTGATTTGGACCTTCTTTATTCTGAAAGAGTTTTGTGAGTTTTATCATTAGAAGTCCTTCATTTTGCTTTCTAAGAAGTGGTCATTTTCAGGTTTGGAGTACCTTCCTCAACACGGATATGAGAAAAACGTGCAATTGAATATTGATGACAACTTCTGGATTTAACCAAGACATTTACTCAAGTCTCTCTCTTCTCGTTTCATTTCATCTCGCTGGCCAAAAATATTATTTGCAGTGTATTTAAAATAATCTGCTAGAGCACATGTGTCAAACTCAAGGCCCGGGGGCCAAATCCAGCCCGCCGTAGCTTTTTATGTGGCCCTCCACAGTGTAGACTAAACACTAAGTGTGATTAAATATTATATTATCAATCATATCAATGCAGTTTTTATCTGTTTACTGCCAATTTATATCAATCAATGCCTCCAGTTTCTTGAGAATTTAGTTGATGTATGATCATAGGCCATGATTTATACAGCGAGTAAATAAACAGTCAGATTTATTATTAGTTCCTGAAGGGACTGAAAAGATGTTCAATAATATTATGTAATTTTAAGAATTCATTGACATATTAACAGTTTGTGAACAGGTTTTATCTACACATTCTGGCACAACCGGCCCTTTAAGAGCCTCCATGATCTTGATTTGGCCCAAAACGAAAATGAGTTTGACACACCTGTGCTAGAGATTAAACACCTCAGACTCAAAAATCCATATCAGTAGTGAACAGGAACGTTAGCAGGAAAAGCCCAGCCAACTGGCCAAATAGGTTATTTGCAAGCACAGCTTTATTGCTCGACCCAAATAAATCACAGAAAAACGCCTGCAGACTGTTTCGGCATTTTTGTTTTGTTAATGTAGACTTAATCCGATCGGTTCAATCTGAAGATGGACATGGAAAGCAGAGTTGCTAAGTTCCTAAGGAGAGGGCAAAAAGGACTTCTTCTCTTATTACTTGTGGAAATGCCACCTCTCTAACTTCTTTCATTTTATCTGTCAAGGTGGCCTCAGATTTCATCTCTCTACCATCAAACCTGCAGCCTTGATTCATCTTCCCAGGTGGTTTGTTCACCACCTGGGATGAAAATATGAAATTGTTTTGTTGGAAATATCAGCAACACTGGATTTATAATGAAAACGTCGTTTGAGGAATTAAAATGTCAAGCGTTGTTAAATTGTCTATTATCCTCTCCAGGGTTTATTTTTAACCATTATGATCACGCAGCTCAAAATATCATTGTGGGTTTGGAGGGACGTTTGTGTGTGTGTGTGAAGTCTGACATTATCTGATCTGAATGCGCCTTAACCGTGTCTTTATTCAAAATATAATGCATTTAACTTCTGCATAATGTTATTGTTTCAAAAATCAGGCAAACACAATTGTGTTACCTAAACACAGAAAGAGTGAGACTTGAACATGAGCTGCTTTGAGAGTCTTTGTCTGCTTCGCTTTGTGCTGAGAACCCTGATGAGTCACAGTGATCTGAAGATATTTGAAACCATCGAGTGCCCTCAAATATGAGCAGTTAAAGGTAAATGATACTAACAGGTTGAGCAAGTTTCAAAAGTACAGTTTGCTCATTTTATGGCAAATTGCAGCAGCACCACTCCAAGGCGAACAGATGCCAGGAGATAAATAGCCCAAAAGGGATTCACTTTGTTTTGGAAATATCCCATCTGACATTTTATTTCTGCCTGGGAGCATTTGAGTTATTTTTTTAGCTGCTGCTTTGTTTCGAAAAATTGCACTTTAAAGAAAAGCACAGTATATAAAAGCCATTTGTCCTCTCTGGATTACTTGATGCATTTTAGGGAAGTCCTCGCCTTTAGTTTTCCTTTTTTCAGACAAACAGGAAAAAACAGAAATGTTCTCCGCTTACCTCCACGCAGCAGTTCCCGTCCAGGACTATATTCCCTTGGCAGTCCTTGCGGTCCTCTCCGGTGTAGTACGACAGGTTGCTGGGCCTCAAAGTGAACCAGCGTTCCTTCCAGTTTCTCCTCAGCTGCCCTTTCTTCCACAGATAACCCTGAATCCAAAACCGACGCACGCATATGACGCCACGGACATAAAGAGTGGCACAAAAGGGGGCCGCCTTTCTGCCCGCCTACCTCTTTGAGAACGTCGCCGACGATCTCCCTGTACACCTCCTCTATCGCCATGCTGATGATGCTCTTGTCGATGGCTCGGGTCATTTTCCCAGAGTTCATCATCTGGAGGAAAACCCAGACGGTGATGCCGTTCTGATGCCCCGAGTCCTGAGAGAAGAAGTCATCGAGCTCAACGCAGTTGAACTCGATGCTCATCGCCATGCATATCTTCTTCAGGAGGTACTCCACCTGAACGAAGAGGGAGAAGATCTGCTCGAGCCGCTGGCGTTTGCAACAAAAACATTTTCTTTAAAAGGAGTCTCTATGTGTGCAACTTTGATTAAAGTAGTATCTTGTTTGGGATTTAAGCTCGTTCTTGCTGAAGTTTGAAGTTTTTCTTATCGAAACCATATCAAAAAAAAAAAAAATCACTTCTTTGCCTACATTACTACTGACATACAGTGAAATGTTTCCTGACTTGCTAACTGTACTGAGCGTGTATTTAAGAATAAATAGGATGAAAGACACAAATATATAAGGCTTCGCCACACTGTTTTCTTTTCCTTTTTGCCAAACCTATATAGCAACGCTGTCACTCTCCCTGCAGCATTATTTTGGTACAGTGAAAAACAGACCAAAATAAAGCTGAATGGTGTTTTCTCACACCCCTGAGTTAAAGCAAACACGCTGAACCTGAAATTTGGGGCTTTCTCTTGGCAGCGGGTGATTTAAAAAGCATGACAGGAAACCAGAATGAGTGTTTACTTGTGAGAAGCAAGCCCACGAAAAGTTCGCCGTGTCCCCTGGTGGAAAACAGCAAAGTTTCAACCGCTGCCAACTCAGTGGCTTTCTGAAAATCCAACTTCATAATTAGGTTTGCCATGGCGATAGAGCACAGCTCGGCAGCGGCCACAAGATTTATCCACCTTCTGGTTGAACCCACCTCATCTGGTACCATGACCAACGGGTATTTGTCTTCGGAGAGAAAGTTAAAAAGGCACCACAGCCGAAAAGCGTCCCGGTCCGGCAGGACCGAGATGCTGCTTCTGTCTGGCTGGTAGTTCTTCTTCGCCGTGAGAGTCCAACAAAGCTCGTCTACGTTTTCCTTATTAAAGGAGCCTTCCACGACCTGAAGCAGCAGACAGATACAGCGATTAAAACTGTGCTAAAGCCTCTTGAAACGCCGGGAGAAATAAAAGCCGTGGCGCGTCCGTTCCACCTTATCGAGGATGTATTTGTTGAGATAGGGCATGTAACCCTGACTGGAAACTGGGCCGTCGTCGTCATCCCTGAAGTGCTCCTCCAAAGCCACGGGGTCATGGGGGATGCTCAGGACTGTGCAAAGGTTGTGAGACAGAACCTGAAACATTAAAGAGAAAAAAAAAACTTTTCATGAAACAGGAAATAAACAAAACAAAGATAAGATCGATCCAGATCTCTGGAGACGGACAGAAACAAGCTCGCAAGATGCTGTAACGATTAAAGAAAATACATGAATATTTACGGCATGAAAGATTTTTGAACTGTCCATTTTGAGAAATGCTAGTCCAATACTAAGAACAACATCTTCTTCTAAGAGTAAGATTAGGATGTAACTTCAGCTACATCCTAATCTTCAAAATCACTGGCTAAAGCAGAAAAAATGAACATTTTCTGCAGACTGTTGTACAAACATCATGAATAGCGCCTGCTGTTTCCTAATCTAAGTACTTTTGAGCAGCTTGGTGCCAAATTCCCTTTTTCAGTGCCTATTTTGAGGCAAGTTCTGATACTCAGATCCCAGGCCTGTTGGTGTAACTTTCAGACATTTAATACCTTTTCAACTTAAGCGAAAAACTACAAATGCGATGTTCTGCATCATAAGTATGATTTCAGCATACTAAAAGTTTTCAAAACTGGTTTTCTGTTCAGATTCTGAGACGAACACATTGCTGCCTTGAACTTCATCCACAGATCACTTGATAAAGCTGAGATAAAGCGTGTTTTGCTACTTTTATTTCGTTGTAGGAAGTCTTTTCCCTTCAATCGATTTCTGCATCCTTTTACTAGATGCGATGTTGTTCATGTTTCAGATTGATAACCAGGCAGGAAAGTCTTAAGACGACGTTACAGATGTTTGTCTTTTTTGCACTCATCGTCAGATTGCAAAACAGTAAAAAAATAAATAAATAAAAAACTGCAAGGAAATCAAGAAAATAGTGCATGGAAAGACATTAGATTTGGCTTTTACTGCTGACTGCCTTTCCAGTGATAGTGCAGCAAAAAGAATAAAAATCAAACATTTTTAAAGAGTAAATACAACGAGTAGGAACAGATCAATTTACCATGTTTGTTCAACATCAGCTACATTATGTTTCTCAAAGAAGCTAGTTAAATAAGACAAATGTGAAATTTTTCTGCTCAGGTAAGTATCTGTGAACTTTGGTGCCATGTGTGACTCTGCTGTGCGGTTGATTGGCAGTATAACACACTTTTGCTTTTTCTAAAGGTATTTTTTCCCTTTATGTCCCGAAAAAAAAGCTGATATTGATTAATTATGTTTGTTTCGTGCATTACAGGTCATTTAATATTGAGATGCAGCAATGTAAGAGATGTGACTTATACTTTAACCCTCTGATAGCCTGTAACAGACTACTAATGCAAAACATGCATTTATACAATGCTTGTTTTGCATTTTTAACTGCTATTATGTAAGAGAATATGCAGGAAGCTATGAACATGGTTAGTACTTCTGTGCTGCTGCAATATAGTTTAGTTTTAACCCTTTGAAATCCGTGGGGTTTTATTTTGAAGGCTAGACTCTTCACCTACTATCACGTTGATAGTTTTCTGCTTCAGATTTTCGATCATTTCTTTTTCTTTCGGTCTGTGAAATGGAAATGGAGCTTTAACAAAGACAGATCAGACAGAGAGTTTTAATGGCGGTGAGCATATCAGATCACCGCCGATGCGTCGCTCTGAGCAATTCCAAGTTTCACGCAGTGTTTTATGAGTCTTTAAACACGCCCACAAACTCACACAATCCTCAATAAACTTTGAAAAGTCAGAACCAATGAGTATTAAAACTCTATTCTGTCTGATCATGCAACATAAACAGCTCCTTGAGGAGTTTCCTCTTTGCATACGTCGTCTAATTGATTGAACTGCAATTAAACAGTGAGTGTTATACTATTTGCTGTGGCTACTTATTTTGCACCGAGTTTTGATGATTTGCCAATGCTTAGCTCTCCTGCTAATATTTTTGAAGTTTTCTTACAAATCTATTTCTAAATTATATACTTTTACTAAAACTTTTCTTCAGTTGGGACTTCTAATGATTTGTCCAGTCATCATAAAATGCACAAAATGAGGTTGACTTCTGAGTTAGCATTGATCTCACTTCTTTCTTTTATTGGTATTCTTTTTCCTAAGAGCATCAAGAAGTCATTTTTTACTTTTAGATGAGCTTGCATTGATCTATCGGTTCTGTCAGTAAATAAAAAACCCAGCCAATCAATAAGTTCGACTTAAAATTAACTTGTCAAATGGCAAATCAAAGATAAAGGATGCCATCTGGAAATAAATCAACACAGGCGGAAACTTTCATTTTCATCTCTAAAATACTGGTATGTGGAATTAAACGTGGAGATTCAAATGCATTTTCCATGAACCGGAACAATGCAAGACGTTTCAAGAAAATGCCAGATTAACATGTGTTTGTTCATGTTAATCTGGCTTAAAGCTTTAGCAAATTTTCAGATGATACTCCTTCATGTTTTGGACAAAATATTATTCAACACCCGCAGAAGTGAAATTCAGCATAAAGCTCATGTAATGGCACTTCACGCTAAACAGAGTTTGCTCTTTGATGCAAGCAGGGCCAACAAAAGGGCAGTTTTGTTTATGATAACACGTTTGAAAAGTTCATGAACTGACAGCAGTATTGTTGTGTGCTCTTATTAACATGTTCGTTAAAACCCCTCAAATCCAATGTGTGCTTAACAGTTTTGTCAGTGGTAATAACACGCATCTTGTCGTGTTGCACCGTGTGTGTGACACTCGATGCGTGCACTTCCCTTGGTGGTACAGCACTGGTCTGCTTTCTGAGCAGTGTTTCCTGTGGCAGCGTGCAGAAAAGGGATGAACCAAGGCTGAAAATGAGATCATGGCTCTAATTTTGTTCAGAGGTGCAATCTAAGCCGTTGTAGCCTCACGAAAAGTGAAATCAACAAAAGGAAAGTGACGGACTCTTAGCAGATTTTGCACCAAAACGAAGAGTGAAGGGAGGAAACACTTCTAATTTGACCTGTTTATATCAGATTAATGGGGAGTTGCCACTATTACGCTTCTATTCAAGCGCAGCTTTTTCCTCTTTTGTTTTATTTCTGTCGCCGAGGGAGTGCAACATCTTGAGACATCTGCTGCATGATATCAGGCACCTAGTTTCTGCGTGCAGAGCCATAACCACATCCTGTCTCCAGTCTCCAGTTCTCTACAGCATCTGTTCACTTTTGAGGCCACAGCATGCAAAGTGCTCGCCTCCACACAGAACGTGGTGCCTGTACGCAGGCTGCATGGTGCCGACGATGGAGGGGTGGAGGTGGGATAAGCCGAGTCATGAGGCTGTGACTCGCTGTGAGCCCGGAGCTCATGGGCAGCGTTGCAGAAACGTGGAGGTCGGCTGGAAAACAGAGCCTGAGCCACGCTAAGAAAAAGTGACATAACAATGAGATCAACAAAAAAAAAAAAAAAGAGAGAGAGAGAGACAAAGAAGCACAGTGGTTTTATTGAAGCCCTACAAGCGAGACGCAACAATCGCCAGCATGTTTCCACTTTGTCCTTGCCCTCACATGCAACAATGTCCTGTTTGACGTACATGCTGGGAACACACTCCATTCAACGAGGCTGCTCTCCAGTGCCAGAGGTCCCTTTGCACTGCAAGATGGCACATTGAGGCCCAAGCGTTGATGATGACGGCTCCCATTCACATGCAGACAGAGCAAACTCGTGCTGCCCGTCTGCCTGCCACACAGAGGTGCATATTGTGCCTCCTTCTCAGCACGAAGCATTTCACTGGAAATATAAGGAACAAAATCGTTCCTCGTTGCCCGCAGTTTAAAAGTAAAGCTGCTTTGCACAGGAAATGTGATGGTAATCTGACAGTTCGCTCTCATTTCCTGAAGTACACAGCTGAACACATTCTGGGTAAACAGCAAGCATTTGTCAAAATTCGCTTGTAACTAACAAACTTTTATCTGCTGGAAGTGAACCCCTCGTAGGAAATGAAGCAACATCACCATGTCTGTCCATCCTCACCTCAGACACAAAAAGATTCACTTTGTTTCCCTCCCTCCCTCCCCCAGCCCCCCAACGTCAAGTTAGAGGACCCTCCACTCACCTTCAGCTGAGACTTGGACACCTTCCCACTCTTCTCTAGATCCAGGGCAGTGAAACCGTACCATATGGACTTGAGTAGCTCAGAGCGCAGGTCCATTTCTGCAGCGCCGTTATTTTTCTGATTTCCTCCTCTGCGCGTCTGCCTTCTTCTTCCCTCTGCTGTTGACACGGGGCCCCTGGGTGACAGGCAGACACGCACTCTGTCGCTGCTGCTGCTGCTGCGTGGCTTTGCAAGCCTGCGGGCAGCGACACCTGCTGGACATCCACGGGACGGACACGGAGGGTTCTGTCTTGACTTGACAGGGAGGGAGAAAAAAAAAGGTTTTAAATAGAGACAACGTGGTTTAAAACTAATTCTACACACTGGTAATCAATTTTCTTTATTTAGAAAAGGTAAAATGTTGACAAGTAATAATTTACCAAATCCTAATCAAAGCTGAGGTAGGTATATAGCTGCATGTAAAATGAAAACATGTTGTTTGTGTCTGTTTATGCTGTTCCCTATTGTCGTGTCCGCTGTTTGTATCTCATTTGATTGGGGTTTTGGGGATTTATATTTCATTATATTATGTTGGCACAAAGAACGTGCTGTATGTCATGAGATTATACATTTCAGATTTGATTTATGTCATTATTTTCTGTTTTGTTGATTGTAAGCCGTTTTAGCAAGCTTCCCCTGCATTTGTCTTCATTCACTTTCCCATTAGCTCTGCCTCAGGTAAAACAGAGGGAAAAAAATATATATTTTTTTATTTTTTTTATTTTTTTAAGATTTTCTGACTTTGTATTTGTTTTCCTTTCAGTTTTTTTTTTCTTTTTCATGTTTAAATTTTACAAATTTTCTTCTATATAATCGTCATCTAATTGCCTCTGGGTAGAAATGTCATATGATCTAAAGTTGTCTGCTGGATGCAGTGATGAAAACTCTTAAGTCCAAAGCCTACATTGTTTTGCTGTTGTTTAGCAAACAGGTATATCAGGAAGAATTGGCCTCTTTAAAATAATACAGAATACTAGATCTATCTATCTATCTATCTATCTATCTATCTATCTATCTATCTATCTATCTATCTATCTATCTATCTATCTATCTATCTATCTATCTATCTATCTATCTATCTATCTATCTATCTATCTATCTATCTATCTATCTATCTATCTATCTATCTATCTATCTATCTATCTATCTATCATCTATCGAGACGGGTCTCGCGGCAAATAAACTAGTCACGTGGTAAAACAACCTTATCGTCGTTACCATGGAGTTGTTTATGAAGACCCGATGCTTATTGGTTGCCCTTTGTTCGGTTGCCAAGTCCCTCACAGCCATTGGTCAATTTGGGATCTGCTTTTAACCAATGACGAAGCGCGCTTTTTGAAAACTGTTTATGGTGCAGGAAGTTGACAGGCCTTTCTCACAGCTAGAAAGAACCGAACGAAGGAGCTTTGAATCAGCACGAAACGTCTTAAACCAAACCAAATTGGAGTAAGGAATAAGCTGTCTTTGAAAGAGTTTATTTCATTTTTCGAACGCCTCATAAAGGACCATATGGCTTTTAGCTGTAAAGCTGAAAGCAGCAGCAGCAGCAGCTAGCTGTGTAGCGTGCGCTTTAAACGTAGCTTTCTGTTTGGGTCAAAGCTAACTTCTTTGTTTGCTAATATTTTAGCTGGCTCTTCACAACACGCTTTAATGTTTGCCCTGTCGGGTATATTTGTTTATCTTTGAAAAACATTACAAGTATATCAATATTAGCAGTTTACATGTCTTTCTTTTCTTTGTTTTCCTTGTTGGTTATCGTTGACAGTTTCGTACTCCCTGCCTTTAAAGGCGTGTTCGGTTATTTGTGCTTTACTGCTCAAATGTTTTAATCTGTTTCCCTTCTTTTAGCCCCTCAGATCTTGAGATTGTCTTTTTACCCCGATCAGCATCATGAGTTCTACTCCAGTCCTTCGCCAACAAAGTCAGAAACAAATCCGCAGTGATTTCCGAAGGTAAGATATTTATATAATTCACTTTTTCCCTCCTAACATTTTGTATGGGACTCATCCAAAACACCTTTTCTTGTCATGCATACGACTATGCATTTCAAAGGTGATTGATATGCAGCAGAAAGTTGATTTTCTGAAAATTTGCACTTTGGTTGAGTGTTAGTAGACGTCTTTCTTCAAAGTTGTT
The DNA here is from genome assembly GCA_911649635.1 of Poeciliopsis gracilis. Lineage (NCBI taxonomy): Eukaryota > Metazoa > Chordata > Actinopteri > Cyprinodontiformes > Poeciliidae > Poeciliopsis > Poeciliopsis gracilis. The sequence goes on along the minus strand of CAJVRI010001220.1, from coordinate 12,231,260 downwards.
ACAGAACATAATCAGATTAAAATGGCTGCTGTCCATATATGTTGGAATATTTTTTTTAAATCCTTGTCTGGTTGTAGTTTTACACTTTAATACTCAACAGTAACAGACAGACTAGAAATTAATAATGCACTGCAAGGGTATACATGTACCTTCGACCTTTTCATGGAATTATGTTGCATTGCAATCGACTTCAATGTATTTTATATCAATTTTATGCAATAGGCCATCATAAAGTAGTTTGCAGCTGGGAAATGTTAAGCTTGCGCCCATGTTTTTTTTTGTTGTTGTTTTACAATAAAAAAATATGAAAAGTGTATCTTTCAATACTATTCATATCACTAGTCGAGCCCGATACCCTGAAATAAAATCCATTGCAACTAATTGCCTTCAAAATGGACTGAATCAGCAAGATGAGTCTTGTCCCTTCTAATCCAATATGATATAAATGTATCTGTTCTGTTAAGGTCTTAGAGTAGGAATCTCAAACGCCAGTCTTTGAAAGCTAGACTCTTTCCACTTTTAGATGTGCCTTGCTCTTTCACACCTAAATCAGATGGCAAGGCTGCTTTTTTTGGCATGCAATCAAACTATACAGACGTCTGCTACTCTGTTCATATTTATTCACACCATGTGTGTTGAAGCAGAGGTGCAATTTAGTAAGTGCAACGTTTTATTTCCAACTCTTTTCCCACACAGAATGAAGAGCGAACACAACATTCAGCAGCCAGAGCCAAAGCTTTCCGAAGTGATGTCTTTGCTTCACCTTTCAAAGAAAGGTGTTGAAAACAAAGATCCTGGAGAAGCTGGTCAAAAGCCTTCTTTGCAGCCAGGTGGGAGCCGGCTCCCCGTGCTCGCAAAGTCCCTAAAGCTCCAGGCCCCCGCTGTATTCAAGGAATCCCACAGCAAGTGGGAAGAGAAGCCGTTTGCTGTAAGTTTCTCAATTCAACACGTTTTCATTCTTGTCATCATTGTTGTTTTAATTTTGGGGGGGTTTTTTGTGTTTTTTTTTTTTTTGTCTTGCAGGGTAAAACAAAGAAGAAGGCATGCACTCGGCCTGTACCGTTTAACTTCTCGCAGCGGAGAACCACAAGAAGAGGAACTGAGAACTCTGAATCTTTAACGGCCCCTCAATCAAGGACTCAGGGGAATCGGCCTGAACACAGTTCATTCAAAACTCACAGTAAACGTCAAGATTTGGTTAAAAATTCCGGGAAGTCCGTTGGGAAGATGGTAGTAAATGCAACTCACATTTCAAGGTTGCCCACATTTCAGCCCAGCCTAAAATTAAAGACTTCAGCCCATTTGAAAGATCCTACATCCACATCTGGTAAGATGGCGAATCAAAATGTAAGTATCACGTCATGCCAAGCTCATCTTCATCCAGAGGTCACCTTGGACGTGCCAAAGACTTCAGCTGCTCATCGGACTGTGCCACTGACCACACAGGCCAGTTGTTCAAATCCTTTAAAAGGTGATTGTTTCCTTCACTCTGATTTTTTATTTTTTTTAACGTAAATTTTCATTTAAAACTGCTACATTTAATTTGATGTATTACACAACTTACTATTGTTTTGTAGATGGGTGAATTCACTGTTTTCAATTTCTTTATATCACCACTGTCAATAAGAAAACAGTCTTCTAGATCTATGGCAGGCTTTTTATGCTCTAGATGACGTTTTTCTTACTTGTTTCTTATATTTTGTCAGTTGTGCAAAATCGTTGCTTTTTATTTCAGAAAAAAGTGAGAACTGCCAACCAGACCACGCGGGTTTGCTGAATATCCTTCGGAACGAGGGCGTGGGCCAAGCAGGTCAACCAGTTGTTACTCCAAAACACTCCACACAATACAACTACCTAGTGAGTTGGCTTTTATCTCAGAAAGATATTATTGCTTTTGCTGCATCTTTGATCCTAGTCCTGAATATTTCCATCTGAATTTTGTGGTTGGTGCTCAGAAATTTGAAACGCTGCGCATTTTTATGATTCTTCTTGTTTGCAGCCTCAGCGAGTGTCTGTTAAGAAGACTCAACAAAAAGAGGGAGCATTCGCAGGTCAGAACTGACGCAACAATGAAGCAACATAGAAACAATAAAGTGTTTTTTTATTTTATATTTTTTAATGATTTAAGTTCTGGGGTCTCTTTTTCTTCATTTTGCTTGGAAACCAGTTTGAATTGCACTGCTATTGAATCCTCATGGAGTCTGATCAGTGCCACTAAACAGACCAGATGTTTTCCATAGTCGGATATTTGGTGGTTTAGAGTTTATAAAGAAAATCTAGTCAGTTGGATTACAATTTAAGTTATTTTGGTTATTCAACTCAAAAAGTGAAACTGGTGCTCTGTGAATTTTTCGGGCAAAATGTGAGATATTGGGTCTGTATTTTGCTGATTTTGATGGTTGGGTCATATACCTGAAGTAATAAAAACATATTCAGAACAAGATGGAAGGTTGACGAAATATTTATCACTCTAATGTAATGTCATGGCCTACAGATTGAAGGGGAAGACGTGCAGAAAGTAATTGACAACACCTGCCCACTCTGCCAGAAATATTAATGCTTGCTGTCAATCAGCAGATGCAGCGCACACTGTTGATTTTGTTGCCGTTTAGCAGGAGATGAGGATTGCTGCAGAAATATTTAAGTAAACGAGTACTAAATATTAAATTGGAAAAAAAATAAATAAAAATTAAAGCAAGTAATTAAAATTAATGCAATACATAAACTGTATGATGCCATTTTTCAAACCAAAAGCTAAAGATGGTAATGGCTTCTAGCTGAAAAGCAACTCTAAAATTCTTCCAAGTAACTCTGAACATCGTAGACTAATACTTAAAACAAAACTCAACCCTAAAAACAGTGCTAAAAGCTATTTGCGTTTGTCGCCGGTGCTCAGTGATTCGTCATAGATCTCTAGTCTAAGTTTAACATTAGAAGAAAAAGGACACGGTGTTTAAATTTTGGGGTTTCATACATTTTGTTTGGATCTGGGTCTTCAAATCCTTTCCTCCCGGGTCAGTGTCCTGCAGTTGGCATTTCTTTTCGTTTCTCAGGACCGGTGAGGTCGGTGGCGTTCTCGCCCGACGCCGCTGCTCTGTGGAGCATCCTTCAGAACGAGGGCGTGAAGGATGCCATGTCCAGAAATTCAGTGTGTCCACCCGGCAGAGGCACTTCAATCTACACTGTATGAACACAATAAACTTCATATCATCACTGCTCATTCTCATTCCTGTTGTAATTTAACTCCAGGTTCTTTGATTTTTTTTTTTTTTTTTTTGATCATTTGCCTTATTTCATTCTTTAAAACAAAAGTTTCTTTGTTCCCATTTTTAGGCTCAACGAGTGCCTGTTAAGAAAAGTTGTCCAGATTCAACCAGTTGTACTGTTGGTAAGATGCAGCATTGTTATGTTAATGCTCCCTTACTATCGGTTTGTCCTGTTCAGCCTGACGTGGCTGAGTTTTCTACTTTCTCCTCAGCAGCGACATTCAAAGAGACCGCAAAGACAAAGTGGACTCCACGGAGAGTCTGCAACACCAAATATCAGCCCATGTCTGCCATGGTCTGTACGCACATCGCTCGCAGCGTCGGTCTGGTTGTGTTTCAGGAAGCTTCGCCTCACCGTGCTGATGCTTCTGTTTTCAGAAATGGTATCCGTCTTCATGCAGCACCGTTGGACAAGCAAGCTGCAAAAGGAACATTCATCCATGTCAGGAGGTAAAGCGGTCAAATTAATCCTACATACTGTATGAAGCTCCTGCAGCATTCAGGATGAGCATAGGTTGACATAATTGATTTTAGATGAATTGTCTCATAAAAGTTTGGAGCAGTTGGATTCTTTATCAGTACAATTAAAAAAATAAAAGCGATTTCTGATATTGGTTGTCAAACTTTGGATAATGCGACCGCATAAATCTAGAAATATTTTATTAGAACTTTTGACATTTTGAAAACTACAAATGATTACAGTTTTCATTAAAAAATTTAACTGGGAGATTTTCTGATTTTTTTTTTTTTTTTTTTTTTTCCCACAAATCACTCCTTGAATTTTCATAGTTCAAGGAGTGAACACTTAAGATGTTAAGCCTAACATCTTAAGTGTTTTATAGCTGTTTATTTTAACACTGAATTGAAGGGATGATTAAAATAAAATACAGCTTTGTAAATTAATTTAAAAAAAAAATGGTTACCAAAGAAATTTTACCAAATTAGTAACTAGTATGATTGAAATCTGAGATTTTATTTTCAAGCCATGTTGCTCAGCACTAATGAAAATAAGCACACAGTGTGAGACTAAGTTCATCTGACTGTTTGTTGGCAGGAAGTTGTCCAGAAGTTATTTGATGATCCAGAAGACGACCAGATCACAACTGGGACAGACAGTAATCCCTCAGCAAAATCAGAGCAGAGCTCAGTTCCATCCTCCTCTGTATGAAATTTATTTCACATTCAAAGCCGACATTCTGCGCACTTCAATCAAAGGTTTAACTCTTTTTGTTTTCGCTTCTTCAGAATGAACCCCCCAGAGAGAAGAAGGCAGAGACAGGGAGGCGTAACAGTGACGACGACGACGACGAGGATGTGGAGAAGATGAAGACTTTCCTCTACGCTCCACCGAGAGAGTCTGTCATTTTTTTCTCGACTGGTAAAAAGTTGATCAGAGCCCTGCGGTTTGAGAACCAGGAAGCGTCGGCCCAGCGGGATCAAGTTCTATCAGAACAGAAGAAGTTCACATCCGCACAGAGCGACGTGTCAGAGCCGGCTCACCGGAGCAACACTGTCGTGCAGCGACTGCGCAGTGGTACCACTAACCCTCCATTCATCTCATAATCACTCATAATGCCTACTGTTGAGTTTAATCCATTTTTTCTCTTTTTTTCTTTTTTCTTTTTTTACAATCTGATAGATTTTGTCTCTCAGAAGCCTTGCTATCTGAATCCTGCAGTGGCCATGTTGCGAAAGCGTTATCCTCCTCTGGAGGAGTTGCGAAATGACGAGGAGGTCGCGACCTACACCTCGGTGTCTGTCTCAGGTGCTTCTGAGTTTGTGCATCCTCGCTGCGGGAACCCGTTGGCCTCCATTTTGCACTTTGAGGAGTCAATGGTGAGCATATGACTGAAAGGGTGACTGTTTAAACTGTGTTTACTACCACTTTTGGTGGTAAAGTAAAGTAGTAAAGTCTCCTGAGATTGAGGTAAGAAAAAATAAAATAAATCCTTTTTTTTTTTTCAATGTTTTCTTTTTGTTTTTATAGACATTTGTCCCGATTGACTCGCAGCACAAGGGATGACCTGCCTTCTGACAACAATGTGAAAACTTGGCAACACTGTCTACAGCTATTTGGTTTTTGGATGATTTTATTGGTGTTATTAAAGCTAATAAAAATTTGTTCTGGCATTTTCTGGTGACCATTACTAATAAATTGTTAAATATATGTATGAACTTTATAATAAAATAGATTTGTTACATTTGGAACATGGATTTGTCCATCCCTTTGTTGATTCGCTCACTTGGATTCAACTGATGGTTAAAAATATCATTTACATGACAGAAAACACCAATTTTATCCTCCTTTCTTTTTACAACTAAAACCATAAAAGTTAGAGAATTAGACATTCACTCTCATGTAGTGAATTTCTCTTTCTGCCCTTATGAACTTTGATGATTACATGATCAGTTCACAGATTGTCAATAGGTCGGGCAGGGTTCAAACCTTTTGAACAGATCTCGGTTCCATCACGTTACATACAGCGTCATGAGCTGAATCCTGATGGACAGACATTCAGTTAGAAACCAAACATCCTTGATATGTTTGCAAACTCGAGTAATTTATGTTCACCACTTGGAGGATTTGAATATTTTATCTGACATGTTTTAGAAGTTTCAGACTGCGCTGATATCTACTTCTTTTTCTTTCCAAACTAAAAGTAAGGGTTTTGCTTGTAAAGAGTTTAAAAATTTTTTGTTGAATTTGTTGGTGTTAGCCTAAAACATCTTCATAAACTACAGAACATATCACTAGAATAAAAGGTTTATTTCTCAATGTCTTAATGGAAGAATTTTACTTTTGAACCATTCAATTTATTTATATAACGACTGACAACAAACGTGATCTGAAGCCGTTCTGCAAAAGAAAAGTCCCGTTTATATCCATATCCACAGAATCCATTTTTATCCATGTCCGGTTTGTCTCTGTATTAAGACACTGATGCTGCAATAATCCCTCATTCTGAGCAAGCATATGGCGACAGTGGAGAGGCACCATTTCCCTTTGAATTGAAACTGGGCTCAGTGGGAGGAGACATCTGGTAGTTCAAAGCAGTGGTGCTCTGAACTGGCATAAAATACTGCTATTGACAATCATTTGAAATAATTGCTTTTAAATCCATTAAACCGTGAAGTCACAGTCAGTTCTAAGAGATGAACAAAAGCTTATTTGTTTGTTTAGTCAGGAAGAAAAGTGAAGGCATTTGTCCACGGAAGACCACGTGGGAAAGACGTTCATTTTTTTTTTTTTTTACATGTCAGAAATCCGCTTTGAGACCTCGATTAAATACCGAAACTGTTTGCCATACAAAAGGCCGTGAAGGTAATGACGTAGCTCAACAGCTGGCACGCTAATTTCCGGCGGTTAAATCCAAGAAGGATCAAAAGAAGTAAAGCTAAGAAAATAGCAAGTAAGTGGAAAAAAAGATGCGGCTGTCACGAAAGGGTTTCTGAACTTTGCGTCATATGTTAGAAGAAATTGAACATTTCGAATTAGTTTGGAGTCTCTTTTTCTTAATTTGTTTTGTTTAGAGGGGTAAAAGGATAAACGTCTTTAACGTTTAAAACCGACAAAAAAAAAAAAACTGACAAAAAATAAAAATAAAAAATGAAACTGTTCTTTAATTTTTGTCAAGCCACTTATATTTATCACTGGAATATTTATGCATGGGGAAGAAAAGTATCTGACTTCACTGGATCGTGACTACTTCTCTTTTTTTTGTTTTGCAATTTGTGAGATATGTAAACATGAAAGTCAGGATGAAGGCTTCCAACACTGCCTTCATCCTGACTTGTATGCTGCTCTGACTTCCTGGTAATCAATCAAACTCACTTTAGGTGTTCGTCAATTATTGGACATTTCATTGTTGTTAGTTTTTTCTTTCTTTTTTTTTATTTAAGTAAATCTTATCTAATCCCATACAATGTATATATATATTAAGGCCTCCTGCCTCTGGTAATATTACATGAGGCACAAAAAAACAAAAACAAAAAAATCGATGAGTTATTTTGGGCACTTTTGTAGTTTGTGGTGTTTTTTTTATTCTTGTCTGTTGTCATTTTACTTCATCACAACATCAGCGTGGCCCATCGAAACCCAAGATGACTGCTTTTTGAATCAGTTTTATCTGCTGGCGCGTTTCAGATTACAGGTTAAGTCGGTGGCTACACTTGCACAAAAAAATATTTTTAACTCTCGCCACAAGATAGCATAAGCATGCCCAGTGACAATCTTTGAAAACCTATTTTCAACTATGAAAGATTATTTTTTTCATGCGTTTTCATTAACTCTCTTCATTAAAAGAATAGATATTGGCTGTGTGGATTTTGAGCCCCTGCTGCCAAAAAGTGATATTAATTTTGATAAAGCATGGTGAAGACAAAGAAATATTGGGTCATGCTGATGAGGGAAGGATGGGGAGAGTAAAAAACTTCTACATTGTCATACTAAACCACAACGCTGCTGCAATTCATAACAGCATCCAGTACTAAGCAGTGTCTCTTGTAGATCCCTGGACATCAGCATCATTCCAGTCAATGACCAGGGTTTAGTACAAGAGTAGCCATCTTGCAATCCAGTCGCTGATTGGCTGAGTGTGACTCTATTGCCAAGTGCTGGAGTGGTCTGCATGACTAGAAAAGCACTGTATAAATTCAATCCAACAATCACTGTTGTTGTCACTCCTTTGTTCCTGTTTGGCAATCCGCAGCCGTGTCAAGGGAGTAAACTCTCACACACTCAGTGTTGAACACTTTGCAGCTCTTCAGGGCTGAACTTCCCTCCATCCAGCAGTTGTGGGGGTCAGGAACAGGGCAAGCTCGCATCTTTGCAGAACTCGCACATCCTGGAAATAAACTGCTAAATTTTTTACCTTGAAGTCAGGGCAGCTCACTGTTATGTGAAAAAACCAATTAAATCTCTCTCTTTTTTTTCTTTTTCTTTTTTTGAGAGCAAAGTGAAACCAAAGTCAAATTTCTTGTTTGCGTGGACAAACTTGGCTCATAAAGCTGATTCTGATTCAAATGTGCTGGAAGCTAAAATATGTCAAGCCAGTCATCCGCCTTTATGCTGATCCGACGAATTACTGAACCTTTTCTGATGTCATCAACTTAAATACCCAGCAAACAGAATCGATCGCTTTCTTCCTTTAGCGTGTGTTTTATGAGATCCTGCAATAATAATTCCCATTTCATTACTCATTTTTGTTTTTCCATTTATAAGAGAGAGAGAGAGAGAAAAAATCAGTGTCTGAATGGTATCCACAATTTCTTTAGACTGGAGTGTGAATGGAAAATACCTCATGATGAAGTGCATTATTGCACTGTGATTTATGCCTCTGTGTGTGTAGCTGCCCTCTGTGGTCCTGCTTATATTTAGTTTGGCTGTATGAGTGAGTAAGTGGTGAAGGTCTCAGAGGGAGGGGCGAGAATAGAACTGCTATTCTATAAAGCCTGAGCCGTCTCTCGTGATTCCCCTGAGAAGCAAGAGAGTTTAAGAAGAACTATTCAGGTTTTTTTTTTTTTCTTCTTCTCATCCTGTCACCGCTTCTCCTAGTACAGCCGTCGTTCTGTAAAACTTGTCCATGGAGCTTCAGTCCGCCACGGATCCCACAAAGATGGGCGTTGGTCGCTCCATAGCTGTGCTGACGTCAGGAGGAGATGCTCAAGGTGAGAGGCAAAATGCTTACGGTTTTATTTTCACCTTTGTAACGACCTATAAAACACAAAATTAGTACAGAGTAACTCAAACAGCCTATATATTCCTTCATATTGTGCGTGAGAGGAAATCTGAAACGAAGTTTCTTGTTTTGGGAGGCAAATTATTAGAGCTGGGAATCTTAAGATAATGTTGTGCAATTTTTAACAAATGACTGATTTAGCTGCAAAACTTGCTTGAAAACATGAATTTTGATAAACGGTTACATCACTCCGTCCTCATTGTTGAAAGTGTCATTTTCATAGATTATTCTATCCCGACGTTTTAAATTGAAATCGTAAAACGAGCTGCTGCATTAACTTGCGTTTAATTTGGATTATTTTCCTTCCACGTCTGCCTAAAACTCACTCAACTGCCTGGTGCTTTATTGTCCCTGCATTCCTCACCACCCATCAGTCTTTTTTTTGTGTTGATTCGCCTGCTTTGGCCCAAATCGGTTTAGTTTTCGCTCCTTTGGGGCTAATTTTAGTGATGTTGACCTTTTTCTGGTATGGAGAAAAGAAACGCCCACTGATCCTTCAGCTGCTGTCTGCTGAAACAAGAGCCGCCGCATGCCGCATTGCTTGCCACAACACAAACTCTCACAGTGGCCTTTAAGCGCCACAACATCCAAGGGACGGAAGCCGCACATGACTTGGAGTCCCCTGAACCCTGCTCCTGTTCTTTGATCTAAGGCTCTATTTTTGTCTCTTGCGGTGCCGAGATGAAGGTTAACTCGCATAAAAGGTCAAGGTCAGGCTGAGACTCTGCATCGTTTAGCTTGAGGGAGAATCAGTGCTGTGAATTGAGCAAGCATCACAGACGAAACTGTTTGTGGCCCTCAGGTATGAACGCTGCGGTGAGAGCCACAGTCAGAGTGGGTCTCTACACCGGAGCCAAAGTCTTCTTTGTTCATGAGGTATGCACTTTCTAGTTATCATGTGTCAAACAAACACTGAGGTGTGTGTGTGTTTTCTACATAACAAAAAAATAACAGTTTCAGTGGGATGCAGGGTTACCAAGGCCTGGTGGATGGAGGGGATTATATTCGGCCAGCAACATGGGAGAGCGTGTCCATGATGCTTCAGCTGGTGAGTGACACGCACCTGTGTGACTTTATGCAAAGTCACACAGGTCGATGTTTGCATAGTCAGTCAAAAAGAGCTGAAGGTGTATTCCCTTAAAGGGCCAGCATACATTAATGAGTACACAGGTTGAAGTGTGGTCTGAAAAACTCTGGACTTCCATTTAAGATCAATATAATTTTATTTCTGATAAGCGCTTAGCATTGGAACTAGAAGAAATTTTAAATGTCCAAAATAAATGTACAAAACAACTGAATCAATAAATAAAATAGATACTAAAGTCTCTGCAAACAAAATCGCCCGTATAAAAAGAAGCTGCTTGAGTCAGGCTTGTCCAATTCATCTGCCTGTCCATCCAAATTCACTGTGTGTTTTAGTGGTCATAAAAGTCACGCTATGGATCAAAATGCCATTTTACATTGCAGTTTGTGGAGAATCAGTAATGACCAATACATTCTGACTCAGGTTAATCCCACTTATTGTCTGTTGTTGGCATTCACTCCACTTCTGTGTTACATTAACAAGCTAAGTTCACTGTGCTTCACAAAAACCATTTGTAAAGCATGGCGGTGGTAGAGTGATGATATGGGTTTGTTGCACAGTCTTAGGACCTAAGCAATTCCTCTCTATATCAAACCTTTCTAAGAAATAGAGAGCCTCTCTAGTATCTTAATTTATGGTTCTAAAAGGGTTATGCAGCTGGAACAGGAGGAGGTTTGTGACTGAGTACCTGAAAAAAGCTCAGTTATCTGACCTGACCTTTTAGCTGCTCCAGCTGAGAGGCTTTTGAACTTGATACTCGGATTCGGTGCGTCTGTGAAGGCCTGATGATAGTTCGCTGTTGGATGGATGTGACAAGTCACCTTCAAGCTTAAATCGTCATTGGTTCCACGTGACATCACTAGCTTTGGATTTAGGCCTTTTCCATTGCAAATGTCAACGTGAAAGTTACAATGAAGCAGGTTCTCTCTGTGTCAGGGTGGCACCGTCATCGGCAGCGCGCGCTGCAAAGACTTCAGAACCAGAGAGGGCTTTGTGAAGGCGGCCAGCAACCTGGTGAAGCTCGGGATCACCAACCTGTGTGTGATTGGAGGAGATGGCAGTCTGACTGGAGCCAACGAGTTCAGGACGGAGTGGGGCAGCCTGTTGGTTGACCTGGTCAAAGATGGTAAATAAATAAACAAGCTATAACTGGTGAGATCTGATGGGATCCATGATATCTAGACTGTCATATTTGGACAGCAGACATTAAGATCAGTGTTTTTCTTTTCTTAAGGGAAGATTACACAGGAGGAAGCCAAGAAGTCGTCCCACTTGAACATCGTCGGCATGGTTGGCTCGATCGACAACGACTTCTGCGGCACTGACATGACCATTGGCACTGACTCGGCCCTCCATCGCATCATCGAGGTGGTGGACGCCATCGCTACCACTGCGCAGAGGTCAGACAGGATTGTGCAACTTTGCGTTTTTTTTAAGAAGCGAGAACCGGAAAACACAAATTTAAACAGTAAACGGTGCTGTTTTTTTTGTTTTTTTTTTTTAAGTATTTTAGAAGTTTCTCTTGTTTTGATTTTTTTTCATCACATCAAAATGTTTCAGGTCACTAAAATAAATGATAAAAAAATATATTATACAATATTTTGTCTTTATTTGCAGCCACCAGAGGACATTTATTCTGGAAGTGATGGGCAGACACTGCGGGTCAGTTTCTCGTACTTCAATTCTACATTTATGTGCGCGCCTAAAACCTAAATGGTGGTACTTTGGATTCAAGTACTTCGATCATCTTATTTACTATATTTTGGAATTTCTGGAAACTAAAGTAATAGTTTAATTCCTATTACTAAACTATTACTTTAGTTCTAGAAATAACTGATGGAACCATCAGTTATTAGAGGTTTCTTTTCTATCACCACACCACACTCCTCTTGTCATTCAAAACTGCAGTAATATTGTCCAAAGCGTATTTATTGTTTTGATGCTTCCTTGTTTGTTTTATGTGCAATGGAGACCACTGCTCTGATTGTTGCCTTGGTTGGTGCGTGGCTGCAGATATCTGGCCCTGGTGTCGGCTCTGTCCTGTGGAGCCGACTGGGTTTTCATTCCAGAGATGCCACCGGATGACGGCTGGGAGAACCACTTGTGCAGGAGGCTGGCAGACGTAAGTTTCTTTATTTGCTATTGATGTCATAAAGTGCCATGCATCAGTATTCACACCCCTGGAACTGTTTTGTGTTTCATCCTGCTGCAACTACCAACTTCACTGTAATATGATAGACAAACACAAGGATATAATTGGAAAGTGGAAGAAAAATAATAAAAGTACTTTTTTTCAGAATGTGCAGGTGTCTTGTTGGTTATCTTATATCATTTAGCAAAGATCTCGGGGTTCTCGTCTGAATGTGATCATTGTGGCCGAGGGAGCGATCTCCAGAGACGGCAAAGCGATCACATCAGACCAGATCAAAAAGGTGAAGCTCCTCTCTCCTCTGCTCTGACTGTGTGACGTTACTCCAATTGCGTCTGACGCGACGTTTAAAAGGTTGCACATTCGTCCGTCTCCAGTTGGTGACTGAAAGGCTGGGCTTTGACACCCGCACCACCGTCCTCGGACACGTCCAGAGAGGGGGAACGCCGTCTGCTTTCGACAGAATCCTGGTGACTGTCTCGGATATCGGCAGGTTTACCCGTTCTCACACAAGCACGCTCGTATGAATGTTTGTGCGTCACTCAGGGCAGCAGGATGGGCGTGGAGGCGGTGATGGCGCTGCTGGAGGCCACGCCGGACACGCCTGCCTGTGTGGTCAGTCTGTCTGGGAACCAGGCGGTCAGATTGCCCCTCATGGAGTGTGTCCAAGTGGTACGCATCAGTATTTCTATCTACACCTCCTGATGATTATTCACTAACATTACGAAGAGGTATTTCTTCAGCTTTCCCGTGAACGTGTTCTTCGTCTTACAGACCAAAGATGTGACTGCTGCCATGGCTGCGGGCCGATTTGAAGACGCTGTCAAGCTCAGGGGAAAGTATGTTATCTAATGTTAATAGGATTGTGCATGAAATAGAAAAAAATACATATGAATGGAGCATTTTTTTTCCCCATAAGTTGTTCAGATGTTCTCACTTCTAATCAGTACCAAAAAAAAAAAAAAATACAGAAATGAACTTTTTCCATTTGCAGGAGTTTTGAAAACAACTGGAACACGTACAAGCAGCTGGCGCACATAAATCCTCCAGATGTGAAGGTGAGCCTCCTTTTTACTTAGTTTCGTACCAGACTCCAAATGCTACTTTTTGATTAACACAATCAAAATGAATCGTGTATATTTTTTTTGTTTATGACCAACACTTGGGCTCGTTTTCTTCATGGCAGAGCCACATCAACGTGGCCGTTTTGAACATCGGAGCTCCCTGCGCCGGGATGAACGCTGCGGTCCGAGCAGCGGTGAGGATGGGCATCATCCAGGGCCACTCCATGTTTGCTGTTCATGACGGTTTTGATGGTCTGGTTCAAGGAGAGGTACCTGTTTATTGTTAATATCTGTGCTACAGTCATTTATAAAAAAAATAAGAAAAAGGAAAGGAAAAAAATCCATCGATTTGGTTTATGAAGCACTTTTTATACAGTGAAGGGTAACACAAGGAGCGTTAGTGAACTTTAAATCGATGGAGTCATAAAAATAGCAAACAAAGCGAGTAAACAGACACACAAGACAAAAATATTGATTTTACAAGTAAGATGATTAGGAATTAAAAGAGAAATAGCCGATCAGTTATAAATGATAAAGAATTGGAAAAATGCAAGCATCTTGAATGTTAAGGAAACACTTGAGTTATTTACAATTAAACCCAAAATCATTCATATGCCTGACTGGTTTAGGTTTAAATTTTTTTCATTTTACACACGTTTCTTCTGACTGGAAATAATATTAATACCTTTGGAGCAGCCCAGCCAGAATCCTGATGTGTATTTAATAAAACTCTGTGGATGAAGCTAAAGATCAGGGTGATGGCAAGAAGGCCTTTCAACCGTAAGGACTTGGAAACCTGCAAAAAATTCATCCTCCTTTTAGCTTTATTGTCATTTGAGACGTGCCAGTTTCATTTCCTGTTTCTCTGTCAGAGATATTAATAATCTTAGGCTTAGCTATATCACAGCTTGCTGAGAATATTCATGCAAGTAGACATAAAATGTCCATTCATCTATAATCTCATGTAGATGCATGCAGGATCGTAAGAGTCATGGGATTTTCAGCGGTCCTGGGGCGAGAAGCAGAGATTGTCTACCTGTTGCAAGGCGACACAGAGACTCGCAGTTTAGATTAGCCAATTAATGGTCATCTGTTTCATTTGTTTTGAAATCTTCTGAAGTAATGGAAATAATTTCTAACACCTGGTTAGTCGCAAAACATGCATCTAGAGAGTAAAAGGCATAGATTTTGCCTTGGAAATACAGATATTTAAAGACAAAATAACAGTGGCCATGTTATAGACATAACCAAACTTATAACTTAGTGACTAGAAATACTGCATTAATGCTTCATTCTTCTTATGACAGAGATCCATGGTCGCATTTATAACAGTTTTCTTAATTTTGATATGTCCTTTAATGTCTCTTTCTGTAAGCATTTTGGGGGTTAAATATTGTTTCATATTTTATGTGCTGCTCCTTTGGAAATTAGTGTTTAAACAATGGTCATCTTGTCCGACTGCAGATTGAACCCATACATTGGAATTCGGTGACCGGCTGGACTGGAAAAGGAGGCTCCATATTGGGCACCAAGAGGTGAAAGAGTGTTACTCTAATGATGCTGTGACATTTTATTTAAGCATCTATTTATACAGATAAATATGTGTTTATTTCCCTGAAGAACTCTGCCGGGAAAGTTTTTGGAGAACGTCAGCTTGAACATTGCCAAATTCAGCATCCATGCTTTGGTTATTATTGGTGGATTTGAGGTACGTCAAAGGCTTTGTAAATGTTAGTTTATCCGTGTCTGTATATTTTTCACAAGCAATAAAGCAATAAATTTACACTTTTACCCTAATAGTAAAAAGATCTTTCTCTGGTGCAGGCCTATGTTGGCGCTCAGGAGCTGCTTCAGGCCAGAGAACAATACGAAGAGCTGTGCATACCCTTTGTGGTGATCCCCGCCACCGTCTCCAACAACGTCCCAGGCTCCGACTTCAGCATCGGCGCGGACACCGCCCTGAACACCATCACCTCCGTCAGTAGTGAAGCAGCAAAAATAGCTACATATTTGAGAACAGTCAAACAGCTTGAAACATTCCCGGTTTGCTTTCCATGCAGACCTGCGACAGAATCAAGCAGTCTGCTGCTGGAACGAAGCGCCGCGTCTTCATCGTCGAGACCATGGGTGGATACTGTGGGTACCTGGCCACCATGGCAGGCCTGGCTGCTGGGGCTGACGCCGCCTACATATATGAGGATAAATTCAGCATTAAGGACCTGACAGTAAGTTTAAATGCTTGCAGCATGAAATTGTATATCAGCTCATGCACATTGATTTTTTTAACAATATAATTAGGCTAAGGGAACATGTTTTGATCCTCTGATGTTTAAAATTGTACTACAGGCAAATGTAGTGCATCTTGTGCAGAAAATGAAGACGACTGTGAAGAGAGGTTTGATTCTCAGGTATGTTGTTTCGGCTGCAGGACAGAAGAGAGTTAAGAGACAGAAACTTGTCCAAAACTAGAATTCAGGAGCACTTTTTAGATTAGTTGTCACTGATTTTGTAAAATTATTGCCAAATCCTTCCCTTCACATATTATCCGATTAATCTAAATGTCCGTTCTTCTCCATTTGTTGAGTCCTGAGTTGTGTTTCCTTCAAATGTCTGCCTTTTCTCTCCCACCAGGAATGAAAACTGCAATGCTAACTATACCACAGACTTCCTCTATAACCTCTACTCTGAAGAAGGCAAAGGAATCTTTGACTGCCGGAAGAATGTTCTCGGACACATGCAGCAGGTCAGATAAAAATCCAAATGCAGTCGGAACATTTTCTTCTCTTTTAAGTTACGAAATGTCAATTGTCCTCTTCCAACTGCAGGGTGGCACTCCGACACCCTTTGACAGAAACTTTGGAACAAAGATGGGAGCCAAATCTATTCTCTGGCTGACTGAGAAGCTCAAGGAGAGCTACAGGAACGGTACGGCTACCTAAAACTACACCCTGTTCCAAATTGTTATGCAAGTGACATTTTTTCAGATTTTCTTAAATGGTCAATGCAAATGATGGTCAGTATGATTTTCAAGTCATGAACTATAACAGAACAAATCAAATTTTAAATCAAATCAATATAAATCAAAGCTCCCCATAAAAAACTCAAAATGCACTGTTCCAAATTATTATGCACAGCAGATTTTCTAGACATTTTATGGATTATGAAGAACGTTCTTTGAATGTGCAGCATTGAGTGGTCACATGTAGTAAAATCAAAAGCTACTTCAATCAAAAACATCTTAACAGACCGAGTTGAATGTTAACAGCTCTCTCCCCATGATTTCGGCCCAAAAAATGTCTCCACCTCCTCCTTGCTGACGTCACAGCCGTGTTGAGACGTGGTGACCAGCCACCACCAATCCACTGCTGCGTCCATCTCATGGGATGTTATTGCTTCCTGGAAAACTTTAAAGATCAGAATAAATAGAAATAAACACTTGAAATAAATTGCTCTTTGCAGTGAAGGAGTTTCGGTGATGGATTCACTATTTGACTTTGTGGGCTCTTTAGGTCGGATCTTTGCCAACACACCAGACACTGCCTGTGTCCTGGGAATGAGGAAGAGAGGACTCACCTTCCAGCCTATTGCCGATCTGAAAGATGACACAGACTTTGAGTATGCCACAACAGCTGCTAACTAAACCGACACACTCTGCTGAGCAGAGCGTCAGCCGGAATGGTGATTGATCCCTCTCCTCTCGCTTCACTGCAGGCATCGGATCCCGAAGACACAGTGGTGGCTGAAAATCAGGCCCATCATGAAGATCCTGGCCAAGTATGACATCATGCTGGACACGTCTGAGCACGTCAACATGGAGCATGTCATCAATAAGAGGGGAGGCCACTGGTATTAGAAGCAGTCAGTTTGCTTTGAAGCCGATGATTGATTTGGGGTATTTTCCCCAGTTCAATTGTCCTCTTCCAGTTAGGTGCTTTCAGATTTCAAGTCCAACCTTTGTGTTTTGTGTCTTAATAAAAGAGCCGCTGACTTTAAAATGTGAATATGTTTTTTTAATTAAATGTTGTGCTTCACACTGGTTTACCACTAATATGATGTTTAAAGTGACCAAATGAGTGGACATGTCTGTATTTGCCAATAGCCCCTTAATACTTGTAAAAGTTAACCTCAGTAGTCACAGTTTAAATTTTGTAAAGAAAAACATGCTGCGTCACAGTCGAGGCTGAAGCATTTTACTGAACTATGACTCCCATACTTTCAAGATAGGAGACAGATTACCAGAGTAAGGGGGAATTTCTCTTAACACTGCAAGTCTTTCACCAATGACTCACCATTTGCAAGTGAATCTCTTTTTCTACGAGGTGACAACGACTCAAATCTTTGTTTTTTTACGCCAATCGAGTTAGATAACGACATTTGCTGACAGAAAACCTTCTGACCTCTTCTTGTCGCGTTTAAGCCTCGTCATTGCTTACCTTTTCTGATTAAGCTTCAAGAGCAGAAAGAAAGAGCTGATTACATCACGAGCCTCTTTTTCTCTTGTTGAGAAACGAGGGGTCACTGAAAAGCCACAAAACCTGCTGGGAACCACTCAGAACCATTTTACTTTTGCATTCTTAACATGGTTAAAATATTTGGATTAATAAGTGCCAAAATATTCTAGTTTATTTATTCTTGGGCTGTTTTGTGTTAGTTTTACGATGAGTTGTTGTCCGGTAAACACATTTTAGGAAGCTATCCAGAATTGGATTTCTCAAGATAAACATGCTATTCCTTTTTTTATAATATAATTTTGTTGTTAAATGAAATATAGAAAGAAAATTAATTGAAAAATTTTTTTTATGTTACCAAAATATTTATGTATTTAAAAATTATATATAAATTATATTATAATTATTTTCATAAACCTGAGTAAATAACAAGTGTAAGTTGTATATGTTCATTAACAACTTACACTGCTGTTAAAAAATATTCACACCCCTGTTCCATATCCTGTTAGGTTTCAGACTTATTCTGAAGCCGACAAAATGGATTGAAAGTGTTCTATTTAAAAAATAAAATAAAAAAAATTACAGGCATACATATAATTTAGGAGGCTGTAATTAAACTCTTATAATTTAGGCTTTACTGGAAAACAGAGGCGTTCAGAGCTTGGCTTTATAGTCAAAAAATAAAACTACAGTAAAAAACTACAGGAAGCGGAAGAGGAAACAACTTCTACAAAGGTCAATGAGAACTCGCGGTGGCCGTTGGGACGTCGGCGGACTGTGTGCCTTCGCCGAGGAACGGTGCATGTCCCCAGTGTCCGCTCCGCTCGCCCGATAAGGAATGCGCCTTGCGAAGTCGCTGTGTGGTTCAGCATTTGATCAAACTTCAGCCGATACCGTGGTATAACAGGAGTCATGGTTTGGTGTCGCTTCTACGTTTCTTATCCAAGCGTGCGAGCCTAATTCATTGAGCTAGCTGCCGTTAGCCCGCTTCGTTGATTCATAGCGCGCTAGCTTGCTAGCTGGAGTGTGCTGCTGGCCCATCCAGTTGACCGGGAGACGAGCTCGACTGACTGAAAAACACAGCCGCTGTTTGGAAACGAGGTGGTGGCGGCAGGCGGGGGGCCGGGAGAACGCGACGGGGTGGTAGTGAGTCAGGAGCGGCTGATGAGTTCAGACCAGAGCGGAGAGCCACCGCTGCTGCAGGAGGAGGCTGATCCCGGACCGAAGAGCGGTGGGAAGGACGAGGCTCCGCTGGGGAGCGAGGGAGGGTCAGGCGGCATGGTAAGTGAGGCCTTCTTTAGCTTCTCGGCTAGCTACTTGAGCTACTTCTGCTCACCCGACGTGTAGCCGGGAAAAAAAAAATCATCCAGTCATTGGAAAGTACATTTGATTGACCGAAGATCGGCTCAGTTTTTGTCAGTTGTGATTAAAAAAAGCAAATGTCCCATTCCGTCCTTTGCTCGTATGTACACCGCAGGGGGCTTTTTATGCCACCCTTGCCCTCAGCCAAAAGAGCACTTCAATAAATTACTGAAAAACTGAATATCATTTCTAAACACTTCAATAAAACCAGGAGATTTAACACTTTTGACGTGCTTTCTTAAAGCAAATTTATGGAAAGAAAATCGGGCTTTTGGAGGGGGGGGTGTTTTTTTTTTTCTTTTTCCCCCGGCATAATAGTAGAGACCTGTTCGCGCATGAGTCACATTTATCAGCTAAAATTAACCCAACAAAGTATCGTTAAGCCGCTAACTTTCATTTGAGTCGTTTCGGCTCCTCGTTTGCCCTTTAACCCTCCGCTACAGGACGTTTTACAAGCCCATATTGTGAAAACAGCCCGAGACGCTGCGGCTTAAATATCTGTTTGCAGCCACTTAATGCAAATGTGCGCACTGAGCGTTAGCAGAGGGCTCCCATTGCTGCTAACGAAGCCGCTTCGTTCCAGCTCTCTTATTAAGTAGTTTGCTGAGTAATCACTAGCTTGCTAACTTTTGACCCGACCATGTAATGACAACAAACACAAATTTACAGGCCCATAATCCCATTTGAATGAATTTGCGAACAGTGCCGCGGCTGTAGACCGAGTAACAGACGCTCATTTGCTGTGATGTTATTTCAGCTAATCGCAGTGCTAGTTAGCCTAGCTAGTGCGGTGACATGCATGCGTTGTGAATACCTGGCCTTCGCCGTGCTGCGCAGTCAGCTGACACTTCTTGGTTGTCCACGGCCTGTGACACAGAAGCATGCATTGTGACCATGTGTCAAGTTGCCCCGGCTCATAAATGCCCTTCCCTGTTTGAGTGACAAAAGAGGGCAGCTCGTTTTGGGCTTGTTCGGTCTTGACTGCTGCATACACACGATCATCTTGAGAGGCAAGACGGGAGGCACGTTCATGCGAGCTGTTGCAGGGGTTAAAGGTTAACGTACCTGTTGGAAGTTGGGGACAGAAAGTGATGCATCACCAGGCCTCACTAATAACCATTATGTCAACACAGACGGCCTAATTGTGTTGATAAGTGATGAATAAATATTTAGCTGTCCTGGAGCAGACATCAGCAAATATTGTTTGTTAAAAATATCACCAAATGTACCCAAGTGGAAATAAGTCGACTCGAATGTATTGATAAATGATTTTCGATCAGATCCGTTGTCGTGTGATGGACATTTATTGTAGAGGGATTTTGATTCATTGTGATGAATACAAATTTTAATTAATAATGACAATATAGTTGGAATTGTTATATTTTCTGTACTTTTTGTATCACGAAAGGATTTAAAAAAAAAAAATTAAGATTAATAAAAAGTTGCTGTTTGGAGCGTAGTGCTAAAGATCACATTCATTACATACCTAGTGTCCTCACAAAGGCAATTTCATAACTAGTGCATTTTTTATTTTCAATTATTTGTCTGCCGATTCCTGTGACGCTGTCACAGACGCACAGAGTTCGCTTGAGTCTGCACAGACGTTGTTTCATCGCCACTTTAATGTAACCGCATTAAATGCCGCAAATGCTTAGATCATTCTTGAAGTCTACGGAAGCATGCAACATTTAAAATGCAAAATTTAATATAGTTGGAACTACCAGTGCACTGATGAATTGGTCAGCTGATAAATCGACCACAATTTTTCTTAATTTTGAGAGCCGGGCAAACGGCCGAGATTCGTATCGGATGCCAATCACATCCATCTCCACTGACGCCTGAAAGTCAACCACTGACCTCTCTTGCTCTTTTGTAAAAGAGTCTCGACTGACTGACCTGTTCGCAAGGTCACATCTGCACATGCACGGTCAAAAATAGTCGCCACACTTTTGCAAATCAGCAAAGTTTTTTGCTATATTTAGCAAATTTTCAGACAAAAAAAAAAAAAAAAAGATTGGAGTTGGGCTCTTTTAATGTTGGTGATCAGCCAGGAGCCTCGAATGAACTCCGACCCACCCGGAACATCCGAGATCACAGGGGTTTTGTTACAGCTGCACGATGTTGGACTGGCACATAAAACGCACACGTTCCTCACTTCTCTAATATTCCACAGACACTCTGTGACCTTTGTCATCATGGACACGGTCATCTGTGTCAGGTGTGTGTATCTATTGAAGTGAAACTCAATCAAATATACTGAACTTTGGATGCTTTAGGTATATTAGCTATTAGTTACTGCGTTACAAACAGTCCATTGCATTGTGAATATTGCATAAACTAATACTGCAATGACACAATATGCAGCCCTCATGTATTCTCACCTCATTCTGTGCTTGTTGAGAAGAATTTAAAATGTCAAGCACAATGCATTAATATGGATCAAAAAAACTTACTCCGATTCTGGAATACTAAAATATTATGAAAAACTATTCTGATCTATAATACTAATCATATAAATTACATATATGTTGCAACATTTCAGATTAGTTTGTGGATCTGCCTGTTGATAAGCATAATAAAACAGACTTTTACCTTTGCCAGGGTATTTGTTGTCACCTCTGGATTTTTTTAGATCCATTTTTTGAGGATTGGTATTTTGTGTTTTAAATTTGATAGAGAATTTATACAAGAGTATAATTTAAGGCAACAAAACCAACTGTGAGATCACAAACGTATGAACCAGCAAAACACTTGTCCTTTAATACACTGATTGTGTCTGAAACCGATTGCTTTGCATGCTGCCTTGATTGCACGTTCGTAAAACAATCCCTGCAAATGTTTTGAAATCCCCAGTCTAGCCAGAATGCAAGCGTCGGTCTTCCTTCATTTGTGTTTTGAGTTGAATCTCACCTGATCCTGCGGTTTCTGTTTTGAAGGTCACCTCAAAGGGTGCTGGTTTGAACCCAAATGCCAAGGTGTGGCAGGAGATCCCCGTGGCCCCCAGCGAGGCTGTCACCAGTCCTCACTGGCCTCCCTCAGACATCAGTAAGTGCTCGACACGTGAATCGAATCTGCACGAAATATTCACAGGCGACTGACTCTTGAATCAAATGCGTTTCATTAATGTGACCAGGTTATTCAGAGCCTTCGTCAGCTGGTTGTAAGCAGTACTCTGTGGGATTTGCCGCCCTGGGTGAGAGCAGCTCCACAGCAACAGCTGAGATAGCAGTAAATGGAATGGACCCTCAAGAGCTGGGCTTTTCCCCTGCCGAGTCCACGACAGGGAGCTCTGGTCAGTCATCTCACCTGCAGCCTCCCTCACTCTCTAACGGTGGCTAAGGAGAATCCTGTCTCCAATAACTTGAAACAAATAGTTTCTATTTTCCAAAAAAAACCCAAAAAACCTAATAGTCATTTGCTTTTATTCCATAAACAGCATCCAGGTGCTTTGGATTTTAACACGGTCAAATAGTGGTTTTGTATAATTTCCCTTTGTCAGACATGACTCCTGCATCCCTTCTTTGCGGAGCTAATGTATCTGGTGTCCTGTGGCGATTATTTTTATGCGAACGGAGACCCGCGTTCAGTGAGCTGCAGTGCAGGCGGCATTCAAAGCTCAGGTCAGAGGGAGTTTGGCTGCTGCTCATGGGATAAAATGAGCAGCGATAAAAAAGACCCTGTTCAATCCAGGTCTCTAGCTCAGCATCGAGAGTAGAGTGGGAACTTTTTATTGTGACAAGTTTGCATTGATTACACGTAACAGCTTGTCGGATATATATATGTTTTTAAAGTTTACAAACCTACATTCCTCCTCAAAGTGTGCTTTTAAGTTTGCTTGTGAAGTGATTCGCACTGTGTGGCGCCTCAGTTTTGAGGCGCCATCTTGTGACATCGTGGTTCCTGTTAGCTGTTCTTGCTGGTGACACTTTTTCTTGTATTTGGCTGAAAAGTTGCTCAGATTTGCTGGAGAGGGAAAAGGACAAAGGCATGAACAAGAGGAAGTATGGACCTCTAAAATGTAAATGTAGGGACACGAAACAGCCGAACGAATCCATTCACCGGGCTGGATTACAGACTCTGATGTGCTGCCTCACCTCACAGTCTAGCATAAAAGAAATCAATCAATCAATCAAATTTTATTTGTATAGCGCATTTCAAAGTGCTTTACATCATAAACACAAAAAACAAAGTCATGCAACATAGAATAAAATACCAAGTGTTTTTTTTTTGTCACAGAATTTAAGCGCCTGTGATATTTGCCAACATATAAAAGTAATTGCTTTATGTTCACTGTGTTTTGTTTACTTAATGGTTCCATGTTTTTCTTAGTCTGAACTGGATGATTTATTTGCACAAACGTTTATTTGATCCTTTTTTCTTGCAATTGAATATTTAGATTCCAAAACCGAAGAACAAGTGTCCTCTGAGAATCTACGAGAGTCTCTGAAGAAAGAGCTGGAGTTTTATTTCTCAAGGTGAGAGCTAAAGACTTTTAGATTTGAGTTAAACAAGACTCTTGTTTGCCTTATATATCTGACATGGGTCAGTGTGGGAATCTCACGGTACAACGAGCTTGAATAAAAGCTTCTGAGTTTCAGAAACTCAGAAAATGTGTTTATTTCCAATAAACACAATCATCAAAAATTTTTATTTTTAAAAAGATAAAATTATTCCCATTGTTGCTAAAATAATGAAACGTGACGCTCTTATTTGTATTTCTCGGGTTTGACTAAAGTGAGAACATAAAATAAACACTTGCAAGTTTTTTTAGTTTTATTGCACACATTATTATTCATTTTTGCTGTAGTTCCCTTCATCGAGGAACATAAGTGCACCAAACATGTTTGTTACCCTATTTGGATAGTCTGCTACTTGAAATGCGTCACTCACTGGCTATTTTCAACACTGTTGCCTTAAATGCAACAGGTGACGCTCGTTTAGTTTCTTGAAAGTAAAGTACACTGTCTGGAGGCAACAAGTGGGGATATTTTAGTTTGTGACAAATTAAGATGCAACTAATTTGCATGGATTTCTAATTTTGTCGCACAGAGAAAACCTCTCCAAGGATTTATACCTCATGTCTCAGATGGACAGCGACCAGTTTGTCCCCATCTGGACTATAGCCAGCATGGAGGGCATAAAGGTTCTCACCACAGACATGGAGCTCATTCTGGATGTGTTGAGATGTAAGTGAAAGGATGAGCGTGATTCTTTGTGAAACGTTTACTAATATGCCACGATTGTCTGTATTTATATTTGAAATGATCCTTCCAGCTTCTCCAATGGTACAAGTGGACGAGAAAGGTGAAAAGGTTCGACCGAATCACAAGCGATGCATCATCATCCTGAGAGAGGTCCCTGAAACCACGCCTGTAGAGGTACTGCCACGTTGTGCTCATGTTTAGGAACAGTTGTGACATTTTAGGAACCTGAAAAC
Source organism: Poeciliopsis gracilis (assembly GCA_911649635.1). Classification (NCBI taxonomy): domain Eukaryota; kingdom Metazoa; phylum Chordata; class Actinopteri; order Cyprinodontiformes; family Poeciliidae; genus Poeciliopsis; species Poeciliopsis gracilis. The sequence continues at coordinate 12,206,712 of CAJVRI010001220.1, read as the reverse complement.
TGACTCGTTGTCTCAATCCCACAGGAAGTTGAGTCATTGTTTAAAAACGAAAATTGTCCAAAGGTGATAAGTGTCGAGTTTGCGCACAACAACAACTGGTACGTTACATTCCAATCGGACACAGATGCTCAGCAGGTACGTCTGGTTAAACTTCACTTCGCTCCAATTCAAAGTGGAACACCTTACATGACCTGATTCGACTCCTGAATTGCTCTTCCAGGCATACAAGTACTTAAGGGAAGAAGTCAAAACATTTCAGGGAAAACCCATCATGGTAAGTTGGGCTGAAACGTTTTCGCTTGTAAATCCCCTCCTTTAAGAAACCTTGAGTCATTTCTTGTTTCTTCTCATCTAATAGGCACGGATCAAGGCCATCAACACGTTTTTCGCAAAGAATGGTTACCGTAGCATGGACAGCAGCTTGTATGCTCAGCAGTCCCAGAACCAGTCCCAGTACAGCTCTCCACTCTACATGCAGCATGTCTACCCCCAGCAGCAGTACCCGCTCTATGGCATTGTACCGCCCACCTGGACTCCTTCACCCACACCCTATTTTGAAACTCCTCTGGTAAGAACCGACTCTAAATGAACTGCACGAAGGTGGAATGGGTCCCAGATCAGACACATTTTTAATAAACTTTATTAAAAAATTATGCATTTATTGGATTTCTGACCAGTTTATCTGATAAACTACTCTCTTTATTTGTTGTTGCTAATGATTAGCCAGTGATCATTATTTTGGCTTTTCATATAAAGATAGTTTTTGTGGGTGAACTCAAACTTAGAACTTTAAATTTCATGTACAGTTGGTGTAAAATCTGATATTTCAGACTACGCTCTGAAAAGTCAGGTGGATACGGTCATGGACTAAAGTCAGGGTTTCCCCCAGAGCATTATAAGCCTGGTGGGCCACCAGGCTAAGCATTGCATATTTATTTTAGGTTTTTCAAATGTTTAAGACTTCATAGTTGGTGTTTAGGTATTGTTAATGTCTTGCAATAGCACATAACTACCTGGTAATATTTTCAAATTTCCTGTCAACTTTAAACATTTTTTCATCTCAAAATCGTGGCGGCCCATTGGATGATTTTGCGCCCCTACCACAGGGGTTAGCAGGTTTTCTGGGGGAAACATTAAATGTCTTTTGGTTGGCAGTTGCTTAAAATGCATCTAAATTAGCAGAAGTGTGTAAAATAAAAAAAAAGGCTCATTATCAACTCTATTACTTCCAATTAGGAAAGCTTTGTTCTTGTGTACACATGAGTCTCCCCATTCTGCACATTTAGTGCATTATTAAATTTTATGAACAGGGCGGTAAGACCAAATGTTTTGCTTTCAAAAATGTAATCTAACTACTGATTTCCAGTAGTTAGGATAAACTACTGGAGTCTAAAATGTTGAACATTTTAAATAATAACCCATTTTATCAATTCAATTGGAGAAAAATATACAGTGCTGCAAAATTTTAGGAAGACTCACTGTGTCCTCAGTGAGTTTCAATATCTCGTTCACTAAGATCTAGATGAGGTGTGTAGGGCATCGAATCGCTATTCCTCTGAGAGCTTAAACGTCTTCAGGATTTCCCCTGTATTACATTCTTGGACTGCTGCAGAGTAAATAATTGAACAAATTGCTACATGAAACGGGATTAGTCAACGCTGCCATATTTCCTCCCTGTGCAGGCACCGTTTCCCAACAGCGGCTTTGTGAATGGATTCGGCTCAGCGGGACACTACAAAGCCGGCTCCACCGCTCTTAACCTAACTCGCCCATTCAACAGGAGCCGGTAAGCGGGATCTTTTTTATTTGCGGTGCCGCATTCTTTTAAAGTTGCGACTCAGACTTCAGCCCGCTGTTTTCATAAATGTACTCTTAATTGGAGTGTGGCATTCACCACTTGTTGTTGTTGTTTGCATGCCAAGTTAAACTGTAATGTCAGATCATCCGCAATGCAGTGTTGTCTGAAGAAAATGTAACCCCACAGGGAACTGCTCTTCACTTCCCTCTTTCTTACTGTCCTCACAGTGTCCCTCTGTATTCAAGAAAGAATGTAATAAATGCCTTCAGGTACCACTATACAGTATTGTATGATAAGCTTCATCGCTACCCTCATGTCTTACCATACCACTGCAGCCTAATGACTAAAACCACCCCAGGTCTGACAATTGGACATCTTTATTTTGGTCCTTATTAAAACTTTCATTGCTGTGATGATGCTTGGTGCCATTCATATTAATAAAACTACTGGATTTTTTTTCCTGTGACTTGATTGCTACAGTTTTTGCCGTTTCAGGACTCTTGGCACCAAACACATCCCCTTGCATTGATACACCAGCATACATCATAGTAACTGTTAAACTTCATTGCAACTAACCACTTATTTTACTTTTCATTGCTGCTTTCTTCATTGACCCAATGCGTCATGTGCTGTGGAGAAAGAGCCGACAGTAGAGAAGCTGATGAATGCGTTCGACCCATGATGAGATCATGATGCGCATGGAGGGACAACATGGGAGGAAGATCACTGGCTTTGGTCCTCTCGTTTCTCCTTCTTTTCTCTCCCCCTCTTCTGCTTCTTCCTTCCCAAAGTCAGGAGCTTCACTCCCATCCCGATGAGCGTTCAGATTATGAGATCTGAGGTCGAATCGTTAAAAGATCAAAATTTGAATCATGTTTTATTAAAAAGCTTTACTTTTAGCTGTTTTACTCAAGTGTTGTCAGCTCTACTTGGTGAATCTATGATTGGTGGCAGTCTTCAGCCCTCCAGCCAATCATAGGCGCACATGTAGCACAGATGAACCATCTGCTTGTCTACATTGTGTTTTAAGGAGGCGGCGGCATGTTGTGTGGTTTGGTCGGTGGATCCATAGTTTCCTGTCACATCATTTGCATGTTGCTGTTTCCTGAATGTAATGTAAACTTCACTTCTGCTGTAGGGGGTGTTTCTCCACCAAAGTGGTTCCAGTGCTTGTTCTGTGCATTTTGTTATTTAGCATTAATTGATTTTTGTTTTAACTTGAAGGTTGTTGTCACATGCGACTGGACTTACACTAGAATCACTAATCTTGCTGGGTGGGGGGGAAAAAAAGGGCATCTCCACCAACTTACCTCAGTATGGCGGTGGTGTGTTCAGTGTGTAGTGTGATATCGCTGATATTTTTTATAAACAAAACCTTCTGTCATGCGGAAAAGATGTTTAATTATTAACTGGAATACATTAGGGCCGAAACAATTAACTGGATTAAATAACTTTCAAAATTGAATAATTGTTTTCTGCAGTAATTAAGCTGAAATTGTACAAAAAATACATACATGTGTGTTACGTTCTGCCCAGAATAAGAGACTTATTTTAACTCATAAATTCTTACTAAGCACCTTTTGCTATCATCCAGTTATTAATTGATTTATTAAAAAAAAAAAATCAACAGATCAGGCCTGCACGATGGATATCAAATCAAGTAGGGTTGAACGTTTTACACGTTGATGCTGAAAGTATTTATTTTTTTTGCTGCAGATGCATCCGTTCCTACAAATGATGAAGCATACACTAAAGGAGTGCTGTCATTCTAGGCACCAAAACTTTTAATTATTTACAACAGAATTTGAATAATCTGTTTATTTCCGTATTATAAAAAGGCTTGAGTGGATAAATAAAAAATCTCCACCAAGTGGCAAATGTTTTTCTCCAATTAATTGTCATAATAATCGACAGAATAAGGAGTTACTAAAATAATTGTTAGCTGCATCTCTAGACTCAGCGCAGCATCCTTGGAGGTTAATCCCAGTTCCTGTTGTTGTTGTTTAAGAAAGACTTGAGCTGCAGCTCAGCTCTGAACCAGCACTGGAAGTACTTTTGTTGACATGGGATTGTTGTGGCTTAATGTGTCCTTAGCCTTTTCTGTTTGTAAATCTCCCCAAAATTTCTGAATGTTTCCTAAAATTTGCATCATTGAGAAATTGTTGCAGACGATTGGAAAACAGGGAAGTAGATCAAGTAAAACTCAACTCCCTCCATTATGGGAGCTTTACTTGGTGTATGAACCTGCTCTGCTTTTCCTCACAAAAAGTCAGGGATGTTTGGCTCCCAGGTGAAATTTCAGGATGAACCTAAAATGCACTTTAACCTTTCCAGGTGAAATTAATGTGACCTCCTCTAAGCTTCTGAACGCATAGGTCCAACTGTTAATGTTTCAGTAATTTTTGCACAAAAAGAAGCTTAATGACTAAATTAACAATCGATGTTTGTTGTATTTTTTTCCTGTGGCAAACTTGCCACTAATGGCTTTGGTTTCAATACATTAAGATGACAGTCATCTTCTTACATGCCCTACTTTCATGATGTGTCATTATAGTGTGAACTTTTTACATTTTCCATAAATTTCACCAGCCAAACATCCCAGATCTTTGTGTGGATTTTCAGATGCGTTGAATTTCCATTGAACTTCCCTGTATTGAATTTGCAAAACATTGCCCAGATTTTTGATTTTTCTATAACTTCACTGCAACAAGACTTTAAACACTGGTCCTTGGTGAGCGCATGTCCATTGGACTCCTGACATTGATCAAATGGAAAGGCTAATATCATATTAAGTGAATTTAATTTTCACTGTTTCTACAGTTTGTCTTGTATTTCTTTTAAATGACTTGAATCCTTCGGAAGTTTGGAAAAGTGCAATGTAAATGTGATTAAAAGTTAAAATGGCCTCATGCTGTTCATTTGAAACTTCTGGCTCCCGGCATAAATCCGTACCATTTTAACGAAACTTTGTTTGGATTTCTACTTCCAACAGAAACCACATTAAACCCCAGATTAGGACCAGTGAGGTGACTGCAGCCTCAATAACGCCCGTTCCCCTGGAGAGTCTGACCGGCCTGCGCAGCCCCCAGCCTCCTGTCATCGGCGTCCCCACCTCCACTCATCAGACGACCGCTGACATCACCTCAGCCTTCTCGCAGCTCTCCTCCTCTTCGTCATCTTTGGACCCTAATGACGACAGCGGCATGGCTGGACGTGGAAGGTAAACTGATGATCCCCTCGTTGAACCTCATTTCTGTATCGATGAAGTATCGGTTGAGTGTCACACGTTCGGTCATGACGTTTGAAAACTACTAAAAGTCGTAGTTTTTAGTGTGTACTGTCACCTTTTGAGATTTGTGTCTCGGGATAAAGAGTTTCAATGCCAGACATTAAGTAAAAGTCAATATTTGATTTAAGGTGTTGGTTTCACTCTTCGGTCAGGTTATTTATTTATTTATTTTTTTATCAAAGTTTTATTTCAAATCAGTTGTCAGTTCATTTAGGTTGCACATTAAAGTCTTTTTCTGGTAGCTGTGTAATGTAAACAGACAAGATACTGACCAGATGAAACCTAAAATAAAAAAGAAAACGTACCAGAAAAAGATTCTTGCGAACCTCGAAAGCATCTGGATGCTGCACATATAAATTAGATTTTGCTATAATGTCTTATGCTGGATCAAATGGGGACATTTATGTTTGATTTGTACATTGTCCCGTTTTGAAATGAAGTTTTCAGTCAACCATTTGTCTTTCAGACGAAGCACAACCTATAGAGGAACGCGAAGGAGGCGAGAAGATGAGCGGAACACGGTAACCGGCTGCATCTCATTGTAGAGATTATGTTGAATCTTTTTTTTTAGAGCTTGAACCACGATTCCATTATTTGTTTGTATTTTCTTTGTCCTAATTCACAGAGGCCGGTCCCCTTAGCTGAGGTGAAGGTTTCTCCGCCCAAGTTTGACTTGGCCGCCACCAACTTCCCGCCTCTTCCTGGCTGTGTGGTCAGCACGCAGGGAGAGCCGGTGCTAGAAAACCGAATGTCCGATGTCGTACGTGGTTTGTACAAGGTAAGGATTCTCTGATTCAGCAGTGCTTGAGCTTCTAAGGTTTTCGGAAACGTAATGCTTGTGGTTCTCTGCGTCTTAAAGACAGAGCAAACCAATAAAGAAACCACTGTGAGTCCAGCGTCAGCCCAAACTCCGGCCACAGAGGAGGCTGTGACCGTCTCAAGTCCTGCCCCGACCGTCTCAAAATCCGTTTCTCAGCCACTTGGATCTCTGGCTTCCCGGTATGATTGTCAAATAACCTTTGTCTTCATATTTTGAGATACGCTCATGTTTCTGTACTAAAGTCTGACATGTCTTGTTTCTGACAGTATAAGTAATCAGGAGAAGAGAGTGGAAAGGGCTGAACCCCCAGTGTCCAAAGTAACTCAGCGTACACCAGTTCAAGCTACTGTGAACTCCTCCACTTCTTCCTCCTCCTCTTCCTCACAGCCTACGTCAAGCTCACGGCCTCAGCCCTCTGCTGCTTCAAAGCCGGCGACCCCCAGCACGCCCGCCGCACCTACAGCCGCCATTACCACCCCAGCGCAGGTAACGAATGGAATCTGCTCTTTTGTTGCCAATTTATCAATGTGATTCTTTTTTTCCTGATGATGAGAAACTTTGCACAGAGGGAAGTGAAGGAGTGGACAGACTGACTCTCTCTCTCTCTTTCTCTCTCTTTCTCTCTCTCTCCCATCTCAATCTTTCTCTTCTTCTGCTTTTTCTACTCTATCCTCCTTTAAGTTCAGAAAGTTCACTCCTGTCCCAGTGACCGCTGAGATTATGAGATCTGAGGGTTTGACCAAAGAAATCACAATGTGCCTTATAAAAGTATTTGTACCCCTAGAATTAGTTCACATCAATTGTGAAACTGAAAAAAGTGGAACTGAGATAAAGAAAATTACATATTGTGGCATTAATTAGTTTTGAAAAAAACGCATAATTTTTTATGCGTTTGACTATTTCTGCAAAATGCATAGATTTTTTTTTTTCACAGCTTAACTAAAGTAGCTGTATAAATACTTCCTGAAGGCACTGTGAGTAAATAAACCAATAAATCATTTTTCACCCTCACAGAACTTTTAACATCTTTAAACTCTACCTTGCTTCAGGAACCCCGCAAACTCAGCTACGCCGAAGTGTGCCAGCGGCCTCCCAAGGACCCGCCCCCCGCGGCCCCGGCCCCCTCCGGCACGGCGTCTGGCCAGCCGCTGCGGGAGCTGCGCGTGAACAAGGCCGAGGAGCCGGGCTCCGTCACCAGCCCCGGAGACAAGCAGGAGCGGGGCCACGACAAGGAGGGGGGGTGGGAATGCAAGGAGAGCCGACCGCCTCGCGAACGTGACTCTCAGGGTTACTACCGCAGCAACGGCCCCAGAGGCACGGGGGGGCTCAAGTTCCGGGACCAGCGGCGCCCGCCCCCGGCTCGACGAGGCTCCCCTCAGGGGGGCTTCAGGCTCACTGGCAAAGAGCAGAACATACCACCAGTATCGCCAAAGTAAAAACTCAATATGAATAGAAAAAATCTGTATGAATATATATATATATATATACAAGCATATATATATATATAAATATATAAAACTATATTAAGACAAATAAAATAAAAGCAACAACTTTATGGTAGCCACCTTTCCCCCCCCGCGGAGACTGTCCAAAGAAACGCTTTTAAATGACTGACATCCAGGACTTGAGGGCAAAGTGACACTTGATGAACTTCTACGATTGGTTCAGAAACTCTCCTTGTTTTGGTGTCCAGCGTTACGCTTAAAAGATTGTAAGTGCGATTTATCTGGAGGCTGCGCTCATGCTCTGCTTGGGGAAGGTGGGATTCTGGGCCTCATAAGTGGCCCTCTACCTATTTTTCTTCTTTTTATTTTGAAAAATAGATGTTGGTCTGCAAGAACAATATGCACTAAGACGAAAACAACATGCATATGTGTCATGTACATGTACAAAGATATCACTAACACGCAAAGAGAGGTCGGGTGTTTTTTTTTTTTGTTTTTTTTTTCCTCGTGTGCTTCGGTTTGCAAGTATGACTGAAGGGTTGACTGATGTCTGCGTATGCATTGATTGTTTAGCAAAATGATTGAAGTGCTCCAGTTGCACTGACGTAACGAAACGGATAACTTGATTTTTACAGCAGAGATTCTGAAATACTTGTCCAGAGAACGGACGGTCTGGTCTTATGTATATTAATGAAAATGTGTTTAACAGTGGTGTTTTGATTCCGATTTACGATTGGATTCGGAAACCGTTCACGCCACGGTCGTCTGTGTGTTTTATTTTTCTTTTTTTCTTTCTTTCTTTTCTTTTTCTTTTTTTTTTTTTTTCCCTTTCTTTTGCGTTTGAAGCCGAAATACAAGTTGGGGGCACCCACTGGTCCGTTTGCCATGGTGAACCTGCAAAGCCTGGTCCAAAGTTTTTCATGTTTTGCTTTTTCCTGTTTATCAGAACCATTTTTGGGTCTATCCACTGCAACGAATTCAAAACTTTGTCATCGTTGATAATCAGTCAGGTTCTCTGTTTACATGTTTTTGTTTTTGTTTTTTTGAGGGGGGGAGGATAGCAAGGAGGTGGGGGTTCCTGAGAGAAATCTATACGTTGATGGTAAGAGTTGACTGTTTTAGTGTGCCTGGTGGTTCAGGTGAGGTTTGGCTTTTCTACATTGTCCCAGGATATTCAGGTTAAGCTTATATCTGTGAATTGTTCCTAATAGTGACAAAGTTTAAAAAAACTAAAAAAAAAAAAAAGAGGCTGTGGAGTGCTGTTAGATAAGGACGATAGCTACACAATATCTGGCAGCCACGTTGTGGAAAGTAAGAGCTTTTTTCCCATGCTATGTGCCAGCTGCCTGCGATCATAGTTCTAGGATAAAGTTTTTGATTTTTATTGATGAGAAATGCTAAATAATTTAGCTTGGGAAGCTTTTTGGCTCAGTGAAACTGGATTTTTGAGAAGCTGTAGAGGTTTAGTTGCCTTTGCTATATTGTTATTATAACCCGTCACTAGAAATGTGTGTGGGAGAATGTAATTATTTCTAGTTATAAATTTGAAAAGAGAGAGAGAGAGAGGCTATTGACAAGGCATCTTATCTGATTTTTGTGCTTTAGGGTGAGTTTGCAGGTTGGTTTTTCCCTTTTTTTTTTTCTTTTTTTTAAATTTTGGAAAACAGGTTGACGTAGAACATAAAGTTTGACTCACTGTATGTATTGCTTTTTGAATTTATTTATTTTAATTTTAACGCTTTTCTCCCAATCTTGGTAGGCTGGTTTCCCCAAAGTTGTGTGAAATCGCATTGTCAAAATAAAATCACGCATATGACATTTGTACACTGATCGAGATGTCAGCTGAGAGAAAAATACTTGATGCATTTACTTTGGGTTTGATACTGCAGTAAACAAATATCCAATCACTGGGGCTGTTTTTTTTATTTTTGTTTTTTTTTTATTATTTTTATTTTCTATTGAGTATGAGCAGCTAGTGATCTAGTATAATTACAGAAATGCACTAACTTGTTTTTAAAAAGAATCGTACTCATGAGTAATGTGAAATAATTTTAGAAGCATATGGTCGATGTTGACAGGCTTGCAAATATCTACAGGAATTGCTTTCCCCCTCTGCAATATTGTTTGGGTTGTTGTTGTTTTTTGTTTTTTTTTTCTGTTTAATTTGGATTGGGGTGGCAACAGGAAATGTAGTAATCGATCAACCAAGTGTTTGAGACACAATCTTAGAACTGTATGACATGTCACCAAAAATAAATTATTTTGATTTGGCTTCCAAGTCTCACTTGTCTTAAGTTTGTTCTCAAGTGTTGTTCTCGCCCACACACAACACAGTTTAAGGTTGCCTTATAGTTTTTTTTTTGTTTTTTTTTTCTGCATATTTCTTTTAATTCAATCCGGTAATTCATAGCTGAAGTCATTTACTTCCTTATAAGTCTATCTGCAAAGGCTTGTTATGAAGTGTTTTAAATTGACTTGTCTGCTTTAAAAAACAATTCTGCATTGAATTTATGTTTTCAATATGGGGCTTTACAAAATAGGGAAATAAAATTAGCAAAGTTATGTCTGTAGATGTATAAAATTCAAGAGGATTAATTATTCTGTGTGTTTAAATATTTTTCAATGATGTAAAATTGTTGCACAGATTTGCGTGTAGATGCTTTTGCAGAAAATAACGTGATCAGAGAAAGATTTTATGGGTTTTTAATGTTAAAGGTTTACTTTTGCCATTTCAAATTTGAGAATTTGCTTCTTGAAGTCAATATTTTAATTGGCACATCTTAAAATGATCAAAATGAAACAGGCTTATTTGAATGCCAATGTATTTTTCCATTTTTAGTTTCATACTGACAACTCATGCAAGGCCTGCACAATTTTTGCACAATTCACATTTATGTAGCATAAAAAAACTTGACAAATCTGCACCTTTTAATCATACATAGGAAAATATTTGTGGTTCTCTGAATTTATTTGATATCGGTAGTTTAATCGCTTCCATTTTTAATGGACTGAGTAACAATATAACTATAAACTGTTGGTACGTACTTTAAATATTGTATTCTGGACTTTAAGTAATTATCTGCATAAGTAATCCAATAAACAATGGGGGCGGGGGGCCCAAGTCGACCTCTGCTCAAGGCCCTGTGTAATTTTTGGCCGGCTCTGTGTAAATGAACGCGGCTTCTTTTGGATATTGTTCTCATGTTAGTTTCCTAGTAACATTAATGTAAAGAGTGTATGCCGTTCCTTTGGTAACCTGAACGTATCGCGGCATGCTCCTGTCGGTGGACGCCAGCGCTGACGCCGTAGGCATGTGTGGCCCACCATAGGACGCACCATCCCTTTCTGAGCCAATGACATCCCCACATGCCGATCGTTTTTGACACGTTTAACCATATCTGCTGTCCAGACGGAAACATCTGCCTGCAGTCGCAGTGACAGCTCGGGACGGAAGGTGTGGCTGCGTGACGGGTCCGTGTTTATGTCAAGCCGCAGCGGCAGCCAGCTGACTCCCTGCGGCGACTTGCTCGATCTACCGAGGGCTTGTAAACGGTACGCTTATTCCACCCGCGTCAATGTTTTTATTTTTTGACGAGGTTTGCTTGCAAAGTGTGTTTTGAAGCGTGTCTGCGCGCATTCGAAGGAGGTGTCATGTGTTTCTACATTTAGCTGTGGGTTTTTCTTCTTCTTCTTTTTCTTCGTTATCTCCAAGCTAGGGTTAGCTGCTTGCTTGCTTGCTAGCTAGCTGGTTGCTAGCCGGGATTTTTGTTTTCGTTTTTCTTTTTTTCCCCCCTCTCCAAAGCAGACCCTCCGCAGCTTCTTCCGCCAGCTTACATACGTTTCAGCGTTAAGACTTTGATCAAGTGTAGGTCAAGTGGCACTATTTTAATGTAAATCGCCGCCTATTGCCACGTATTTGGACGGTGCTGCGTTGCTACTGTGTATGTGGGTCATTTTACTAACTGTCAGCTAAAGTTTACAGAAAGGGCAGCAGCCATTGGAAACATCATACTTAACATACAGAGATTCAGCTAAAATAACAGTTGTTTTTTTTTATATATATATAACTAAATACGCAGTCTTTACACCTCTATTTCCTCACATTTGAAATTTGACGTAATCTCTATTCTAATTATATTCTTGTACGTTTTGTTTAGTTTACACTGAAGTCAATTTTGTGATGATTTAATTGCAATGTTCTATTGGCCAGGTCTCTCTCCAAAAATAGATTTTTATCTCAAGGGATTTTCTGGTGAAATGATGGTTACATAAATGACAATAATAATAATAATAATAATAATAATAATAATAAAAACTTAAACATTTCAAAAATGTTAAAGGGGGGTGGGGACTAAACCAGTGATGTGAAAAAAAAAATACAAAATTTCTACAATAATTTTACATCTTTACAAGAAAAAGCTTGAATGTTCTCAGTTCTCAAAAAAAATAAACTGCAACAAAAAAAAAACAACAATAATTTTCCACAGTTAAAGGCATAGTGTTGCATAAATGTGTAATATGAAATAATGAAAATTTTAGGCATCAGAGTGTTTTACAAAGTCTACATGGTCTTGCTTTCCTAGAGCAAGAAAGTTCACATGCCTCGCCTGCAGGTGGAGGTCAAAGGGCATGGTGGCGCCGGTGCATGATTGCCTCAGGTTAGCCGTAAAGCATCGATCCTTCTGAGTGGTGACGTCTTAAACGCGATCAGTTAGTTCGCCCATTTAGATGAAACACTGAACAACCTGAGCGCTTATTACTAAGGTACTCCATGATCTCATCATGTTTAGCAGCGTGTAACCCAAACATTTAACAAAAAAAATAAAAAATTGTCTTCCAGTGTGCCGAAGCGTCACCCCTCCCTGGGTGCCATGGTCCTCTGTTACACATGAGCTCTACTATGTGGTACATCATGCAGAGCATTCAGAGTAAATACTCCTTGTCCGAGCGGCTCATCCGCACCATCGCCGCCATCCGCTCATTTCCACACGACAACGTGGAGGATCTGATCCGCAAGGTATGTTGCTTATCATGCTTGGCGTAAAAAAAAAGAAAGAAAAGTCTCCTGGTCCGTTTGACGTTTTTATGTCCGACCCTCTTTAGGGCGCCGACGTAAACCGGATGCATGGGACCCTCAAGCCCCTTCACTGTGCCTGTATGGTAGCCGATGCCGACTGTGTGGAGCTGCTGTTGGAGAAGGGCGCAGAGGTGGGTTCATTTCCATGCATTTTAGATGCATATTCAGCTCTCCAGATAGAGATCACTCGGAGAGAGCTGAGCCTGTTTGTGCTTGTTTGATCTGAAGCAGTGCCGTACAACAAGATGTGGCTTTTGAGCTTCTCTGCAGTGGTTATTCGTAGCCCTGGAAAACAAGTGGCGGTTATATTTTAGCAGGTTTCCGGGTTCCTGCGCAGTCTTGACACGTCTGGAAAAGTACGCGGTTTGATTTTCAGCATTTTCCAAGTCTGATAAGGAAATAAGAGAAAATCGGGGATAGGAGAGGTTTCATACTGTATTCAATCAATCTTTCATTTCCCCTCTGCTTTGAGTTTTTGAGTTATAGACAGAAAAATCTTTTTTTTTTTTTTCTTTCTTTTTTTTAAATATGGAAACTGGGTTTTTTTCAGTTTTGAAAATCAAAAAGCTTAGAGATGAGTTGAAAGTAGTTTAGACAAAACTTGTGGAATAGAAATTACACAATGTTGACAGAAGTGCTCTTATAATATCAGAGCAGAAGCAAACCCAGTCAAATGTATTTAAATAGCACTTATAAAACCAACTCACCAAATTGATGTACATAATAAAAAATTAACAACTCAACAACAAAAAAAATTGGCAAAAATAATCAATTAAAATACAGCCAGCACACAGATGCCCAGCATAACTAGGGTTAAAAGCCACAGAAATGAAAAGTGTTTTAAATGGAGGCTTAAACTGATCAATTTAGTACGTTGGGGTGACACATGTGTCCTTAGTTTAGTGGAAACACATCCGAACCGCAACATGCCTGATGTGCACGTCCTGTGATTTTATCACGCATGCAAGTTTTCATTCAATCGTGTTCAAAGTTGGTTAATCTGTGCGAACGGACAAGCTATTAGTTTGTTTACTTGCTTCCTAACACACCACGGCTTGTCACTGAAAGCCGAAGGAAACTTCAAATGGCTTTTTGGGGGAATTTGACTCGAGGCAAAACGCACTAAAAACGAAAGTTTTGCACGAGAAAATGTGTTAATTATTCCAACAGAGTGACTCAGAAATGAGTCGTACTTTAGAAACAAAAACTCTAAACCCGTTAAAGTAAGTCGAGGTCTACACCGTCTTTAGTCTATTATTTACAAAGTAGGAATAAATTGTTGTGTTTTTTTTTTGCTGTCCATGCAGCATGGGAGGTAGTTTTTGTGTATTTATAAAGGTATATATATTAAAGATGCACTTATAAGGCCTGTCCTAACTTATTTAAGATCTGAGCTGCCAATTCCAGCTTTTTTCTTTACCGCTCTCATTTTTTGTTTGCATCAAGAGCTTTAACACCTAAAGAAGAAGAAAGTATTTTGAATCCAAAAGAATTGTATTATAAAGTTTAACTCCATGTATAAAATACATGTTTTTTTTTTATTATCTTAATGTTTTAATTTAAAGTAGATGAAATGCACACTACTGGTTTATAGACCAAAAACAGTAAGAGTTCTTAGTTTTAATGAATTTCACAAAAACTAGAAATTTCGAATGTTTGAGTTGTTGAAACCCGCCTTTCCAACAGCTAAACTTTTTACGTGCCCGCTGATGTGATTCCCCCGTCAGGTGAACGCTCTGGATGGCTACAACCGCACGGCGCTGCACTACGCTGCGGAGAAGGACGAGAGCTGCGTGGAGCTGCTGTTGGAGTACGGCGCCCAGCCGAACGCGCTGGACGGCAACAAGGACACGCCGCTCCACTGGGCCGCCTTCAAAGACAACCCGGAGTGTGTGAGGGCCCTGCTGGAGAGCGGGGCCTGCCCCAATGCCCGGGACTACAACAATGACACGCCCTTGAGCTGGGCAGCAATGAAGGGCAATCTGGAGAGCGTCAAGGTTCTGTTAGACTACGGTGCCCAGGTCCACGTGACCAACCTGAAGGGTCAGACCCCTATATCCCGGCTGGTGGCCCTGCTGGCCCGAGGCCTGGGCACGGAACAGGAGGAGGAGTGCTTGGAGCTGCTTTGCCGAGCGGCAGGGCGCTTCGAGATCCGGCGGGCTGACGGCACCCTCCCCAAGGAGCTGAGCAAAGACCCCCAGCTGCTGGCGAGGCTGTCCAGCATGGTGGCCCAGGCGCCCACGCTGCGCTCGCTGGCGCGCTGCGCCATACGGCAGAGCCTCGGAGTGCAGTTCCTCCCCACCGCCGTGAAAGAGCTTCCCCTACCTGAAACGGTTAAAGACTACCTACTACTGAGAGACTGATGACGGCGGCGGCGGTGGCGGCGGAGGATCCTCAGACCTCACGGGCTGATGATTAAACAGCTCGTCATACCGCATTTATTGGCAAGTCGATACAGATGTTTGTCTTTTTTCTTCTTCTTTTTTTTTTATTGTCTTGTATTTACACAACATCTGGACGAGGAGTGATTTAAGTGCAGACCGCTGGGTTTAATCAGTGTCATGTGAACGAACAAGGCAGGACTCGCAGGCTCTCAACTAAACAGCTGTTGGGTTTTCTTTGAAGTCTGGTAGCAAAAAGAAACAGAAAACCTCCCCGCCAAACTAAAGCATCAGATTTGCTCGACTTCCTCGTGGGAATAAACCAAGATCAAACAAGTGCTTTGATCACTTAGCTATGTTCTAAAAAGTTATTCACTAGAATATTTTAGAATGCTTATTATTACTCATTTTTGCTTGATTAGGTTTGTAAATGAAACTGTGTCGAACTCAGAAGATGGCTTTGTTTAAGAATGATAATAAACGTACAGTGACATGCTTTCAGCATGCTGGAATAAAAAGAAAAAGAAAAAAAAAATCCAGTTGATGAATGACGTTGTAATTACGAAGGTTTTCCAGCCCTTTTTGCGTGAGATGCTTCCCTGCCCAGGTACAATATCTGGGAAGAGGAACCATAAGCTTTCAACCTCTCCACATTTCGCCACACGACAATCACAAAAATTTCAAAAGCAAATCATATTTATGGCGAGAAATTAATCGACGCTTCAAAGTGGCCGTCTCCTTTACGATATAGTTCCCAGCTCATTCAGATTGCATGGAGACCTTCTCTGGACATCTGTGTTTAATATCCTGCCTGAAAAGCTCAGTTGGATATAGGTCTGAACTTTGACTAGACCATTTTAACACACGAGTATTACATTGCAGCTCCCCACACACGTTTTTCAAATCTAAACCAAAATAGTGTCAGACATTTTGAGTTTGGTTAGTGCAGGTTTTTGCAGCAGAAGTTTTGTTTGCGTTGCTGTCACTTTAAGGATTTTAATGACAGTTTGAGGGTGGTTCGGCAGAGGCCGACCACACCCCTTCAACCTGACCAAAATCACTTAAAAACGATGTGTGATGTTTGTACGCAAAGAAATTTGGTTTGTGCTGAAAATATGAAGGTGTAAAAAGTACACCACTTTTGTTTTGCTGTGATATTTATGCGTTTTTCTTTAATATCTTTGACACTATGAAGGCAGAGAAAATAATTTGCTTCATTTAACTTCCCTCCAGTGCTCACATAAGCATGGATAATTTACAATTATCTTCTACTTTGTTATGGTCTGTCACATAAACTCCCACTAAAATACACTGAAATTTGCGGTTATAACGTGTTGAAATGTGGAAAAGTTGAAAGACGCTGAACTCTTTTGCAAGGCAGTGTTGAAATAATTTGTATGATAAGTTTTGGTTGTGATTGGTCAGTGATATTCACTAAGAAAATAGCATTAAACACACACACACACACACACACACACTCACACCTATTTGGAGCAGGAAAGATTATACCAGATGGGAACAATTGTATTTATTTTGTAGCAGCAGAGTGATGCTGATTATTAGTGTTGGTTTCACTTAAATGTGCCAGGTAGTCTTCGGAATATGTTCAACACTAACAAAAGTGGTATCGCCACGCCTGCTTGTCATGTTTGACTGTTTATTTGGGCTTTATTGAGTGTTTTTTTTTTTTTTTTTTCGTTTGTTTGTTTCTACAATGGAGGTTTAAACTCGCTAAACTTTTTCAAGGGTGCTCACAGGTTCCAAAACTAAAGTCACTTTGTTTTAAAAATTCAATGTTTAAATGTCAAAAACCATGAAATGGCATGATGGGTAAGTTTTGTCTTTTGTAAAGCCACTCAGTGAGCTGGCAAAATGTGTTGGAGGTCTGAAATCTGACCATTTGTTAAACTTATTTTGTCTGCTTGTTCTGTAAATACACATATAAATTAACCATACAATTATTTCTTGTGTATGCCTGCGAAGGTGCTTCTTTTATTTGTCGAAATAATGCAAGTAAATGCCTTTTTCTTTGCCTGCCTGCCTTCTTCTCTTACCATTTTTAAACACAAACAATTCAGTTGTGATTGTGGTTTATTTCTGCCAGCTCACATTTACAACTCTAACATTACGCCGCTGCTAACTTAAACTCTTGGCTCTTCCACGCTCTCCAGAAAATCCCTAAGAAAAGAACTATAATATATTTGCTCATAAATTTAATCCACATTTTGTCATTAAACATATTTTTCTTAAAGCAATTTACACATGTTTTAGGTTATTTTGTGAAATACAAAAAGGGGTGAAAGAACCTACAGAAAAAAGTATTGAAGACCAAAGCTGCACTGAACGTGGTCAATCCTCAATCCACTAGGGGTCGCTCTTGCTTTGTTTCTCGCTCCAACGACAGCAACAAACACTATGAATGAATACTCAGTCTAATAAGTACTGGAGTCGTGGAAGTAACATTGACTGTGGAACACATCTATATTTAGCACTGTGTTTGTGTTGAAGCATCACTTTAATTAGCCTGATCTTATCTCCAAATATTGCCTACAAGAGTATTTTAGCCAAATAGCATTTTTGCTGTGTCTCTAGAAAGTCTCATGTCGGATAAAAGCGAGCCAATCAGGCTGCATTTTTCTGAATGCGTTATTACAACTCACGTGAATTCTCGCGATAACTTTCTGGCGAGGGGAGTGTCAAATTCCAAGAGAGAGGAGAGGAGAGGGGAATCAGAGAGAGAGAGTGAGCGAGAGAGAGAGAGAGAGGGGCGCCAGGGTGAGTTTATAAACACTTCAAACTTTTAAATTCAGTAAAGTTACGTACACTTCTCTTACATGTGACGCGCTTTCTGTCGCTCCGACTCATTCCGGTGCTTGTTGCGGACATGTGTTCATGTTTATGTAACTGTCAGAACTGTTAGTCGCAGCTTCAGCGTCTCATTCGGACCAACAGTCTCGCTGCTTTGCACTCAAGTGACATTCCGCTAACCAACTAACTGCTGCCCCGGGGGCGGAGAGGGGGGGCTCGTCCTCTCTAAATGCCTTTTAAAATGCACAGTTTTGACTTTTGGCGTAGTTCCGCTTGTGTCGGCGTGTGTTTGCTGTCAGAACCGAAAACGTCAGTATCGCTGTTATCACTCATTTTCAATGTGCGCTCGGCCTGTTGGCGACGCTAGCCGCAGCAGCTAGCCATTAGGCTTCTTTTTTTTTTTTTCGCGAGCGCACAAAAAAAGTTGATACGGGAGCTTTGGACCAATGGGACTTGGCTCGTCGCTGTTATTGACGGGCCCCGAAAGCAATGTGCGAATGAGACGCTTACGACTGACAGGCTGGTGACCAATTGGCGTACAGAATAGGCGGCTTGGTTACGGGAAAAGGCAGGGCTACAGCGGTGAGCCAAGAAGGTAATGGAGGCTAAAAGAGAGAAACTTTTTTTTTTTTTTTTTTTTAAGAGTCAGCGCTGTCTGGAAGAGGGAACTGAAGTTTGAGTGGCTCCTGTTGGAGTTGACCTGTTCCGACTCTAGCGAGCCCGGATCTGAGCATAAAAACGGGCCGCACTATCTGTGAATCGTAAGTCTCGACAGCAAATTTGCAAGAGGAACCTCAAAAGAACTGAACGTCTCAGGACGCAGTGACATCCACAGCGATGCAATTTGAACTGTCGGACGGCCGACGATCCGCGTCCCCACGCGTGTCAACACCTCAGCCAGGAATGTAGGTCATGTTTTTGGCACAGTTGTACCTCATTCCATCACTTAGAGGTGTTACACTGAAGGGGGGGGGAAAAAACAAAACAAACCAACAACCCACAGTTTCTTAAAACTTCGCAAAACGTGTTGACTCACTCTCAGAAAAAGCATGCATTTTAAGTTTTGTGCAACATAGAAGGAAAGTCCAAGACTACAGAGTGCAGAGGTGGGCAGAGGACCTGAAAACTGCAAATCAAAGTAGAGTGGCAATATTTGAAGTAAAAATAAAATGTAGCAATGCATGAAAGCGTTTTAAAGGAAGCTTAAATACTGATTAACCGATCAGAACATCTCATTTATTATTTAGAAATTCCTTTTACATTTTTTTTTTTTCTCTGCATAAAATTGATGAAGCTAATATGCACAGTGAGTATTGCATACAAAAGGCCAGGCACTGCATGCATATCATTCGAGCAGCAAAGCTCGTGTCTGGTTCTTGGAACATTTTTGGTTAAAAGGTGTCCCCTCTTCATTCAGTGAATATACTCACAGAGAGCAGCCAGAAGTTTCACTCAACTAAAAGCAAAATATACGTTGCAGGGGAAAAAAAAGAAAATAGTCCTAAAAGTTTATATATTTAAACTTATTCAACATTTACCCACATCCTGAGTACAGACCAGAAAGCTAAACTTTTTTTTTTTGTTTTTTTTTTTCCATAAAGGCAAAGCACAATAAAAAAAAAAAAAAAAAAAATCATTAGATGTAAAATTGCACAACAGTAACAGTTACGTTTAATTGGCGCTGCTTCTAAGATTCTATTTTACAATACTGCCATGTCTTTATTTTGCATTGTCCCGAGGGCTTGGCAGAGATTTCAATTTTTCTTAGCCACGAAGATATGGGTTTAGGGTTACGTTTGTTCCATTTACTAAATCTTGTGTTCCCATTGCTGACATAAATAAATACTGGCCGCTGCACTCAGCCAACCACAATCTAGATCTCTAGTGTCGTATGTGAGCTGATACAAATCCACGTTGCTGTACTTAAAATGCCTTGTAAAAGTATTTTTACCCATTTTAAATTTTTCACATTTTGTCACTTTAAGGCCACAGACTTCGACGTAATTTGAGCACGATGTGACAGAACAACACTAAATGATTGTGAAACGGAAGGAAATTATATTGTTTTGTAAAATGTTTCAGACAAAAATCTGAAAAGTGTGGTGTACATATATGTCCAGGTGTTTGTGGAACCGCCTTAAGATGCAGTGACAGCTACAAGGATTTCGGATTGTCTCCTCCTTCTGCATACGTAAACTGATTGTTTTATTTTTTTAGTTTTTTGCCCATTTTTTTCTATGTCAGACCTCATGAATGCATTGTGGGAATTTGCAAAGTTTGAAAGTTAAAACATTTTGAGCTCTTCCTTCCTCAATCATGTTTGCTGTGCATTGAGATGCAATATATCAAAGCTTGATAATATTGCATTTATAACCCAACACTGCTCCACAAATGTATATTCAAATTTGAATGACACACAGATGGACTCCATTTTGCTGAATTGTGTTCTGGTGCTACACCACACTTTTCAGATTTTAGTCAAAAACCCATGTGTAGTTTTCCCTCCCACTTCGCAATTGTGTTCTACTTCTTATGAAGCGCATAAGAGCACACAGCCTCAAAACTCAATGGAACGGACAAAGTTTGTGGTCGCAGTGTGAAAACGGTTCGCCAGGTACGAACTCTTCTGCCAAACTTTGCAACTTATTTCTGTTTTCCCTTCCGTCTTCCTTTACCTCCTTATTTGCATGGCGGGGTCTTCCCCCCCCACTGGCCGCGAGCAATTTAAGCTTCAGGGTCCCGCGTCACGGCTGCAGCGGGAGATATTAATACAGTTTGTTTGGTCAGTTTCCTAGCAGGCAGCGTCAAACACTGCCTGGCTGTGGCTGATTATAGCTGAGACTTGTTCCCCTACACCTGCTGAGTTGGAGAAACCCAAAGTTGTGTGGGGTTGGTGGGGGGGGAATGGCAGCGGCTCAATGAGGAGGAGAGGAATCCGGGCCCCTTCGAGTGCTTCCATGTCACCTTGGCTGAAAGGAGGCAAAAACAGGTGGAGTGCAACGAATATCGACGATGTGCATCGGCACTGCAGTAACTAGGAAAGGGATCGATTGTCTCAACTCTTGGATTAGTTTCCTCCGCGAGGAAAGACGCGTCTGCTGCACAATTTATTGTCATATGCACAGGAATTATGCAGAGGTACATGTGTTGCTTCAGTTTTTTTAGGGCACTGACCTTATAAAATAAATCATTTATTTTCAATTGCGGCGCTGCACCGAAAAAGGGCTTCAGTCGGGGTCTGAATTTTGGTCCAGGCGGCTCCCACAATAAACGATATTTTCCGCTTTTGTCATGTGCGATTTATGAAGGACTTTCCACAAAATCAAATCCCACGTTTTAGTGCTGGTGCCAGCCAGCCAAGTTAATGTCTAGCATGTCTTTAGTAAGATGTAAACTCTAACAATCTGTTCCCACTCCTGACGCCAGATGTGTCTGGTTCTCCACTCAGTCCACACCCTCGGTATAACGAGCTCGACGGAGTATCTCGTTTGCAGACGGATCTCTGCACAAATAGGCTCGGTAAATTGGGGGCAGTTTGCGAGGCCCCCCCCCCGTCACCGACCTGTTGCTTCTGCTCCAACAAACCAGATTCTTTTGTCTTTCTGGCCGCAGAGGAGCAGCTGTTGCCTGCAAATGCAACGCGGATTATTTTTGCCTCTTGAGAAGAAAAGGCCCGTTGCATGTTCGGCGCGCGTCTTCCAGCACAAGGCTTCAGTAATCATGTGTTGGCTCAAGGGCAGCTGTCCTCAGCAGAGCGAGCGATGGCGGGGGGAAGGAGGAGGAAAATTTACTGACTTCAACACTGGGAAAACTTTCAGACATTTATGCGTGGCCAAAGTAATGAATAATATGTCCCATGCAAGAACGTTTGGCAACGCGCTTAACCCATATATTAGGTACAACAAGAGTTTATGTGGTCAGCGCTTCGGCGATATTAAAGGGATGAAATTTGATTCAATATTTTTCCCTTTTCAACTGTTTGGGTGTCGGATTAAAACAGGAACCCGGAGAAGAGGGCAGGCTTAGTCGAGATCGCTCCAGTTTAAACTTACCAGGAGTATTCACATCTCTATTACAAAGATGTGGTTTGTACATATTCTGTTTTGTCTGTGCTTTAATACATAAAACCGTACTTGATATATACCGGTGGCAGCTGCTTTGTCAGTGGGACGGGATTGCATAATAGCAGCCAGACGTCACTTTGTGCCAGCTGAGAATGCTGAAACATTCATGTCCGCCGCCGGCCCTCTCCCCTCCTGTATTTCCCTTGATTTATCTTGAATGTTTTTTTGTTTTTTTTTTTTGCTTCTTTTTTTTCTTTTCACTTTTCCAGTTTCTCTTCACAAGGAGTTTTGTCCAGCTGTGCAGGGTGGAGTTGCAGATAGAAGCAGCAGCCGGCCGCGCTCAGTTTTAGCTCGGCATTACAAGAGGAGAAACCGAACGGGAGCTTGTGCATATTTAACTCTTTACAAGAGCATCCACTCAGAAGGAGCAGGATGAAGCGATTATTTTGAGCGCTGTGGAAAGCTGTGGTGCTTCCTGCGGATTCAAGCATCCACTTATGTGCCAATTTTTGCAGGGCTTACAAATGATTTAGGATGTGATAGTAGGATATCCTCAAAATGTATATCCTGAAATGAGTTTAAGTAAGACGTGCAGCAACAAATGGTGCTTTGCAATGACCTCGAAATAATGCTAGCTTTAAAATAATGTCATTTGGAAAAATGCAATTATATTCAATCACTAAATGTGAACCAATTTTACATTACCAGGATTGTTAAAGCATTGTTTTGTTAAGCTTTTTTTTTGTTTATTTGATTTTTATTTTTTTCCAGCAGCAGGAAAGTAAAGGTCTTGGTTATGCTTGACTAATATTTTTATAATGCTAAAACAAAGGTCGAACAGTGTTGACACCCAGAATAAATATCTAAGTGCATTTTTATATTTTAATAACAATATAACCTAGAAACAAGATAAAGTGGAATCAGAGGTGCATAATTATGGATTTCAATTCATAGATGTTCAGATTTTCTTTCATTTTTGATTGTATTGGAAAAAATTGTAAAAATGTGCTGCAATTGTTAAATGTTGTGCAACTTTGAAATGCGGTTGTGCAAAACCGAAACAATGTGGTGCCTTTTTCTTTCAATTCAATTATTCAATTAAAACTAAGAAGTGCGCCAAAACAACATAAAAGTTGCATGCTGCAGCTGCCCATTTGCATGTGTTTTATAGAGCAACACACGTGGGAGTTTTCTGTGTTTAATCGATAGGAAGAAAAAAAAAAATCTGACTCTTTTTATTATTATCATTTGTGACCTGCTAATCGAGGCAAAATGAGAATTAATTGGAGCATTCTTGCTTTTATTACGTACTTCACATACCTCTATACAACAATGTTAAACAATTAATTAATATTAGTCTCATGCTACTTGAACATGTCAAGTAAAATAAAAAAATAAAAAAAAACCAGGAAGATGTTGTGTGAATCTTCCCTTTATTGTCTTTTAGAAAAAACGAGTGAGGGAGCAATTACAATCGGTAACAATTTAATCGGTGCGTGTTCCTGCTCTCTTTAAGCTTATACGCTTTTGCTGTCAATTTATAAGTTAGTTTTTGAAAACTAACAGCCTAAAACGGCGGGCTGAGTCGGAGCAGGAGATGCTGAGTCCCGGTTCGACGGTACTGGAGAGGTAAACAGAGGGAGTGGTCATGAGAGAACCACGGCTTGGAAGTGAACTTAGGCGAGTTTGAGCCAAAGGTAGTAGGGGAGGGAGCTGTGTTTGTGTAAACGGTGGCTGTCGCTCCGGACTGCAAGCAGCTCCTCATTGGCCAGCCAGAAGCCCCTCTGCTTGAAGGAAATATCACCAGGGAAACTTCTCTCCGCCGCCTCTGTGCATGTTTTCCTCTGTGCCAGGGTTATTTTTGAATAGCGTTCGGCTTCCTGCTCAGACTGAAGTCTACAAGCCGCAGCATCCCTGTTTTGTTGTTTTCGGGATTTGCCAGTTCTGAGATCCATAAAAGCTTGCTGCTATGTTCTCTTCTTCTCCTCTCTCACAGTTTCATTGCAAGCTCTTTGCAAAAATGGGGGACGACAGACCTTTTGTGTGTAACGCTCCCGGCTGTGGACAGGTAAGACTTTTTTGTTTTTTTTCCCACCTCCTTTCTTATTTGTTCCATTCCCGTTTCTGCTCTTCCATATTTCATTGTCACCTTTGGGTTGAAAATGTTGTGCTTGTTTTATAATTTAGAGCTCCAACAGATTGATGCTTGGGAAGAGATGATAAACGCTCGTGTTTGGCATGCATCCTGAAGCGCCAACATAAGCAAACTGTCTGTGATTTACAAAACACGTTTAATGAGCAACACGTTAGTAACATTCTACCTTGCACGCCCTGGTGGGACAACGCTGTCTCCTTCGGCCGTGACTCACTCAAAGCTCCAGTGAGCAATCAGAGCGCAGTTATTGTTTCAACCTGTCACTGCTGAGCGCCTGCAGACACGGTTTTGAGTCGAGGCAGTGACTCAGCTGACTGCCAGTAGTACACTCACATGCAGCTTACACGATGTTCGGCTGCGGCGTTGGCTTAATGTCGAAGAAGGAATAAGAGACGATACAAGCTTTGTCATCGAACGTGTAATTATTTAACACAGGAAACATAATGTCTGATCACTTAGTTGGCTGCTTTCTCTTGGGTGTGAGATCCTCAGACTCTGTATTTAATTAAGTCTTCTTGTGTCTGAAGAAAATGCACATGTAGGTGTTAAAAGATTTAACTCGTGCAGGCTTTTTCGTTCTCTAGGTCAACAGCCATCTGTTGCAAATGTGAACGTAGCTCGAACCGAAGTCATACAGTCCAAACAATAAATAAGTCATTTGTTTGTCTTTGTTGTCATGCATCATAGATACCCAGGGACACACGTCTTTCCCCTGACAAATGTCATCAACGCAAATCAGTTCATATTTAATTAGTGGCGTTATTAATTTAAAAGAACGGTTAAAACGGGAGCATGGCAGCTTTTCGAGGCAAAGCCGTGTCGATGACGGTGCAGGTCCGCAGATGTGGCTCTGCCAGCAGTTTCGTTTGAGTGTCAAACTAAACATGTCTGAAGTTGTGTTGTGGCGTCAAACGTTGTGACACATTTACAATATCGCCTCATCACCTCTCCCTGCGGAATGTAAGCAGATCTAGCTTCAAAAACATTGTCTTTTTGTAACTTTTTCAGGCCGTGTGTCAAAACAAAGCCCATTATTGGCTTTTGTGGTTGCAAGGTTTTGGCCAGCATTCGAGTGATTTATATCAAGTTAATATCTAATCCACTATATCTGTCATCTTTTGGAATTTGTTGAGTGTAGGCGTAGAGGTATGTCCAATTTTTTTTTGTTTTATCTGGCAACTTTTTGTTAATTTTGGTGCTGTTATATTCAGGAATGCCTCAACATGTTTGGTCCTGCTACGAATCATTTAATAGGAAGTGTTGGTCAATAGAAAATCTCTGTGTGACATCTAATCAAAATAAGAGACCGCTTAGATGTCTTCTTTTGTCACCCCTAAATATTTCTGATTATGAATAATAATCAGTTCCTCCCATAAGGCAAACAAGCTAGCCAAACGTAAAATAAAACCCAGATTAATTATGGGTTATAGGTGAATTGTCAAACTTGATACTGACGAAATATTCTTTTTGACACTGCTTGAACCTTTTTTGAATTGATAGGGTTCTTATGAAAATGAGAAAAATTCAACCAATTGGAGTTTGAAAATGTTTTTATTGTGTTTATTAGGCTACAGTGCGGAAGTCATTTAGACAATAAACTGCTTTAAAGCGTTGCTATCTAAATGGCAGACAAGATGACACTTGATGATCAGCTGTGAGCTGAACTGAGCATTTTCTCCCCGTTACCTTTTCGTACCTACTTGCCGCTGGACGTTTCTCTGCGTGTAGATGGACGCAGCTGATATGAAGTGGAAGGAGGAAACGTATCCTTAACGGGGAACTCGGACTGGTGAAAAATGCTTGTAACACGTAAGCGTATAGGGTTAGTTTATGCCAATCTTCAGTGTTTTAGATACAAGAGTGCCATTACGTCTTGAAGATGCTGTGCTGCGGTTGTGATGCTACTCTGCTGTATAGACTTGGCTCTGTAGCACAGCTCGCACCAGGACTTGTGGTATCATTCGGTTTTGTCTTCTAGTCTTTCGCATAGATACAAATTTTACGGTTTTGATTATTTTAGATCAAAAAGCGCTTGAAAATAATCATGAAGGGAATATAGCTTGCATAATTATCAGTTTAGAGTAAGAGACGATACATTTTTAGAGGGTAAAAACATATCGTAAGCAGATACTTGACAGAAACATCCAGGAACTTTAACAAATAAGCCTAATGGACCGAGAGGTTTCACCGCCGACAATCTGTCAGATGTACAACAGGTGCAACATCATGCAACTTCGAGGCATCTCTGTGTTTACAAGAAATGGATAATTGAATATCATCTGAAGGTCTAGCAGAGATGTTACCCAAATGTGATCAGCAAATAATGCCGTGTGGCAGACCAAGAAATGGAAGCAGAGGCAGCCAAATGACTGCAAGATGAAGAAAACTATTTCAAAGCATAGCCCAGAAGACCCACCCATTGTTGGACGGGATGTGATAATCGGTGGAATCAAAAGCTGAGTTCACGTTCAGCAACAGCTGAACAGGACATATTTCAACATCTCCCCTGGTTTTGTGAGAATGGGCTCTCCACAAGCCAGAGGCCCTGCAGCAAGCTGTTTGTTTTTAAATACTAAATTTTACATTTTATGAGCTTTTAGGCCAATCGCTGTGGTGATTTTTATGTGCGTTGGATACATAACACCCTTAACGGTACATGATCTTAATGTTCAAATGCTGTTTTACTGCTGCCCTTTACAAGCAACAGTTGTCTACCAGGAAAATCTGAATCCTGCCCGTAATAGAACAGGGATGATTGACTTTTGGCTTTGGCCAAGGTTTTCCTCTCACCAAGTTAACAACAACAACAACAACAACAAACCCCCTGAATTGGTGCCCAGTATTTATTGTATCAGGAAGGTAATCCTAGCCTCCATTATCTTAGGCATGGAGATACCTGGCGATAGTTTCTCCCTCAAGATTTAGTTGTCTTGTTCAGAGGACAGAGACAGATGAGACACGTATTGGTGATGCTTTTTAGTCGGGCTAAAAATAAGGCTCCTGACACTCGACTGTGTTTCCACTGCGCTCTCCTGACTGAAGTCGCAACTGTAACGCAGTGCCCTAAAATAGGCTGCAGTGAATAGTGAATAGGCTGGTGCGAGAGCCAAGATTATTCCTCCTACGTCTCGGAGTGAATCACATTGCCACTTCTCAAGTGAAGACGTTCCGTGTCTCGGAGGAACACTGGCCGTACCTTCGTCTATATGTCTGATTTGTGTCCTTCATCGGAGCTCCTGTAGCTCCTAATGTGATGCCTGATAGGAGGTAATCCTGTATTGAAGGGCCAGTCATAGTTTACATTATCCCTAAGCCTTACACGCCAACATTGGTGACAACAGTGAGTTGACGTAAACGTTCACTCCCTGCATTTTTACGCCATTAAATTCATTTGAGTAATTTCAGCTCTAATCCACGCTGATCTTTTATCTTTGTCCGGTAGTTTAATCTATGCAAGGTTATGTGAGCCCATGTCTTCAAGCTATCATTGGCCTATACTTGCAAGAAACTTTATTCCACAGATTTGGTGTTCTTTGTGGGGTTTTCTCATCATTTTTTGCTCAATTCCCTGCATGCGATGTGCTACATCTGTGTGTGATTATTGCAATTTGATGTCTGGATTACAGTAATATGGGCTGCCTCCTTAAGTAACAGTTACAATTATCTGCTGGCTTATTCATGTAATATTCTCGTGTTTCTTCTTGTTCACTTGCTTCAGAGGTTTACCAACGAGGACCACTTGGCCGTACACAAACACAAGCATGAGATGACACTGAAGTTTGGACCAGCCAGGACTGACTCTGTTATAATTGCAGGTACTTTTTTTTTTTTTTTGTATCGCATGCAGTATTGTTATAAAGCCATTACTCTTCCCTCGGTTTTTAGATTCTGCTTCCCAGAACTCAGGACTTTCTTTTTTTTTATCATTTGTATATAAATTTAACATGAAAAGGCTCCTAAACTCAAGGAATTAGTTATTGCGACAGGCAATCACAACATGTCACAGATTTATCTTCATCGTAATGTCAGTGTGTACATTATTATTATTATTATTATTGCATATATACTTAGCTTGCAATATATATTAACTAACCACAGAAATGCCATGCTTTTCACTGTCTGGGCCTATGATTTTATTAAACCCAAATCAGAATGACATTAACACTGCATACTTAAGGATTTTCTTATTTATTGCTTGTCATATTGTGATCGTACATGCTTTCCTGGTATCATGCAGCCCTAGTCTTCAATTCACTTGTCAAAGAATCAGCTAAAAATGTTAAATATTTAATATTAAAAAAATTAAATATAGGAAGCCTCTAGTGAAGATATAGTTTGTTCCTATTTCTTCTCCTCAATCTATATTTCAAGCTGATTTTGAACCTATAAAGTTACTCAAAAAATATTAATCTGTTTGGCGAGAATTTTGCCTAGCTGTGCAGTGTATATAAGAATGTGTCAGAATGAGATTCTTGTGGCATACCTTCAATGTCTACAACGTTAGTTTTTAACTTTTGCAATTGCTTTGAACTAAAATAGTATATGTTTTTCTTACTGTAGCTAGATATTGTTTATTTTTATTGTGATGTTTATTCATAATATTAGTTTAATGTTAGATTTTTATACATGGACACAATAAGGAATTAAGAGGACACGGGGGAGCTTGTTGACTGTCCTCTATATTGTGTAATCCTGCCAATGATTCACAGATGTTTGTCAGCTAGAGATTTTTTTTTTGGCTCAGTGGGTAGAGCAGTGGTCTTGCAATCCAGGAGTTGTACGACGAGAACAGTGCTTTATACATTCAGTCCATTTACCAGCTAAATCAAAATTAAAAATAAGATCTGATTAAGTCATGTAGTGATACAGTTTAAGGCGTCTTATCTAAAATAATGGCTTGTTTCATGATGGTTTTTGCACCTGAGCCACAGATTAAAATAAAGCAGGTGGAAAAAAAATTAGCACATGTTGATACACTGAACTGGAAATTATGGACGCAAAAAAAAAAGAAAAAGAAAATAAAGAAATGAGTAGTGATACAAGACCTTTGCACAATTGTTGAAAAAAACAAACTCAAAAATGTCTTTATCGTGGTTAACCAAGTGTGATATTGTTTTAAAATGTATTCAATTGATATCGTTCGTTGTCGTTGCTCTTTCCCAGATCAGACACCGACCCCCACTCGTTTTCTTAAGAACTGTGAGGAAGTCGGTCTGTTTAACGAACTCGCCAGCTCCTTCGACCAAGATGACGAAGACAAGAAGGCGAAGAACTCTGTAAGAAATCAACATGGGGAGGACGGCCATGACGGCCTTTTTCTGTTGCGTTAATGTTCATCTCTGCGTGTATTGTTATGTTCAGACTAGGGAAATTTCCTACATACTCCAGTGTGCTAAAAAAAAAAAACCCTCATCTTTACTTCCCTCTTTCTAACTCAGTTGCTGATTTAATCAAAAACTACAGTTTCAAATTCCTGTGTTGCACAGTTTTTTTTTTTTTTTTGTTTTTTTTTTCTGCATCATTAGAATTTCAGTTATTGCAGAAGTTTGCAAGTACAGTTCTCAGAAGATGCATTGGTTATTCATTGCACTGAACATGGAGTTTCATGAACCTAACTGTGAAAAGCAGATTTGTATAATAAATACCAACTTCCCTTTTTTATGCTTTATTTTATGTTTTTTTTTTTTTTTTTTTTTTCCCTTCGTCACTTCACAGCTTCCTGCTGCCAACTCTGTGGCTTTAGATATGAGCCTGCAGACGCCATCAGATGTGAAGGTGAAGCGGGAGTCACCTGTGGAAGTCGACTCCTCACCTCCAGGCAGCCCTGAATCGATATCTGGGAAGTCGGACAGCAACCAGGAGCCAGTGGTTAGAGGAAAGGTGTGGAGGATAAATGCAAAACAACTAATTTATCACTTAGCTTTGGCTCTACAACACTTACTTCTAATGTATTAATTCCATTTTCTGTAAAATCCTGTTAAAAATTAGTACAGCAGTTTTGTTTTTTTTATATATATGGAATTATTTCTCTCTTAGGACACACCACCTAGGAGTTCAGCTCCCACTCCAACCATTGTCCGCCCAGGTTCTCTTCCACTACACTTGGGCTTTGATGCCCTTCACCCCACCATGCCATCACCCACCTCCGTCATCACACAGGCTCCGCCTTCAAATCGCACCTTGGGGTGAGTAATTTTCAGCCGTCTGCCTCTCACTAAAAATATACCAATGCTAATTTGATGAGATCCAACTTCGACTTGCTAATGCTGATTTTAGCTGGCGGTTGTTGCACTGCACTGCTCCCGCTAAGCAAATGAGTATGAGCCTTCTATTGGATATTCAATTATCTTTTAGCTGGCGACAAGCTATATAACGCAAACTGTTGCAATGAGTAGCTTCTCATTTCTGAAGCGTGTTGAAAGACGTAGCCTAGATTAGTGGAAATAGATGCTCGTCTGTCAAGAAGGGTCAAATCTGCATTTACAATTGGCAACAAATTGGAGCTGGAAGATGTAAAGAACAAACGCTAAAAGCAGAAGTCACATTTCTTCACCAGCAGAGTGCAAAGTCAGAGAACTGGAAGGGTTTTAAACTGGTAGTTGACAACAAATGTGATGGGTTTTATTCTGGCCTCTAACTAGAGTTGATTAGACCATTGGATCGCTCTTGGACACAGTGTTTATGGGCTTGAGCTGGGTTCGTTTTTTTGTTTGTTTTTCTCTTTTAAGGCCTCATAAATTCTACTCCCATTGTCAACACAAGACTGGCGAAAAATGTATGCAACACTGGATGCAGAAGCTTGTTCTAAACAATGCCACAGAAAATGGCTAATCAAAGCTAAAGGCCATGTAACGCAATATTGGTGGGTGTCATACATATAGTCATACTGACAACTCAAAGTGCTTTTTATCAGAGCTACATTCATCCACTGATATGCTGGTTGTTCAGCAATTTGGGATGAAGTGCCTTGCTCAGGGGCACATCAGTGTGAGCTGTGGACTCTATCCCACAGCTTTCTGATTACAAGCTGACTCTCCTGACTGAGCCAGAGTCAGTCATATCAGGGTTTTATGATTTTAAAATAAAGACAAAATGTACAGGGTTCCTCCATACTCTGGAGAAGTCTGGAAATGAATTAAGGCATTTTTGATTTACTTTTATTCTGATAAGCATGGGGAAAAAAAATCTGGAAATGCATTTATATTTCCAGACTTTATTCCCTCCTTTGTCTAAATGTTGTTGCCTTCCTTCCAACCTGCTTCCTATCCTTCCTTTTATTGTGTCCAGTCTCCCTTCTTTTCTTGTATTATATCTTCCTGCCTTGTGCCCTCCTTTGTTAGTCATTAGTTTGTTAATATTTCTTTAAATTATTTAGTATTTTATAGTATATAAAATATAAAATAAATATATAAAATAAAATAGTGTCCCAAAGTTCTTAGAAACTAAGAACTTTGGGACACTTAATGTGGAAAAGTCTGAGTTTTGCATTAAAAAATGTTGTTTTTAGCTTCTTATTACTGTGAAAGCTGTAGTATTTTTGCGTATTCCCTAGAAAATGTAAATTCCTACCTTAACCACAAAATATTGAAAAGACTGTCAGTGTTTCCCAATGAAGCATGTACCCAGATAAACAAATGTTGGACCCTCAACCAAAAATATCATAAAAAAAAACCCCCTAAAATAATAAAAAATATACATGCTTAATAATGAACTAACCCTGTAATATTTTACTAATCAAGAAAGTAGTCTGATTTTTATTTTATTTTTTTCACCTGAGAGGCTGAATAAATCATTAAGGATCCAAAACCTAACAAGGGTTTTGTGTCTTTGCTGTATTAAAGTTTGCCAATTCTTTTGGCTTACATTTAAAAAGAAGGAAAAAAAAAAATTTTTTAATTCTCAGCAATAACCATGGGGTTTTGGTCAGTTTTGCCATGTTTAGTTAAGATTATAAAATTAATTAAAAAGAGGGTTTTTTTTAAAGTTAGCTTTTCTAAACATTATCTGCTGTTTTTAGTTTCAGTTTCTGTCTAATATGCATATCTGTTTGTTTATTTTCGTTAATTATGTTTAAGCTTTGGTTAGTTGTGGTTTTAAATGGGTCTAATTGAACAGATAAACTGTGTTGAACACTGATAATAGGAAACAGTTTAGAGAACCACTTCTGAGTTGTCCATTGGTGTTTTCTTACTGTAAGCCTGTTGCAATTTGCTCATGCATATACTATTTTCAAAGCGCTTCAGAAATGTACTGAAAAACCCAGAGTGCCAGCTTTTCTTTTTTTCTTTTATGTTTTGTTTAGTTATGTTTGACCTCAATATGATAACAAGGGTTAACACCTCTGCTTAAATGGATGACTACACAATAAAAGCAATTTATGCAAACGTCTCCTTTTTTCCTCCTGTTGTCTCTTAATAGTTCACCAACTAGCCATTACCCAATGATGATGCTTCCCACTGGTCAGGCTGTGCCTGTGCTCCCTGGTCCTGTCCAGATACCCTCTGTCATTAATGTAAGACAGACCAGCAATATGTACAATGTCATCGTTGGAGGGAATAAGTCTGTTATGTCTTAATTTATGTGCATTTATGCATCATGTCTGACTCCAGCTGGCTCGACCCATGTGTATGGTACCCAACATTCCTGGAATCCCTGGTCCTCCTCTGGGAGGCAGCAGCAGCGGCTCCAACTCCCCCTCTGGCTACAGCATCCACTCAGAGGCCAAGATGGTCAGCACTAAATTAGCTCTCTATTTCTATCTCTTTATCTCTTCTTCTTGTCTGCATCCTTGCCCTCCAGACTTGGTCTGCTTTGCCTTACTTTGTACATCATATGACTTTTTTACTGCGGTAAGCTTGTTATTTAACCCTTACATGCATCGCCACAGTAGGTGCTGAATAAGTGAAGGCTGCTGCTTTCTGTTGGCATTTTAACTCATTTGAAGATCAATAGTTTCCATAAAAGCTTTGGCTGTTTTATTTGTACCCAGAACGTTATTGTTGTAGGATTAATGCATCTGTTCTGACTAATAGGTTTTGTACGTTATTGGCCAGGCTTCTTTGCCAACAGGACAATAGGGGATCACAGTGCAACATCATAATAATCAAGTATCATCATCTGAAACTTTTCCCAGGGTCATGCAATGCCTCAAGAACCAAGTCCCGATTAGATAGATCACCATGTCACATGAGCAACATGAGCGTGCTGCAGAAAACAAACCTTTTTATATCCACTCCTCAGAGAATTGATGCTATTTTCCCCCTATAAATAAACTTGCATCACACAGCTCACCTTTTACATCATTGGGAACAACAACTTGCTTCAAACTATCTAAAACGGTAGCTGGATGTGAGTTATTATGTCGAGTTATTTTTGAAAAAAGCCTTCAAATGACTTTTCAGGAATTTTTGCTGATGATAGAGAGCGAGCCGAATAGTGGAGTATCCACTGCAGAATTTCACAAAATACAATTTAAAAAAAAAAACTGCACTGAAAAAACCCTGCAAAACCTTCGGACTTCTGCTTTGTGTGGATGTGGGTAAATGACATCACAGGACACAAGTAGTTGGTGAAAAATTTTTTTCAAACAAGTGACTTTTGACAGATTTGAACTTGAGCTCAAGTTTCATTAGAGTCACAGGGGTTCAGCCTCACAAGTTTGAGCTGGAGTTTGACTCTGGCGTTACTCAAACTATAATAAATGGCGACACTGAATTAGATGGTAACGGTCACAACGGTATATTTCTGCTTAGATTTTAATTTTTTTTTTTCCATCTGATTTGTTTCCACTGATGTTCGGCTATAATAAAATAAATACATCCGGTGTTATGCTATGCTTTGTCACCATTTTCAGCTCAGATAGTCGAGGAAGTGCTCAGAGAACTCTGATCAGGGGCATTCTGTCTGTTGCTTCAGGGTAGATTTTAACTTGATTTTATCTCGACAAGATTCTATCTTGTTGGAAAAATTAGTGTGTCTGGAAGTTTTAGAGTTAACATGGACGTGCCGCAGTAATTTTATTGCCTCTAAGCATGCATTTTTTGATCATTTTCACAACAGAAGGGCCACTTTGCTCTTGCTTTGCTTGGTGTGTGAGTGCAACTTCCTGTGCTTGCCAGTGACATCTCTCTTGAACTGTTTTTCCCCTGTAGCGCTTGAAAGCAGCGCTGTCGCAGCAGAGCCCATCAGGTCAGATCTTGGGATCCATGGTGATGGGCAGCAGCCCCATGGTTCCGCAGAAAGCAGAGCAGAGCCAGCTGCTTGTCCAGCATCCGGACGCCCCTTCGCCTGCACAACCTCAGGTGTTTATGTCAGCTCCCGCTGCTGTTCTCCACAGACTTTAAAGTTAGAGCAAACGGAGATAAAAATTAATCTTGATCGATGAAGGCTGAATAATCTTTTGAAGTCATCAAAACTTGCAACCGTGCACTGAGATGACTGGAATGTGTGTTAGTTTTAAATACTGAAACTGTGAGTCAAACTTCCCTTTTCTTTCTTGTCTTTCTTCCGTTCCCCTCGCCTGTCTGTCTGTTTCCTTTTGACCTCTTGCCATCTTTTCTCCCTCAGGTATCTCCGGCACAGCCTACAGGTGGGCGTCGACGGCGGACGGCAGACGATGACCCAGATGAGCGACGGCAACGCTTCCTGGAGAGGAATAGGGCGGCGGCATCGCGCTGCAGACAGAAGCGCAAACTGTGGGTCAGTTCTCTGGAGAAGAAGGCCGAGGAGCTCAGCTCTCTCAACGTCTCGCTGTCGGTGAGTGGGCTTGGAGTGGGCGGAAGAGGAATGAAAGCTTATACTTTACAGAAGTTCTAAGTGTTGCAAGACTTCAATCTTGGAGCAGGCACATCTGTTTAAAACCCCTTTTAAGCAAAACATACACATGTGAATGCTCAGCTGTTTCAAATGATGGATTCCAGTGATGGTATTTAATTTGTATTTTTTTTCCCTCATACAATATAACCTACAAATGAGGTATGAATCATCTTGATTGTTTTTTTTTTGTTTTTTTTGTTCCATTTCATTTCAAATTTTGTGAAACGAGGTGGCACATTTGAAGCAGCTGCTGCTCGCCCACAAGGACTGCCCTGTCACCACCCTACAAAAGAAAACCGCTTACTTAGGTACAGTCCAGAAGATGTGTGACATTAATAAATTTAAACGCTAACCAGTCTATAGACTGATACTTTATTCACACGTGTTAAAAAACTGACGCGGCCAATATTTGACTTTTCACCAACGGGTTTTGAAAGGCTGGAGTGCTGTGTGATGAAGAGGACAGCACAGACTGAAGAGTGAGACTAACGTGTTATTGAGAGCAACAACAAAAGAGAAACAGAGGACGTGTGTGTTTGAGGCCTTGAATGTTTGCGGGATATTGTCAGAGAGCATCACTGCACCTGACCCACACAGCCACGTCCCCCAATGTGCAATAACACAAATATAAGCCGCAAGTGCACAACGGACTTGGCGCAAATAAACAGCAACGCGCACCTGGCGGTTTGTTTCTGACCCTCACGGATATGACACGCGAAAGCGATTCTCAGGAAAAAATGCACCTGACAAACCTCAACGCAGGTGCACACATATACGTCTATATATTCTATTTGTTACAAACTACACTTAATTATACAAAAGGAAAACAAAACCTACCTGTTTTCGGAAATGTTTGTTTAGCATGAACATGTCCCACCCACACAGATGTGCAGAGCAAAAGACAAAAAAGGCAATGTTTAATTCTTTTCCCCACAATTTTGTTAATAACAAAGTGAAAAATATAATTAACATAAAACATTTTTAATGGCTCAATCTGCGCACAAGTTCTAGTTAAAAGAAATTAATATTCAGCATTTTTGACAGAATCTCAGACATATATTTGCCTTGTCACAAATAAATATCCACCATTTTGTCATAAATTTGTGCTTACAATTTTCAAGCTGTGTTTGTCCTGTGTTGCTTTTTTTCCCCCCTGCAGCTGCAGAAGAGAGCCTAAAGGAAACCTCTGAGCCTACAGGGTCCCCGGCTCCGGTGATTCAGCACAGCTCCTTGGCTCCCAGCCCCTCTGCGATTCAGAACGGCCTGAGCACGAGAGCCGCAGCCGAGGCCATGGCCATGTCGGTGCTAGCAGGAATGGGTCAGCAGCACCAGAGGGTCGAGGGTGGACCCTCGCACATTATCATGGCTGCACAGTCTCAGTCTGCTGCCAGATGATGAGCAGCGCCACCACTGGCCCAGGCTTGGCTCGCCACCCAGGGTAGAAAAGACTCCCACCACCCACAGCCTTTAAGGTCCAAATTCCACATCTCCTGCTTCCCTCTTTCCACGTCTCCTCTTTTGATCCTCCTGTGGAGCCATCAAGCTGTGGCCTGGAGCTCAGCAGCAACAGCCGCAGCCTTCTGGGAACGGACTGAGACTTTTGGGAGAGCTTCCTGTTAACTTTGCCATAAACTACAGGGGCTGGACTCCGACATCCCCTCCTCTTTGCCCGCCCGCTCATCTCCCCTCACCCTCGGTGAAGATGGCCCTCTCACCTGGCTGCGAGAACGTGCGTGGAGTAATCTGCCGTGATTTTGAACTTCCTATGTGCACAGTTTCAAACTCACAAGGAGTTGCATAAACATTGATCGAATCAGATCCAGCACACAGGACTTCATGCTGTTTTCAGCTGGGAATAGTGCCTCGTGCCCCTGGACATTAATCACCATGCTCACAACCCACACACCCATCACTGCATACCGCGTTCACCTTCAGCTCAGAAGACGCAATAGCTTTCCCCACTTCTCCTGGTTCTGACGGTCAGCTTCCCGCTAACGGTTCCGCATCAATATAATCTGATCACGGATCCAAACACTTTTCCTCATTTACCCCCTCTTTATGTTTAAGACATATTTTAACTGTGTGTGATTGTATACTTGTGTACAGCAGAACATGAGTAGTTGCTTCAGATTTGACACATTGTTAGCTGTGTTGTTTGCGTGTGACTTTTCCCGAGTGGGTGTAAAGTATGTGCAGCTATCTGATTTGGCATATCATCCAATATCAGTCTCTACAACCAAAAAGGA
This sequence comes from Poeciliopsis gracilis, assembly GCA_911649635.1. Classification (NCBI taxonomy): domain Eukaryota; kingdom Metazoa; phylum Chordata; class Actinopteri; order Cyprinodontiformes; family Poeciliidae; genus Poeciliopsis; species Poeciliopsis gracilis. Next base: position 12,169,814 of record CAJVRI010001220.1, on the reverse strand, counting down.
TTAGATTTTGATCTCAAACAAGTTTTTGGGTTTTTTTTGTTTTTTTTTCGCCCCTTAAATTTTCTGTTTAACCTGAAGGGAATTTATCTTCCGCTGTCCGCCATCTTTCCTTAAAAATCAGGCCGACCGTTCAGCTGGGTTGGAAGTTGGCTTCCTTCCTCGTTTTTCATCTTATATGAAATTACTCTGATCGCATTTCTGTGTGGGTCCAGGACTTTCTGCAACTGTTATTTTTCACACTTTTCAGGATGGCGGATCATCCTTGCTGCTTGTTGGAAGTGTGATGAACCCTTTTTTTTTAAAGTCGCTGTGCTCTTTACCAAACCTAAACTAAGCCATAATCTCTGAGTCTCCAAAGACCGCCTGGTACTTCTTCTGAGACAGGAAGTAGTCTGACTGTTAGTTTGTGTTACAGTGACAGAATCTAGTCTATCACTACTTGTTTCTTGCATTTTGACACAGTCACACACACACCCCTCAAGATTTTGGGGGGGGGGTTTGCCTTCGGATCACATTAGTGCCTCTAATATTTCTTCTTAAATGTCTAAAAGAAAAAAAAGAATCTGGTATTAAACAAAGACTCTTGGAGAAATTATTTCACATCAGCCGCTAATAACTTCCTAAAACTATACTTAACAGTTTTTTTTCATACTGTTTCAGCAACTTACTGTTTAGAAAATGAAGAATTAGGGAAATACTTTACTTGTACGTGTCTGTCATCTGGTGGAGAAACAGAGAAAATGTGTTTTCTAGTAAAAGCTTTCAGGACAGAAACTTCTAAAAGGTTTAATTAAAATTCTATCCAAGATACTCAACTAAATATTGATCTTTTTTTCCCCCCCATGAACACAGAAATTACACGCTTTTCCTGTTGTCCGTTTTGCCTATGACCATATATTTACAAGATGCTATATTTGAAAAGCAAGATATCTCTCTATCATTATGATACTTTAATATGCACTAAAGTAAGAGTATAATGTGGCTTAGTATTTCTCTTCATCGGGTCACGTATGTGCAGCTCTTTTGTTTTTCAGAACAGAAGTTTGTTCATGACCATTTTGTAAAAGTCGTACTGTAGATGTGAATGGGAATTTTCTCACCAACTTTAAAACTTTATGCTCCGACTGAACCTCTCATCCTACAGTCCCAATGGCGACCCTGGCATTTTTTTATTTTTATTTTTATTTTTTTTCCGTTTTGTTTTGTTTTACCTGTTGGCGCTATATTCAGCCAGCAGTCCCATATAGATTGTTTATATGAAATGAAAATTTAAACTAATATAGCGCTCATATTTTTGTTTCGTTTGTGTGATGGGCACCTTTTCTGTCGTTTACTGTTCTTTTGTTTTGTTGTGTGGTGTTGTAAACACCGTGCAGCCATTTCTCAAACTGCTTTTGATTGTACTGATGAATATAGACTAATTTCATTTAACACAGCTTGTTTTTATCGGTTTGTATTCTTTATACAAGAAACTTAAACCTTTTTCAAAAAGAAAAGTCACCACCCTTGGCTGTCTTTGTCTAACTTATTATTATTATTTTTTAAATTGGTCAATTTACATTGTGCTTTTTCAGTCTTTGCCCTTTTTAATATTCAAATTGTTATGAAAATGACAGGTAAATGGAAAAGAAAATGCAACTATGGTAACAGTTTCACATCATATTTCTGTTTATTTTTCACACTCCCATTGTCAGATGGATGATTTCAGAAATGTTTATTGTACATATCTGTACTATATAAATATATATACTTTTCCATGCATGTCCAAGTGGAATACCATGAACACTTTAAAGTGCTGCAGTTTTAATTAAAGAAACTACATCATAAGGACATTTGTGGGTCTTTTTTTCTTTCACATTTTCCTCTTTCCTCCATTGTAATTTCTCCCAAACATTGCTTCTGCTTTTGAGTTTTCTTCCTGTGAAGGTAACACCAGATGCTTCTGTGCTTACTTGTGTCTCCTTGGATGGATCCTCTCACAAAGTCACCAGGTTTGTGTTACCAGTAATCTGTTTTTCATTATTTTAATAAATCAATGCACACAAAATGACAGCTCCATCATTTTGATGGGCTACTTGTGAGGAAGTTCTTGATTAGCAGAATGAAGACCCTGCTGTTACATTACTGGAGAAAAGTAATGGCGTGTCTGAATTTATGTAGAAGGACTTTCTCGAAGTTTAAAAAGACCTATTGTTCATGTTTCAGACTTTCTGATGGCATGCTCAATGCACAACAATCATAGCTGCACAAAGGTTTGGATAGTTTACAGATTCTTTATAGATTCAGCTGGACCTTTTTTTTTTTATGCCATTAAGTGGAAATTAGAGGCGTATTCAGAGGACTTGCGGATCTGTATTTCCTGTTTGTATTTGCTGTGTAGGTTAATAGTAGCTTAGTGGTAATGACATAAAGTGACACAGGCGAGGAACTGATCCATCCTGAACTGATTTAGTGTTGCCTCATCCGCATGAACTTCTTGGAAATACAAGCTACAAACTTCCATAACCACAAATCTTCCAGCAGCCATTGGGCAGATTATACCTTGGACAGGTTACTGGTCTATCACGGAGCTGCATGCTTTACTGGTTCAACAGTGTTTCCTAACACACTGTGCACGTGTTAGGAAACCATGGATTTCCCTCCTGGGAACATCCTCATTTCACCATTTGGCTCTCTGGGATTTGTCATAGAAATGGCTTTGCATCCATTTTTAGAGTAAAACTTATAGATATCAAGAACTTTGCTTCCTACCAGCTGTTGAATTTCTTAGATGTGCTGCTTTTTGAAATGTTTGAACATACAAGACTTAATTTTGTTACACAGGATCAGTTGAAGCGATTCCCAGGATGAGTAGTGAAACTGAACCTACCAGTTGATCAGTAAATTCAAGATTTTAAAAGGAGTTTGCATTTGGTTTGTCCTTTTAATTAAAAAAAATCACTTGAAAACTGCCTTTTGTATTTACTGAAGTTGAGCAACATGTTTCAGACTTATCTTCTGAAACATTTAAGTGTGACAAAAAAAAAAAATCTTTATGAGGGCAACACTTTCTTTTACAAAGCCTTTTGATAAGGGATTGAGAGTGAACCTGCCAAGTATACCTTTACAAGTAAAAAGATTATGGAAATGGTAAGTAAATTTTAGCAATATGGTACCTTTTCTCAGACAGCAGTCAGAAATGCTTCACAAATGGAAAAAAACAACAATAAGACACATTTACGAAGTACACCATAACAGAATTGACATGGCAGCCCACAAACCAGTGTGGCAAGCATCCTTGAGCATGAAAAAAAAAAAAAGCTAAAGTATCACTCGTGTATTTAAGAAAGTGAGGCAAAAAAAGGGGGGTAAAAATTTGTCTTTTTTTAACCATAACTATTCTCCAATTAATTTCACATTAATTGGAGTATAGGATCACATTTTTTATATATCTCTTTTATATTTCCTTTGTGAAAAGTTTGTGTTTCCCCTCATTTTGGTGTCATGCAGTTCCAGTGAGAGGACCTAATTTTCGTGCGCTTGTGTCAGTTCGCCGCTAGGGGGAGCAGCTCTAACAGCGTGCCCTGTCGCCGCGGATCTCGGATGCGGTGAAGCAACAACAGAGGCAGGCGGAGGTAACGTGACTACACGTTGCCGTTGGTGAGTCCCCCCCCCCCTCCCCCCCATTATGGCGGAAGGGCAAGCCGTGCGGATGGGCCGTCTCTCCCTCTCCGATGCTTGTTTTGTGTCTTGAGGGAGGGGTTTTATTTTTGTTTTTCCAAATCTCTTCGCGACGGCCAGATTTCTTCCCACATAGACTGTTCTCGTGGTTTTCGGCGAAGTCATGGCGGACCGCGGCATGGATCTGTCCGCCCTGCCGAAGGAGGTTCGAGACCAGTTGGCGGAGTTGGACCTGGAGCTGTCTGAAGGTAAAGGAAGGGAGGGTTGGAGGCAGATGGAGGATGCTTTAAGTGATTTTCCCGGATAGCACCGTATGTCTCCTGCCTCTCCGCGTCTGCCGGCTTTAATTAAAACACCACTACTTCTTCTTCGTCTTCTTCTTCTTCTTCTTCTTCACCTGCTCTACTTTTCTCTATGGTAAATTGAATGGGAGGCGTTCAGGCTTAGCTGGTTTAGAGCTAATACAGGATGTGGGGCTAGCAGAGCATGACAAGCTGCATTGTGTCGGAGAAGACAGACTTTCTTCCATTTTTTTTTTCTCCTTCCACCCCCCACTCTTTCTTCCATAAATGTCGTGAACCCCAAACATGACTTCAGACATGTTTGTCAAAAGCAGTTCTCTTCCTTTTGTGTATAAATGTCAAGGCCACAGCTCATTGTGTGTGGCTGTCTGACCTACTGGGATAGCTACTGGGAAGGTCTGACCACCAGAGCTGGACTCTCTTGTCACCTTGGCTCCTCATGTTTTCTTTTCTTTTTTTGTTTTTTTTTGTTTTCTGTCTTAATTCTTCTTCACCTGTGACCACATGTTGGTTCAGTTGAACGTCACACAAGCCCCCCCCCCCCTGACAGGGTGTGTTCCTGCACAGGTTTCCGCTTCAGACAAGTTTTATTGCTGTGTAACTGTGACTCACACTGATTACTGTTGACATAAACTGACTGCAGGCCTACAGTCATCATCTGCTGTGGTGTCACAGGAACAAAGAGACTGTTCGGAGTGCTGGGACACGCATGTAGCTTGTCTATGTTGTGCGTGTGCAGGACCCAGTTCATCTGTGTGAACCTGCCATTAACAGAATTACAGGCTGCTCACCTTTTCTCAATCCCTTGTGGTCAAGTGACGGTGCGGACATTTTGGAACGTGTCCTCCAGTTCATTCATCAGTTTATTTTCGATAACCGACTGGATGTTACCTGTTTATTTATCCATCCGGTACGTGGTTGAAGGGAGCCCTTCCCCCCCAGAGCAGCTGTGCAGCTTCCCTACAGAACCAATGACACACTGTCACACATCCCTGACAGAATCCCCTTTGCCCTGCTTCTTGTAACCGAGTCTGCACGCATCCAAATAAGTCCAGTCCTTCTGCGCAGCGGTCGGGTAAATCCTCCATATTCATGATTCTATGTTGATTCCCAAGTGGTGTGATAATTATATCTTTACTAGCAGGGGTATGTCTTGTTGACAGTCTCAGGGCATGCTTTCAAAACCTCTAAAATGTTCTCCATTACCGTTATCACTGATAAACTTTGTATAAAAAAAAAGTTCTGAACTAAATGGATCGGGAACAAGCCATTTGCTGCCCCTCTCTGCTGGTCAGCTGGCTGAAAGGAAAGCTGTGTTTTGCTTTGTTTTTTTTTTTTGTTTTTTTTTTTTGAAGAAATTGATTTTGCCTATTGGAAAAATATTTTTTCCTTTAAACGGCCTTAAAGTCACGGTGTAGTGTCAACCATTGTCTTGTTAAGGCTGTTGTAAAACTACAGCTGAACACTACACATTAAATATTTTCTATTTATATCAAAATAAAACATATAACATTATTATCAATGTTTTGGTTTTATCTTTGTAGGAATAATAGTTGCTTTTTATTTTAAATAAAAGCAAATAGATTGTGTAATGACTATTTTGTAAATATTCTGTTACTGTGAAACTGATATTCCTACTCAAGGTTGTACCGCGAGTGTCTGGTTCTTCATTACAAGCGTTTTAGATATTCCATGAGGACTCTCAGTTTTTTAATATACGATCCAAAAGCTCTCTTTCAATAATCAGTATAATAAATGGCTTACAAAGGGCAATAGTGCTTGTGTAAAAGACTACGCCTCTTAAAAATAAAACGGAAAGATAATTGTAGGATCTGGGTAGAACTGACTACTATTTCACAATGTTCAAATTCTGATTGTTTTACATCTTTGAGCCACTGATTCTGAAACTTTGTAACTTTTTCTTTCTGCGTTTGTGTCTTAACGCTTCGTAACCGTCTGAAATCCCATTTCAATTTCAGTCAGACGCCCCGGTCACAGACTTTCTGGCCCACTTCTGATCACTGACTTTGAACATCTCTGCTCAGACAATAAACTTTTATTGACTGACATCAACAGGAAATGGTTTCTAATGGCTGCGTACGTTGAACATCAAGCCATCTTAAAGACAGGCCAAAAATGCCTTTAGTTTTTGAGGCTCACATTGTGGTAAAAGATATCTAATAATGAAATCCAACTGAAAAGATGATTTTTGTTTTTATATTATTTAGCAACAAGTAACATTGTCTGACAATTTATTCTTTGAATTTCGAAAAGTAGTCGGTGTGGAACTCACCAGTGATTATGTTTTATTTGGTGGTTAATAAAATCAAGATACCAGATTTGATATTTTAAGATGCGGTTAGCCTCCTACATTATTATTTAGGGCAATTAGCACCAGTAGCTTGCTTAACGTTACTGCACTGCATAAACATTTTAACTTTCTCTTGCTTCACACACTGATCCTAAAAGTGGCTAACAGTCGTCTTCTCACAGTAACAGCTTCCGCACCGACGAGTGTGAGCGTCGTCAATGTGACCCGTTGAGCACGGAGTGATCAGATTTGTGGCTTTTGAGCAGGTGATCACTGACCAAAGACAGTCAGGCATAAAATTGTCTGATGATGGTCACCAGACAACAACAAGACAAAAAAAAAAAAAATCCCACTTCTTTCCTTTTCGTTCACAAAATTCCTGTCTTAATCGGGTATTATTGAGGTCCCTGAAATTTCAGATAATTAGGAAGTTCCTAATTAACTTCCTCTCTTTTGTCTTTATTCTGTAAATGTCGTCTGTATGTTTTCTGTAGCCTGGCTGTTTTGGTTTCAGTAGTCTTCTCTTTCTTGGCTCAAGAGAAGAAACATCTGTCAGATTTAAAATTTGGCTTTGCTGTAGCTGCGTTTTACTGCCATCTTGTCGCCCCTGTTAGGTGCACAATATCGATATACACAAATGGCCGTTCTGATATGGATTCTTGTTCTAGGGAGGGAAAGCCGATGCAGAGTTTTTAACCTCATCTACCATTTTAGGGCTTTTTTTTGGTTTCACATTCGTCTCTAGCTACATAATATGTAAAATCTCGACGCTTTCATTTAAGTGGATAGAGCTCGTGGTGTTGTAACATCCGCTCTTAAAGCAAGCAGCGAACACACACAGAAGTGCAACGGTTATGGCAAAGGTGCTAAGCTTAATGCTTTAAGGCTGTAGCCCACAAACCCAATAAGGATGTTATACAATCTCTTCTTTATAAACGGCTCATGTCAAGTAAAGACTCGGCGAGCAAGCTTTTCCTGGACGATGCTGAGGTCTGGTTTTCGTTCGGGTCTGAAACACAGATTCCAAATTTTTGACACGATCCAGTTTATTTTTCTAAGGTTTAAAGAGAGACAAAAGGAAAATAAAAGCATGTCCCTTGATGGAGGTAGTAGTTTTGAATCCATCAGAAAACGAAGGAATTAGCGTTTTACCAAACTCTGAAGGACATGCTGTTGGTTGATGCGGAGGGAAATATTAGTTTTGAAGCATTTTTTTATTTATTTATTTTTTATCTTTTAACATTTGACATGTTGACCGCTGATCAAATCAAACGAACAGATTCCAATCTGTGGTCGAGTTATTCTCGGCGCTCTCTCCAGGGTCAGAGACGACGGGAGTAGTTTTGTGCGCGTTATCTTTTTGTTACGCATGTGTCACTGCTGAGGGTGATGCCGGTTGATGTGCTGCAGAGCCGGCTGACCTGCGAGGTCGACGTGTTTTCCATGTTCAGTGCGGACGCAGCGATTGCAGCCCTGCCACTGACGTTCATCTGCGACTCTGAGTTCAGATGTTTGGAAAATGAATCATCCACAATACGAGTGTGCAGCTGCAACACTAGATGATTAAAGTATATTCTAGGTGTAGGTAGTGACTCCCGTTAATGAGACTGTTATTTGAATTATGACGTTCTCTAAAGTAATGTTGATCATGTGAGCGTGTCCATTTTATCAGGTCAAAAATGTACATTATAATTTTGTTGCTATGAATATCTTTTTTTTTTTCTGCCCGGGACGCTGCACTGAAAGTTAACAAGATGAAGCAATGAACCGTGAAAGCACCAGGCCAGGGATGTGTGCTTTGGGCAAGATAAACAACCAGTACCCTTGGACCAATAATAACTTTTTAATACATAGAGAGTAAGCACAGCAGAGCGAGGCGACGCGGCCTGTATATCTCTGAGCAAGTCTTAACTGGGGTGTAGATCTACAACAACAGAACCCGGTTACTGGACTTATAAACCCTTAAAACAGTCAAGTTCATATGTTAAATCTGTGAAATATTGAAGCTTTTCTTGATCTGGAGGTATAGTTCTTACCTGGCTCTAGAAAAGAATAGGGTTGATTTATTTCTTGACTTTTTATATATTTGTATAAATATTTTTATGTTTTTTTTTTCATGTCGGGGAAAAAAATTTGTGTCTGTAATATTCTGAATTTTTGTCCAGGAAAAGATGACATTACAGAACCGCTTTATTTAAGTGTCAGACTAATGTTTCCCAGCAGGATTCACCAAACCGACCTGGCAGTATTGAAATGACGACTCTTGTCTATGAAGGTGTTTTGAAACTGAAATGTTGATAATCGCAGCCGCGTCGCTCTCTGCCATTGCTGACCCTCATTGCCTGTATTGTGAGCTGAATCAAAACGAGGAGTTGAATATGAATTATCATTTTTATATGTTAAATATTCAAATTGGAAATAAAACCAACTGAGGGGTTTTGAAAATGTTGCCGGTGGATCTTCTTGAAGCCAGCTCCATGCTCTGAGAGGAGGAATGTTTTGGTTCAGAGTAAACGAATCTCCAGTTTGTTTGCTCCTGACGTTTCCAGCTTTAAAGGCAAAACGCTGTCCATTTCACCAAGCTGCTTCTTATTCTTTAAAATTTGTTGACATTTTCACGCGTCTGACTTGTGACGCTCGTGCGGAAGTTTTCTGCTGAAACGTTTCACCTCGATGTTTGTCCGGTTTAGCGTAGCGTTGTGGCTGTCGCATGAGAGATTTTCAAGTCTCTTCTCTGTGAGCTTCTGGTTCTCGTCACACGTTTGAAATTCAAGAGTTTGTTGCTGCTGCGGTATGTTAGTTTAGGTTTACTGTATTTGTTTTTGTTTATTCTTTTGGGGTCTGCCTACTCGAGCCGTTTTCCATCACTGCTCTCGTTCGGAGCAGCGTGCTTATAAAATGAATGATCGTCTCGACAAGCTATGCTTGCTTCATATTTTAGACTTCGCAGTAATGTAGCTGCAAGTACGTCTTCATCCTGTGGCGTATTATTGCTGGAAGCATGCGGGTTTTTTTTTTTTTTTTTTTTTTTTTTCGTGTCACTACCTGATGGGATTTTTTGGTTCTTTGTCCCATCTGATCCAAGTGGAAATGCCTGTTCCTGCGTTGCTGGGATAAGAACACAGGCCTGCCAAAATGGCCTCCTAAAAAACAGCTCAGCTTTGCTAGCCCCCTGTTGACTGTGGGGACACAATGAGAATCATTCAGCTGGGCTCTGTTGCTCCGGCCAGAAGCCCTGCTGCCATTTAGGCAATTTCTTCTTCTTTTTTTTTTTTTTTTGTTGTTGAACCCAGCCTTTTGTGCGCACGAAGGAATGAGCGGCCCCAGCACGAAGGGCATGGAGGGCAGAGCCTCTGATTATGACCGGAGAAGACGAGTTCTGCTGCTGCACACGAAGTGACCCTCATGCCAGGCTGATATCCACCGTCGTTTGGAAACTTTGCTGCGAGGGATTGAATGTCGCTGACCCAAGCAAAGTTTTACACGCACGTGTTTTCTGATTACCTTTCGTCTGTCGGTCAGAAAGACGAAAGGTAATCAGTCAACCTGGTGCTTGTTGACAGGCTGCAGCAGGGTTTTAAAAAGCCAGGCGTGGCGAGAGTGGCGTCAGCTCGTTTTAAACTTCTCCAAAAATGTAGATTTTATTTATAAGTCAACGCACCATAACTAACTTAGTTATTGGAGAAGAAGCTAAGCTATTGTTATTTCATGAGGTTTAGTGTAAACACTGCCTCTGGACAGTGAGATATTACACATAAAATGATGGAGAATATCTCAACGTTAGTGGGAAAACCTGTTTACACTGCAGTAAAAAGAATCGAAAAACTTCCAAATTGGAAGAAAAGCAGTTGAAGAAAATCACACTGATTTGACGTCTTGCGAAAGAGTGCGCTTTTTAGAAGTTTCTCAGGGGTCTGAAAGTTGAAAGATGAGCTTTAGGAAAGCAACATTTTAAAGAAGTGGGTATTTTGTCGCCAACGGTGATGATCGAGACACACTGAGAAGCTGATTGACGACAGGTGTCGGGACAAGTTCCATCTTGATCCTACCTGATTAGTGTCCGATCAGTTGGGAGCTGGTAAATCTGATCTGTGTCTTCACGCTGACTGCGTGCCACCTACTGCAGCACTGTTGAGTGGAAGTAGAAGAAAACGCAGTCTGCTGTTTCAGTATGTTTGGGCGGTGTGAAATGAAGTCGGACGAAGCATAAAAAGTTATTTTAAAGGGAACTAAAAGCCCCTAAGACATGTCGATACACACCTGCATTTACGCAATGGAAGAAAGCGGCACTTTCAGCAGATAACAGTAAGGCTCAACGTATAGTGGCAAAATGGTTTCGAAAAACCTCTTAAACATCTTGGTTGTGGAACAGGGTGGATTTAGAAATGTCGGCGGTCTTTAAAAAATCTTGAAATTAAAGCACTTCTCTAGACGACGCACATAAGCGGCTCAATTGTCATCTTTTTGCTTTAGCGTGACAGTAAAGCTCTTCATTCCCTCGCAGTACGTGTGACGTTGCTTCTGCTCCTAATTTGAATAGTTAATGACTGTCCTTGGCAAGGACTCTTGAAAAATATGTCGAATCCTGTTCAGTTATCTTCCAAAGTTTGTTGCTCTTAAAAAGAAACCAGAGTCTGCTACAATTGGTACCAGCCGCTCAAAGCTTTACAATAACCAGAGCTCAAAAATCAGCAACAGCAACTCTGATGAGTGAATCTTTATCAAGTTCACACTTATTTGGGAAATGCTTTAAAACCACAAAAAGACATAACAACTTTGTTTTCCCACCGACAAAAGCGCAAATTAAATTTTTCCAGTTTTAGGTCAGTTAAGACCTATTTGTTAAACAGAAGAATAATGTTTTTTCAAAAAGGATATGCAGAAGTTTGCATATCCTTTAGACATTGTGGCTTCCAATCGGTCAAATAACATTAAGATAAATTAAGACACACCTGTTGATGTGTTTTAAGGCAACGCCTCAAACACACCGCTCACATGTGTGACAACACGGGAGGAACAAAAAAAACCAAAAAAACGACAACAACAATCTCCCAAGGTATCAGGAAGAGAACGGTCTGGTTGATCCGTGGGAGCAGTTCTTAAACGTCCGAAAGGGCTTCGTTCATCTGCTCACACAACTAACTGTATGTGCAAATACGAAAACTATTCAAATGTAGAAAATGGGCTTTATGCCTCGGCGATGAATGTGTTTTTGTTTCAAAATCTGTGAACAAAAAAAAAAACTAAACGCAGACGCTCGCTGAAGCAGGTAAAGAAGTCCTGCACCAACGTTTGCTGAAAGGCCGCTCAGAGAGCAAGAGGCCAATACTCTAAAAAGACAGAGTACACTGTTCAAATTCAGTCCAAGTGTGAAGACCGTAGCTATTTACGGCAAGAGGTGCGAACAGAAGCCACAAATGTTTCTCACGTCAGCATCACTTTAATACATTTTTATTAAAGTAGAAATAAAAGTTACCAAAAAGAAAAAAAAAAAAAAACCTCTTGTAAGGTGCTAATAGGTACAAAGTACTCCATTGTGTTTATCTTTTTCTTTGAATAGAATAGAAAAGAAATTATTATATTTTTTCTGAGTGGGGAAGTTCAACCAGCAGTGAAGTGACAGGCAAGCTGAAGCACGTAGAGTCACACAGAGGGGAAAAAAATAAAATAAAAGTAAGAAAAGGAGCTCTGCAAAGAAGGCCAACATATAACAAGGGAAGAGTGGAAAAAAGATGTAATCGTACGGATGAAATATAGAATTTTCTCACTTTGAATGATGATCCTAAAGATTCTAAAAGAGAAAATTTAGCCTGATTTATCGTGACTTTGTGTTCAGCTCTCGTTTGAAGAGCCGCTGCTTGTTTTAATCTGATCCGCTCGTGGAGGACGGCTGTCCTCATGACTGCCACTTGATTTATTTTGAGGCCCTCGCTCCGATGCAGCAGAAGTGGGGTGCGTGCCATTGTGCATTAGGGAAAGGCTCAGTAGAGCATGTCGGCACCGACATGGACCCAGTTCACATCAGCCATCTATTTTCTTGACCTTACCTGCCAGTGGCAGCGAATCGGGACAAAACCTGACGACAGACGTTTTTTTTTTTTTTTTTTTAGACAAAGACTCTCTTTGGAGACAGATTGGAGCCACAAGATCTCGCTACTTCCTAAAACTTAAGTGTGTGTGACGCAGAGTTATAGATTTACATGCTGGTGTTTTGGACCGTCGCAACAAAAGAGGAACCTGAGTCATACAAAGACTGAGACATCCTCACAGCTTTTGGTTTATAGTCTGATACAGCAAGATTTTCTGCTCTCAAGTTCGGACTTGAGAGCAGAACTATTCTGTTACACCAAACATATTTATTTACATTAAATAACAATTGTACACCAGACAAGACATATATATACGTAACAAATGCAGAAAATTAGACAACGTTTGCGACGAGACGCTTTTATAGCGAAAACATAGAGCATAATGCACCAAACAGATCGGTGGAAATTAGGCATTTGAGTTCATTTCAGTTCACCGACTGATTGTCTGATATAATCAGACTATTTTTGACCAAACTGAAGTGACTCACAGTTATAAGGAAAAATGGCAGTAAACCAAAACGCCTCAACACGAGCATTTTGTAACCATATAGTTATGAAGAAATATGCAGAGCAATAAATAAAGGTTTATTGACGCGTGCTGCTTGGAACTTGGAGCATTTCTCCATTGTTCCACTCTGCAGGTGAGTGTTGTATCGTTTCTTATTGGTCTCTTGTTTTCACCTTCTGCTCTTTTATGCCGGTTGGCAAACAACTTGTAGGTGCATGACCGCCCCCTTCCAGATTGGAGTACGGAACAGACGTTTAACCACTATAATCTCCCCATAATACCCGTTCTTCTGCGAAAACTAAAAATACTTCTAAAAACGACTTCCGTCTGTTTTCACCTGCAGGCATCCTGATAGATGTCGTGAGTGAACTGCTATGTGGGTATGAATAAAGCAAGTAAATAAATAAATGGGTTTCCTTGAAGCTTGGTGGGCAGAGCCTTTGGGGCTGGCAGATGGCTGGGTACCCTTGGCAGGAGCCTTTTGTTATGTATATTTGTGCATTTACAGTATGTTTGCACATGCAAGTGTGTGTCCATCTGACATGACGGCGGTTCTGTGAATAGTAAATGATAGCTGCAGTCCCTTTTCGATCTCCAGACCATTTGTAGGGTGAATTATTCACGCGCGCGCTCATTAAATACGAGGACACACTCACGAAGGGCGGATCGTGTGTGACTTTTTGATGTTCCCCAAGTCGAGGCATGCAGGAAAACTCTACCCTCCGTCTGTTTAATATTTACTAGACAATGTATTGACGCTCCCTTATTATTAGCTCCTTGATACTCTCTGTTGTGTGACGTAATTTTTACAGACGCTGAACTCGTTGAGCCGGCTTCACATGGGAGATCTAACAGGGCTGGTCATTAGGAAAAAATACAATCAGAAAAGTTTCAGCAATGAATAATTTTGTCTTATTTTGTGAATAATTCTGTATTCATATTGTAGAAGTTAAACAAGGCATGATTTTTTTATTTTTTTTTTTTACACTGTTTGAAGTTCTACATATTATTGCTGCAACAGACAACTCGGATTATGTTGTCAATTATTCTGATGATTAATAGATTTATCAGATGAGAAAATTTATCAGATAGGATTGCATTTTTTATTTACGCATTATTTATGCAATTTTGGAACCACATTAAATAATTATTCCTTTAAGTTAAAAAAATAAAGATTTTATTACCTAAAAGGCAATAAGGCATTTCTTTAGCATGTAATATATATTGACATATATATATATTTACAGTTTTCACTTCGTTACTTCTCTTAATGTCAATCTTTTGGCCTTTTTTGAGTCTGTGTACTCCTGTTTACGATAACTCATTACTCAATTAGTTGAAGATTATTCCAATAATCAGTTCTTCAATTAGTCTGATGAATTGTTCCAGCCCTACTAAATATAAGGGTTGGGCCTTTTTTTTTTTTAATACTGTTTTATAACAGTATAAAACACGCTGTTCCTTTTAGCTGGAAAGTAACAGCTTGTGTTACTTTCCAGCTAAATAAACTTGGCATCTGCTTTGTGCTATTTTCCTAATAGAGCAACAATCGATCATTAGATTATAGGCTCGGCACATAAATATTTTACTTTTATAGAACAAAGTGATCTTCATGAATAAGTAAACAATAAAAAAAACAACAAGTTATTGCTGTTGTTACGTCACACAGCCAGAGATCAGCCTGACAGTAGGTCGACCTAATCAGGTCTTGAGCAGAGAGTCACAGACATAATGAGTTGTTACTCGGCTTCTGGAGTAACGTTTTTGTATGCTGAGAAAGTCTGACGTGGTTCTTGGAAGTCATGAAAAACTGAAGTGCTCTGACGAGGGACTTGAGCTCCAGAGCGTCCACTCTCACTAAGTGTTCTCAAAGCCTGACCAGCTTTGACTGGAGGCTCACGTTACATTAACACTGATGGGATATCTGGCTGACTTCTGTGTCACAAGTCAAAGTTTCCAAGGAGGGACGCGTTTACGGTTTAGGCATGTCTCGCACCCTGCGTCGTCCTCGTCGGTCCATGATTCACTGCTTTTAGGCGTGTCCTTGTCTCTGGGGCATCACCATCGAGCGCGGAGTGAAAGAACCTGTTTTGGGCGCCGCGTGTCGGAGGTAGATGTGAATGGTGACTCATGACAGGCGAAGAGCGAGCGCGTATCTTTCAGGCGTCAGACCCGAACTCTGGGCTTGCACAACATTCGCCAGCTTTCGCCGTATTTCGTCAGCGTCTGATCCATATCTCTTTGGTCCTGGACGTAAACAAAGAAAGCATGGTTTTCAATTCACGTCGCCGTAGTGCATTAAGCGCCAGTTCTCAATCTATTAGTGTCTATAGCTGCTGTCCAGCGGGGGCCATGTGACTGCTAAAGCTCAAGAATGCCCTTGTGAATATAAATAGACCTTCACGGCGAGACGGATTTGCTTTCATGCCCGCGGAGGAGAAATGAAGCTTTTTATTTGACACAAAAGCTTCAACCTGATTGTGCTGAAAATCGTGCTTTCTACAGTCTGAAGGAGCCCAGTGTGATCGTGTGTCGCTCTTGCTGAAAGCATTTCATGCTCAGTAGAAGGCAATCACCGGTAAATGCGCCTTTCGCTGACCGGTTGGATGCCTGGTTGCTGCCGTGTAAACTGTGTACGTACTAGAACTGTAGAACTGCACCAATCAGAATTCTGTGGCCATTATTTGTTTGTTTTCTCAGGCTTTGAGCAGCTGAAACCTTCGGCAGTCTCATACCCCTGTTTGTTAAATTAAAGGCATTTTTGAAGAAAGTGGGTTGCGTTTAATCACCTGTAGTTACTCAGTTAGAGTTATGAATCAGTAAAAGACATGTGCATGCTGTAAATGTTGACATGTACAGTGGAGTCCTGCCTCTGTTCTGTGGAAATGTAACAATAAATTCTTGATGGAAAATCTGTCTACTCATGGATTTTTAATATTTTTTAGCAGAGCGTAAAACACTTGCTTCCTGGTGGCTTGGATGAGTCACATAACAGAGTATTTTTGCAGATTAGACTTTGTGAGGGCAGTGTGTTTTGGTTCGTGTTTGGAGACGGACTGTGTTGTGTCGCTGTGCAGGAGGAGGGGCTCGCCCAGGGCCGCATTCATGCAAGGACCACCACTGGTTAAAATACCTCGTCCTGACAGAAGCTGCTCTTTCTATGGCCAGCAGTCAAGACTGTCATACTCCTGAGAAACTTGTTATAAGCATGGTCATTTTCTAGTGTCAGCATGACCAAACAATCACAGTTTGGTCATGCACTTGTTTTCCTTTTCTGCAAGTTTTAACTTTTGCATTTTCAATGTTCGCAAATTAGGGCAAATTCAAAGTGTCGTTTCCTCGCTGTTGAAATGTTTACCAGAGACGGCTGGTTGAAGGTTTAAAAGCTTGTCTAGAAAAAAGATAAACCAGGGATATTTATCTAGTTATTATCTGTATGTTTTATGAGTTTTAACGTAATGTGGACATTAAAACTCTGCTCATAAAAACCACGGATAAAATGTGCGGGTCATAAATCCCCTCACTGACTCTTGACACACTGACTCTGTCTCCCACATGGCCTCCTCAGCCGATCATCCGCAGATGAACGTTCAGGCCTTTTAAGTGGGTGTGAGGAACATGAGGCATTTTCTCCGCAGCTTGGCCCAGTTTCTATATATGAAAAGTGAGGCCCGGGTCACAGAAAGAGCTGATAGGGAAACGCCGATCACGGGTCAAGAAGTGCTGTTCATGTACCAGCAAGCTTTCAAACAGGTCAGCTGCTTTCTTTGTCAGCTGCTCATCTGCCTCATTTTAATTCTTTTTGCTTAGCTTTTTAAATAGTTCCTTCCTAAATCTGTGTCGAGCCCTGAGACTTATCAAGCATTCCCAGTGCTTAGAAATTCTCAGGAAACCCCTCAATGAGCTGATGTATATCTTGGCCATTCAGACCACATTGTAGTCGTAGTCCCCAGAGAAACAGGTAAAAACAAAGAACAAAGTCAAATATGAGAGAGACTGAATGGGCGGGGCTTCAGTTTAATTCCTACAGTTCGTATGCAAATCTATTAGTTGTTTTCGGTAAATGCAGTAAGTCAGCAATTGAATTCCTTTGGCTGCGTTTGCTGCAGTTCTTCTTAAAGCAGGTCTCACTCACTTCCTGGAGATGAGCTAAAATCGGTTGTCTATCTGTGTACCCGTAGACCGTGTTGTTGCAACCCTGACGTGCATTTCACGACGGGTTGTGTTAGCAACTTGCCTCGACGAGTAGCGCCATAATATCAGTGCACATTATTTTTCACACCCTTACATCAGCAGCGGGGCCAAACTCCGAAGGAGGGTTGTGTCGTGCCTGAAATACACCCACGGGCACTGACGAGACTCTGGCAGTTACGCAGTTATTAAAATGACTTGGCTCCGCCGCCGCCGTGGCGAAACAGTCGTCTGAATTTAAAAGCACAAGAAGATCAATTGAATCCTCATCTTGGCTCGGCGTGGGAAAAGGAAAAAAAGAAAAAAAGAAAAGAACACGATAATGCGTGATATCATTTTCTGTGGAAGAATATGTTTGGTCTCGGTTTCAACACCTCAGCCCTTACCAGACCACCCAGTCACAGACCGGCTGCTCCCAATGCGCGGACAGTCGTTGGGACATGATGCTCAAAGCCGCATTACAAGTTTCGTTGTCCGTGTTTAGTCAGAGTGCTTTCATTTACGTACAATCAGGTCTGTAGCTGCGGTTAAAATCGTCAGATATTAGACAATGACTTGCCTATACAGTTGACCATGTCCATGCCTGACCGCTGACCTCAGTTTGTTTGTGTATCTTTACCGCATAACACACTGATGGATTCTAGTGACTCTGGGCTTCCTAAAATATTTTATTACACTTCCCATGTGCTTTTATTGTGTGCCCTCTGAGTGACCTTTGAGAGTGGGAACATCTGTAGTCAAAATGTTGACAGGCCTCCAATAAAATCTTGGCTGTAATAGGTTGGGGCAGGCCTTTTTAAATTACCTGTGCTGCATGCGAAAAAAAAAAAAAATCAGTTATTTTTAGAAGATGTGATTTTAAATGATTTGTACATTTGAATACCAGCTTATGTAGACGCCTTCACTCCATGTTGTTTTTCTGATTTCTCTATTTAGTCCTTTGTCTTTCAGCACATTTCTTTGATATTACGCCTTTACAGCCATAAATTGCTTGCAGCTTATGGTTCCCACACGGGTGACAGGCTGTTTAATGAGTGTTGGTGGTGGTGGATAGGTCGAGGTCAGCAATGAGCTAACCATGAGCTGTCTGCGGAGGGTACGTGTCGGCTTTACGGTTTGCAGTGTCAGCTTTAGACTCGGTACTTAAGTGTTTTTCATAGTCAAGGCCTGTTACGACTTATTAAATTGATTTAGGGAGTCAGCTGCCAGGGTAACACGATTCCTTTTACATTAGTGCCTACTTTCAACTCAAAAGCAATTAGGCACAATAAAGGAGCATCATTTAGCCGTAGTACGTCAAAGCTAATCCAGAAACGTGTCGCTTTGTGTACACTTGCTGTCTCCGTTTTGTGTCTGCATCAGCCGAAAACCGCTGTGGCGTTCCAGTTGACAGATGGGGCTCGGTGATCCTGGGGTCATGCTCGCCGCATTATTCTGACCTCTGTTTAGTTTCAATGCTGCTGTGCTGAAATCTGAAGCCTCTTAATTCACATTCTGCACTCAATACTATGTGGTTACTTGGCAATGCTGAAGTACTGGTTTGCTGAGCACTTCGGCTGGAATTGTGTCTAAATAAAACACCAGGTAAAATTACAGCAGCATATATTGTTTTTTGTTTTGGACTTTAATAGTTGTGCTATACCTGGGTGGCACAGCTTGACATCTTTATTGATCGTCTACACGAGAAGTCTTTACCATTTGCTGCCATTTTTCATTCATCAAATACTTGAAACTCCTCGTATTGATAGAGTAAATAAAAGTTTTAGTTCTGGTTCATTTGCAAAACAAAAGAGAGAGGAAATGAAAGGAAACGGAAATGTACGGTAATTCCTCTGAGACCAAACTTCTTTCGAGTCAAACCGTTGCTTTAACTGCATGTTTGGGTCGTGTGGTCGGTCACTGCACCAAGGTTGCTGGACATTCACTGTTGCTCACAAAAAGATGACTTTTTTTTTTCTCCAGGGAAACAATTGTGATTGTGTAAAACTCATTATGTTATATGTGTAGTAGGACTGCAGCTGCTTCTCTGTTTACTGGGGTCTCTGTGGGATCTTGTTTTGGTTGATCTTTTGGGTGATCATTCAAGAATAATGGACAATGTTAAATGCATAGAGGGTGTGTGCTGAATGTGTATGTTTGAAAATGATTTGTTCCTTAAGGAAAGAAGACATACTTGTTTGAATTTGGACTGGTATCAGTGGGTCATACCAGAAACTAATTAAAGCGTTTTTTCATGATTTTTGGGCGCTACAGCGGTTTGGGGTAATTTAATGCTAATATTTTGTAAATGGACTAAACTTGCATCGCGTTTTTCCAGTCATTTTTGACCACTCAAAGCGCTTTACACTAGAGTCACATTCAATCATTCACACTCACGAATTTATACGCAGATTGGTAGGCAATTCGGGGTTAACAGCCAGAGGCGCATCGACGTCAAAGTTGGAATCGAACCGTCAACCTTCCGATTGCGAGAGCAGCACTCTGCCCCCACAGCCAAATCTGATTGTGGGAAAAGTGTAGAACTTTGAAATAGGATAGAGACTCTGCTAAAAGGACAAACTCGTGTTTGCTGAATCCCTGTGGGAGTCTTGTCATGCCTTCGGGCAGAAGAAAACCTCAGACTGCTCACAGCCGACTTCGATGCTGACGTCAGCTGTCTGATTGTGTTTGATCTTCTTATCGCTTTTCAACAAGCTTAATTTATCTGCATAAAACAGGTCATCGCTCTAATGGCTGAACAACCTGTTGTTGTTTTCCGACAAAGCGACCCACATTTGAGCTAAAGTAGCGCAACAATGCACGCAGTACAGGAGCATGAAGGGACAAATTAAACAGATAACACAGATCCTGAGATTAGTAGCTTAGTGGAGAGAAATCGTCTTTTGTTTTGTTTTTTTTCTGTTCTTTAAGCATCCTCATGCCATTATAATTATTGCACTCACAAACTGATGCCGGATCAGCCAGTAATAAATAGATCTAATGGAGGAAGTCTGCACTCAACAGAAGGTTAATGCGGTAAAAGTTTTGAAACGACATTAATTTTATTTCTTTGCCAATACCAGCTTTCAGGACGCTGTCAGTCGAGTCTCAGTGAGCCACAGAAAGGTTATGCATACTTCCGAGTGGCTCTAATCTCATTTTTTTTTTTTTATCTTGAGAACACAATGCCCGGAAATTTTTTTTTTTTTTTTTTAAAAACCTCAGTCAAGGTTTTATGTACATGTGGGTGTGTCTGTTCGTGTTTTTGTTTTTTTTTGTGGTTAACATTTACAGAGTTGAGGAAATTCAGCATTTTGCACGCTTTGATGTCACTGGAGTTGAATGCTGTGTATTTTCCACCATCGGTTTGCACCGCTAGCAGCCCTTTAGCACAGTTTTGTTTTGCCGTTTTCATTGCTACTCGTCACACCCTTTGATGTTGCCCACAACCTATTTGGAGCTGTCTGACACGTTATATAATGACGAGAGTTAAACCTCCTTGAGAGTAAAAAAAAAAAAAAAAAAACCCCAAAAAAATCCAACTAGTTTTAAAACTAGTTCAGTCACAAGTTCTAACTCAATCTGCTGTTAAATATGTTTGATTGTGATATGTTTTAGAAATGTGTATTCTTCTGTTTACCCACTGAAAGAGAAATCCCTAATTCTTTCTGCATCATTCATCACTGTGATTAATGGGTCTTCACTGTAATTTTGCCACTGCGACTTTGTCAGCGATCTGTCGAAACCTCCCTCAGGGCGACCGAAGTCGAACGCCGTCCAGTCTCAGATGGAAAATGTGCCAGGGGAACCGAAACTCCCCCAGTTCTGCTCTCAGATGGCCTGCAGATTTCCACAGCCGTCCAGAGATTACTTCATCCTCCCTGTCTGAATGAAAACCCCCACATGAACTTGTCCGTTCCCAGATGAATTGTTGGCTGGGGTTCGGAGTTGGAAACGGAGGACATGGGGGTGGGACGTCTATGAACAACTGTTTGAATCATCGTTCAGATATGGACATCACCACCCACTGCACCCCCTTCGGCCTTCCTCTGAGGAAAAAACACGATGGCTTTAAAGCTGGGGTTTAACTCAGAAAAAGCCTATACTCTTTAAAACTATAAACCCTTGGCTGCGCCTTTGCAGAAATGTTTTTCAATATTAGAAAAATACATTTGAAATGTTTACTCCTCCATAAATCCAGCCCCAACATTTGTCTAAACGGTTCAAATGTTTGGACTGTTTAAATCCAGCTGTTTTGTAAAAACTTCAGATGTTTCTTGAAGAGAGTTTAGTGAACAAACAGCGTTATGACGACACAAGAGACTAGCCCACAGGAAAAGACACTCAGAGAACGGGGGTTACGAAAGTAACCTAAAGTTTCCTCCAGTTAATGTGGGGCAGGGTTAGAGAAGACATATGAAGGGTTTAAGGTTCACCTTCCAGCTGGACGCACACTCAGTATGCACAGCCAGAGCTGCAGTGGGACATTTTAGGTCAAAGCATATTCATGTTTTAGGAATGGCTCAGCTAAAGTCCACATCCAAATGCCAATAAGGCTCTGCTTGAGCAGTTTTTTTTTTCTAGAAAAAGAAATTGGTTAAAACGTCAGTCTCCATAAAATACCGCAAAAGTCTTGTTAATCTTGTTAATGTGAACGACATTGTTTCCTAGGAGTTTCCTTGGAATCCCAGTGCACACCGCACATTTCAGATTTCATTACTTTTAAACCATTAATTGGTTCCTCTATCAATTTACAACTTTGCGTTTGTCTGTCTGTTGGATAAAATACCAGTAATATCGCTTAAAGTTTGTGATTGTAGCTTGTGGGGGGAAAAAAAAGCTCCCGGGATATGAAATCCATATTTTTAGCCACTGTAATACCAAAACACAAGGTTACATAATTCACCAAAAATCAAGAGTGAACGCAGTTGTAGATCCTGTTGCTCATAAGAAAAATGCTCCTTAATGTATAAGCAGTCACTGTAAACATTTTCTAGCTGCTTACATGTTCTTTAACTAACGACCAGGTGTCATTAAATGGCCTTTGTGTCAGAATCAGTCATTTGCATTTCCTGTTAAGTGCTGTTTAGCCATGTTCTCAGCACAGCCTGCCCATTGTTTCTGTGTTTCTGCTCAGAGTCTCTATAAATAAGATCCTGTGGGTGACGTTAGTTCCTCCTCTCTCAGCCCTGTGTTTATGTGTGTATTTATATGTAAATGTGCATTCTGTGGCTGTTTGCGAGTTTCGTCTCTCTTTTATTTTCACACATATCTCTCAGCTTTTTGTCATATTGTGGCAGAAGGTGTTATTAGCGTTTAGCGTCCGTCTCTCCTGTGTAACAGTCCATAAATACAAACACTCTTGAGGAAGCAGAGGTATTGCTGCTGGGCAGCGGCCTGTTCAAAAGCTTTGCAGGGTTTGAACAGTTGGACCTTGAACATACCTCTCCATTAATACTTTGGTCCGTGTCGCGTAGCATGTACGGATGGTATTTGTTTTTGTTAGAAAAAAATGGAATCTACAAACGAGTCTTATTTTTCAAGAAGTGAAAGGGAGCCTCCGTTTATCACTCATTCAAAATCCAGGCAGTTGGTTCTGTTAAAGGTTGCAGTGTGCGTTCGAGTAGCGTTATGCGGTGCAAGACACCTGTCAAATGAATGCGTGTGTGTGCGAGCAGACAGCGGAACTGATTCAATGAGGCAAGAGGAAATTGTGGGTGGCAGTCATGTCACTTGATAATCTGCCGCCTTTAATTACACAGCACTCTGGGTCGGGGGGATAGATGTTTATATATGTAAATAAAGGGAAACCTATAGATATGTATTGATGGTAATCAAAAATCCCCAAAACGCATTTGATCTTCTCCAGTAGGAAAAAAAAAAAAAAAAAAGAATAATCCAATATAGCATCAGTAAGTGTATAGAGCTAGTCGGAATTATAGCACACCATGGGCATGAATCTTATTATTTCTAGGCTTTGAAATGACATATAAGAAAATGTTTTTCTTCAGTATCATAAGTTGACACGACGAGGAAAATACAAAATCTACAATGAAAAGTAAACATTGGGTTTAAATTTATAATGGGCTTTTTTTCCTCCCCGAACCTCCACATGCTTAAAAAGTAATAATCATATTTTTCAGCATGTGTTGAAAAATATGTTACCAGTCAGAACAAATACTGAGGGTTTTTGATCCCAAAAGAAGAGAAGTAAGTTTGGAGTAGTTTTAATTCAAAAACGCTGAACAAACTGTAAAGCATAGTGGTGGCAGCATCACACTGTGGCCGGTGGCACCGGAAAAATGAATGACAGGAACTACTTAAAAATAATATATCTGTTTAAATTTGTATCTGTAATTTTGTCCCGTGTGGATCAAAACACAGAAAAACGACAAATTTTCCACCAGATTCTTATATTTCACCCAGCAGTACGCATTATTAAAATCCAAACCTGAAGATGAGTAAAATTCATTGTTCCTTCCAACTCGGATGCATTGAACAGATACATTAATAAGTTCCAAAGTTCTTCTGAGTTTTACATTTGTAAAAAAAAAAAAGAAAAAAAAAAGAAGGTAAACATTTAAAACGCAGAATTTTTTTGTCTTTCAAAGAATTTTTGTTTTGTCCTATTTTATTAATCACTAAGTGGGATGGCGAAAGCTTTTACTCAACAATCTTTCCAGGAAGCTCTCGTGTTTTCGGAAGCATTTTTAAACAAAGTCCAGGTTGTAACAGCCCAGCTCTCATATGTCATAACAGGCAGAACAGTCTGTCATCAGATACCCCACGCATTATTGAAATTGTGCTAGATTCCCTTTCCAACATTCAGATCATTTTTTTTTTCTTCACTTTTGAGTAGAAAAGGCAGACACCCAATGAGATGACTTCATGTAGTACCGACATCCTTAACAGACGAGTTGAAAACCTGTGACTTGTTAAAATTCTTGTTAGTTTCACATGAATGTGAGCGTGCTAGAGGGCTCGTCAGCTGATTGCTAATGTATCGCTCCCACATCAGTCTTCTGCTCTCTAATGGGCTTTGTTGCCATTGATCTGATTTGTGTATATGTGGAGAAAGTGAGCTTCAACTTTCCATTCCAGACTCTCTTGTCTGCTTTTTTCTTTTTCGGGATATTAGGTCACGTTAGAGGGGCTTCTGGCTGTGAACCGGATCGGAAAAAGCACCAAATCTTTTCTGCAAACTGTTACTGATAACCATTTGAGACATTTTGAAAGTAATTTATGTATTGGTAATAAATAGCTCTGCAAATGCAGGGATTTGTAACTCGTTTTATACAGTGCTAAAATCGCTGAATTAATTTAAAATCATGTTTTATTGGTGTTTTTATGTTACATTTTGACACAAAGTTGCTGCACAAAGTAAGGAAAATGTGTCCGCATTAGATAATGGCAAAAATAAACCACAGATAGTAAGAGATCTATTCAGGTGCTGTGGAAAAAAAATCCATCTCAGCAACACGGTTTTAGGGAAAAGTTGCCAACATCTGTTGTTTGGGTGTTGAAACAACTTGTTTCTTCCTGATTTCACAACCCTTTTGCGAAATCGTATGTAAAAAGTTCCAAAGCTTTTTACACTCCATTATACTGCAGTTGTCCCCAAAGACATTTGCTTGCTTACACTTTCTGCAGTCCAGGTTGTTGTTTGCGATGTGCATATTGTGTGCAGCAAGAACAAGGTAATGATTAATAACTAATGCATTGTGCAGCTCCAATAGATGTCCTAAATGCACAAAGGAGCGTTTATGTAAATCTGTGCTGCCAGCACCTGTTAGACTTTATGACCGTCGCTGCTCCCAACAAACTGAAGAAATTAACATCACTGCCGCTTTTTACACAGTTTTTATATGTCTGTCAAAAGTATTTTGAGTTTTTTTTTTTTTATGTGCGAATATTCACATATCATACTTGTCATACCTGAGTATGTTGTTTTTATTAACTCTGTTTTTCTTATATTGTAAATTTGCCCTTACTATATATAGTCTTTTACTTCATATTGTTGTTGTTAATGTTTAACTGGAGATGCTCATCAGATCTGAGTTAATATCACTGTTAAAAGCCGATGTTTATTTCCATTATGTTGCCGTTTGTGTGTTCTGGCACAGGAAGTGAAGGGGTTGGCCACGTTGTATTTGTTTGGGCATGCGGCAGTGAAGCAGTGCAGGATTGTGGGGTGTTTACCTAAAGCAGAGCAGCAAAGTCGGGGCTTTTTACAGTTGAAAGGCTAGGAAAATAATATTGGCGTCTATCAGTTATTGGCCGTAATGGCAATATCAATATCTGATATCAGGCCAGATTTATACTGTTCCAGTGCTGATTTAGTCTCCAGAAATATTGAGCCAAATTAGCGATGAATATTGATCCCTGAGTTTATAAAAAAAAAAAACAACAACAAAAAAAACTTTCATTCTTGAAATGGTTTTAGCTAGTTTTGTTTGTTGGTGTAACTGGGATCGATGCTGCGTCTCTCCCCTCTGTGGCCTTGTATGGTCAGCTGTGAGCAGATTAGTCCTTTTTTCTGAGCTGGCCTCAGGTCAGAGGTCAGTAGCTGCAGTTGAAAAGAGGAGCCAGAGGTCACTGCTGCTCCGCCTCATATGAGCTCAGAAAGCATCACTCCACCGATCAGACATTTTTGAGTCCAGTTTGGTAGATAGATTGGTAGATGCACATAGCTGGATTCAGCATCAGGTATTGTTTTGTGATCGGGTTTGGGAAAAGAAACCCTTCATTTTCATTAAATGCATCGAAATTAGACTAGACTTCTACCATGTTTTTGACTTTAATTGCAACAACCCGCATATACCTTAATGAACTTTTTTGAGCTTTAATGCATGAAATAATCTTGCTCTTTCATTTTTGCAAAATAATAAAAACAAAACCTGTATTGAGAGAATATTTCCCCTACGTCATTGTGCTTATGAAGAGGAAAATTAGGAATCTGTTGACCAGGAAAAGCCCATTAACGCATTTCTAGTTAATTATCTGGTCATTAGATATGTGTGTCTGAGAAATGTGACCCTCCACTGCTAGTTTGGCTGGAAATGTTAAGCAGAGTCAGGCTGACACACTGACACACATCTGACACAGAAAAGGCTTGTACGCCACCAGGCTTTTTGCCCTGCATCAGCATTCATTCCTCTGGGTTTGTTGCACCTTTAACCTGTACCAGCTGCGTACACACATCCCTGCACTCCGGTTTTGCTGCGCCTCGGGGGAATTAGTTGGCCACCAAACGGGCTCTCTTGGCCAGTTGGCCGTCACCGTCAACTCGGTGCTTTTCCAATCAGCACATTCCTCGTTCTCCAGACAGGCAGAGGGAGACGGTTTTTGGCAGCGCGCGCACTGGGTGGGGTAATGTTCATATCCTGTCCCCTGACCTCAGATTACATACAGTTACTGTACTGTTTTGCTCATTCTCGCACTCAAAACACCACACTCTTACTCTTGACGCGCACAGCTTTTTCCTTCTGTTCGGAATCAGCTGTTACAGTCAGTCTTTCGGCCCAAAGGCCTTCAGTTTCCTTTATGCTCGCCGTCAGCTGCAGAGCCAGTGCGGCCGTGCCAAGCCGTGCCTGTTATTGTGCCCCACCAACAAAGACTCTCTTCTGTCGGCGTTAATGACTGTCTTCCCCCTGTCTTTCCATCTATCCCTCTTTTTTTTTTTTTTTTTTTTTTTTCCTCCCCAAATGAAGCCGCTTGAGCTACAGATCTGGGCTTGGTTTGACCCTGGTCTCGGAACAGCATTGATGCTCCAGTCTGCTATGATCAATATGCTGCTGATAGATAGATGGCTCATTCTCTGAATGTGTTTGAACACGCAACCAACCTCTAGCACGGTTAAAACTTTAGGAACCCACTCTGTCGTTGGCATGTTTTCCTCCTGAGTGTGTGCACCCCAGGGTAAACACCAAACTGAATGCCGGTCTCCCTTTTTAAACTTTGTTTTTTTTTTTTTTAAAGAGAATGACAAAGAGCCAAGCCTGAATTGCTCCTCCCTCTCTCTGAAACGGTCTGCCTTTTTTTTTTTTTTCCCCCCTCCACAACAGTCACTCCCTCTTCCTCTATTTCTTATGATTTCAGTATTGTGAAACTTTTAAGAGACAATCTAAAGTTACAGGATAACTCAGACTCACCTCACACTGGGAATCCATATACTCAGCTCAAAGGGCTTTTCCCTTTATGATTTTTGACGTTTCTCCAGACAAATCCTGAACTCTTGTTCATAGTAACGTGAAAGCTTTGGGAATAAACACTGTGTGGGACTCTCCACAGAGCCCTGACGGATCCCACCTCCCTGCATTCTGTCTGCTGAACTCTGGCACTCTACACTCTTATTTTCTTTCCATTGTCGTTTCAAACACTCGAGGCTACATTTCTTTCCCCACCCGTGGCCCTTAGTATGTGTTTATCACCCACTCTCACACAAAACTAGCTCTGACTTGGTAGATATGTGGTTCTGGAAACTGGTGAGAAAACTCTTTCCCCTCTCAGCAGGCTGGATGAGGGGCTCCAGTCATCGTGGAGTAGGTGTCAGAGGATTGGGACACCTTGTATAGTTAAAGACAAAGCGAGGAGAACACCAGTGTCGGGATTGGAGGATAGGGATTGTTTTGTCTGTCCTAAAGGGGTTTGTGTTGGTTAACTGGGCAGGGCGTGTTTGCCCGCATGTTTGCTACACAAGCAAGCTGTGTGTTTTGGGGTACCAGAGAGGTGGACTCTGTCGTGCTTCTGTTGCTGTCTACTAGCTTGAGTCAGCTGTGAGAATCTTGCACAGCCCAAGGCCGAATGAGGGAGGGGAGAAGAAAAGTTAAATAACCAAATCGGTTTGTGATACTCCCTCGCATGCTCTAATTTTGTGGTGGAGATGCACAGCACAATAGAGAAATTTCGGACGATGACCAAAAAAGACTTGGGGTCTCTTGTTACAATTTTGAACATTTTATATTCGGAGCAAAACCATGCTGTGTGTCAGAGCGAAACCAGTTACCTCCATATATTCAGACAAAGTGGTTAGAGTTGACATTTTGGGTATCTTTAGCATGACTTGATGGTAGCTTTGCATAGTGTTCCCAATTAGTTAACTACCTTGTATGATGCATCATATTTTGTTTTTATGTTTTCCATTCGACTAAATACGTTGTCTTATATTAGCGATTCGCAGGATTAGTGTTACTGAACATCAGTTTAAAATCTATTTCTGTTTGAAAACGCAAGAGAAAGCAAACCCTTTCTTTACCTCTTGAGGTTTCCAAAAGGCTGCCAACAAATAGATGCCCATTTGAGATCTGATGGCAATATTATTGACGTCACTACAAAATTTGTTTCCCAATCATCTGGGGTGCCGGATTTTTTGTGTGTGTGTGTGATCCTTCACACCCAGGTTTGCGTTAGATGCAAGGTATTCCATGGTAACAACTCAGAATTTTGACTTCCAATTTAGCCGGAAGGCATCATAAATCCAGCATGTTCCATGACACAGAGGATAATAGTTTAAAGAGAAAACAGCATCGTTTTGCTGTACTTTCAGTCTTGCCGTCTCTCCAACTGAAAGTCTAAGTTTACCAGTCAACATTTTGAAGTATTTTCTTGCATTTCTAAGAAAACAGCTGACTTTGAGTCTTGGCATAGAAGGGTGTTGTTATAAACAGAACCAGGTTGGTCTTGGATTACTGGCTAAGATCACATTTAGTTCTCGTTCTGGGCCAATGACACTTTCTCAATGTTCAGGTTTTGCTCCGTTTTCTCCAAGTCTCCCAGGTCCGTCGGCGTTCTCGTCTGCCTTCTGGAATCACGTTTGGGTTTCATTGCCTAGAGGAGCTGATCATTTTCTAATCATGTTTGTTCATAGCGGCTAATAGAGAGCCTCACAATGGTGTTATCTTTTTGTATAGCTGTAATTAGACTTAGCGGCAACATGTGGAGTTCAGAAGATTTGCTTCAAAGAGGATTAATAAAATGACTCAGCTGCTTAAATGTGTTAGCTGTGTGTGTGTGTGTGTGTGTATGTGCGTGTGTGTGTGTGCGTGTGTGTGTGTATCAGAGGAGTGGCCTGTGTGCGCAGTTGTCTGGTGTTTGCGTGGTAATTATGACTAACATGACGGTGTGATGTTGCTGTCCTCTCTCCTAGGTGACATCACACAGAAGGGCTATGAAAAGAAAAGAGCCAAGTTGCTGGCCTCCTACATCCCTCAGCTGCCAAGTAAGACCGGTTCTTCATTCTTTCTCTGCGATTCCTCATTTTCGATCTGAGATGTCCTTCCTGCAAAGTCTTATGACCTCTTTGCTATTTTTGAGGCAAAAACCTGATGCAACTACATCAAAGTGAGCTCGTCAAGTACTCATTTCCCCAAATTGAAAGGTTAAAATGTCATGGTAGTTTACTTAAAACGTGACGTATGTTTACGTAAAGCGAGCTTTGTTGTTTTTCATGTTTGAGTTTATAAAAAAAAAAAAAAAAAAATCATCTTTCTTGTGTGTTTTAAATCTTTTCTCTTTTAGTCCAAAGGAATTTCTGGTTTTCTGTGGCCCCCTAGCGTTCAAAAGTGAAGCTGCATTTTTAATAAGAACATTAGGGAGGCTAAGAAGCTTACAGCCAAATCAGCATTTCTTTTTCTCTTTGTTTCTATTAAATTAAATTAAATTTCTCGAGGGACTCAAAACAAGACAAGTATGTTAAGTTTTTATAAGCACATAGATTTATTTTTAAGTTGTGGTTAAAAAACAAAATACATTTTTTTCAACAAAGAAACACACCACAATAAGGACAAAAAATGTCATAGTTTGCTTCCTGGTGGTATTGTTTTGCTTCTCTGTACTATTAATTTCATTCAGATGTGGAAATTGGTTGCAGATGTCACATGATAACACATAGAAAAGCTACCATTTATGTTTTAAAAACGCTGCTCATTCCTATGCCGGTTATTAAAAGCCTCTGTGGAGGCCGTGGTATGTGTCATAGACCCCCGCCCTAATCATGCTGCCATTGTTGATGGTTCACAACATTTCAGCCACTTATCTCAAGTCGGTTTCGGATCATAGTTTCCTCGCGCTACAATGAGACTTGCTGATACGAAATCCGATCTGCTAAATGTCTTTTATTAGCTGCTGCTCAAAAGGGAGTCGTTTCCTCAGGAAGAATTGCGCCACATTAGCAGCAGCACGGAAAAAAAATGTCCTTATTTGATGCTTTATTGTAAGCTGTGTCATGTTTAAAGAGAAACACTGAACTTGCTTTTCGTTTTAGTTCTTCCTTGGCCTCATTTGCCACCTAATTCTTGCTCAATATTCATGCCCAAAGGCAATGAGAAGGCCTATATGAATCTAAATTTGAGTGCTCTAGTACTTGAAGCGTATTTCTTAAAGTGACCGTCGTTTTCTGTTGTATGGGTTCACAGTACGAGTTTAATATAGCAAATAACAGAAAGCCTTGTTTGCCTGAGAATTAACTTTGTTTTGCTCAAGATGTCTTTCAAGAATGATTTTGTTCTCAAACTATACAGTCTATCTTGGACC
Organism: Poeciliopsis gracilis; assembly: GCA_911649635.1. Lineage (NCBI taxonomy): Eukaryota > Metazoa > Chordata > Actinopteri > Cyprinodontiformes > Poeciliidae > Poeciliopsis > Poeciliopsis gracilis. The sequence continues at coordinate 12,139,244 of CAJVRI010001220.1, read as the reverse complement.
TACTCTATTTAAGTGTGTAATGCATTGCTAACGATTACCAATGGAAGCTGTGTTATTGTTGCCTACACGTTGCCATGGTATTATGCAAAGTGGGTGTGCATCCTGTCTGTGTACAGCAAGGTTCACTTCACTCATTTGCCTTTTTGTACTTTTGTAGATTGAGTTTTTTTTTTTTCACATGGCTTTTTCAGTTGGCAAATGTTCAATTTTAGGGTTGCTGAGAGGTCTGGAGCAAGAAAATAGTTTATATTTAAATTCTTAAAAGTAGTTTAAGTCTTCAATATACCCAGTTGTTCAATACTTGGTCTAAAATTAAGTGTTAAATTAGTCATTTTCTAATACTGGTAAAAATGACCATACACAAATAAAGATAATAAAACACATTTAAATCAATAAAAAATAATTATTTCAATAAATTTCTAATGAAATACATGAATTAATATAAATACAAATAAATTATAATACAAACGGGCATAAAACTGTTATATTTAACATAACTTTTATCAAACAAATCTATAATAAGGTTTCTTTGATATACCGGTAAATGTTGAAGTCCCTTTGCCAGTGAGTTTTTATTCACAGTTTATTTAAATAAAAGTATCTTCAAAAACCAGCAGAAGTCCTAAATTGCACTTACAAAAGAAGTCTACAATTGACTTAAACATATTTGTTGTATTTTTCTGGAAATAAATATTCTAGAATGGAATATTTGACTCTTGATAAATATAATCTATTATTAGCCAAAGGTCATTCAGGGATGTTTTGGTTTAATCAGGGGTCATGATGATCTGTCTCAAGTCATTTGGCTCAACTTTTATTTTTATTTTTTATTTTTTTAATAATTATTTGTGTCCATAATTCACAAGAATGAAGCTTTCCAGAAAAATAAATCAACATTTATTTGAAACTTTTATACATATATTTTCACTGCTGCCCTTCACTCTCTCATATTTACTTACTTACCTTCTGTTTTCTAGAAGCGGACCTTTCTCTGCCAGATGTCCAGCCTTCCCCAAACCACAGTGCCCACCCCAGCCCAAGTCCCGAGGCCCCGGGCCCCTCCACCTCCTCAGCCTCTAGACACCATCGTGCACATCGCAGTGGAGGGGCCAGAGATGAGCGCTACAGATCAGGTGCAAAGCTCACTGCTGCCTCACAAACTCTGCAAAACACAGTCAAGCATAAGTGAGGCTGTTAATACACCATTTTGTCTTAATGTCTCGCTCTGTGTATTCTTTCTGTTTAGACATCCACACAGAAGCTGTGCAGGCGGCTCTGGCCAAACACAGAGAGGAGAAGATGGCGTTGCCCATGCCGACCAAGAGACGTTCATACTTCGTCCAGTCTCCCATAGATAACTGCACACCTCCAGGTAAGATTAAATACCCCGAATAAACACACAGCTCTTTGTTTGGCTTTAGCAGCTTAAAAATGCGTTGGATGATTAGACAGTTAGACCACAGATAAACAAAAATGTAAGCGCGAGTAGCTAAAAAGAACACAAAGTCGGCTATTTGGGATTACTGACCAGATGAATGTGGTAACCCACAGGAAGCTTTTAAGGAACTCATGAGCGGCCCAGCTCAACTTATTCTAAAGTTAGATTCAAACTGAGATGATGGCCTATTGGAGAAGTGCTGGTCCTACAGCTTCAGCAATGTGTGTTTAGGTGAATGAGGGTAGGTGAGACTCCATAAGTACCAAGAAAGGAGCCTCAATCGTTGGACAACAAAGTTCAGCCTCCAATGAGACAATTGCCTCACCCTAATTCCTGATCCTTTAACTTTTTTTATATCTGTCCTGTGTGAAAGAGAGAGCAGAAGGAAGCCATTGTTGAAAATTAGAAATCCTATTTTCGGTTTTACGAGAGCCTTGCTGCAGATGCAGGAATTGCATGCAATGACTTCCTCTGGTCACATGAAACAAATTCAAATTGTTTGGTCTACAAGCAAAATGGCATATGTGGCCGAAAAACAACACATCACAGTGAAAACACCTTCCTGCTGGAACTACGCACAAGACTAGTGCCTGGGGTTTGGGACAAACTTAAACATTCATAACTACAATGGAACAGTTCAGATCCAAGCATATTCATGAGTTAGAAAGGCCCTGCAAGAGCAGGTATTAATCCAGTTAAGTTCTTGTGGTAAGGCTTAAAAATAAATTTGATCGATGCAGTCTAGGTTTGCGCCATCTTGCAAAGAAGAACGGACAGAGGTTCTTCTTTGCAGATGCACGAAGCTGGTAGAGGTGTGAGACTTGTAAGTAAAATGGTGGTTCTGTAAAGGATTTACTTGGGCAAGCTGAACACAAATACAAACGATGCAGATGTTTTGTGGGAAAAGGAAAAAAAAGAAAAGAAGTCAAAAGCAACCATCCAGAGTCAAGGGATCTGAATATTTTTTGCAAATATAGAGAAACTAAAAATAAAAGGTTGCACTCTTTTTTTCATTTGGTTTTCTTGTTCTCAGATACATCCTCTGCATCAGAGGATGAAGGCTCGCTGCGCAGAAAGGCGGCTCTCAGTGCTGTGCTCGCCCAGACCCTCCAGAGCCCCGATTACTGGATCAACCGCTCCGTCCAAAGCTCTTCCACTTCCTCGTCTGCTTCCTCCACCCTCTCCCATGGAGAGCCCAAGACTCAGCCTCAGCCCCAGCTTCAGCCGGGGGCCTCGGTGCTGGCTGATGTCCTGGCCCACATGCGCATAGGTACACCTTGGTAGCGGAGACGGCGATGATTTCCTGGTTAAAAATCGTTTGATTAGGTGTCGCCAGTGATGCTTTTCTGTGATCTCCACCGACAGAAAACAGCGTCCCCCCAGATGTGACCTCCTCCACTCCACAAGAGAGAGGATCCAGAGTGGACCTTCCTCCAGCCATCAGGGGCATGAGCCGCGGTCAGAGCCGCTCCAGCATGCTGGATACAGCTGACGGTACACTCTCACATGCCAGGATCTGTACAATTGTCCGTCAAGGGACTCGAATGGGGCCAAACCTGGAACCTGGGTTTACTGTCGTTTGGTTCTTCCTTTCATTTGTGGGATTTGTAATTGTAATAGCGGAATGATTTCTACCTGTAATACTTTGACAAAGTGGTTATAAATGAATGTTAAGAAAAAAAAAAAAAGATCTAAACTCAGAGGCAAAATGATTTCACAGTGTGGTGAATGGTGCTAATGACAGATGTTTTGTGTTCTTTCTTTTGGGTCCATTAATCCTGTCCCTGTCTTGCCTTTGATTTAAAAAAAGGAAAAAGAAAAGGTAATATACAACAAACCCGGGGAAGGGGAGGGATGCTGACGAGGCCCCAACCAGCTTGCTTTCCAGCATCTTTTTCCATGTTTGTCTGGTGTCTTAGGTTTAGAAGTAGCGAACTTCCTGTATTTGGTTTCTCCTAAAAAAACATTGTCCAATCTTTGTGTCTCCTTCTTCCCTTTCGAATCCTTCCTGCTGCTGATACTGATGCTGAGTGTGCTAGATCGTAGCGTTCTGCCTGTGTGAGAGATAAAGTAGATATGCGTGTTGGGGCAGAACTGCATGCTTGTTTCCATCCCGGCTGTTTGCCTGGGTTCCTGACTGATTCTTGGTGTTTGTCCAGGAGTGCCGGTCAGCAGCCGGGTGTCCACCAAGATCCAGCAGCTGTTGAACACTCTTAAACGGCCCAAACGGCCCCCGCTCAGCGAGTTCTTCCTTGACGACTCAGAGGAAATTGTAGAAGGTGAGTCCAGTCAGGGAACAGAGGAAGATTGCTTGGATTGTCAAAGTCGATTTTTACAAAAGTGTAAAATTTATTGGAAGTGTCCTTCTATTCTGAATGATTGTTGCGTTGTTTGGTTAGTTCTTGTCTTAATTTTCAAGTCAAGGGTGAATGTTCATGCTGAGCTAATAAACACGTCTTTAGCTGGTAATTGGTACATATCCTCCTTTTTTTCCTGATCTTCTTAAAAACTAAACATTTTAATAAATGTTTTCTTATTTTCCCCTCTTCCATGTCTAGTTCCAAGGCCAGATCCCAACACCCCTAAGCCTGAGGGGCGTCAAATCGTCCCAGTGAAGGGAGAGCCTCTGGGAGTGGTCAGCAACTGGCCTCCTGCCCTGCAAGCCGCCTTGGCCCGATGGGGGGCCACGCAGGCTAAGAGCCCTGCCCTCACTGCCCTGGACATCACCGGCAAACCCCTCTATACACTCACATATGGTGAGTGTCGATGATAGAAACTTTAAATTAATTATATGTTCAATTTTTGCTCCTGAAATCTACGTTATCATGTTTTTTTGTCAACTTATCTAAATAAATTGATATTTATTACTTGTATATAAATTAGTTGTTTGTTGATATATCTTAACACAATGGTAAAAAAAAACAACAAATATTTGAAGGGGTATAAAAACTTGTGCACCAACAGTGCAGTTCATGCGGTGTGCAGCTATGGCGCTTTTTTAACTTTCTCCAATAATACAATGGCATTCTCCTTCAGGCAAACTGTGGAGTCGCAGTTTAAAGCTGGCTTATACTCTGCTGAACAAACTGGGGACGAAGACTGAGCCTGTCCTACAAACTGGTGATCGGGTAAGAGATTATCGGAGCCTCATGTGTAACATGTGGAAGTCTAAAAGGAGCATCAAAATGAAACATTTTTCTGGCTCCCAGGTGGCTTTGGTGTATCCAAACAGTGACCCTGGAATGTTCTGGGTGGCTTTCTATGGCTGCCTGTTAGCTGAGGTGATTCCTGTCCCCATCGAGGTGCCGCTGTCACGGCAGGTAAATATTTATGCAGGCGCTTAAATAAACTTCCTTCAAGAGCCGTAGTTATTTTAGATGTTTGAGTACCTCAGTTTAGGAGTATGTGTTTCATTCCCTGTGTAGGATGCAGGCAGCCAGCAGATTGGCTTCCTGTTGGGCAGCTGTGGTGTGAGTTTGGCGCTGACCAGCGAGGTGTGCCTCAAAGGGCTGCCCAAGACCCAGAATGGGGAGATCGTCCAGTTCAAAGGTCAGCAAGTTCAAAATGTGAAAGGCGATACAATACACACTTCCATTATTTTTTCTATCAGCAAGTGTTTTATTTTCTGACGCTGTCGTTTTTTGGGATGTTTTTTCCAGGATGGCCGAAAATGAAGTGGGTCGTCACTGACACAAAGTACCTGACCAAACCATCCAAAGACTGGCAGCCTCACATTCCCACCGCCAACACTGACACAGCCTACATAGAGGTGATCTAAGAGCAGGAAAACGCATTTAAACACATTTTTGACAAATACATGTCTATTTCTACTTAATGAAAAGGATCACTTAGAGATTGTGGTTAACTCCACTTACTTAGTACATCAGACTGATATTTGTTCACCTGTATCCTTCTGTAACAGTATAAAGCGAGTAAGGAGGGAACGGTGATGGGAGTTGCCGTTTCCAAGATCGCCATGCTGACACACTGTCAAGCTCTGACTCAGGCCTGTAACTACTGTGAAGGTCAGAACTCCAACATGTAAAACTTTGCTCTCTCCTGCTTTTGTTATTTGTATCACCATCAAATTCTGAAGCTAATACATGATGTTTCCACCATAGGGGAGACGCTGGTCAATGTGTTGGACTGCAAAAAGGACATGGGCCTGTGGCACGGCGTCCTAACGGTGAGGCTGGCATGTCTGGGATATTGTTCACCTTCGCAGTCAGACAAACAATAGAAATTGACAGTGTGTTTTTGTTTCGTCTTGCAGAGTGTTATGAACAGAATTCACACCATCACTGTGCCGTATGCCGTCATGAAAGCCTGTCCCATGTCCTGGGTGCAGAGAGTGCACATCCACAAAGGTTCAGACTATTAATTAGTTCATACTTTCAGTGTCGGCTTTCATGTTTGTTCAGGTTTGGAGTTTTTATGGATCTTTTTGAAGCGATTTGGATGTAATGATTTCAAAATTGACAAATATTGAATGTGGCGCAGAGGTAAAGCGACCTGTTGACCTTTCCTGAATGTCTTTGCACTCCACTCATTGGACAGTTCAGTCCAATGAGTGGAAATAAAAGCCACTAGAGACAAGAAACCTTAAAAAACATGACAAATATTGCCTAATTCTTCACAGGTTTCTTATTTTTACTTCTTCTGTCTTCATCTTATAGCACGTGTTGCCTTGGTGAAGTGCAGGGACCTTCACTGGGCCATGATGGCCCACAAGGACCAGAAGGACATCAACCTATCTTCTATACGAATGCTAATAGTGGCTGATGGGGCAAATCCATGTGAGTGACTTCCCCTGAGTGCAGTCCCATTGTAGCAATTCAAAATCAGCAACATGGTAGTTTCAGGTGATGTTTTGTTGATGTTGTCCTCCATTGTTCACTGTCAGGGTCCGTCTCATCGTGCGATGCCTTCCTAAATGTGTTCCAGTCTCATGGTCTGAGGCCGGAGGTCATCTGTCCATGTGCCACCTCCCCTGAGGCTCTGACTGTGGCCATACGCAGGTATGAACGTCAACAAGCTGAATCTGATCCGGCAACCGTAAAAAGATACAATTATTCTTCAAAACTTGCCAGACGAATAACTATTATCATCTCTGTGTGAATGACGTTACTTCAAAAATACAGTTGAAAGTAGACTTGCAGAGTTTTCAGATCAAATGAGATGAATCTTAGTTTAAGTTTGGAGAAAAAAATCCAGTGGAACATTCCGTGTCGAGTTTATGTTCTATGCATCATTTTTTTATTCCTGTCTTCTCTGTAGACCTGGCGCCCGTGGAGCTCCTCTCCCAGCCAGGGCCATCCTGTCCATGGGTGGGCTGAGCCACGGCGTCATCAGGGTCAACACGGAGGACAAGAACTCTGCTCTGACTGTGCAAGATGTCGGCCACATTATGCCTGGAGGTGAGCCTCGGCAGCTGGATTTTACTTTGCAATTTAACCGTTTTCTTTCTCGTACATGTAGATTCCAAACATATTTAATCCCAACATTGGCACCATTGTTGCCTGTTCCAGCTCTGATGTGCATAGTGAAGCCAGATGGGCCGCCGCAGCTGTGCAAGACGGACGAGATTGGAGAGATAGTGATCAACTCTCGGGCTGGAGGAACGATGTACTACGGCCTTCCTGGTGTCACCAAGAACACATTCGAGGTCTTTCAGAGTTCAACATTTATGCTTTCTACAAGTATTTTCTGTACCTTTTAATAGTTATTTTATTATTACTTTTACTGTACTAAAATGTTAACTCCAGAGTCTTTCTGGCGTTTTCTCTTCAGGTTATCCCCGTCAACCAGGCTGGAGCGCCCATAGGAGAAATCCCCTTCGCTCGGACTGGTTTACTGGGATTTGTGGGACCGGTAAGGAACTGGAGTTTCTCTGTTGGAGAAAAAAAGCTTAAACGCCTCAAAATGAAAAAGGACAGTTTGTTGTTACATTCTTTCCCATTATACATAAAATAGTACTGCTATTGCCTATTTTATCACACTAGGTCCAATTGTTAATCTGTGTTTTTGGGAAGTAATTGGACTTAGTTTCACTCATTAAGTTGATTTTTACACCTCCATATTAGGAGGAATGAAGTCCTGGTTGAAACTGTGAATTTTCTTCTCTTTGCTCCTCAGGGGAGTCTTGTGTTTGTTGTGGGGAAGATTGAGGGACTCCTGATGGTGAGCGGGCGACGCCACAATGCTGACGACCTGGTGGCCACCGCGCTGGCAGTGGAGCCTGTCAAAACAGTTTACAGGGGGAGGTACGACTCTGCTGCTGCAGCTGCTGCTGCTTGAGACCCAAAGAGGGCAGTCTCTGTCCGTGTCTTCCTTTGCAGTTCTCTCAAAAGAATGCGTTGATCTTGCAAATGATGCTTTTAATTGCTACCAGGCTGTTTTAATGTCAGCAAGTGATGGCTAAAGGTGTGTTTTGGTGTCATCCACTCAGGATTGCTGTGTTCTCAGTGACGGTGTTTTATGATGAGAGGATAGTGGTTGTGGCAGAGCAGAGACCTGACGCCAGTGAGGAAGACAGCTTCCAGTGGATGAGTCGAGTACTGCAGGTAATTTAGTGAATCTGGCTACAACACTGAGCATTTCCAGATTAAGTTCGTCCTCTACAGGAACTACAGGGCTGGGAGACGATGTTTGCAAATTCCTTCTGGCTTGTTTTTCTTTTTGTCACACTTTTTAGTTTTTCGTTTCAGTGAACTAAAGTTTCAGCAAAAACCCAGAAACAGTAGCAGACTTGCTTTGACTAAATTTATGTTTGGATGGTTGTAGCTTGAACATTCAGTTTATATTAAGTTCAATGAGAGGTGGAGGAGCATGCACATATTCACAATGGCCTCCTGCAAAGGGAAGTATTTGAAGTGATGCTGAGATGGCACATGCATGCATGGTCTAACAGAAACCGCAGTCACTACGGTCTCACCTTTGAAGGAAAATGTTTCAACACTCTTACATCTCTTAAACTACTCCATGAAGAGCTGTGCTCACTTCAAGTTTATCATGTAAAAAAAAAAAGCATTGATTAGCTTAATGTTTCCCTGAAACCTAACCTATGAAAACATTAATAATTTTGCACCCTTTAATCGATTATACAGCAAATATAGTGTGTGTGCGTTTTGTTTTATTTTTATACCCTTCCAAAGGAAATACTACATTAAATATATTAATTTTGCATCCTGAAGGCCATCGACGGCATCCATCAGGTTGGCCTTTACTGCCTCGCTCTTGTGCCAGCCAACACCCTCCCAAAAACCCCGCTAGGAGGAATCCACATCTGTGAAACCAAGCAGAGTTTCCTGGACGGTAACCTGCATCCCTGCAACATCCTCATGTGTCCGCATACGTGTGTAACAAACATGCCCAAGCCTCGACAGAAACAGCCAGGTGAGCCGTCATCTATTACAGCATGTAATCTGTACTGAACTGTAGCTAATGGAGAATATTAGCATGTTCAGTTCTGTTATGTATTTTCTGAATAAAGGGAGGTCGTTTCTTCAGTGGGGATTTGATCCCAAATTTGGAATTGTTTTGTGTATAATATAGCAGTGTGTCCTTTTATTTGTGCTCATTTTAGTTTTCACTCTCGTTTCTGGTCTCCTCAGTGGATGTCGGTCCGGCTTCTATGCTTGTTGGGAACCTGGTGGCAGGGAAGCGAATCGCTCAGGCCACGGGCAGAGAGCTGGGTGTGGTGGAGGATCAGGACCTCATTCGAAAGGTAACACTTCACAGACTTGTATCACTGTTCAACACAATGTTAAACAGGAGTGTAGGACGACTTTGTAGCAGACGATCTTGCTATATTAAACTGGCACAAAATGTCTTTCCCTGTTGCAGGGTGATTTTAATCTCTTAAGTCCAGAATGTAAAACACTTGGTCAGAGATGAACTAAACTATTGTCTACTGCTTACCCTTTCTTTAAAGACAATTTATGATTGGTTAAACTTACTTTCAGCACCTTTTTCAGCTACAATATCTGTCTTATAGCTTTCACTCTAGAATAAAGGGATATTTCACAGATTTGATGAAATCTGAACTTTAGCTTGTCATCTCCGATTCAAAATTATATATATATATATATATATATATATATATATATATATATATATATATATATATATATATATATATATATATATATATATATGCAAGTGTCCTCTGATGGGTATCTAAGAATGCACAGATCTGATCATTTCTGACATTGTTCTCTTTCTATGCATTTGCTGTTTGTGGAAAAAAAAAAAAAAACAACTTCCCAGCTAAGGTCCAGTGATCTTTCTAGGTGGGACACATGCTGTGTGTTAATGACATTGATATGTATCCAATGACTCATCTTGGTGTTTCCAATAGGTTTTTAACTTAAGTTTTATTTAAAATATTGCTAAAGTCCTGTGTCCTTCCCATGAAGTTGATATTCTAGATTATCCTATGATTAAAAAGTATTGCTAAAGTCTTTCCTCTCTAAGGGATCTTGCAGTTTATAACAAAGTGATGTAGCTTCACTGAAACTGATCCGTCTTTTGAGTGAAAGTGAAAAGAAACTGGCATCCAAATGTGTTGAAATGAAATTGATGCATAAGTCTGAATTTATTATCAAAGAATGTGACTTGGAAATTGGATGCTGATGTCTTATCCTCAACCTGTGCTGTTGTTTTGCTGGGCTACAGCTCTGTATGTGGCCCACCATGATGGTAAGGCTCTAGTCTGGCCCCCCTGCCCGCCTCTGCTTATGCTGCTTCTGTCAGTTTCCTGTGCTTCTGCAGCTGTAATAACCCTGATCCCCTCCCTTGCCCCCCGTCCAGCTACAGCTTTCACACAAACCAATCTAATTGTCCTGGCTGGCTCCTCGTCCAACAGATTTCATCATATACTTCATCATGTAGGCGAACATCCAAAGCGGAGTTTGGAATCGATCAGGGTTCAGAAACAGAAGAAACGTGAATCAAATGATTATTGCCAGTCTGTGCTCTGCGAGGCCCGCCTTTTGTTTCAAACGTGACGTCCATGTTTTGGGAGCGTATCGGTGTGCGCCTCTGCTTCCTGTCATCAGTGTGATGCTCCCACGTGCAGCATGGCTTTGAGTGGTCAGAGCTGCAGCCTGCATGTTGAGTCAGAGCACGACATGTCGTCTGACTGGTGAGCGCGTCTCCCGAGGACAGGGCCGACTCACGACGCAGTAACTCTGCTCGGTGTTTGTGTGTCCGGAGAACTTGGTGTTTTAGTTCCTGTATTTGTTTTTATGTGTGGTCTTACGTACTCCTGTCTTTGTCTGTAAGGGAATTGTTGGATTGATGTTCTTGCCTTCTGTGATTATTTTTTGGCAGATGTTTTAAAATGAAAATGATAACTGTGTAGTAACAAACTATTGAGAGATTTGTCAATTGTAGGCCGTTTTCTTTTAGAAATTGCATTTTAAGGCAGTCACATGTTTCCCTTCTTTCCAGTGTGACCCTTCACTTGCTAAAGTAACACTTTATGTGTTCCTAAACCCTATCTGGGTTTATATGGGAGGTCAGCAGCAGAACAGGATGTCTTTGTTACATTTGTAGTTCCTTTTATCAGTAACATAAAAACAGCAGAGGCTATTTTTCATGTTCGCTGTCTGAAGGGGTACATATTACGCCCATTCCCCTTGCATTTTAAATACACATTATATTAAGTGACTTTCACTGAAATTTAATGCAACAAGCACAATGTAGAGCAGGATTCTGAAGTGGAAGGAAAATAATGCATAGTTTTCAACATTTTTGTAAAATACAATCTGAATTTTAAGTTGTATTTCGCCCCCTTTATGCGACTACGCTTAACTGAAACTTAGTGTAACTTATTGCCTTCAGTTGCTATTTTACAGAACAATTTTGGTTGTTATAAATGTTCAGTGATGCTATAAGCCTCATGGTTTTGGGCTCTAAGGACGTCATATGACAATGCTTGTTGAGTGCAGCAGAAAACATTTGAAGAAGGCATTAGGATCTTCTGGTGAAGTCAACCTTGATTGTTCGACTGCAACCAAGTTGTGTCAGTGTTAAAGCACCCATGTGCATTCAGATGCAATATTTTCACTAAATGCTGAAGTGGAAATAATACATTTTTTTATTATATCTGGACAGAATACTCATTATTAAGATCAACGTTTGCAGTGAAACTCCAAGAAAAGATCATATTACTTTTCATTTAAATATCGGTTTGTGAAATCACATCGTCATTTAGGAACAGTCAAAAACATTCTCACACATAAAATACCTTAGTTTTCCTAATATTCTGCAGCCCTGGTGGAAGTCCAGCTGTTCTGTAAAGGCCTCAGAGGTTTTGTTGATCAAACAGCATCATGAAGAGAGCCATACACGGGCCATCGCTGGGAGAAAACCCATTAGAGCAAGGCCGTCAAATTCCAGGTCTCAAGTGCCCAGCAATTTTGGGAAGTGTCCCTGCAGCAGCAAAAGCCCTTCGACTGGATAAGAGATTAGAAATTCTTGTTAGGATGTCTCAATCCCAGGGACGAAAACATAAATGAAAATTTGTGTTGAGAGATTAAAAAATTATTGCTCTTCATCCAGTCTGCCTGAACTTGAGTTAGTTCGCAAGTAAGAACATACAGAAATTTACTTTTTTTTTTTTTCCTTTTCTTACTTGAGTCTAATCCAAAATAAAGTACACACAATACTAGGATAAGTAGTTAATTAAAAGGCTCGACCTGCTTATGAAAAATTGCTCCTCTATTCGTTTTCAGCACCAGTTCCTGTCTGAAGCTTTGCAGTGGAGAGCCCAAACCGACCCGGATCACGTTCTCTACGTTCTGCTCAACTCTAAGGTAAAATCAGACATATTTCCACAAACACAACGCTTCACTTTGGGATGGCTTTTTGTCACAAACCACGAACAACTGGTGTGTCTTCTCCGTTGTCTGGTGCAGGGTGTGCCAGTGTGCACGGCAACATGTGCACAGCTTCACAAAAGAGCAGAGAAAATCACAGCCACTCTCTTAGAAAGAGGAGGCCTCAACACGGGCGACAACGTGGTGCTGCTTTATCCTCCAGGTGAGCCGCAAAGAGAAAAACGATGTACATTGTTTTTATGTCGCCTTTCTGGGTTTCACCTGTTTTGAAAAAATAAATAAATAAATTATCGAGTTTCTTTACGCCAAAGGGTTTTCATTCTCGTTCTGTTTCTCCCCCACAGGTATTGACCTGATTGCTGCCTTCTACGGTTGCCTCTACGCAGGGGTGATTCCTGTGACCGTGAGGCCGCCGCACCCCCAGAATCTGGCTGCTACGCTCCCCACAGTCCGCATGATCATTGACGTGAGTGCAGTCCATGCTGCAGAAATGTCAAACACAACTGATCCAGAATCTGTCTTTGAATTGAGTCCATACTGGGTGCCACTCGGTTTCTCCCAATTACGTGTTTTTGTTTTTGTTTTTTCCTTTCAGCATCAGTCGTCTTGTAAATATTGGTTTCTGCCAGAATAACCCTGTGTGTTGTGGTGTGTATCCTCCTCAGGTGAGCAAAGCAGCCTGCATCCTCACCACTCAGCCTCTCATGAGGATCCTCAGGTCCAGGGAGGCCGCTGCCAGCGTTAACGTCAAAACATGGCCGACGATCATTGATACAGGTGCGGAGCGCCGACGCGTGTTCAGACCGAGGACCGCACTCAGGGCTGAGGAGACGCAGCAGAATGGAGCTGCTTCCTGAATCTTACACTTTTTTTAAATAAATCAGCTCTAAATGCAAAGTGTTAACAGAAATATATTTCTCTTTTTGCCACTAGGTGTCGTTTTCCCTTCACGACATTAGAACATGTTACACAAGTCTTAACAAAATCAAAGTCTGCCCTGTCGTTTCAAATGAGTGACAATATTGTGAAGCAAAAAAAATGATCCTACTGACTATCCATGACGCAGCAAACACATTTTAAAATGTGATTTAATTAAAATAATATAAGATCATACTGCCTCTCCTACCAGATGATCTTCCCAGGAAGCGTCCTCCACAAATCTACAAACCTCCTACTCCTGAGATGCTGGCCTACTTGGACTTCAGTGTGTCTACCACAGGCATGTTGACTGGAGTCAAGGTAAATAAAACACAACATTCCTCAAAGTTATGCTTTGTGGCAGCGAACGTTTCTGTGAATAAAAAAAAAATGGATCAAATTTTTAAAAAGCAAAAAGTGAATGAGGATGTATTTAAATGAGGTTTAAAGGTTTAAAATAAGGAGTAGGAATCTATGATGTGAACTCATCGTTTGTTTGACTGACCGCAGCACTGGCCTAAAGCCTGATGTGTTCTGTTGTTTTCAATAAATAGTGATTAAAACTGTGTACGTTTTAACATAGCAATCCAAAATGCTTCTGGTGGATTTTCAGAACCCTCAACATTCATTTTGAGGGTTCTGAAAGGGGTTTTGGCTGATGCTTCCTCTATGTTGGTCCTACATTACCTGTCTTTTTTCACACAGTAGAACAGAATCTTCGATTTTACCAGATTTCAGCAATGCTTCAGTTTTTCCCTTGTTTGAATGTTAAAACCATGATGGTCCTAATTATGGCACAAATAGAGGAAAAAATGTCAAGCCTTGGCCTTCCCTCATAAACATGTCTGGAGAGAGAATTATGTTTAGTTAATAGATGTTTCTGACAGGAAATGAGACCAACATCTTAAAAGATGATTTTAAAAGTCTCATTATATGTTTTTAAAAGTTGCTTTTGAAAGCATATAATCAATAAAAAAAAAAAATCTTCATTTCCGTTACTGTTCTTATAACTGTGTTTATAATCACTGAGGAGCTTTTATTATTGTTCCCTGGTATTTTGATTTATTTCTTTGGTTAAATCACCCTAAAACTAGACGCCTTCAGATTTTCTAAAGGTTGCTAATACATTAGCCTGGTCGTATTGTATTAAAGCCACATCCATATAAAGTTGAGCAGACTGTGAGAAATCAGTAAATCCTCCCTGAAGCTTTGCTTGGTGCTGTTTGCCTTGTTGCAAGAGTGAAAACCAACCAAACTTCACCCTCGTCTGTTTCTCTGTGAATTTCTTTAGATGTCTCACGCGGCCATCAGCACTCTTTGCCGCTCCATCAAGCTGCAGTGTGAGCTTTACTCCTCACGCCAAATAGCCATCTGCCTGGACCCGTACTGCGGCCTGGGCTTTGTCCTGTGGTGCCTCTCCAGGTACACACACACACACACACACAAAATGTGTTGCTTTGTTTTAAAAAATATCTCCTATGAATGGTTCCATTGGTGCTGCGGCTGATCTGTTTTTTTTTCTTCTTTTCGTCTCAGTGTTTACTCAGGTCACCAGTCTATTCTTATTCCTCCGCTGGAGCTGGAGACCTCGCTGCCTCTGTGGCTGAGCACGCTCAGTCAGTACAAGATCAGAGACACCTTCTGCTCCTACTCCGTCATGGAGCTGTGCACCAAAGGCCTCGGCACGCAGACCGAGATGCTGAAGGTCAGTGTCGCGCTCAACCTCTGAGCGACAGTGGACACTCTCACAGATGTGTTTATTGTACGTTTGCAGCTGATTGGGTTTGTGAATGTCAAGAGGCAGGAGCACTAAAATAGTTTGGAAAAAACGTTTGTGTTTCATCTTTTAAAAACGGTTTTATGTTCAAAATAGATGAAATGTTTTTATACTCAATGTAAATAACAGATTGTTTTAATTTTGAAAGAGGACAGATAAAGTACAGACAACTGAAGCATTTGTTAAAAATTCGCACTATAAACCTAGATGATAAAAAAGAAAAATTAGCACCGAAAAAAATTGCATTCACACAGTGTAAATCTGAACATGCAACCCGAGTAGATAACAAATGTAAAGGAAGAGCATTGAAACAACAACACTGGCCCAAAGATTATCCACTAACAGTTTTCTTTCGCACCATTTCCTCTGTCTGACGTTTTCAGCCATGTTGTTGTAAAGTTGTTAGCGTAAGCACAGAGATGTGGGAAAAAAAAAAAAAAAAGAAATGATCTGTTGTTCTTGTGGTTTCATGCAGGAAGTGGGTGAGCATGCATAAAATGGGTACATGAGTGTAGAAGCCCAGAAGTGCCACAAAAATCTTAAATGGCTCTTAAATGTCTCATCCATTGACTTCAGAAACAAGTACTTTGGTCAATTATATATTGGTGTTAGTCTAATAATTGGCAAATATCATTTAATTCATTTATTTCATCTGTCAGTCTTAATTATCAGAGTTAGTGGGCGGGGCCAACAATACTGTGTTCAATACAACTGATCAGAAGTTGCCATGGAGGTTAATCAATCACAAGCTCAGTCTGTTTGAGACACTGGACTAAAATGTGTAAAATACAATTAAATACAATTTTATTATATACTGGCATAATTTAGTTAAGAATTTAAAATGTGTTTCATTACTCATTTTATAAATTATTCCAACATTTAAGCAATTAAAGCTAAATGTAATCAATTAATAAACTATTAAATATTTTAATTTTGGTTATATCAGCGATATAATTTGTTCATTTATTTTTATTTAATGCTTTCTGGCACTAATTGGTAATTGGACACTGCAAAATTTTCAGTATTTCTAAAAATAAGTTTCTCTCACAGGAACAAGAGGCAAAAAAAACAAACTCCACTTTGCAAAAATAAGCATCTGCGTGAACACTGGATTTGAGTCCAAATATGACATTTTATTAAATAGCAAAACTTGTCATATTCTTGCATATGTGGCGCACAAGCCATTTTCATGGAATAGTTGTAGTAAATTAATACTGTTTTGGGTTTTATTGTGTTGTATTTACGAGTTGTGTCGCAGTTCGACGTGGTTGCGGAGGGGGGTTAATATCCCTCCGCCGTTGCCAGGAGACGGCGGCTGGAACTGTTGTGGTGCGCTGTGTCTCTTGTTTTCTAACGGCGGTGTAGCGATACGCTAACAGTTACTTTGTAACGAATCTTAAATTAAATTGTTGCGGAATCAATCACAAAAGCTCGTTTGATTGTATCACCGCTACACATACAGGGTGTTCTTTTTGTTTTTCTACGTTTTTGTGTGCGTTGCTCGCCGTATGTCAGCCTCTGTCGACACCCTGTCGTGAGCTGTGTGTGTGTGTGTGTGTGTGTGTGTGTTTCAGGCTCGTGGTCTCAACCTGTCGTGTGTGCGAAGCTGCGTGGTGGTGGCAGAGGAGCGACCCCGCCTCGCGCTCTCGCAGTCCTTCTCCAAGCTCTTCAAAGATCTGGGCCTGTCGCCTCGGGCCGTCAGCACCGCCTTCGGCTCCAGGGTCAATCTGGCCATCGGCCTGCAGGTGAGTGAGCTTCACGCCGCGTCACCGAACTCTTTCGCTCTTTCGTTTGCGCCACTGAGCTGAGGTGTTTCTTTCTGTTTCTCTAGGGGACTTCCGGACCAGATCCCTCCACCGTTTATGTTGACATGAAGTCCCTGCGTCACGACAGGTGAGACCAAACGACTCGAAAGCGACGCTCGTGCTGTAAACAAATATAAACTTTATGTTTCTTTTATTTGTTTGTTTTTAGAGTGCGACTGGTTGAAAAAGGAGCGCCACAGAGTCTTCCACTCATGGAGTCGGGCACTGTGAGTGTTTACTGATGAGTAAGCTCTTTCCAGTGAGACATCTATGTGTTTCCTTCAGAGTTCAATGTTTCGTGTTTTTGTTCTCAGATCCTGCCAGGGGTCAGAGTCATCATCGTTAACCCAGAGACCAGGGGCCCGCTGGGAGACTCGCATCTCGGAGAGGTGAGTTAGCCGAGAATCTTAAGACACCTTACATTTCCTCTGGAATTGGTTTCAGATTCACAATCTGAAATTTACGAGCCATCTAAAATGAAATATGATACAAAAAGAAGCCCTAGACACGTTCTAGTGATTACCTCCCCGTGCGTTTGTGCAGATCTGGGTGAACTCCCCTCACAGCGCCAGCGGCTACTACACCATCTACGGAGAGGAGAGCCTGCAGGCGGATCATTTCAACACCAAACTCAGCTTTGGGGACCCCCAGACTCTCTGGTCCAGGACGGGATACCTGGGCTTCATCAAGAGAACGGAGCTGCTGGACGCGAGCGGAGGTGAGACGGCTTTTGGTGAAAGTTTTCCGTTTGTTTTTCCTACAGCCGAGACGGAGAGAGGAGTTTGCACGGTTTTTAACGGATGTTTGAGTTACTTTACTTTCCAGCCAGAAATGACATTTAACCAAACTCACGGTGAAACTGTTCCAGATCGCCATGATGCCTTGTTTGTTGTTGGCTCTCTGGACGAAACCTTGGAGTTAAGGGGGCTGCGCTATCACCCCATCGACATCGAGACGTCCGTGTCCCGAGCTCACCGCAGCATCGCAGAGAGGTGAGGGTTTCATGCCGATTAGCTTTTAACTACAGCAGCAAACTGACCAGGTTAAAAAAAAAATACATTGAGATTAAAACCCTCCTTTTCTGGCGAAGAAGTAGCAACAGCAAAAAAAAAAACCCAACTAAGCACTGTTGTTGGTCTATAAATCTCCAAATAGCTTAGAGATTTATTTTAGAGATCTACTGTTCCTTCCGGACCAATCAGGGTTTCTGGGTTCTGATCTACTTTGCATCCACAGAACCAAACACGAAGAAGCAGCATTCAGTTTTTCTGCCAAACAGATCTGGAACAAACTTCCAGAAAACTGCAAAACTGCCAAAACAAAAGAGTTCCTTTAAATTAAGCCTTAGAACCCACCTGACCTTTGATCATTGTATCTGCTTGATGATCGTGTTTGTTGTTCTGGTGCGCAGCGCTGTGTTTACATGGACCAACCTGCTGGTGGTGGTGGCCGAGCTCAGCGGCTCCGAGCAGGAGGCCCTGGACCTGGTGCCGCTCGTCACCAACGTGGTGCTGGAGGAGCACCACCTCATCGTCGGGGTGGTGGTCATCGTGGACCCCGGGGTGATCCCCATCAACTCCAGGGGGGAGAAGCAGAGGATGCACCTGCGGGACTCCTTCCTGGCAGACCAGCTGGACCCCATCTACGTGGCCTACAACATGTGAACAGCGGTCCGAACCCGATGCAGAAAACTGAGCCAGGGTCAGAGAAGACCCCCAGGGACCTGAGGGGTGTGAACAACCCTCCTCCCCCCCCCGCCCCCACCTCCTCCACCAAGTCGGCTTTCGGACACGTTTCAAAAGAGAAAGCGACGCGGGGGATGCAAGCACAGCGAAAGTGCTGTTACAGTGAAATGCTTCCCTTTCAGAAACTGATCCTGCTTTCGTTCCACCTGCTCGATTGCTGCAGCCCAAGACTTCTAAGAACGAGGGCGAAATCTTTGGTCCTCATCAGAGGAAACATTCACTTTAAAGAAAGTTGATCTTCATCTGCTGTCTGATGACAGCAGATGAATCCTAAATCATGTCTTTTTTTTTTTTTGTTTTTACACATTTTTCAAATAAGATGCTCCCTTCAAAGAAAAATCTTAACTGTTTAATTCCTTTTGTTCATTTGTTTGTCTTAGTTTTTTCGTTTTTTTTTAACCTCCATACTCTTAAAGACAGGGGGCGCACTGGAACTTCCTCCACCTTTTGCACGTCTTTGCACGTCTGGCTCCATTTCTTGCCTCAAAAGGAGACCCCCACTGCCCACATCTGCTGCTGCCGCCGCCGCCGCCACTGCTGCTGCTTCCACAGGAGCAAATCCACATCAGTATTAAAAGGGGGAAAAAAAAAAAAAAGGTGCCACCAGCAACAAGTCCCGTTTCGGCTCTGCGACTCCCCACCAGGTGCGCCGCGGCTCTCAACCTCCACACCCGTTCTGCTTCAGCCCGCAGCAACGAACGTCGGCCTTCGCTCAGTGCAAAATGTCCTAAAATACGCTTGAATTGCATTTGTGTGTGGAAAAAATAAAACCCCAAACATTCCCTCACTCACAAACCTGGATTAGAGAAAATAAAACGGATTTCTTGTTTTTCAGTGTGCAAGGACTTGCTGAGTTAAGATAGGATAACTGTGATTGTCTAAGATTTTTTTTTTTTTTTTTTTTCACTTTGAAGCGCCTGTTTTTTTGTGGGAATTGCAGATGTTTGTCATTTTAGGTGTGCATGCTTTTTGGAAGTGCAGCAGATGTCTGCATACAGGCTAGGAGAAGACAAATAAAAGCAACCAGGTCATAAGCAGAGCCAACATCAGGAGCAGAGTTAAAGATTTTAGCTGCTGTTTGGGCCTCTTATTAGCCACAATGCTAATTATGTTTACTGAAAACTCTTTGAAATCTGCAGCCAGCTAAGGGAAAAATGTGTGGACATTAAAGATCGACTTCTTCCTGCTCATCTCCTGAGCGCCACATGTCATGGGTCGATTCCCACATTACATGATGCTTAGCTTGTTCCAGCCGTGGCTACTTATGAGAGGCACAAACCAGCTTATAAATCGTCACATTTTCATCCATTTTCCGTTTTTAGTTGCCGTCCAGTTTTTCTCGAGGTGCAGATTTGGGCCGTGGCCGGTCGAACCCGAGCGCAGAGGCGAATCTGAAATCCCAGCAGCTTTCGCTCGCAGTCCATGAATAAATAACGTGTAGATGATCAGAAGGCAGGGTTAGTGCCTTTTACCTCTGAGACATTTCTGATTTGTAAACTATTGAATTTTAAAAGAGAACAACACGCGAAGGAGTGCGGAGAAAACGTTTGCCTTATTAAAAACCTTTGGAGCTTCTACATGATTTTGTTTAGTGTTTTTAAGGAGTTCCGCTGATTTTTCTTTCCGCATTTGAAAGCACATTGACATCTCTTTTCTTCAGAAAGAGGGGCGTCTTGTTCTGGTTGACCTTATTTTCAAGCCTCTTTTTTTTTTTCTTTAAATGAAAAAAAATCTGAATTGATATTTAAACTAATTCCTTCCAAATGTCTGTAACACTGAGTGGGAACAAAAATAGGAGCAAATCCCTTTTGAAACCTGCATTAAAAAATGGCAGAAGACTTCTTTAAAGGAAAAAGTACAATAGATAAGGGTTAAAAATGTCTGTATACTGTATTTTAGAAGTGAGATACTGTATTACTAGTGTTACTGTGTACATGGCGACGGAGTCTGTAGATAAAAACTTGACTGATCTTTCATACTTGACCGGGTTTCTTTCTGCATTGCGTGTTAAACGACGTCTCATCGAAAAAGACAGGGAACAGAAACAATGTGCACTTTCCCAATATCATTTGACGTATGTGGGCGTGTCCCTGAGAGAGAGAGAGAGAGAGAGAGAGTGTGTGTGTGTGTGTGTGTGTCTAACAGTGATATTTGGCTTTTAAGGTGCAACAAGATTCATCTTCTGTAAGAATCCCAAACGATTGAATATTTAAAAAAAACAAAAAACCTTTTTTTTCTTTTCTTTTTTTTTTTTTGTAAATGTCGCCTCCACTGTATTTTTTACTCTTT
This sequence comes from Poeciliopsis gracilis, assembly GCA_911649635.1. Classification (NCBI taxonomy): domain Eukaryota; kingdom Metazoa; phylum Chordata; class Actinopteri; order Cyprinodontiformes; family Poeciliidae; genus Poeciliopsis; species Poeciliopsis gracilis. Next base: position 12,118,428 of record CAJVRI010001220.1, on the reverse strand, counting down.
CCATCCACGTTTGGGATTTAATATATTTTTAGGGGTTTCATTGATATTTTTCCCCTCTGATGCATTTTTCATCTGAAGCTGTTTGATTTCTAAAGCAGCGACTCAACCACAGACCACTTTCCACCGAGGACATGTACGCGAGCCAGTCATTTGGTTACTCATGGATAACTGTGTGATAATTGCTTTGTCGCCACTGTTTCACTCCAATGACTTTTAATAAAGTTTTATAATTTCATGTTGGCCTTCAAGCCTTTTCAATAGACCTTGGTGCTATTCAAGAAGGTGCCGTACACAGACTTGCATCCGTCAACGTCGCTGCAAAAAAAGGTTTCGTCCCGGATGTCTTTGTCGGTGTGGAGGGAAAACATTTCCGTTTGAGGTCCTAAAGACTTTCACTTTGTCAGAGCTCACGTTGTTTTTTTTTTTCCTCGTCGGTTTTTATCGGCTCTTAAGCTCTGATGCAAAGTTCTCGACAGAAACGATGCAACCCGTCTCATCGTTTTTTTTTTGCTTTTGTTTGTATTTTTTCCACTTTAAAGTTCCCATTTCACACCTCCGAAGTTGTTCTAAGCACAAAATAGTAGAGATGAGGCAAAGAAAAGGGATCATTTCACACAAATAAAAAAAAAAAAAGGAAACAAAAAGTCAAGGATCCACTCTGTATACCTCAACAAACAATCTGTCCACTATGCATCGTCGAGCTGCAGCAAAAACACATTCTGGACTTAGTCAGTGGTGCGATAACCTCTAACAACATGTCTTACAAAAAAAAACAAAAAACACTGTCACTCTGTCATTGGATGTGTTTCATGTCGAATAAAATTGCTTTGTCAGACATTTCTTCTGGCTTTTTTTCTCGTCTATCCAGATGCTTCTGTGGAGCTTCTTAAGCACCGCCTTTCTACCACCAGGGGTCGCTGTCTCTGCTTCTTTATAAAGCAAACCAAACCTCCATTTTTACATGTTCAGATGATGAACTGAACCTTGCTGTTGTTTATAGCCTCACCTTGCTGTAAATGTCTTCACAACGTTGTCCCTGACCCGTCTGCCGTGTTGCTTGGTCTTGGTGAAAGTGTTTTGTCCACTAATGTCCTCTAATGGACCGCTGAGGCCTTCAAAGACCATCTGAATTTATACTGTGTGTGTTAAACGGGTGGACGACATTTACTTATTGCAGATAATCTGCAAATTAATCATAAGCCCTGACAGATGAAGGTTTAAAATAATCTCATATTCTTAACACATATTATATAGATGTATATATGGGGAAAATGCATGTTTCTTTCTGCCTGTATAAATGATGTGCTATTTTCAGCTTGTCTATCGCATAACGTGAAAATGAAACGTGCAATCCTGATTGAGAGCTGTGATTGCACCCAACGGTGCGTCTGCTAAATATTGACTTGAAAGGAGTGAATATGTATGCAATCAACAATTTCATGTCGCAACTTTGTTTTTTGTTGTTTTTTTTTATTTTTATAGAAATCAGTTTCTAAATCGACCGCAAATTATAAATGAACCCCCACCAACCCCCCCAAAAATATTGACACGTTTTCCAACATTTGTACAATAAAGACAGCACGCGCAGCTCATGTTTGCACAGCGCTTTAGTGATTCTGTCTTTTGCAACAAAAGAAAAAGCGAACATCTCAGAACAATGTGAAGGCAGAAAATATCAGCACTAGTATCAGCGCGCTGCAGAGCATGTGTGGAGAAGCTCCGTCTTTCAGCTGCTTCTCGGTAAACCACAGTCCAAACATGCTGGTTTTCGAATAGACTCCTGGTCTGTTGGGGTGTCCGCAATTCTCCCCGAAGCTCGTCACTCCTATCAGGTAGTACCTGTCGTCTTTCTCACTGTAGCACTGCAGTGGGCTTCCGCTGTCGCCCTGCACCACCATCAGGGTGTTTACTCTTGAGTCACAGAGCGGCTTAGAAGCATACAAAAAAAAAAAAAATGTAAAAACGATCACCCAACCTGACAAGTGTCAACTCCTCCAGAGAGTTTTCCTGCACAGAGCATGTGTTCTGTGATCAAACCGTTGTACCAGTGCCTCTGGTTGCACCTGTCCGTCTCAATGAGCTCCAGCTCAGCCTCCTGCAGCGTGTCCACTGCTCCACCTGCCGGAAACACGAGCAAAGCAACCAAACTGATCGACAGGACATGTGTGACTGCACAAATGTTCAGCCCTTTCAAGTACTTATATTACTTAGAGTAGAGTCGCCGTGTGTGGACGGGTCTCATCTGAACACTGACATTTTTACTCGTTTTGTTTCTTGCTGAACTCTTCGAGCTCGGTCGTGTTGCGCGGAAATCACGTGAGCAGCTCTCTCTCTTTCCAAGTAAGCCACAAACTCCCCATCAGATTGAGGTCGAGTCTTTGACTGGGCCACTCGAGACCATCAGACTCTTCAAAGCGTCTCTGTGCAGCTTTAGCTGGATGCTTTGGGTCGTTGTCTTGCCGGACATCAGTTGTTCTCTTGCAGGTGGAAACTACATCTACTAAATACCATTTTGTTAAGTCACTCATTTCATATTACCTATTTTTTTTATTTAATAGTCTCTTGTTGTAGGAATTTGTTCTAACTTTGACAGTAAAGGGTTTTGGTGTGATTTAATTTTTGCCAATATAAGTCAAATATGATCATGAAAGCTCAATAAATGGATGGATGGATGGATGGATGGATGGATGGATGGATGGATGGATGGATGGATGGATGGATGGATGGTAAGAGGCTGTCTAATTGTAAATATGACATGAACAAAAACTTCTATAGTCATATTTTATCATAAATTGGTGCTTTTCTGCACACCCCGGGGAAAAGGGTTGCCATGGTACCAACCTTTGTAGTTGATGCTGCCCCAGCCGGTGATGAAGCAGTTGCTCAGGTTGAGGGAGAGCTGGTGGATCATGCTCGTTGGAAAGCAACACGGCTGGACGTAGTCTGTGAAGACGATGGGGGCCTTGAGCACCAGGAGCGCCACGTCGTTGTTGGACGTGTTGAAGTCGTACTTCTCGTGTATGATGACGCTTTTGACACCGCGTCTCTGGGAGTGAGGCCCCGGCCTGGACAGCGACGTCATTCCCACCAAGACGGTCAAGAAGCTGCTGTGCCATCTGAACAGAAAACCAAATCAATCCAACTTCTGACAAAGACGCCACGTCAAAGCGAACTTGGCTTCGCAGTCTCTCGAACTCTGTGCTTGGTTCTTTTTTTTTTTTTTTCTTCTCTACCACTTTGTATTCTCTGAAGACTGAGTGAGATTTAGTAGGACTCACATGTAACTGTGGTAGCAGTGCGCTGCAGAGACAACCCACTTGCTGCCGACGATGGTTCCTCCACAGAAGTGCGTCCCCAGGAACTGGATGCTGGCCTGCCAGGGCCACGCTCCCTCAGCGGCGTCTCGGCCACCGATTATCCGGGATGCCCCAGGCGGCGCTGCCAGTTTCCGCTTCCCACAGCCTGGCCAACAAAACAACAACAATAATAATAATAATAATAAAAATAATAATAAAAAGCTTCTGCATGAAAATAAAAACCATGTCATGTTTAGATGAGGTGTTGGTAAAAGTTTGACATACATTTTTGAACGTGGGACTTAACCACAGAACAAAAGCAAAATATCTTGTGAAGATGCTCAAGCTGGCAAGATGGTGTCTTTATCCAAATACTCTGCTGATATTTGCTGAAAGGTCAGCCAGTGAGGAAGAAGCCATCCATAAGCAACACGTAAAGCTGGATTACTGTTTGCAAATGCACTCAGTGGCAAACGCCTTCATTTTCAGAGCCGTGTCCTGGGGCTAAAAGTTTTGTTTTATTGCCTCTGGAGGAAAAAAAAAAAAGGAGAAACTTGCAAGCCTGAGAAAATCTTCTGAGCTGTGAAGGAAGGGGAGACTAGTCCACAATGTCCCACAATGCTTGAAGGAATTGCATAGTCTGTAGTATTTTCTGAAAGTAAACTAAATTGTAAGGGATGGCTATTTTAATTCATTATTTCAGTTTCAAATCGAAAATCAGATTGAGTTGTTAATTGGGATCCTGTCTTGCGCTCTCTTCCTTCGACAGGTTTTCTACAGGATTCAGGTCGGAAGACCGAGACGGGCCATGTTCGTTTTGTCTTGGAAAAATGTTCTGGATCAATATGCCGCTGAAAGTCACCCGCTGTTGATCCATTTTTTTTTCCACTTTTCTGCTAAAGTGCACTATGTTTATTTTAATAAATATCCTGGGTTTCAGCTGACACAATCCTCTTTCATCAGATATTACTGTGAAAAAAACCCCAAACAATCACAGATCCTTCACCCAAACTTACAAGTGAGCACACACACCACAACACACACACACACACACACACACACACACACCCACACACACACATCTAAAGTCCAGGGTTTCCCCCAGCCTGGCGGGCCACCAGGCTTTACTCGTGCCCCCCACCAGGCTAAGCGTTGCTTAGTTATTTAAGTCTTTTTAAATGTCTGCATTTTTTTAAGCCTTTATAGTTGGTGTTCAGGCATTAATCTTCCACTCCTTCAATAAACGCATGATTATCAAGTGATATTTCCAAAGTTTCCTGTCAACTTTAAACATTTTTTAACTCAAAAACGCAACGGGCTGCTGGATGAATGACTGGCCTGACTCCCAACCACCGGGCTTAGCAGGTTTTCTGGGGGAAACCTTGAAAGTCTTTGTAAAATTGATCTCACTGTACGTACTTATATTTTTGCTAGAAGGTCAGAAAATCTCCTCCCAAACATAGAAATAAAAACAGTTGACATGTGGAACGGTTGCTATGGAGACTTAGTGACCCAACAGGCTTTTGTCTTCTGCTATTTTCTAACAGTGAGCTTTGGCAATTGTGTCATTATCAGTATTTTAATTGTTATTAAGAAATTATTATTATGTTATACCCACGTAAACTTGGGAATTTGTGCTGCCAGGAATTTAAAAGTAGTTCACTCTGTTTGACGTTTATACCAGAGAAAACAAAAACACATTGATTACTACTGAGATGTTCCCAATAACTCAGATCAATGTGATACAGGAATTATTATTTTTGAGGTTAATTTTACCTCCCCTACTGACTTCACGAGGTAAAATTACAGGTTAGATGTATATTTTTTGGGGGGGATCCCCAAAAAATATCCACAACTGTCTGATGATGCATATGAACAATCAGAAAGATGGAAAGGATCCTGTCCCAATTAACAACTCAGGAACATAACTCTGCACTGCTTCTTCTTCTTCTTTTTAAAGATAAGCCTTTAACCACATGACCTTCCAACGCGTCTTTAACTTACTCTGCTCTGAAGCGGCTGCGGTCAAACACAAGACGCTCAAAAACGGAAGTAAAAGCTTCAGACCCATCAGCAGTTTTTCCATTTTTTTTTTTTTTTTTTTTTGTTTTTTCAAAGGCAAATCAAAACAATTCCTCCCGTGACGTCATGGTCGCTTTAATCTGATTGGTGAACTCTTAAACTCGTTCTGCGCCGCGTTAGAAGTGGAAAAGTCGTTTACTGAGTTTTTTTTCTTCTTTTTTTGTTTCATTAGACGCATCCCCTTGTATGAACCTGAATTACATTCAATTATAAAATATAATTTTATCGCATAAAGTTACATTTTATACGATTTATCACGTATAAAATATACTTTGATTTATTTATTCCCCATTTGAGCGCCATCATGCATGTTACCTGCCGTGAAACCGGAAGTCCAAGACACGATAATTTTCAGTCAGATCGATATTAAAAAGCCCTGATCGGGATAATCAATTTTTGCAGGATCTGCAGGAGTGAGTGACCTTTAGGATTCCTGCTCCCTCCCTCCCTCCCATCCTGCCGAGAGTCATCAATTATGCAGGGAAGCTGCTGCTCGCGCTGAGGCGGTGCTGCTGGTGGTGGTGCTGGTGGTGCTGCTGGTGGTGGTGGTGGGGGGAAGACAGCAGCAACAATATGGCGACAGCCGCAGTTTCTCCTCAACCTTTCCCCACATCTGCAGCCCTGCGCCGATTCACCGGATTCACCGTCGCATGAGTGAGTATCGTTCACGTTTCCAGCAGGGTTCGGGATGCATCGTGGCTGAAGGTGGGTTTTTTTTTTTTTTGCCTTTTTGTTGTTGTCGTTCCTTCAGTGGGCTGAATGTCGCAGCGCCGCTCGCTGCTCCGCGTCTTCTCTTTTTTATATATTTATATTGTTTTCTGGTTTTGTTTTTTTTTTTTGTTTTGTTTTGTTTTTTTGGAGCGGGAAGGATGAGGGTGTCAGCGCCTTCTGACAAAATCTGTCATCTGGATCACAGCGAGGGGAAGATTTCTATTTATGTCTCATTTTGTGTGGATCGTGCGTAAACGCTGGAACCCGTCGAACAGTTTGATGAAAGCAACAAAAAAAAACCCAAAAAAAATTCTAAGCGAGGTTTGGTTTGGTTCGGGGCGCAGCCTGCATTGGAAATCTGCAATTTTCTCCTGAGAGTCCAGGACGGTGCATTCGAAGCAGAAGGCTCTGAGAGGAAGGATGTGTAAGTATAGCCATGACGGCGAAGAAATGCCCCGTCCTGCAGGTGATCTGAGCGTGGCGTCCTCCGCGGATGTAAAGGGATGTCTTCATGCTTCAAAACTGTCTTTTTTTTCTCCCCTCGTTTTGCTTTAACTCTCTGCGCTGTGTTTGCGCACACACACAGACGCCTATTGATTTGGCAGTCGACATGGCTCCTCGGGTGTGGTGCAGACGCTCTGCGCGCAAAAACGCACAGAATGTACCGACAACATCGCATTTGATGCATTTCACCGTCGCTTATCTCCGGGCTTGTGTTTGTTGGGAGTGATTTATTTATTTTTTTGTAAAGAGGGGGTGGTGGTGGTGGTAGTGGGGGGATAGGAGGTTTGTCTCCAGGCGTGACATTTGCAACATACAAACCACCCACTGCAGCAGCGCCGCTTCGGCCGCTTCGGTTGGAGCGGGCCGCTTCTTTGCGCAGCGTCATCTCCAGGACTTTTTCCTGCTTGACGAAATATTTGGCGTTGATGACAGACGATGGCGATCCGAGGCCCACCGTCTGTCTTTAGCAAACACTTTCTTCAATGCGGTCTGCAGATATCGGCGAAAACTCGGCCGCGCTGCGATCGGGCATAAAAAAAACAACACAAAAACCCTCAGCTCGGATGACTCGGCTTGAATTCGAGGGTGAAAACCTCAGCCTTTGCAGAGCTGATGCTTCGGGACGCGTAAGTCGTACTTTAATTGAATCTGGTTCGCCCGCTCTCCTCCCAGAAGCACGCCGCGTTTACGCACTCACGCGCGCCTCGCACGTGTTTGGTGCGCGTGCGTTGGCGCGGTGCTGAAGCGGACAGCGCCAGCAGAGCAGCAGCAGAAGGTTCCGGGGTCCATTTTATGAGGCGCTCGCCTCGGCGTGCACTGCATGCGCGCTCTCCTCTCTCTGCGTGGTGCGTGGGTTCGATTCTTTGGCCCCTTTATCATCCCAGGTCGGACGGATTCAGGTGTTTTTTTTTGTTTGTTTGTTTGTTTTAAAGCTTCACACGTCGAGCATTTTGCAATCAGAGAGCAGTTATGCAAGAGGGGGAGCAGGGGAGTGACGGGGCCTTGTGTTTCAGATATGGCTGACGGTCCTGTTCAGGCTTGACAGGCTGAAACGTACAGGTGCGTCGTCGTTTTGGTAACGTCACAAAGTTCATATGTTCCAGCAGTTGATGCCAAAAAGGGGTGTGGCATCGATCCATTACAGCCAGAGTCCTAGTTGTTTGTTTCTGTTGATCTAAATCATTATGACTTAACAGTTTCTAGAGTGTTGCATGAGGATAATAATTAAAAGAAATGCTTTTAATAATAAAGGAATATTATTCTAATCTGGTCTAAAGACTGCTGACCTGATAGCGGTCCAGCAGACGGTCAAATCATCAGCAAATAGTTATTTATTTAATGTTTCACAACACCTGAAAGATAGCCAAAGTGCTTTACAGCAAAAATAAAACAGAAGTGAACGAGAAATCGCGACAAGTAAACTGAAAGCATGCAGTCGCAACGCTGCTAGTTATTAAAATGTCTTTAATTCAGTATGTGTTAAAGTCCAGGCAGAGTCCTGGGTCTACAGCAGTGGGTTAACTGGTCGGGAGCAGGTTCCACTAATGTCATCACTGGTAAAAAAAAAAAAAAAAAGAAAAAAAAAAGAAAAAGAGCGATCTTTAGCCACAAAAAGGACATTAGTGAAGAAGTTTGATGTTCACAAAGTGCTACTTAATAATTCAAGTGTGGCAGAAAAAGGGACTCAAACATTAGGGAGAACAGCTTTGTTTTTCTCAAGAGTTTGGAGGAAATTCAAAAAGACTGCAGCTGGAGGGAGAAGTGTCCTACCACCATCTGATTCCTGGTCCAGAAACAAGGGATTTTATCTGGACTGAGGGAAACTTGACTGCTCCTCAGTGGACCAGAAGTCCTTCTCAGATGAGAGTAAAACTTTGCCTTTTAGTTTCAAGTCAAGATCCCAGGAACTGGAGGAAGTGTGGAGAGGAACAGAATCCAAGCTGCTTAAGGTTCAACGTGACGTTTCCACAGTCTGTGACGATTTAGGAGGCCATGCTTTTCTGCTGATGTTGCTCTACTGTATTTGATCAAGCGAATGCCGTCTTCCAGGAAGCCTTACAGCACTCCATACTTCCTTCTGCTTTATGGAGATCCTGATTTCATTTACTGTAGGACTAATTCACATTGCCCCCCCCCCCCAAAAAAAACCCCATCAAAATCTGGTTCAATGATTCTGGTTTTGTTTGTTTTGCCAGCAAACTCACCTGGCCCAAACTCCACAGATTCTATGCCGTGCTTCATTCATGCAGTAATGTATGTAAAAGTACTGAGTCCATACGCTGCATGGGCATACACTGCAGTAGGCTGACATTCTTTTTTATTAAAAATCTATTTAGGATTTAAAAAATCCTTCTTTATCTATAAGTATGTTTTACGCAGAACTCCTCAAGTAGCCTCGCTCTACCTTCACCCGATTCCAATTCTATTAAAAAATCTACTAATAAGTAAATTTTGCAGATCAGCCTTACACTCTATTGATGTTAAGTCAAGTAGGAAGTGCTGAGCTTTTCACATATTGATGTTAGAAATATGTTTTAGTTGCAGACGCATCCTTTCCTATAAACGATCACAAAAAAAAAAAAAAAGGAATTTATTTATTTATTTGCATTTTCTCATGTACTTCTATGTGGTAACCAAAACATTCTGCAGAATGCGGTATTAATCGATTAATTGCATCCAGACCTTAAACATGCTTGGAGTCCACAAAAAGGGAAGCTAACTGCCCTGCAGACCCCACACATGCTGGATTCAACCTTTTAGACTTTTCCCTTCAGATCAAGAAACAAAGCGCTACCATAGAGACACCCTCTCCGCGCTGAGCTACTCTGAAGTGAAACAAAATAATCAAACCTGCATTGTGACCAATTGCTTTTAAAAATATGAAAATATATCGGAATATATATATATATATTTTAATTTTTCTAGCATGTAGTTCAGGTTTCTCCTTCATGCTCCTTTGTCTGTCCTTCCACAGCAGCTTGAGCAGGTGTCCTGATACAAGAAGCCATGTCTGAGAAAAAAAAACCTGAGTCATGCAGCCATTAGGCCTTTCTGTCAACACTTCCACAGCTCTAGAAAAAAATAACAAATAACGAGTGAAACCAGGGACACTGCAGAGCCTCCTGTCCCCCTCCAAAAAAAAAAACAAAGCAGAAATCCTGCTTAGTCGTGTGTTTCTGCTGCATGAAATGACTGCACTTTAGTGATAACATATCACGATGTCCATAGCTTTTGTTTGCTCCTGTTATGGAAATATCTTAATCAAACCTGTGCAGTTTTCCGTGGGCCTAAAAAGCTCATCAAACTGTCGCAATCCAGGTGTTTAAACTAAGCTCGACGACAGCAAATGCTCTTATTCACATGTTGCTGCTGTTGTCGCACGTTCAGAGCACACAAGTGAGCATCATTTCAGCAAAATTTGCATAGTCACAAAAAGCATGTGCAGCATTTACCAAACTGTTTGTTTACTAGATTTGTACGGATTTCTGAACATCCGTCACCGTGCAGCTCACCAATCCACGGGAAATCATATTTATTGGACGAAGCAAATAAAAGCTACTAGAACATTTGAGGATAAGTCGCCGCCTCTTCAAACGTATTGATAGACTTACAGAAATGAAGGCTGCGAAGTGGCCATACTGTCTGATTCAGAGGAGAAAATGCAGTCTGTTCATCCTAATATTCAGATGTTTTCATTTATATCCACCAGACATGAAGAGAGTTCATATGATTTAAATAATGGCTCAATACTTTAAATTTAATACTTTAAAAAGATTCTTATCGCGAGAATTTTGATTCATCATTGTCTCAATGAATTTCAATGGATGATGATCGACTCGCGGTATTATCAGAAATGTTATTGTTTTCGATTTTCTCCACCGTTTGACGATTTGATGAAGAAATGATTCATTTTATCATCATTTTGTTTTTTCAGTCGTACCACAAAATATCATGATAAAGCCTAGCTGTAGCCAAGGGGACAGTAGGCTTATTTCAGCCAGCTGACAGGCAGTGTGCAGTCACAGGAATGGTATCAGTGGATTTTCTGAAACTTTCGTGCTTTTTTTTTATGTCGGTACCTGTCTAGTTCACATAGATACTCCTGTATTTTCAGAAGTGTTTCAATTGCACTCTAAAGGAGTATTTCACAAATATATTTGCTGCGTTTATTACCGCCGCCATGCTTCATGACCTCATCACCTTGTGTTCTCGCAGAGCTGCTGTTGTGGATGGGACAAACCTAATGACCAAGTAGCTGCAGGATGAAAACATGGCTGCACCCCTTCTTGCACCGCCAGGACCTGATAGCTTCAAGAAGTTCACGAGGGAATCTTTGGTGGTCCTTGAGCAGCGCCTCAAAGAGGAGAAGAACAAGAAGCCACCCAAGCAGGACAGCAGCTACCGCGACGATGATGACGAGAATAAGCCCAAACCCAACAGCGACCTGGAGGCCGGGAAGAGCCTGCCCTACATCTATGGGGACATCCCTAAAGGAATGGTGGCGGTACCACTGGAGGATCTGGATCCATTCTACCTGAACTCTCAAAAAGTGAGTGTTAGAAAACCCTCCTCTAAGCACAACTATTAGATTTGCTTTGCTTTTGTTTTGAGAACTGGATGGATGTTTCTGGTTATTGTGGTTCGCCAGCGTGTCGGGATGCTTGGGTTTTTTCTTGGCCAACATCGATTTGACAGATTTTGATTCTTAAGACTAAAATACTGGAAGAAAATGTGCTGCTGGTATTTTGATAAAAGTAGTGGTTTTTAATGCAAAAGAAAACTGGTTATTTTTATAAACTTGCATGGAAAGACCAGGCTGTTTGTTGATAAGTTTGAGTATTAATGGAGGGGAGTTTTGGATCCGTCCGTCCGTCCATCCCTCTGTCCATCCCTCTGTCCGTCTGTCAATCCATCCATCCATCCATCCATCCATCCATCCATCCATCCATCCATCCATCCATCCATCCATCCATCCATCCATCCATCCATCCATCCATTTTCTGGTGCTTGTCTCCAGCTAACGTTCTGGGCGGGGGGCGGGGTTCGCTCTGGACAGGCCGCCAGTCTGTCGCAGTGTTTTGGATTCACTTTTTGAAAATCAAATGTTTTAGTACTTCACTCAATAATCAGAGGGTAACTAGTCATTTTGAATCTCTGGCAGATTAACAACGTGCCACACCAGGACAGACATTTTCAGGCGACACCAATCCAGATTGTTAGAGAAAAAGTAAACTACTGACTCCATTAGTTGAATTTTAGATATTAACTACTTCCATCGTGTGAAAGTGTGTTTCAGCAAGTATTCAGCATGATTTTAGGGATTTGTTGCCAAAATCACAAGTTAGATATATTATACACTGGGGATTTGAATATGATGTCAATCACATTTCATCACATTTCTCTCCTGGTGCTTGGCCTGTTTTTCCTTCATATGCTACGTAAAAGGTTCTCTTTGTTGTTTGTTGGAGTTTTTGATATGAGAAACTCTGTGATGACCAGTCAGGCTCATTGCAACTGAATACGGATGTTTTCTACGGTAACATGATTTCAGGTGAGTTTTTGCAATCTGACCTCCAGCTGTGCGGCGTTTTGCAGTTATTTTGGCAACCTGTTTCATTTGAGCACGACGACATTTCTTTGAAGGAGCGAGAGGAGAGCCGCCATCTCCGACGCGCTCGCTGGTCTTTGGGGAAAAGGTCAGGGACATTTAAGGTTGAAAACCTCCTGTTCCACATGACGGCGCTTCCAAATTGTCCTGGAGTTAATCCGCTGCAGGAAGAGGAAGCAGAGGGGACTGTCGTCGTCTTACAGGAGGACACGTGTCTCTCTGGGGCTTCTGTCACGCCTCGCGTCACGTCAGCGTGAGCGAGGAGGCCCAGGTGTGACCTTGGCTGGCTCCGACTGTAATCGGCGATGGGTCATCCTAAAACAGCTGAGGGAGACATCAAGGTTGTTTTAATGTGGGATGAGTCAGACTGAGCTGTTTACAGATGTCACGTAAAAAAAAAAATTAAAAAAACGAGCCGTCCTTTATTCACCCTTGCGTGGAAGCTGGGAAAATCTTTCCTAAAATGGCTCTTCCTGCAGATGCTCAGTCAACTTTCCAGCTCTATCGTCTTCTATGACTTGTTCAGCATTGAAATGTAAATAAAAATGTAAACAAAATCACGCACTGATTGTAAGAAATGTATGCGCGTCCATGCCCTCCGGACAGCGGAGCTGGTAATGATGTGTTTAGTCATGATCAGGTGAAGTGATTGGTGTTGATTCGGTGCATGTGTGAGCGAGCGAGGGGGTGCCCCGCGCTCCTCTCCTCTCCCTTCTCCGTTTGTCTCCGTCTCATACCTCCCCGTCTTCTCTCCGCGCACGCTGCCTGTTATGTAACGCGCCTGCCCAGTGCACAAGGAGGAGGCACGATTCAAGTGACACGTGGAAAACATGGTCCGGCGTTAATTGGGGCTTGTTTATTTTCCATCTTCTTTCATACCTTTGTCTTTTTTTTTTTTTCTTTCTCCCCCCTCCTCATTTCTCCTCTGTTTTGCTCTCGAATGCACTCTTTCTGGCTCGACTCGACTTTTGCCTGTTCGCTCTTTGTGCTTCCGGCAAATCCAATTACGGTCCATCAAACCCGGCCTCATCCCGAAGGGAGAGCTGATGCTGCTTCGGATGTCGCCGTGACGTCAGATCAGGTGGTGACCTTGGTGGTTGATCTGTGCGTCTTTGTTGTCCGCAGTCTGCTGGACGGAGGACGAGGTTAGCTGGGTTCAGATCCATCTGTCACCGTGGGAGGTGCTAATTTGCGAGTCTTTCGTTTTTGTGACATAGCAGAGCTGAGAGATGACGCACCGCAGTCCTCCCGTCCTGGGTTTAACGCTGTGTCGACTTTGAAGGAGTTGGAGGAAAGTTAAGCGACAGAGAGAAGGAAAGGGATGAAATGGACGACATGTGCAGGGACGCATGAGCTCTCCTGCTAACCTTCAGCAGATTTTATGAACCCTTAAAGGCCTGTAAGGAAAGCATATTTCTGCATCGCATTTTGTTTGCAGGCACTTTGCTCTTTTTTGTACAGATATATTCATTCAACCATCCAAAATCTGAATCCTTTGCACAGTAGTACATTATTTTTTTGAATGAAGAAACAAACTACACAAATGAAAACCAACCACTCTCTCCATGTAGCAAAATTGCATTCAGCATTCCACATGATATATTTCTGAAAAGCCAGAAATAAGAGAAAAGTAATGTGACAAAAAATATTAAGAGAATTGAAACATGATAGTGAAGATCAATACAGATCAGTCTCTGTTAGGCACTTTGCCCTTTTAAAAAGATTCATTCAAATCGGCCATGTTCAAGCAGGGAAACGTTGACCCTCCAGGGTCAAACTCGATGACCCCTGCAGTATGAACGATTTGCTCAGTCCGAGTGAATCTCACTCTTTCAGTTTAAATGATTTGCATAGAAATATCTTGCAAAGTTAGTAGTGCCTGACACAATCATACATATGAACTACTCTAGATTTCAACCTGCCCATGTCAATGTTATTATTGTCATGAAATGTGAGCAAAGCTTTGTTTGTCTTTTGTCGCAATGAGACACATTTTCCTGTATTTAACTGCCTCAAAGTCAAGCCAAAACGTTTATTTTTAAATGTTACATTTTTTCACATTTATACAACAAATGTCAATTAGGAATTTATCTGATTGACCAACAGACAGTATTTCTGTATTTTGAAGTTTTGTACACAACACTTCACACAAGAACAGGAAGACTTTTTTTTTTTTTTTTTAAATATCCAAAATAAAGCACACCAACTAAAAACAATACATTAAAAGGAAATAAAAAACCCCACACACAACCCAAAAACACAAATAAAATTGATCAGGATGTCGCGAAACAAAACTGCCCTTCAAAAAAAAACGTTAATCATCAGAGCAGAAATGATCAAGTTCATGTGATTTATCATGTGATTAATTGATTGATTGCATCGGCGTAATAAATTACACTGAGACGCTTCATTCTTCCTGTTCTTAAGTATCGCTGTTGTTCTTGTGATTCTACTTTTATGACGTCCCAAAGACGGGAGACTGGTCAGACTGGGACAGTGAGCTTTAAGCATGTTAAGTTTTTACTCACTTTTAACCAAAACCCGTAGATGGAGAGAGATAACGCCTGAGATAGTGAGAACGTCAAATCAAAGGTTGAATGAAGTAACTTATGGAATGATTGAAGAATAGCTTAGAAACGATAAAGGCCATCAGCCTATGATATGGATTTATATTCACACCAGACTGAAGGTGTGAAGGCGGAACAGCAGGCTCGCTCGGCAGCTTTTGGTCTGTTATTGTGTGTGAGGTAATGTGAGCCATAAAATGCAGCCCATCGACCATTTACCACAGAGCCAGGGAGAAGACGCTCTCTGAATGGCTGCTGTGGCCTCACAGATGCAGATGCTCTATCCCTGCCTGCCTGCCTGCCTGCTGGCTCCAGTTTCTGTGGGGAAGCTGCTTCCTCCGCCCCTCCTCTCCCTCTCTCTGTCTGCCACCCTTCTTCTCCTCTGCTCCTTCTCATCCTGCTGTCTTTCTGCCCAGCTCCGTCACTCCGGCTCCCTGCCGCTGCCACAGTTGCTGCCTGCCTCGCCCGCTTCATTTGCTTTCCATCTCCCCCGCTCTCCTGTTTGCTCGGCTCCGTATTATGAAATTTTCAGTAGCTGTGCAGCGGTTTAGTCATGCATTGCCAAAAAGAGACTCCATACATTTCAAGTGTTTTTTTTTTGTTTTTTGTTTTGGGTGAACGTGTGTCGCTATATTTTTGGCGACGCTGGAAGCTCCCCTTTCCTGCTCGTTCATTCAGATCTGTGGATTAGTCTGTGTGGATCAGGAATGTTGAGCTATTTGGGTGAAATGTCATGCCGTCGTCGAGGGGAGACCTCAGAATCTGTCGTTACATCTGGTTGTGTTGTTTTCAGATTTTTAAGACTTTTAATACGGCTCCGACTGAGATCTCCTCTCCTTAACATTTGATTTCTATTAATTTAGTTGGCCACCATTCTCCATTTTCTTGTCTCGGGTAAACAAAATCTTATTGTAGCGAGTGAGTTAACACCTCAGGCTTGTTTTATTTTTCTCTTTCCTTCCAGTCATGTGACTGCATCACTCATCTCTCATGCCTCCGCTCCTTCATCCTCCTCCTGCTTCCTCCTGGCTCAGCCGTCCGTCATGACGCTATGCAGGACTTAATATTGTCAGGGCCGCCTTGTTAAAAGCACAGGAACCCATATCACTTGCGCAAATGCACAGTTTCATTAAAGTTTCAGGGAAATTGCCATGTTTTATTTAGACAGTTGCGTGGCGTGGCGGCCTCACCTAAAACGGCCGGAGTGTTGGGCTGACGCCGCACATGAAATCAGAAACATCCTGAAGGTTCTTTCGTTTTTCTTCTTCTTCTTCTTTTTTTTCAAATCAAACAATGTAAATGGCAATGCCGCTTTGTTGACTAACCCAAACTTTTCCTGTCTGCTTCTCTTCTCTCCACAGACGTTTATAGTGCTAAATAAAGGGAAGACAATCTTCCGTTTTAGTGCCACACCTGCCTTGTACTTCATAAGTCCTTTCAATCTGGTTAGGCGAATAGCTATTAAAATTTTGATACATTCATATCCTTTTTGAAACGGTGCTGCTAACTGCAGCTTGCAGGAGGGTTTCCTCTGCGCTTGCATTATTCATGGTGATGTGTTCTGCATTTCTGCTCGTGCTGCTGCCGACGTTTCCAGTGACTGCAGGAGAGGATCGGTGTGCGAGAGTCAGAGCACTTCCACACATGTTAGGACTCTACAGGCAGTAGCCATTTTATCACAGAAGGAAATGGCTGGCACAAATGATGAGTCAATCTTTACAGTAAACCAAGCAAACCCTCACTATTTGTGCAATCTACCTGATCACCCCCCCCCGACCCCCATGACCTGCACCAGGTTGCGCCTGTCTTTGTTCGGTGGGCTTTTAAAGATTCAGTGAGAGCTGGAAAGTTGTTGGTAGATTTCAGTTTGCAGATTAGCCCAGTCAAACGCACTCAGTCTGGTCAAAATTGCCAAATGAATGATTGCATGAAAAAATCTGATCCCGTATTTAAGTAGTGAATAGTTTACATGCAAATACTGTTTTTAAAACAAACTGATGTACAAAGTTTTTGAATTTGTGGTTTTCTTTTTGACTTTCATGCCGCTTTGTTGTGACAGATGTATATGAGAAACTTTTGTTTACTTATTTGAAGATCTTTCTGTGTCCTAAACACTTGAGACAGTGAGATTTGGATATATGAATGACTTTAAAGTTTGTTTGTTCACCATGAGCGATATTTTTCCTTAACACACGCTTCACTCTTTTCAGCATGATCATTATGTGTACTATTTTGACCAACTGTATATTCATGACCTTTAGTGATCCCCCTGAGTGGTCAAAACAAGTAGAGTAAGTATCCTTTATCCTGTCCTCACACAATACTATGACTGCATGCAAAGCCTTTAAGCATTTGTGATTCTGAACACACTTCCGCAGCACAAAGGTCTGCACACTCAATGTTCACATTTATTGGAAACTGAAAACAACAGACAATCGGATCCACTGATTCGTTTATTTCAACCCTGATAGCTGCTAATATTTGGAGCTGCGGTTACATTATATTATAACGTTTCTGTTCTAATTTATCATAGACTTTAGCTAAAGCAAATATTAGAAGCTAAGGCAATTAACCCCAGGAAAGCATGGGCTAATTTTATATTCTAAACATAATTTTTGGTTTTTATAGCAAAATATAATATTATTAAATTACACAAGAATATTCTGTTCTTGGGTAACTCTTAGCCAAATAGCTCTACCTCTTTACACTATTATACAACGTTCTGTTCTAGTTGTGATGATGCTAATAGCTTAGCTTTGGATTTTAAGAGCAGCTGCTTGACTGCTAATTGTGTAATTATTAGTCAATAAAGTATTAGCTGCCAATTTACTAAATAGTGTTATTACTATTATTTGTTCAAGTAATATAAATAACAGGAGGGCACTAATATAACCTTTTTTGTAAAACACAGTGTTTTTTTATTAACAAAATCAAACATTTTGTTTATTACTTTTTTCTATTGCAAGAGAAAATGTTGACGTTGTTAATAAGTTTCTATTTCGTTGCTAGATTTAAATGTGTTTCCTTGGTTGTTTTAACTGTGAGTTTCTGCAGGTTCCTGTAAATAAGCCAGATTCGATCCGGTCCGGTAAACTGATCCTTTCCGCACTTTTTGTCTTTCAGGTACACGTTCACAGGAATTTATACATTTGAGTCTCTTGTAAAAATCACCGCACGTGGATTCTGTATAGATAATTTTACATTCCTAAGAGATCCATGGAATTGGCTGGATTTCATGGTCATTTCGATGGCGTGAGTATTTTTCTTCTCTTTTTTGCCATTCTGTCGGACAGAGTCTTTATTATGAAACGCGAATATCTAAATTGACGTTTTAGTGCTTACGTTTCTTGCTTTTAGAGTTTTTACTGTGTTTTCTATCTGATATCTTTGCGTTTCCTCCATTTATCTAAAACCTCTCTGGTGTTTCTCTTTGGGGAATCAAAGCAGCTCTCCATCCAGTTCTGCGCAGTCCAGTGACTCCTCCCATACCTCAGATTTAGCTTCCTCTTGCCATCCTGACTGCCTCAGTCACCTTTTTGGTCTTGATCATTTGGTGTTGACATCATCTTCACAAAGACTCCTCGCCTTGGCTTGTTAGTTTACGTTAGGTAGTCTATGCCAGTTCTTGCCTCAGTGAGCAAATATGTAGCTCAGAGTGACACATTTCATTGTTTGTCGGTCTGTCTCTCACAAAGCCCACCTGTGGGGATGATTCATCTTTTCATCTTCTATATGCATGTATATAATGAGCTGTTGTAACTGTGGTTTGATCCTGCAGGTATATAACAGAGTTTGTAAACCTAGGCAATGTCTCAGCTCTGCGCACGTTCAGGGTGTTGAGGGCATTGAAAACTATTTCTGTAATTCCAGGTAAGACAGGATGGGGCGAGGGGAAGGTGGGGCGGGGTCGGTGTTAGGTGTGTGTGTCTTTCTTTCCTTTTACCTTCCACCCTTCTCCTCAGTGGACAGGCTCTGTGAGTGGCGTCGTCTCCTCCCGGTTCGGTGGTGTTGTGCTCTTGGCGTGTGTGGTTTTTGTCATCGTGTTTGTTCTGTGTGTGATCCTTCCCCTATTTCAGATATATAACAGAGTTTGTGGACCTGGGCAATGTATCTGCGCTGAGAACGTTCAGAGTTCTCCGAGCATTGAAAACTATCTCTGTCATTCCAGGTGAGACTCAGTTTAAACACTAAGGCTGATCCTCGCACCCTTTGTTTTTCTACTCACTATTATTATGATTGAAGTTATGATTTAAGCAGCAACAAAAGAATTGGAGACAGCCATGTTTTTATTTATGTTTCCTCCAAAATTATCAAAAATGGTACTAATACATTTTTGATAGGCTTTGCAGTCTCCTCTAAGGTCATTCAAAGTGTCTGCACTCTCTTTTGCCCCACCAGCGCTCTCATTACGAGGCTCGTCTCCAAGGCAGCTTGGTTTGTCTTAAATGGAACCCTGAAGTAAAAGACGCACGGAGCCGAAAACACTCTAATCACGTCATTTCCGGATCGAAAAGAAGAACTTCTCATTCACTGGAAACAGTTTTATGTAAATAAATATAATTTAATTCACAATCCACCAAGCTACATTTGAAATCATGCAAAATGACTCATGGGTGCTGCTTGTTGTGAAAGTACACGCTAGTTAAATGATCATGAATTTTACATTTGAGAGGTAAAGATGTGTTAAAATAAGCTTTTACAGCTTCAATCTCACCCTAAATTATTCAGTGGGGAATCTTGTTTATTTTCTTTTTTTTCAAAATCATAAAAAAACATTTTTAAATGTATGCTTTTTATCAAACTTTATAATTGGTTCTTGGCTTATTATGTCAATAATACACCACCTTCTGTTCCTGGTGGCGTTCTTGCTATGCAATGATACGTTTCTGTTAGCCACTCCTACAAATGGCACAGAGAGACATTGCATTCAGGTACAACATATACAGAATATGTTGATCTTTACAATTTAGTAGAAGGACAAGCAAAAATTGCCACTTCTCTAAAAATGCCCATGAGTAAAAGCTTCAATACGACTGGGAAACAATACTAACCCAAGGATAAAGTTCCGTCGCATTCAGTGAAAATAATGGTTTGTGCGGAAAGCAAATATCTGGAGCGAAATTTTCAGTGTGAGATTCTGTTTAAGCAAAAAAAAAAAGGTAAAATGTCTTTTTTTTACACATCTTTACCAGAGAGGCTTGTGATCTTTTTAAGCTCACCAGCCCGCCACATTCATTGGTCTTTTTCAGCACTTACACTTTGATTGGCTTCAATCTGTCTCAGTGCTCACGCCAAAAACTTCATACCAACATGAGACTTCAGCAAAATCTAAATTTGGATGCAAATTGCAATAACAAAGCAAGGACGAAGTTTACAGACGTCACATAAGTCCGGGTTCCATTTAAGCAACAGCTTCAATCCCCTCCTTTTACCTGCTTTTCAATAAGTGGATGCTCTTTTGCCTTAGAAAATACTCAACACAGCTTTTTGAGAACAAAATCAGGTTAAGAAGCATGAAGACAAAAATAGAGGACAGCTTGTCAAATTTCCCATCGCTACTTTATCTTGTCCTGACAGAATAATGTGTTTTGTTGCTCCTGCTGAAGGCTGAATTGGAACGAGAGGATTCCTGTTAGCAGGAACTAAACTGAAACTCATGAATGGTTTTTGAGAGATCCCACAGAATATGTTTTTTATATGTGTATGAAGACTGCCAAGCCTAGCTTGTGAACATATCTCTTATGCTGCATGATGCTTTTCAGTCACTTGCTTTTATAATATTAGCCTATAAAGAGCTTGGCTGACAAATGGCATTGAAGGTTTGATTTGCCCTAATTTTTGTTTGGTTATCAATTTTTCTTTTCTCTTTATTTTATGTTTTTTTTATATATTTTTTTCCAACAGCTGTCATATAGAATGTCTCTCAGAAAAATACACATGTTGACATTATAAATGTTGGGGATTCAAATCATGTAACAAGTAAGAACAAAAATGTTGAAAGCATGTATTAACTCTATATTTAAATTTGGAGGGGCTTTGAATTTATTATGTGGGTATTGGCTGTGATGAGGAAAATGTAAAGTTCTAATTTAACATATATTTTACGATCTAGAAGTGTGTTTGTAGAAAAAACAATTTTTTCACGTTGGGAAACCAACATTAAACCAACATTAAACCAACATTAAACCAACATTAAACCAACATTCCTCTTGCCTTTACATCTAATCACTTCTGGCAGCTGCTTAGCTTGGCATGAAAATTACAGAAAATAAGGCCTGCTCTGTCCAGAGATGCACAATGCATACTGGAAGCAACGTTTTAAGAGATGCATGATAATTATCTTTGAATAGAATTGATGTTTTACACAAAGTTTTGGGTTTTCATAAATTACTTATTAGCATTTATGTTTTTTTTTGTTATGAAAGCCTAATAGTTCTGGTCTAGTCTAATGTATCTTATGGAAATAAAAATATTATTTTCTCATTTCTAAAGAACTTAGTGTGTAATGGAAACTATGACTCCTTTCGAAACATTTAAATCTTACGTGTTAGAAATAAGGATTTTGCAAGTTCTTCTATTCAAAATATCAAACTGCGTTGTCTCTGGAAACAACCTTTGTTCTAAATTACTCAAAAAATTAGGGATGCACAGTTTATTTTAGTAAATATTAATTATCGGCCGTAATAGGAGTATTGACATCAGAAATCAATATAGATCCAAATGTTCACATTAGTGCATCCCCACAAAAACAGGATTGAATTGATCATGTGTGTAGATTTAAAATTTTTAAAGTGAAAGGTCAGGCTACCAGTCTCTCCAGTGTTTAAGCTTGGTGCTATAGGCTAGTCTGGTTGGGTTGTTTAGATGCCTTTTATGGCGAATTACTCAATAAACTCAATCAAAATCAGTTCTGGCAAACTTTTAATAAGATAAAATCCTATTTTGGAGTTTTTGAAATAGAGATGTTATTCTTTGGATTGAGTCAGGCTTGCAATTTATTAAGATTTACAAGTCAAAGCTAAATGGCTGCTGAACCGTAGTGTTTAGGCGTAAAGGAAGTAATTATTTTTTACCTGTTAGCTTTAGATTTACCAATCAAACAAAGGCCTGTTTTCATTAAAAACCCCAACCACTATGGAGTTTTTTTGTGATATGGTTTTACTACATGGGATCTTCTCATTAAGAAAATGACGAACAGCATCAGACGCAGCCAAGCTGATGTCGCTTTTACTAACATAGTCTTGAGTATGAAAGACTAAACTGAGGGCATATTTTATCAGAGCATATTGCATGCACCGCCGGTAAAGCCCAGTAGGCTGAACAGAAAAGAGGGTGTGGGTCGCCCAGCGTCCCTGTTTGAGTTGCCTGTGGACCCCATTGCGAACGCTGCCAGAGGGATGCCTGTTCGAAGAGGTAAAGTTGCTTTGTGTTCACCGACACTGTGGATGAGACAGGTCGCAGGGCCACAGTATGGGGAGTCAGTGCTTTCATAAATGACGCCTTAAACAAGACAGTTCAAGAAAGTGCCTGCGACTGGCACTGGCATTGAATTGCTCCTGTTCAGCCTTGGAGTTTAAATGACCTGCATGTGGTTTCCAGCCCCCCTGCCTGTGCCTCAGTCCCTCCTCATAGCCCCTCGTTGTGCTGCTGTGCTCTTTTCCTTATGGATTCTTTCACTATTTTGCAGCCCTCCCCCTCTTTTTATTTTTTTATTTCATCCCTTATTGGCAATAACAGCAAATTTTCCCTCGATATACACGTTTTGTCTGCATCTGAAAAGAGTGGAACGGCTTCTAAATATGTTCTGTTTATTGTTCTCAAGATGTTTTGTTTGTAATTTGTAATTTTCTGAAAAAAAACAAAAAACAAAACATGAACATAAATTTACCCTTCAAGTCATTTGAAGATTAAAAGTCAACTTTTAAATATGCAGTTGAATTGAACACGTTCCAATTTTATTGGAGAAAGCTTTATTTTCAATGATAAATGAATAAAACGTATTGAAAGTGGCAACACTAAAGCCATAATTTCCAGAAAGATTAGATTTTTCAAAGAAATAGCTTGTTGAAAATTAGCCGCTCCTATTTCACCTCTGTGGTTTGTGTATGCGTGTGTGTGTGTGTGTGCGTGTGTGTGCACGTGTGTGTGTGTGTGTGTGGCTGCCCACCAGGCCTGAAGACCATTGTGGGAGCTCTGATCCAGTCTGTGAAGAAGCTTTCAGATGTGATGATCCTCACCGTCTTCTGCTTGAGCGTGTTCGCCCTGATCGGCCTGCAGCTCTTCATGGGGAACCTGCGGCAGAAGTGCGTCATCTGGCCAATCAACCTCAACGGGACTTACCTGAACAACGGCAGCAAGGGCTTTGACTGGAACGAGTACATCAACAACGACAGTAAGTGGAGGCGAGGCTTTGCCGCTGGTGACCTGGCAGTGATGTCGCGGGTGAGTCAGGCCATCTGCTGGAACGGGAAAAAACAATATGTCGGTTTGGCAAAACTTACTGGCCAGGAATGAAATGCTCCTGATTGAGTTTGTGCGAGCAGACTGAAGTTCGAAATTTAAATGCACAATTTAAGCTGCAAGAGAAAACAAATTAAACAGTTAATTAGTTATGATTTTTTTTTTTTTTCTGCAGCTAATTTCTACTTCCTGCCTGGTCAGCTGGACGCTCTGCTCTGTGGAAACAGCTCCGACTCTGGGTAAGAAGATTCCTGTGTGATTTTCCCTCCACTTTAGAATAATGCATTATTGGGATATGATTAAAAATTCAAATGAAACTTTCGAAAGGCTGTGGTTCTTATCTGTGAAGATAAAAGAAAAAAAAAAAAAAACACATGAAGGGCCGATCATAGATTTTTAAGACGCTGTCCTCGGTAAACAGCGCTGGATGCCCTCCTCTCATTCTGTGTCTCTCCTCTCAGCCGCTGCCCGGAGGGCTACATGTGCATGAAAGCTGGGAGGAATCCAAACTACGGCTACACCAGCTTCGACAGCTTCGGCTGGGCCTTCCTGGCTCTCTTCCGACTCATGACGCAGGACTTCTGGGAGAACCTGTACATGCTGGTACGACAGACGCGTTGACCGGCCCAGCATGCTTTGCCACACAACGCACACCTGCCTTCAAATAATCCTGTTTAAGGATTATATAAAAGCACTGAAGTACTGATTGAACTATTATTACCAGATTGCAAAGGTGAATATATCAATGGGCCGATTTTAGTCTATAAATTATCAGGGTAACTTGAATTACCATTGCAATGCTGTAACAAGAATGTCATTTTATTTTTGCCATTTTTGAAGCATTTTAATCTGTTAAACAATAAATAAATAAATAAATAAAATGCCAAATATCTCCAGAAATATAAACATTGTAAATCTAGAAGAAGATGACTGTTTCTGCTTAAATTGTGGTCGATCTCCATTTTCTTCATCTGCTACATTTGACCTGTTCAATTTAAAGTCCCAGTCTCTCCCCTCCGGCCAGACCGCTGGACCCTTCAGTGCTGAGTTTAATATAAAATGGTGGCAACACTCCTGACGTCAGCTCTATAGGATCGAGTGGAAGGAATAAATCATGAAATATTCAGAGCTTCGTAATATGTAGTGATCATGGAGGGAAACTTCGGACCTCATTGAGATTGAGAATCATAACACGTATTTGTTTTTCTGTTTGAATTTCAACACCGAGCTACAGGATATCTCTGCATTGAGATTATTTATGAGTTTCCTGGCTGTTCTTTAGATAAATCTGACAATAAATCCTGACTGATTACACCGTGACTTCAGCTTAAAGTGACCCTGTAGAAATAAATGTTGCTTCTTTTATGAAAGGATAAAGATGGCTTCATTTATAGTTGATGTTTGAGCAAAATTCTCCTCTTTCTTTCTCATTTTCGCCTTAAAAACGATGCATGCATTTTCTTGCCATCAACTTTTTCACAGAAGTGGGTGGAGTCACACGACAAACTTTGAAGATCCAGTCAATGTAGCAGCTGCATTTCTTTGCAGACTGCACTCGGTCTGGGGAGGCTTTGGGTCGACATGTGTGAAGCCCATTGCAATAATTTAGAGATATGAAACAAAAGCAGGAATTAAGATTTGCTTCTCAGGACGAGAGACAATCTGGCAATATTTATCAGATGGCAGAAGCATGATCGAACCGGAGATTTAACATGATTTTCCAGAGAAAATCCTCATTCAAAGGTTGTCCCAAGGTTTCTAACCAAAGATTTAGCCAAATGACCAAAAGGCTAAAGGACTAGTTTGATCTTTACTGCTATTTTTTCTGATTACTTCAATTTTATCAGGTCACAGATGTCCATAAAGCATGTTTGACTCAACAGAAGTAAACATTCGTCCCCATGCAAATCTGTGCCACTTATTTTCAGCAGCCGGTTTAATTTTTCGGATGAGTCTCGTATGAGATGCCATGGGTCTGATATGTTCCCTTTTTCCAAACACTTCTCGCTGCAACCAGACCTTGAGGGCTGCGGGAAAGACCTACATGATCTTCTTCGTCTTGGTGATCTTTGTGGGCTCGTTCTACTTGGTGAATCTGATTCTGGCTGTGGTCGCCATGGCTTACGAGGAGCAGAACCAGGCCACCATGGAGGAGGCTGCGCAGAAGGAAGAGGAGTTTAAGGCCATGCTGGAGCAGCTCAAGAAACAGCAGGAGGAGCAGGTCAAATCTCTGCCAGACCATATTTTTAACTTGTTTAATTCGTTCCGGCTTTACTTAAATGCCCATCTCTCTCTCCAGACTGCGCCCCCTGCAACCTCTGCCGGCACGGTGTCGGAGGACGCGGTGGAGGACGACGGAGGAGGCCGTCTGTCCGTCAGCTCTTCGGAGATGTCGAAGCTCAGCTCCAAGAGTGCCAAAGAGCGCCGCAACCGCAAAAAGAAGTGGCGGCAGAAGGAGCAGGAGAAGGAGAAAGGCGACAGCGAGAAGTTTGTGAAGTCAGAGTCGGACGACGGCAGCAAGAGGAGCCGCTTCCGTTTCCCTGATAACCGCTTGGGTCGAAAGTCTTCCATTATGAACCAGGTGAAATAAAATCCCAAGGAAGCTATTTCCTATTTCTGCTTCATTATTAATGTAGCATTAACTCCACATAGTTAAGGCTGAGTCTTAAATACTGGCATTTGAGCAGCTCCGGCTGCTGTAGAGGAATTATTTAATCACAATGGCATAAAACAAACACATATGCATAGAGATAAATATGAAATATTGATGCGTGAGAAAATGTAATAAAATTGCTCATCTTACAAAAGGAGACCAACCAATATCCCAGAACCCCCCATTCTTTGCTCCCCATGACTTATCTAGATGATTTAAGTCTGTTATTAAAACATAGATATTAGAGTTTAAGATTTGAAATGCACAAGATGTGGTTTTTCACATGGTTTCAAATGATGAACGTTATATTAGCTGTAGATGAAGGACATGTCCAGGTACTGAATTATTTACTGCAAAATCATGAATGATTTAAAGAGCAACTCTGCTGCTTTATTTTAGCCTGATTTGGACTCGACTGGCTCCTACATTGCCTTTCAAAAGTCTTTATATATATATATATATTTTTTACGCTTTTTTAATCCCTTTGTCACATTATCACCACAGTCCCTCATAAATTTAAATGGGATTTAAGGTGATAAACAACACAAAGTATAACTTACATTTAAAGTGGAAGGAAAACAATACGCAGTTTTTTTTCCACTTCTAAATAAAATCCAATGCAAACCGCTTCCTTCAGAAAACACAGAATTAGTAATTTGTGTTGTTATAAATACAGCTGCTGTGGTGATACTGCAAACCTGCAGAGACATCATCCACCTAAGCTAACAGCTTTGAAGCTTAAAAGAGGATTTTTAGAAGCAGCTCAGGAGCCGTTTGTAACTCTGGAGGAGCAGCAGAGATTCGTAGCTCACGCTGCAAAAACATTCTCAGTACACTTGAAATAAAACAATGCAAAAGCACAGCTTATTATTTAGACCTGTTTTCAAAAAAGGAAAAGTAGTTGTAAATGTTCTTCCACTTTAATGTGCTCCTTTGTGTTGCCTAAAATCCTAAAATTACTAAGAAATGTATGGTTGTATAAAGAGGTTCAAGTGATATGAACACCATATTTGCCTTTTGTGAGGTCCTGTGTTTTGTATTTTTGAGTGTTTTTACCAACCAAACCTGTTTATAAAGCAAAATGTAAAGAAAAAACATGTATATTTTCCTGATTAGAATACCTCTCATCTGTCCTGGAAGAGCAAAAATATCACCCAGGCAATCTAAACCCCGACCTGATGTGTCAAACAATTTATGTAAAAATTATATCTTATTCCTAATCATTACTCCTCTTCCTGCTTCTCCGCCATCCAGTCCCTCCTGAGCATTCCCGGTTCGCCTTTCCTCTCCCGTCACAACAGCAAGAGCAGCATCTTCAGCTTCAAGGGCCGCAGCAAGGACATGGGCTCCGAGACCGAATTCGCCGACGACGAGCACAGCACGGTGGAGGAGTGCGAGGAGCGCCGCGGCTCCCTCTTCAGCCCCTACCGGCGGAGCAGCTACACCGGCTTCCACGGGAAGAGGAACAGCACGGTGGATTGCAACGGAGTGGTGTCGCTCATCGGCCCAGGGCCCGGTGGACGCCTTCTGCCTGAGGTGAAAATAGATAAGGCAGCTTCTGACGACAGTGTAAGGAAGTCAATGAGTAGACTTATCTAGGCATGGCCCCCCCCTCTCGTCCGTTACGTTTCTTTCTGGCTCTCTTTCTTCTACTGTCATCTTTGCAAGTCCGTATGTATCTCTTGGCTAAGCGCTCGCGCCTGCCCTCCCCCAGCCCCTGCAGTGTATGCTGCCCTCCAACAGCAGGCAAAGGATGGAGAAATTTAATTTCATTACTCAGACTAGACTTAGCCATTAGCCAACCATGCTTTCAGATATGAGGTAATCTGGGTCTGCAAGTTTCTTACAATTAATTTTGTCATAAGAAATGAATGCTTAAACATATACGTTTCTGTGCTAAAGTAATGTCCTTGTACTTTGCATTCAAATACTCAGACTTTCCCGTAATCTTTATAAAGTGGTCAGCATCCGCGCCCTCTAGGCTTTAAATGTTTCTCTTTGGGCTCAGGCATCTTTCCAGTGTTGACAAAAACAAAGCCAATATTGTGCTTGCATTAGTGTAGGGAAAAATAAGAAGAGCTTTAAGTTTTCTTTCAGTTCAGTAATCAAAAATTACATTTATTATAAAATGCGCTTATATCGTATCTCTAAATTAAAAGAAACGCAAATGAACAACCAGAGAAAAAGGCACTGAAAAATTTGTCTCTATGGTTATAGATTAGAAGAGTTTAACGACAAGAAAATAATCATTTAAAATAAGACCTTGACTGATTAAAGATCTAACATTTATCGTGGGTTTTATTACTCTCTTTAGAGCCGTGGTTCCCAAAGATTTTCTGGGCCCCCCATGGATTACAATAAAATCCTCCCCCAATAAAGAACAACTAAATCACCTGGGCACACACATTGTTCCACCATAAACACATATTTTGTTTTCAAACTCCACTGAAGTTAATTTCACACTTCAGGTTGTAATAAAACTACAAACAATCTTCACAATTAAACATTTTTGTGTAACTGATTTTTTTTTTCTTTTTCATTCATCCATACCGCTTTCTGGGGGGCGAGCCCCACACTTTGGGATCCACTGCTTTAGAGATTGAAAAGGGTTTTTTTTTGTCCTTAAGTTTTAAGCTTTAATTGCCAACGTCAGTCCGGCAGAAGAAGCAGATAGAACGGATTTGGTCCATCAACTTTCAGAATCACAAACATCAGAGACAGAATCGAGAAGAGCGACTGTCTGGGTCAGATGTGCAGCCAGATATTGGGAACCGTTGCCAAAAAATAATAAAGTTGCTCTTACTGTTTTCACATTGCAAAACTGCTGAAGAGTTATTATTTAAATAAAACAACACCAAATAAGATTTACAATCAGCATATTATTAATATTTAAAGTCGCGACTAACCTTCAGATTATTGACTATTATAGACTACAGTCAAGCACTGGGGTGTTTGTTTGTATTATAATTGGTTCTTTGTTTGCTCCATGTGAAAAACTGGCTCATCCCCTGAGGATAGGAACATTTTTTATTCTTTTT
Source organism: Poeciliopsis gracilis (assembly GCA_911649635.1). Taxonomy (NCBI): domain Eukaryota; kingdom Metazoa; phylum Chordata; class Actinopteri; order Cyprinodontiformes; family Poeciliidae; genus Poeciliopsis; species Poeciliopsis gracilis. Next base: position 12,089,509 of record CAJVRI010001220.1, on the reverse strand, counting down.
TTGTCCTGATTTTTGGGTCAGGTAAGCGGCTTCATAAAGCTACTTTTTCCCTGAAAATTGATAGGCATTGTACTAAAAACGAGAACCAAATCAGCAAAAGTAAAGAAAGACCTTTGAAATATCTTTAGACTGCATAGAGGCGTGCATCATGACCACTTCATAAAAGTCTTTTACAAAAAAGTCTGACTAATTGGAAACAGCGTCTTTAGAGGGATATATTGAGATTTTTGCATCGTCATCAAATCTTATCCATCAGTTCATTTACAGAATCACCAAAACGAACACTTAGGTCAAATCCTGGTTGAAAAAAAATTCGTGCATAGGATGGGATGAATTTTCTGTTTAACACTCAGTTTTTGTTGGCAAAAACTACCTAATGATGTGTTAATGTGCTTCAGTGTGTTGATGTGTTCCTCCAGGCATCCAGGTCCTCTGCTATGTGTGGGTAGATCTACAGTAAGAGGCGGAGGACATAGGGGACCAGCACTGTAGAGCCAGAGACATTTTTATCTGCTTCCCTAATTCCCCTATACTATACCAAAGCAGATATAAAAGTAACACACATAGACGCACTCACACACACACACACACCATCCTCTTAGGCCTTCATAAAATATCTGAAAACAAAACAAAGGAGGGCTGCTGTCCTTGTCTGTCTTTACCTTTCTCTGTTTTCCAAAATCTCCCCCTGGTCAACAGTAGTAAATTAGTTTCACCTTCCTCTAGTTAGCATGGTCTAAATAAGAGCTAAATTAGAACAAGCATGTTGTAGAAACGTAGAGAAGTGGTTATGTTATCCGTAGTTCTCCTCTCCTTCTCTTTGACTTGGAGCATGCTCATGCATGACCACTGGATGGATCTGAACTACCTGCCTCCATACTATGACTTGATGGTTGCAATATAAGTTGTATGACTCAAAGAAAGAAGATATTGTGTAACGGCATCTATTTGCAAGTGACATAGAAATGGCCAGAATTGGGAGACCCTTTTAAAGAAAACCCATAACTGATTATATTGCAATGGCAGCAAAGCCTCCATTATTGCATGACGTGACTGATAATGCATTCATGCAGAAGCAGTTCTCCCTGCACACTATCTCACAACCCATTAATTATCTAATCTGGATGAGCAATTGCATTCAAACACAATTAGGTCAAATAGCCATGGCCCACTGCTCCCACTTTGGCTGAGACCTGCATGAATTTACAGCATACGCAGACATGAAACATCAAACAGGCCCTCTCCCCCGTAACCGCCCCAAATTCTGATCCTCAACTACTTAGCCTACCAACGCTGTGTTGCACTTCCCTCCGCCGGCCACCGGTGGTGATGTGGGATGGGGTTCATGTCGTCTCCATGGGTGCTTGATTCTTCCTCTCCTCCTGACAGCCGACTACTGAGGTTGAGGTGAAGAAGAAGCTGTCGGGCTCCCTGATGGTGTCTGTGGACCAGCTCAATACCTCCTTTGGGCGGAAAGAGCGGGCCAACAGTGTCATGAGCGTCATTACCAACACATTAGCGGAGGGTACTGCCACTTTTAACCCAGCTATTTTACCTGCTCTTTCTCATTCTTCTTTAACTAGGGCTGCACTCATCGGTTGACTAGTTTTGACATGAATTTCCTGCTTATCTGCTTTGCAAATCCAACAATACCAGATACATACAGTGCATACGATTTTATTTGTATCATATTATACCATTGCATGCATGCAGTATGCTCTCGCATGCCATTATGTTTGGTTTTGATCTATGATCCGCGCTATGTCTTCAGAACTGGAGGAGTCTCAGCGCAAGTGTCCGCCATGCTGGTATAAGTTTTCTAACACATTCCTGATCTGGGAATGCAGCCCAATGTGGATTAAGATCAAGGAGATTGTAAACTTGATAGTCATGGATCCCTTCGTGGACCTGGCCATCACTATCTGTATCGTCCTCAACACCCTCTTCATGGCCATGGAGCACTACCCCATGACGCCCGACTTTGAGGACATGCTGTCTGTAGGCAATCTGGTGAGTGCTGGTCTTCTGCTCTGTGTCTTTGTTATCTGATTCACTCATCAGGAATCTTTTCAACGTCTTCTCGGTCGCTCCCAGATTGGTGTTATTTTTGGACTGCAGTTGGCAGCAGCTTTCATTGTCTATCGAGAGTTAAGAGAGAAGAGGGGAGAACAAAAATCAACAACAACAACAAAAAAACAATGTCAAACTGGTTGCAGTTTTCCTGGATTTTTCTTCTCTGCACTTACATTCACACATTTGTTCCCAGGCCTCCGTCTATCTGTTTATCTTTGATTACAAGAAAATCCTGTTTTCTGCAGTGGGAACAGCCTGTTTTTCTGCTGGTCGGCCGGCTACTGGGAGGCCAGTATTAATATTTTATGGAGCCAGATCAATGAGCTTAACTAAATCTTGCCTCTCATTACTCCAGATTACTCTTGGCAATTTTGCATGGATTGCCTGTTGTCTGTCTATGTTCAGTTACTCTTACCGTAGATAGTTTGTACAAGAACAACACTTAGTCTTTTTTTAATATTTTACAGATAGAGGGATCTTTGGCCATTCCCTTTTTCCACAATCGCTCTGCATCATCCAGAGTCCTGTCTTTCACGCGCTTCTCTCCAGGTTTCTGTCTGGTCTAGGTAATGGCAGATCAGTTTTGTCTGGTGAATCTGCAAGACGCAATTACAAATTATGTCCAGGTATTTCGAAGATTTCCTGATGCCATACACTATAACAACTTTCCCATGTCCTTTGGAAGAGAAGTGGTCACCTTAGCAACACAAATTGCCCACCTTTACTAACAGTGAGGTCGAGGTGCATGGCTGATGGATTCCCATGAACTGTGGGATGGTGTAAGTTATGGGACTGTTGATGCAAAGGGATATTCAGAAACCAGTATGGTTGTGACTTCTGGACCACTGCATCAGGAACACTTAAATCTGCAGCTGAAAACCAGGTTGCCGGCCTGTCGTGTGCAGAGGCTGTCCTGAATTTGACTCCTGATGTTGAGCTGTCTCTTCCCCTTCTCTCTCTCCATCCTCTTTCCTCTCAACTCTTACTGTTTAATAAAGGCCAGTGTGCCAAGACAATAGAAAATGGCGCCCATATCGCCAAGCGGTTTTTTGTGAACTTTCCATCACCTCTCTTTCCTGCAGAACATGTTGCTGAGCCTCATGTATTTGTTCAAATCATGTCTCCTACCCCGTAGGTGTTCACAGGGATCTTTGCAGGGGAGATGCTTTTCAAGCTTGTGGCTATGGATCCGTACTACTATTTCCAGGAGGCCTGGAACTGTTTTGATGGATTCATTGTGACGCTGAGTTTAGTGGAGCTGGCTCTGGCTGATGTTGAAGGCCTCTCTGTGCTGCGGTCATTCCGATTGGTGAATACTTATTTTATCCCCCTTCCCTCACAACAACCATTCTCCAAAATCCCTTAAGTTAAGAGTGTCACTGTACTTCAATGTGATGACTAATCTTTCCACCTTTTCCACTCCTCAGCTGAGAGTGTTTAAGTTGGCCAAGTCCTGGCCGACTCTCAACATGCTGATCAAGATCATTGGTAACTCGGTGGGAGCCTTGGGGAACCTGACTCTGGTGCTGGCCATCATCGTCTTCATTTTTGCTGTGGTGGGCATGCAGCTGTTTGGAAAGAGCTACAAAGACTGTGTGTGTAAGATTGCTGCTGACTGCGAGCTGCCTCGCTGGCACATGAACGACTTCTTCCACTCGTTCCTGATCGTCTTCCGGGTGCTGTGTGGAGAGTGGATCGAGACCATGTGGGACTGCATGGAGGTGGCGGGGCAGGCAATGTGCCTCATCGTGTTTATGATGGTCATGGTCATCGGTAACCTGGTGGTAAGCTCCCACCCTGGTAGGCTGTTATTATGTGGCCGCATATTGACAATTTAATGCTCATTCATCAACTTTATGTGTGTTCCAAGGTGTTGAATCTGTTCCTTGCCTTGCTGCTGAGCTCGTTCAGCGCAGACAACCTGGCCGCGACGGATGACGACGGCGAGCCTAACAACCTCCAGATCTCTGTCATGCGCATTAAAAAGGGCATTGCCTGGATAAAAGCCAAGGTGCGCATTCTGGTGGCGAAACCTCCCATGGAGGACGAGCAGAAGCCGCTGGAGGACATGTGTGACACCAAGGTGAACTACATTGGCAATCACACGGGGGCCGACATCAAACGTGACCTGGATTACGCCAAGAACGGAAATGGGACCACCAGTGGCATCGGTAGCAGCGTGGGCAAGTACATGATTGATGAGGACCACATGTCGTTCATCCACAACCCCAATCTCACAGTCTGCGTGCCCATTGCTGTTGGAGAGTCTGACTTTGAGAACCTCAACACGGAGGATTTCAGCAGCGAGTCAGACATCGAGAACAGCAAAGAGGTTAGTGACTCGTCAAACATACAGCAATCCATGGAAATAAAGTGCCTTAAAAAAGGACTTTTGAACACTTTGTCATTTATTGGCATTCTATTGGCATTTTTTTATTTTTATGAAGAAATAAGCTTAAAGATTTCCCTTTATTCTAATGACCCTGAAAAACATCCAGCATCAGACATCTCCTGATTAGTAAAAGCCACCTGAGTGTAATTTAATGCCGGCCTAAAGCCAGCCGTTCTGTGACAGCCTCAGAGGTTTGTTAGTGTACATTAGAGAACAAACGGCATCATGAAGACCAAGAAACACAGCGGATGGGTCAGATAGAGAGATACAGAGAAGATTATGGCAGATTTAGGTCATAAAACAAAACACCAAGCTTGTGAAACTTCACAGAGCAAGATAGATCTATCAAAACTATCTGAACATCGAAGAAGAAAGGCAAACTTAACACTGCAGTTGTGTTACACCTAAATCACAGCTATCAAACTCCAGTCCTTGAAGTGTCCTACGATTTTCAGACGTTCCTCCAATTCAACATAACCAAGTCAGGTCTCTGAAGAGCTGCCTGCCTGCCTACCTGCCTGCCTGTCTACCCAGGTGCAACTCAGCCATTTGAGTCATGTGTTGGACCAGAGACACAACTAAAAGTTTCAGCACACTGGCCCTTCAGGGACTGGGGTTTGAAACCCTTAAGCTCAATGGACAGCCAAAAGATCCATCAGAGGAGTCAGTGCTGTGGAGGAGCTGCAGAGATTTACAGCTCAGGAGGGAAAATCTGCACTATTCTGGACTATATGAAAGAGCAGCATGAAGAGATGTTCTTGAAATAAATAATAAGATGCTCCTTTGCAGTTTGCCTCCAGCCATGTAGAGGAAAGATGAGGAGCAATGTGCTCCGGTCAGATCAACATGCCAACCTCACCTTGAAAATAGCTGGGGGCAATGTTATGATATATTGATTTCTTCAGCAGGCATAGTGACTCAGGTCAGAACTGATGGGACGATGGATGAGCGACATACAGAGGATTCCTGAAAGAAACCCTGTTTGAGGCTGAAAGAGAAAAGACTTGAGACCAGAGCTGCAGTGGGATAGTTCAGATCCAACAATGTCATGTGTTAGATTGGCCTAGTAAAAGTTCTGACCTACATCCAATTAAGAATCTGTGGCAAGACTCAAAAGTTACAGTTCATAGATGCTATCCAGCCCATCTGACTGAGCTTGAGCTATTTTCTAAAAGAAGTTTGTTGTTGTCGCATGAAACAATTGAAAAAGTTAAAGGAGAAGACCCGTTTTCAAGGCACTGCAATGTTTTTATTCATAATCCTGCTTGTCTTCACTGTGAAGTCTTCTCACTCTGGACAGTAAATGGTTGGGTGTGGCGAGCTGCTGTGCTGTGTTCAGACTCTAATGTAACTCCATTACTCTGGCAATGTCTTGTGTGACCGAATCAAGCAGATGGAGCACAAGAACGGATGCATGCTAACATACAGTATGTCTCCTGATAAAATGCATTTAAAAAACTTTCAGTGAAAATGATCTGCCATTTGATATTCTATTTAAGTGGTCATCTGGATAATGTCTGATGCTCTGGATTGCTATAAAGTGGTTCTCACTGCAATAAAAAAAAAAACATTTCTGAGTTTGGTTTTTTTCCACTTAAATACTTAATAAATGCGGCTTTCCTAAACAGTTCTGCAAGAGCTTCCTGAGATTTGTTCTGTATCTGAATCTGTCTGTGTGCATCAATAATTGCGTTGCTTATTCGCGTCTTTGCACACGTTTGCGTCTGCTTATCTGCAGCTGGACGACACCAGCTCGTCAGAGGGCAGCACCATCGACATCAAGCCAGACGTAGAGGAGGTGGTGGTGGTGGAGACGGTGGAGGAATACATGGAACCAGAGTCATGCTGGACAGACGGTGAGGCCTCTGCTCGCACCGCTCCCCATTACCTCCACTCCAATCCACACCAGCTTCCCTCTTGGCTGGATGGGAAATAGAAACCGGCAGGATCCCAACACGAATGTTCATTCATGCGTGGTCACTGCTCATCGGTCTGTCTGTCCATCTGATGCTTATCTTTGCAAGCAGAACTTCCCTGGAAAAATAGAAATGGTTTCTCCCATCAACCTTAGGTTGCTTTAGGAGGTAGCAATGCAGCCGTGAAAACCAAATTTAACTGGAAATATCTTCAAAAGCTTTCTGTTCAGGATAAATAAGCACAATTGTGAATATTTTTGAAAAATGCACCTCCAAAATATATCATAGTAGTAAGATTTTGTTGTCAAAGAAACATTTGTCCAGAAAAAAAATAGATATTTAATAGAATTAGTTACAGCTTTAAAAAAAAATGTTGGCTATTAAATGTCCCAATTTATGCAATATTAAAAGTACAATTTAAATTGAAGACAACTAGCAGGTATAAAATATGTATCCACTCACGCCCTGGAAGATGCCTATTTTTAGACATGGATCAAAACACAGGACAGGACTTTGCATTTAATATTTCCTGCCGTTTTTTTTTTTTTTGTTTTTTTTTTTCCCTGTGTGTTTACAGCCTGCGTGGCCAAATATAAATGCTGCGACGTTGACATCACCATGGGCTGGGGGAAGAGTTGGTGGTTCCTGAGGAAAACCTGCTACCTGATCGTGGAGCACAACTGGTTCGAGACTCTCATCATCTTCATGATCCTCCTCAGCAGTGGTGCCCTGGTGAGCTGGACTTGTTTCTACCTTTTGGTTGATTATAATGTTATAGTCTGATATGGTGAATTGTTCTCCGAAGATGAGCTGAAAATAAAGGTAAAAATGAGTAAGATAAATGGAGAAGTAGGCTTGACAGCCTGGTTGGTGGAGGACCTTTAGTGACGAATTGTCCCATGAGTAAATCAAGGTATCTATTTCTGAGTAGGCCTGAGCTCAAGCAGCTAAAAGTGCTGCTAAAATGAAGTCTGTAAATGATTACATTACGGTTTGGTTTAAATCTGTCATGCAGAGGAGGTTTTTGTCCTCTTGTTTTTGTCCCGTCATGGCCGTGTCTGTCTTAACTTTTCTGCTTTTCTGCAGGCTTTTGAGGACGTGTACATTGAGCAGAGGAAAACCATTCGCATCATTTTGGAGTACGCCGACAGGGTTTTCACCTACATCTTCATCCTGGAGATGTTGCTGAAGTGGGTTGCCTATGGCTTTGTCAAGTATTTCACTAATGCTTGGTGCTGGCTGGACTTCTTCATTGTGGATGTAAGTCAAACTCTTCATTTTTTCATTTTTGTGTAGTTACTTGCTGAATCACACCCTGGTTCAACAACACCAACACACTGTTAGACTCCTATAGAGCAATATTGCTCTGACAGTTTAGAAATATTTGGTTGTTTTCTGTTAGACTGTTTAAAATCAAATTAAATGCATTATATAGCATTTGATTTGCATTGTTCTACATATGTGTTGCCCCTTTTGTTGTCTATTGGGTGTGATTATGTTTAAAAGGTCAAGATATTTCATAAATATCTGCTTCATGGTTTGCACAAGGCGAGAGGATGTTTCGTAGAATAACAATAGCATGTCTGGCAACTTTTGCTACAGGGATAATGTCACATGCCTCTTCCGCCTTTTACAAATCCATCCAGCAACACTTTGGGAATCACTCTGAGATGCTTGAATATGTTCGCCACGAAAACCTGCAAAAATAAGCTGCTAATGTTTATTTACTTTTTGGCTTGATTAAATACAGAAAAACAAAAAACTGAGTTTATGGAAAGTATATGTTTTGCTTTCTTTCATGTGTTTTTAAATAATTAATTCTTAAATATGTCCACCTTATTCCTGGTGGTGCTGATGTAGGATGGATTGTGTTTGGCACTAAAGCAACAGCTGCAGCAAAAAATTGTTTAGGCTTGTAGTGATGTAGGTTTTTGAATCAGCTGCCAAATTATGTCTTATTTAGTTGCAATAATCATACACCCGGTCCTGTTTAATCTCAGACATGTCGAATAGAAACAGAAACTGTGGCTTCAGCTGGTTACAGTTAAAAAATGGCCTTGAAGATTCACGGGATTTCTTCTGTGATCAGGAGATTATTTTCCATCAATTTCCAACAGATGAGGATTCAAGATGAAAGTGAAGAAAGAAAAACATTTTTAGAAACCACCAAAAGTAGTTGTGGTCTTTTTAGTTGTTACCTAAATCCCTGCCCCGCTCCTTAAGCTTTCACGTATCACCAGGGATGAATGATGAGTTTCTGAGTCATCTAATCTGAGCAGCTGAAGTTTGATTTTCAGGCAACAGAAAAACAATATCACACATTCTTAATATCGATTTTGCAGAATACATTTTTTTTAAATGATGCACGCAAAAACATTTCCATTGGATTTTTTCACTTAGATTCCAGAAGCAGGTCAAAAAGAGTTTTAGAGGATGAATAAGGAATAGTAACGCTATAGAAAATGTAAAACGATCTTCTGTTATTGATTTGTTTAGCCATATTCAAGTCATACTCAGAGCAATGGAAGTGTCAGATACATGTTTCTGTAAAACTGTTGGTGCCTGATGTTTGAAATGTGCCTCTGTCCTCTCTCTCTGTGTACTGCTCTGCTCCTTGTCTCAGTCAAGACAGAACGTCAACAACAGAATATCTTAACTCTATTCCTTGTCCACTTTACACACCAATCAGTGGATTCAATTGTATTTATTCCAGTAGTAATATTTGATGATTTTAATACATTTCTCAGTATTTTATTTGAAGGAAATATGTCAATTTCTTGCCATGTTTCTCAGTAGAATTATTTATTATTTTTTTGAGTATTTAAAATATTCAAATACATAAAGCATAACTATTTTTACTTACTTGACATTGCTTGATTGTCCTCCTCCTTAGTGGCACAAGTGTATAGAATAAGAAATCTGATTTTTGACGTTCTCCTTGAACTAACCACCTCTCTGCAGTGTCCAACACCTCAGCCAATACCTGTGAATGGACTCCTATCAAATCAATTGCCAGAAGTTGTCTGCTGGTTTATTTCGAGCCCCTCTGATATCCCCCATTTAGTGTTCTTGCATGTATTTTATCTTATTGCATTCTCAAATTTAGCTTTATAATTTATATGTAGCCAAAAACAGAAATTAAACAGACTGTTCCAGCTAATTTTAATGAATAATGTCAAGGTTTGCCTCTATCTGATTGTAGAGTTTATATTGATTTGAATTGCAGCATAACATTCAGTGTCTCTGGTTATTCCAAATGTAGATTCCCTTCCTCTTGTGTGTCGTCTACCCAAAGTACTTCAGGCAATGCGGGGGTCATGCTTCTCAAGATGTTAAAACATTTTATATTGAGTGACATCCCTCTTCCCCTCCTCCTTTCATTCCCTCCTGGAAGTGTAACCTCAGGATTGTGGTGATTTTGTGCTGAGATGGTAATGATGGTGGGTGACAGGCAGCTGGCGGTAAGTTTGGTCTTCACTAGCGCTCCCCCTTTTGAAAAACAAGAGCTAACAAAAGCAAGAAAACAAGTTCTTGATGAGTCAGGGCTGTTGTGGCCTAATTGTGCCTCTTCTGTCCTGTGTTGTGGGGTGAAAACATTGCCATTGACTCATAAAGGGGGGCACCATCATTGGACCAGCCTGTTTCTTTGAGTGTGACTCTGTTTGGGTTTGCTCCTCCTTATTTCCCTGTTACTGTATTTTTTTGTTGCCCATTTCATTTTTGTCAAATTTTTCATGTCAGAGGAAAGTAAACTGTGTACTGTAAGTTGAAGGAATTGTTTTGCTTTATTTGGTTTTTGAGGAGGGTTTGTGTGACGTAGTTTTTAGCAGTCGACAATAAAAAGAGGTTAGAGATTAGCGAATCGATGATGAATTTTATTAGTGAGCCGGAAGACATTTAACTAAGTTTTTGACAAACAAATATACAAGAAAGATCAGTATTAAAACCTATTTACAAAAATTATCTTACTAAGTAGTTGCCAAAAGCAAAAAATTGGTTAGTGGACCATAAGAAACCCTTTTTATTTTGACAAAATTAAGCAGGGAGTCATAAAATATAAAGTTTGTAATTCCTGCTGACAGCTAGCTGATGTTAGCTTTAGCTAAGCCAGAGATTCAGTTTTAGCAAATTAGAGAAGGACACATTTAATTTCTATGACAATACCACCAGCAGCAACACTTTGTCTTCAAAAAAAACAACAAACTTTGATGTTATATCTAGCAAGTGATCTAGAGTTTTGTTTTTTGAGACTCTGTGAAAATAATTGGCATTCTTAAAGGCAACGCACTTTGATGGTGTCATTAGAAAGTATTTGGCCAAATTGATTGGCTTTCATATCAAAGTCAGGAAATAGTTTCCTGGGAAATGTAGCATTTTATTGTAAATCCCTGTAATCTGAAAGAACCTGAATTTGCTATAGAACGGTTTATAGTGCCGTTTCTTACTTAACTAAAGAGTCTTGTAGCACTCTTACAAGATTTCTCTAGTACAGAAAGTGAACTTTTGCTAATTTACAGATGAAGGACCAGAAACACTATGGCAGTCATATTGAATGCAGTTTGCTGCACAGTTAGCCTAGCAACAGACATCATTTGGCTAGAAAACTTGCTACAATGTAAAAGAACTGCTTTGTGCAAAATTGATGAAATATGTAAATGTTTGGGACAGCTAACAAAACCTTGAGTTTTAGTTGTTTAGACTTTGTAAATTAGCTTTTGAATAGGCTGCGGTGTGAGCAGGTTTTAGCTTAACTCCATAATAATTTCTTTATTCTCTGAGCAGAAAACAGTTTTGACCAGCTAATACTAGCTGTCGTAGGCAGACTGCTCATCACCACTTCACACAACTTACATCAACAAAAAAGAACTGTTACTTAACCTCAATCTTATAGCTTAGGTGTCAGGATCCATTCATCTTTCTTTTTCACTCATAAAGCTGTCATGTTTTGTTATGTTTTCCTTTTGTTTTTAGTTTGCTTTTGTTTGGTCTGTGCTATCGTCATCATGGGATCACAGCCCCAGATGTCATTGGCCTTGCCTTGCAGAGCTCTGTGAGAAGGACGCTGAGACAGTGAGGCCACTACCGCAGAGCTGGCCCAGCTGGGGGCCAGAGCCCAGGGGCCCCGAAAGGGGGGCTCTCCAAAGGGGTCAGGCTAAAGGTGACAATTATCCCAACACTGTAGTTTAGATTAAGGCAAAATCTTTATTTAACTGTGTGCCCATCAGAATAGCTGCTTATTATTTTTGAAATGCAGAGTTTTGGATTCAAAAGGGGTTATGCCACAGAGAAACTGCTCTGAGCAATGTTGGCAAAATCTAAACGAGAACCCTGTCTAGATGTCTGTGACTCGATGTTTCAGCAGTATGAGGAATCCTCTGAGAGGAGAAAGACTGAATGCATTCTGACATCTACCCAGCTGCTTCTTTTTTTTGACATTCATTCAAATGGTTTACATGCTCTACCTGTTGTAGTTTTTCGCTGATGATTTCATCAGTCAAAATGAAGATTTTGCCAGTCTCAAACCTCCCTCCGTGATTTTGGTAAGCTTTGGATGTTGTGTACTTATTGCAGTGAGTTTGACCAGTTGGTGTCGGTGGCTGGTTGGAGGTGCTTTCACATGTGTTTACTGTTGATATTTTTTCCTTATTTGTAAGGAACCGGGACTCCCCCTGTGCCACTGCTTCTAGCATCCAGCTCAGCAAGATTAATTCAAGGGAAGAAATGAGAATGAGAAAAAAAAAATTTCCGTAGCAAGGATTAAATGTTTGCCTCTTTAACAAAACAATACATGTTATAATGGTGATTGAGAGACCATTTCTTCAACATGGAATTAACCAGTTTAGATTTGTTCAACCCTTGCATTGTAGATTTTCATCCAGACATCATCAAATGCTATTTTAACTCTTTGAAAAATGTTAACGCTACATAATACCTGTTGATGCATATTTGACACATACCTATGATCTTATTGGAAACATTTTGCCCCAAATGTTCAATGTTTTTCAAGTTGTAGCTAATGTCCCTAATTTATTTTCCTTATTATATTCAGATGAACTATATTTACCTTATTTAGCACAAATTATTTATTTTTATCATAACTATATAGTGTTAATAAAACGCTGATATGAGGAAAGGCACTTGCTTTAAAGTGTTTTGTGTAAGAGGCTTTTGAATCATATTCCTGCTTACCACTCAATGAAAGACTTCGTCTTGAAAATCTCTTCCTGTAATGGGGTTCCTAATGAGACTTCCTTAAGCTGCACCAGTCGCTCAAGTCTCTCCACTTCCCAAAGAACATTAGTGTAGCTAATGGACCACACTTCCCATTTTCCATTTCTTCCTTGGTCAACAATGCAATCCTGTGTTAAGCCCGGATCCAGCTACACAGCCTCAAACCATAACTCTGGCCACTGCAGATAATGTTCCCACTGATTTGATTACTTATTCTTTTGAGATAGATGCAGTGATGTTTGTGGGATAATGACCCTACTTAGGGATGCTTTGAGCGTCTTTAGCTGTGCTGGGTCACGTTAAGCGTTTCTTAGCTGTAGGAATCCCTGGATTTGCTGATGCTGGACGGGGATCAGGGGCTGCACCGGTTTCTTTGAGATTATGTCCTGTTATTGTTGTTAACTGTGTGTAACTCGACTGTATTCTGTGTTCTTTTGTCCTTTCAGTGCCATCCAGTGCTAATAACTATAACCGGTGTGCCCTTGACCTCCATCCCTGTTTTCTTGTGTGTGGTTCATGTGACTGTGGCTCTCCTTTTTGACTCTAAACGCTGTGTGACAAGTTGATTGGATGTCTGAGAAGGAAAAATGACTATATGACACTCTTGTACATGCTCACCTGTATTCTTTCTCTTAGGTTCCGTTAGTTTCTCTGTCTTAAATTATATGGGAATTTATGCCTGAAGAGCGACATGGAGAGACAATGTTAGAGGGGCAAGGGTAAGGCTCTCAAGTCTGTTGGGTTTTTATCAGCTTCCACAGGGCAATCTCTCTCCTCAACCTCCCTCCCCAAATCCTCCTCCTCTGCTCTTCCAGTCCTTTCACTTGTATCTTAACCATGTAGCACTCTTCTCTCTCCTAATTTACCCTCTGTTTGAGTTTTGTGTTTCTTATCTCGTCTCTCTTTCTCTCTCTCCCTCTTGCTTTCTCTCTCTGTTTCTCAACCACCAATTTCTTTGCAGGTGCACAGGACTTTTCACTTCTCGTCAACAGCCCCCAAATAACAGCCAAATCCCCCTAATGGCCTACTGCTACTAAAAAAAACCCATTACCAACACACGCAAAACCTATACTAAACAATGACCTTCTCTCTCAGTGTATATACATGTATAAATGCAATATTATACATGCATATACATGCATAGATTTATGTGTGTGTGTCAAGCAACTCTCCGCCTACACCAGGGCCGTCTCTCTTCCTTAGTGAATATTCTCACTTCTAACAGTTTGGATCCTCTTTTGCTTCTCTGTTTTTGTGTAGGTGTCTATAGTCAGCCTTGTAGCTAATGCGCTGGGCTACTCCGATCTAGGGCCCATTAAATCACTCAGGACACTAAGGGCCTTGAGACCCCTCAGAGCCTTGTCACGTTTTGAAGGGATGAGGGTAAGATCCAAAGCTAAGCAGCTGATCCTTCCGCATGCCCATTCAACAGTTTAAAGCATGCTACAACTGATCTAAAGGCAAAGTAAGAGAACAACAGAAAAGAAAAATCAGAAAGTTTGGGGGACTGGTTCTAGAAAGCTAGGAAATGAAAGCCTAAAAAAAAAAAAAGTCACCTTTCCATGCGCAATGCTGCACCATGCCTTTGTTAGACCGAAAGAATAAGTCATGATGCAGCTGGGAGTAAAGTAAGAGCAAAATCACATTTATTTGGATTGGATTTCTTTGACAATTAAACATTTTTCGAAAGCCTTGCAGAAAAAAACGATTTGCTCGAAAATCAGAAATCAAAATTTTTCCACAAAAGCTGCCTCATCACATCAGAGACGAACTAAAAGTTCAGACGACCTCATTGTTTTCTTTTCTCACTGATTGGCCGAAGTGAATGTGAAATTGGTCAACGCTAACCTAACTTACATGTCATCTCATAGAGCATTCAAACCAACAATTCAATCAACCACTGCTTTCAATTGAGACCCCCCTTCCCCCCCCCCCCCACCTCTCCACATACCCCTCTTCCTCCTCTTCCTCCTCCTGCTCCCATAACCTCCTCCTTCCCCAGTTCACACCATTCCCCAATGCATTGAGAACAACCAGCGAGAACCGAGGGAGCTGCAGGACACCAAAACACCTCTGCCCAAAACCAGTCACACCAAAACCTTCCCCTTGGTCTGTTTTATGCAGACACTCAGCAGAAATGACGCTCTGCAGGAGTACGTCTTGTTTTCTCAGCAGCCTCATCCAGTGGTGGTCACTGCTCGAATGGCGCTCTGGGTGAGCTGCATCTTCAGCACCCCAACAACATCCTGACATGGTCCTTATGCATTAAAACACTGAAAATATCTTGTGTTTTCTCAAATGGATGAAAGGTTTTGTGTAATTGAAGTTGCTATAGAGAATTTTAGAAGAACATATAGTGCATATAGTTTGACCAGTCAAGACACTTTAGATTTTGTGTTAGGGAAATCCTAACATAGCCTTTAAAAAGATACAACAGATGCTGCCAATTATTTTTTGTTTATTTATTTTTTCTTTTTTAATATCTGCTCAACAATAAACTATAGACAACATATTTGATTAAAACAAACAAATTCATCTGCTGAAGCATTTTGGAAAATCTCCTGGTGTTAAGTTATAGAAGTCACGGATGGCTTACATGTGGAAAAAAATAGAAAAGAAAATCCACTGCTCTCCTCCAAATGTGCAGATCTGATTATTCATCCCTGTGACTGGTGTACCGATAGTTTGCGCCTGGTTGTTGTCACCCGTAGTTCACTCTTTCTCTTTCTGAATCTGTCGACGTCTCAGTTCAAGTCTCCTCTATCTTCTGCTTTTCTCATCCTCTTGTTTGAGATTCTCCTTGTTAGCTCAAACCTTCCCCACCTCCTCCTCTTCATCCCCAGCTTTCTCCCCTCTCCTTCACCTCCCCAACCCCACCCTCCAGTTTTTCCACTCCACCTCGACCCAGTGTGGCTGGGCCGGTCCGCTGAAGGGTCAAACACACTCTTTCCCGCTTGTCCAAGACCTTTATATTACCAGAGATGGAGACATAAACCACACACTCACAGAGTTGTGGCTTTTTGGGAAGAAAGTATTTGTTAAACTTCTGCCGTCATCTGGCGTTGGAGTGAATCATCTGACTTGCTGATCTGCCATCAGCAAATTCTGCAGGCAGATTTATAATTTTCCTGCATCTTACCTGCCGAACTCTTCAAAGCTATTTTGAAGCCGTCTTGTTATTTGCGCATGCAGGCAGAAGCTTAGCAAATATGCTAGGCAGCCATTTCACTGACAACATTTCTGCTCTCATGTCATAGCACCAGACACTTTAGCACATACAGCAGACTCTGGGTTCCCGTTGCCTTCCACTCCCACAGGAAGTGAAGCTGGGAGGCAACAACGGGCCCAGTTAAATTCTGACTTTTGAGTTCTGGGTTGACGGTGGCCCGCAATTTGACAGCTGTCAGACAAAACCCTTAACCACACACAGAAAATGTGTCTCCTGTATCTCCCTCCTCCCAAAAATGACAATCAGGAGTAGAAGGCCTCTGAAATTAAAAAGAAGCCTGATTCCTTTAAATTGTAGATATCCAGCGACTAAAATGTGATGCCGTTGCACATCAGCAGACATCAATGCTTTTAGGCCCTGGATAAGCTTTATGGATGGTTCGCTGAAACTGAATTGGTTCCAACTAAAGATCTTGTCATTTTGGGGCTGAAAAGCATTCCCCATTTGCTTGAATCAACCGTTAATGGTAGCACCAGTGCCCCTGTGAATTAGCGCATTCACTGGACGCACATGGTGAGAAAGGTGAGGGCGGCCCAGTAATGCAAAAATGCAAAGGAAACAAAATAATAATTTGACCCTGCTGTATCAGTTTCTTTTCTTTTTTTTTTTTACTATGTCTATGTTCATAAATTGAGTTACTGTTTTTGTTTGAACTGAAAATGGAAAATTTGAGGTCAAAACAATAAATAAATGAGTGGGGAAGTACATGAATGGAGAGATGACGCAACAGGAACGAGATTTAAAACGCTAAACTGATGAGAAAATAATTTATCTTTGCTGCTGCATCTTGTCACTTAAACTTTAACACATTTCATTGTTTTTGAAATAGACAAACACACATTTTTTTAAAAACTTCTTTATAAATAAAAATCTGAAAAGTGAGGTCTGTTGAGGTAAACTGCAGAGATACACGGCGAGGAAAGTCTAATAGTGGGACAACTATGAGCAGTCCACAGTTCTAGTGATTGCTGAGTTGTGCTCCAGTCAGCCCAAACCGTTTTGCATCACATGGAGTGTATTACTCCAGCCATGAGGGCCAAATTATGTAGTAAAAAAGGAAGTGAAGGTGAAAAAGTAAGGAGCATCAATAGCCACAGCATGTTTGTCTTTTTAGCTTTTCTTTGCTGTTCCTATCAGTTAATTGCTCATCAATATGTAGATGAAAAAGTTCAAGTTGGACGATGCTGAAAAATGTCACTGGGATTTTTGAGAAGCACGAAGCACCTTTGACTGTATCTGCTGCAGGCGAGTTTATTTGGGATTAATCATCGGTATGAGAGAAGTCGAAACATGCAGCTCTGTAATAAAACTGATTCTGGTGCTTATGAACCAAACCATCAGACATGGTGGTGGCTGCATCATGCTGTGGGGAGACGTTTCTTCTCTGCGGACAGGGAAGCTGGTTAGAGTTGTTTTGTTCCCGGTTCTACTCAATATTGACTTGGGGGCTTAAAATACAGGCACGCCACACTTTTCAGATTGTTATTTATAGAACATTTAGAAAACTCTGAGTGGGTTTTTGTCCACCTGACAATTACCTGCTAATTGGTGTTGATCTGCATATTAAAATTTCAAAAAGTCAAAACAAATGAAGGAGCAGAAAAAAGTTGCAATGTGACAAAATGCTGAAAGTTAACGATGCGTTTTCAGTCTGAAACTTTGCTTGACAAGCAATGTCTATGGACTGTTTTTTGTTTTTTGTTTACTTGTCTTTCTTTCTCTCTTGATGCTTTTAGTGTTTTGGGCAGTGTGATTAGACAATAAGTATAACATCAACCAAGTTTCAGCATATTATTTTTCTTCTGGCAAATCTGCTTGAGGAAAATGACACCTAAATAAATATGAGTTGCAGTACTTTTTATGTTTTTAAAAGAAACATTTCAAGGCTTATCCGTTTGAGGGAGACGCTCATTGCACATTGTGCTTGCAAACTTCAGCAACAATCTCTCTATCCACACGTTTCTCTATTTATTTATGTATTGATTTGAGCAGATTCTTGAGATTGCACAATGCCATGTAACACGCATGTGTAATAACTGCCGATGCACATTCTGCATTTTTGAAAGCCATTTTCCCTCTTTCTGAGAATGCTTTCGACACAGCATGGCCTTTGTTATTTAACAGAATTTATTTGAAAGCGGTAAGATTGTAGCTCGAATCAAGCAAAGAGTCATTCTCTCAGCGAGTTTGCTGGCACCACTGCGGAAAAGTGATTCTGCAGTCTGTTGTTTTGTAATTTAACATTTGAGATTTGAGGAATTTTCACAAGCGTGCCCTCCATTATTTCTGCGTTCAGCGCTGAGAGAATCCCGCTCTTAGAGCTCCTCCCTGTCTGTTTGTTAAGAGGAGGGAATATGGCTCCACAAAACGAGTCTGCCAAAGAAATGCATGCTCAGCTGTCTGCCTGAGAGCTGCTGGTTGGCCTGCCTAACACTAGTCATGAGCGGTTCAACAAGTGCTGAGCTTTTGAATCCACAGTAAGAAAATTAAAAAAAAAAAGAAGAAGAACTGAGCGGATTAGAGATTAGAAGTGTGGGAATTTTTCCCTCTAAATTTTTCCATTTTGTTCTGAGATGGGCTTGTTACGGAGAAGAGCTACATTAGAAAGATGAACTGCATAAGGTTGGGGTGGCTAGACTGGACACTTCATAGTGATATGGCAAACACGTTTTTGTTTTTTTGTTTTTTACAGATTAATCAAAATACTCAAATTTTACTGTTGGTTGAATATATAAATATCTGCTCACACATTTCTGAGTACAAATTTTTGAGGTTACAACATGAACCTTCACTGAGTTGTGCGTGTCATTTATTACATTTATTTTCATTTTTGGAGAAATATTTTGTAAGTTGCACAATTATTTTCTGATAATCATTTGAAGTATACGAAAATAAAACGTTATTTTAGTAACACTAAAACCAAAACTGCACATGCATCCTGATTAAAAGTTAGAATTTAGTTGAAATTTCAGTAATAAAAACTTAAATTCATATGTTGTATGAAATCATTACAAAGATAGCTGGGGATATTTTGAACCCTCCTTTCTTTTAGTTTGTGTATGGTTTGCAGATAATGAAAGATGTGTCAGAGATACAAATAAATGCGTATATCTGACACACTTATTTCCGGACACAGTTTTCCTTCCACTTAACTTTCCATGTCTTGTGCTGCACACAGGTTATTCGCTAACCTTCATTCTGCAGGATGTCATAGACTCTCTGCTGAAAACTTTCAAGTCAGCAATATTCCTCATTATTTCTAAAATCATGTTGTTATTGGTTCATCAGAGGTTAAGTTATGTTTTTTATTAACTGCAAACCATAATTATCAAAAATTAAAGAGGAATATTTAAATATGTTTACTCTGACAATTCTGTACAGTAAATAATTTGGCTTCTCTTTGTAAATTACATTTAAAAAAATGAAGCTATTCTTCTTTATGGAGATGCCCCATTTATTGGAACAAAACAACAAATCTCAACAAGAATGCTAAAATTTTTATCTGAAAGAAAAAAGTATATTTTTACAATATAAATTGTAACATCTTGTGATATTGAATAGATTTTCAGCTCATTTTTTGTGTGTGAGTGTTCGAGTGTGCACAAAGCGGCTTTAATCCCATCCTTTGACACGCTATTGACTCTGATGTCAACTCTTAAAAAGATTTAGTAACAGTTCTAAGGATTTTTGTGTGATGCCATAACAATATGTAGTGTCTTATCTGAGGGGTGAACATGAGCTGGGTTCGTTTCGTGCTTCTCACACTGTTATATCCTTTCTCCCCTGGTCTGGTTTAGGTGGTAGTCAACGCCTTGGTGGGTGCCATCCCTTCCATTATGAATGTGTTGCTGGTTTGCCTCATCTTTTGGCTGATTTTCAGTATCATGGGGGTCAACTTGTTTGCGGGCAAGTACTACTACTGTTTCAATCAGACATCAGAGGAGTATTTTGATGTCGAAGTTGTCAACAACAAGACCCAGTGTGAGGCGCTTATTAGAGATAACCACACTGAGGTCAGGTGGAAGAACGTCAAGATCAACTTTGACAATGTGGGCGCTGGCTACCTCGCCTTGTTGCAAGTGGTGAGCGCGTCACTCCTCCTCTGACTTCATTTCCTGTTTCTCACTAACTTGCATTTATTTCCTCATTTTCCTGCACACTTTCTTTGATGTTTGTTTTTTTTATCAGTTTTAAGCGTCACTCGAAGGCCTGCCTGTGCTTTATTTGTGTTTTGTCTTTCACAGCACTGCGATAATGCCTTTTCGTCATGTTCATTGAGCATTTATGAGTGTGCTTCTCCATGCCTTTTTTCTTCATACACGTTTCTTTCCATGCACAAGCTGTGCTGCAGGACATGCATCAGTTTCGGTTTGAGTTTGCGTCTCCTTTAATGATTACAATCATTTATATTTATTTATTGTTTTGCTTGTTTTTCTGGTCTGCTGAATGGGGTTGAACAAATGAAAAATGTAATTTTGTCTCTCTTTCAAAAGGCCACATTCAAAGGTTGGATGGACATAATGTACGCTGCAGTGGATTCCAGAAATGTATGTTCACTGATTTATTGGAATATTTGTTGTTATTTAGATAAATCAAAAAGACTAAAACCTTTTTATTTTTTCCCAAGGATTATTTTTGGTATATGCAGTAAATTAATAAAATTATACCCCAAAAAATTGAGAACCCAAATTAAAGCAATTACTCTGTCTGCTCACTCTGGAAAGCCTTTTTCCTTCCTTTCCATCTTTGTCCTTTCTTTCTTTCTTTCTTGTATTCTTTCTAAACCCCACTTATTTATACATTCGTTTTTTTATTTCTTGATTTTTTTCTCCCTTTCTTTCTTCATAGTTTAATACTTCCCTAATATAACTTTGTGATCTCTCTTCTTTCTTGTTTTTATTCCTTCCCTTCTTGAACCCTTTCGTCCTTCTTTGTTTGCTTTATACAATTTACAATTGCACTCTTTCTTCTTCTTTTTTTTTTCATATTTTATTTTTAAACTCAACCCACTTTAGGCATGAATTTGGATATTTTCTATGTAAAAACAGAGTGAATTTTTAACGTGTGTAAGAGCCCAGACTAACCGAGTCACCTCATGTCAGATTTATTCAGATTCTCTTATAAGTGAATGAAAACATATTTGAACTCTAAATATTCTGCCTCTTTTCTTTTAAGGTGGAAGACCAGCCCAAATATGAAGTCAACATCTATATGTACATCTACTTCGTTGTCTTCATCATTTTCGGGTCCTTCTTCACCCTGAACCTCTTCATTGGTGTGATCATTGACAACTTCAACCAGCAGAAGAAAAAGATAAGAGCTGCTCTGTCTTCAAATGTTGTTCATTTTGCTCTCAGTATCAAACGGGAACGTGGTTTTAACCAATGTTCTGTTTGTCCCTTTACTTTGGAGGTCAGGATATCTTCATGACCGAGGAGCAGAAGAAGTACTACAACGCCATGAAAAAGCTGGGCTCCAAAAAGCCGCAGAAGCCCATCCCTCGACCACAGGTGCTTACGGGTTCTTTGTTCGGTGACCGCGCATGCAGAGACTTCATTTGATTCCTCAGAAATCTCATCGCCTTTCCTCCCTGTGGTTCCAGAACAAGATCCAGGGATACGTGTTTGACTTTGTGACGCAGCAGGTCTTTGACATCTCCATCATGATACTGATCTGCCTCAACATGGTCACTATGATGGTGGAAACAGACGATCAGTCAGAACAAACAGAAATGGTCCTCTACTGGGTCAACTTCATCTTCATCGTGGTCTTCACCACAGAGTTCTTGCTGAAGCTTTTCGCGCTACGCCACTATTACTTCACCAATGGATGGAATATCTTCGATGTGGTGGTTGTCATCCTCTCTATTGTCGGTGAGTGACGGGTGGAAAGTGTGGCGCAATGAGCAGATAGGAGCAAATTTACAGACTTTTATAAGTCTTCACATCTCTTGACGTGATAAAAGTTGAGTTATTGTATAAAACTAACACTAAGTAGCATTTAATTATGAGTCGCCACAAAAAGGACTCTTGATATTCAAAGTGATTTTTCAATGAAAACAATACTAATGTTTACAGACACAAAGGTTCACTAATTTTGCTATTTTTTGTTTTTGCTTTTTTTTTTGTTGCACCTACACATTTTAGATAAATAATAAATGGTTTAATATCAGGCACAGATAAACCTTTAGAAACCTAAACCTAATAAGTGGTTATAGCACCCTGTAGTGTCTTACTTTGCTACCATTGAATTTTACTGACTAAATGTTTTAATTCACCCGTTGGAGGGACTTTTTCTGTTCTGCTTAAGATCATATCACAGCATCTCAATGTAATTTAAGTCAGAACTTTGACTAGACTGCTCCAAAGCATATTCAGAGGTGAATGTCCTGATCTGCTTCTCTTCCTGCACAACACAAGAGAGCTTTAGCTTAAGGTCCCAAACTGATGGTTGGATATTAGCTTTCAGCAGCGTTTCTGTTTATGGCAAGCTGTCGAGGTACTAATGAAGCAAAGCAGTGCTTGACCTATGTTAACATATTACAGAGAATGCTCTGCTTTGTTGTGAACAAATTTGAATTTTCTGGTCGTCTTTTAAATTTCCATGTGCAGCGGAAAACTTTGGCTGCACATGTGAAACGTGATGGTGGCAGCAGCATGCTGTGGGATGCGTTCAATGTCACAGACTTGCAGTCGCATCATATCAAATGGTATTGATACGTTTCCTGGGTGCTGGTTTTCAAGCAACTTTCTTTTACTAATTATTCTTTTTGTTCACCTCAGGTATGTTCCTGGCTGACATCATCGAGAAGTACTTTGTGTCACCGACCTTGTTCAGGGTCATCAGGTTGGCTCGTATTGGCCGGATCCTGCGTCTGATCAAAGGAGCTAAAGGCATCCGGACTTTGCTCTTCGCCCTGATGATGTCCTTGCCGGCCTTGTTCAACATCGGCCTGCTGCTCTTCCTGGTCATGTTCATCTTCTCCATCTTCGGCATGTCCAACTTCGGCTATGTGAAGCACGGAGCGGGTATCGACGACCTGTACAACTTCGAAACCTTCGGCAACAGCATGATCATCCTGTTCATGATCACCACGTCGGCCGGCTGGGACGGCTTGCTGCTGCCGATTCTGAACTACCCGCCGGACTGCGACCCCAACTTGGAGAACCCTGGCACTTCGGTGAAGGGCGACTGTGGGAATCCCTCAGTGGGGATTTTCTTTTTTGTCATGTACATTATTATTTCTTTCCTGATCGTGGTTAACATGTACATTGCCATCATTCTGGAGAACTTCAGCGTGGCCACTGAGGAAAGTGCCGATCCGCTCAGTGAGGACGACTTTGAGACCTTCTACGAGATCTGGGAGAAATTTGATCCCACTGCCTCCCAGTTCATTAGTTTCGCCAAGCTGCCTGACTTTGCCGACGCTTTGGAGCACCCGCTTCGTGTGCCGAAGCCCAACACTATAGAACTGATCGCCATGGACATGCCTATGGTGAGTGGCGATCGCATTCACTGCCTCGACATCCTGTTTGCCTTCACGAAGCGTGTGCTGGGCGACAGCGGCGAGCTGGACATGCTGCGGACGCAGATGGAGGAGCGCTTCGTGGCCGCCAACCCGTCCAAGGTGTCGTACGAACCCATCACCACGACGCTGCGCCGTAAGCAGGAGGACGTATCTGCCAGAATCATCCAGAACGCCTACCGCGCCCATCTCATCAGGCGCGGCATCATCTTCAAGCGGCACATTTTGTCTAGTAACAAGCTTGAGAACGGCGGGACCAACCAGGAGAAGAAGGAGAGCACGCCATCCACGGCCTCGCTCCCGTCCTACGACAGTGTGACCAAACCTGACAAAGAGAAGCAGGACAAAAGCAAGGAGGACTGGGCCAGGAAAGAGAAGGACAAAAACCAGAAAGACGAGTGGGAATCCAAATGTTAGGATCCAGTGACTCCAAAATCCCAATTTAAACACAACGAGAACAGACTTTGGGCCCAGACACCCAACAATGTAGAAAAATCATTTGCAAGTAAGATTAAAAACAAGGAGAAAAAAAAAAAAAAAAAAACACAAAAAAATGTTTACATACTCAAACACGACTGAGGCAATGTGGTTTCCTATGTTGTCAAAGACGGCTGAACCAAACGCAATCAGTTTACTGTGGAACTTCTGCTGCACGGCGACCAAGTTCATAGAAATGAGGAGTAAACACACAAAAAAAAACAGGAACTCACGCATTTCTTTGGGGGACCAACTGCCACAGAATCCACCGCTCGACGCCTGGAGCAGCGCGGATCTCCTGCCACCACCGCGCGTGGATCAACCCTGCTGCAACGCTCCGGCGCCGTGGCACTGGATCGCTCAGATCCCGACAGAACTGTGTCAGCAGTCTAAAGGAGGGGTCTGTAACTCCTGAGTTTACCGTCTTTATCAAGAAGGGACGCGTAATCACCCTGTGGAAGTTTAGCTTTTTGACGGATGCACTAGAGGCGGGGAGGAGACAAAGAGTTTTATTTTTCGTTCATTTGATTAAATGTGCATCTTCACATTATTTGAGCAGCAAAAAAAAAAAAAACCAATAAGATAACATTTATCCCATGTCACTGGTCTTTTCATCCACTCTTTGTAATACTGATGCTGAAAAAGACGTTTTCTAACATGGGCTCTCATGCTGGAATGGGTACGACTCACTAGTCTGTGTAATTTGGATGGAGTTCCTGATAAAAATAATTTTTGTGCTTGTTAAATGCATAGAAATGACTTGCATGAAGGCATGTTTTGATCAGGAGTCATGCATGAGTAATCATAGTCCACAAGACACTAATTGTCAGACCACCGCAGTGGCTCAATTCAGCGCTTGAGACTGTCTGCCGAGGAAGCTAGGAGAACGGCAAATGGGCAATGCAGTTATAGGAAATATTACAGAATGACATTTGTATTTCACAAATTTGTACCTGATTTATTTCAACCTCTGCTGAAGTGAACATGGGAACAATCAACGCAGGCGCTCAGAGCCACGGTCTCGGTGGGAGTCTCTGAATGTTGATCGCGTTGAAGGTTTGCGGCGCAGGCAGAATATCCTCATGTTGAGGCTGCACAGCACTTGGAAGGACATTCAAGCAGTTCCGATCAAATCTGAGGGTTTCTTGGTGAACTTACTGCCATTTAAACTGTCTCTTTCCTCACTGAACTCTGGTGAATGCTGTAACCATGAGAGCAGGGGATGTTTCACGCCAAGGAATCCAAAATCCAGTGTGCTCACGTAAAGGCAGGTCTGTTGCAGAGGGATCAGGTATAAGATTTGAATTTTCGCTTTGGTTGCTTTTTTTCCTTTTGTGTTCTTGTTTCAAGACAAGAGGAAAGACTTAAAACTGTGTTGAGGCGAAGGCAGTAGGTAATAGTTTTACTGAGCAACTTTCCCTGAAGATAATCGTTTTATTTACATTGTGAGTTCAGCGTAAGATTGTCCTTGGGATGCGTGTTTCAGGCCGTGCTGTTTCGAAAATTTGAGTTGTTAGCTTTATATATATATATATTTTAAAAAAAGCCTTTTAAGTCTTTCACTGATGTCCATATGATGCAATCTTTCCCAAAAATAAAAGGCTGATGATCGGTGAAAGTGACATCTGATACAGCAGAGGTAGCAGAACATTTTTGCAGGGACATGTCTTGTTGTGCTTAGCATGTGTGGAAGGTGTGGACTAGGAGGAACTGTGAGGCTTCAGGGACGGGTGAAAAATACCAGCGGACCAATATGTAGATCGAGACCCTCCCTTCAGTGTTTCCGACCGACTGCCATGAGAACAAGAGACGAAGGCGAGAGCAGCAGGCGGTGACGGTGCTTGTTGGTCTGAGCTGGGAGTGCTGAAAGTCCCATGTTTGTCAGTGTATCATTGTGCTTCTGTGGGACCTCTTTGAACACTGTGTGGTCTTGCACCATCTCTTCGCGAACCTGCAGGCTTCCAAAACGCTTATCACCTGCCTAAAACCAGAGACAGAGGTAGAGGAGCGGGGAATTATGAACAGACCTCACGTCGAAGCAGCTATGTTGTCTAAATAAGCTTTGTGGGCGTTTTCCACAAATAAACCGGAGGCTTCGCCAACTGCCTCCATCGACGTCCTGCCACTTATTTTCTACGCAGTGGAAATGGTCCTATTTCTTAGTGGATGATCAGACACAAACCTGGCATCCGGCGTCACACCACTGTTGCCATTTGGTGTGCTCAACACTGCCTGTTCCAATCTATCCCCCCCAAACCCCTGTACAACAGCAAATGAGGTCTGTTTACAATACAAGTTCTCTGAACCAGTTTGGCGGCTGCACACTGAAACCAAATACATTCCCAACGAGAACCACAGGAGGAGCGAGGAAGACCATCCAAACTTACCCATGTTCATCTTGGATGTAATATTTTAGAGTTATAAACATTCACGTTTAAAAAATATTTAAAAAGTTAAAAAAAACAACAAAAAAAACAAAAAACCATAAAAGAAAAAAAAAACACCTGTATATGTACAGTGCAGGCTATGATGTAAATGGCACAAACGCTGAAAAAGAATGAACTTTTTGAGAGAAGCTATAAATATTGTATTATATTGTTTTATTTTAATGGCATGCTTTGTTGTGTTTTTTTGTAAATACAGAATTTTAAAAATGTTACTACTAATAATCAAAAAGTGAATAATAACAATAATATAGAATGGCTTCCAGCTATGCCCTTTGTCACATTTGTTACTTTTTGGATTTTTTGAGACACTTTTCACTTTGTTGACGGTAACTGAATGAAATATAGATATTATATAATTCAAAAAAGATATATACATGTATACATATGTGTCTATATGTATATACATGAAACAGGAGAACACTGTCACATTTGATTTATGTGCAACACGTTCACGTGGATGTCTAAAGAAAAAATAATAATAATTACAAACTGGTTGTTTCCAGCACTCTTTTCAATGTTGGGGAAAAAAAAATAGCTCATGTGCAATGTTACTGGATGTAGCCTGATCATGACTTTAAAAGGATATTGTTACCAGCACATTTCTCACTTAACTGTTGTATCTATCACATTCAGAGCACACACACCATTCCTACAGACACACTTCAAGGAAACTCTCTTCACTGCCCACCAACTTTACAGGTGATCTTATTCCAAGATGACATCAGCAAGCGTGACTGACGTGTTCTTACATACTACGACACTGCCACCTAAACGCACGCACGCACACACGCAAACATGAGTGCCATTGCAGCTCAACACACCTGCGGTCATTTTCTGATCATCATCACTATCCTTTTGTTGAACGGTTCGTTTCTCGTGTTCCACTCTATGGCATGTGCCTTTTTTCTGCTTTTTCTGCAAATTTGGATGTCAATGCCACTCTGAAGAAAAAAAAACAAAAAACAAAACTAACGATGAGAAACGTGTCCAAATTGAGGAGGGTGGGGATTTTTTTTTTTTCTTTCTTTTTTTTGGGGTGGGTTGATTAAACAGGGATGTGAGGTCAGGTGTACAAGTGGAGGATCTTCCAGAAATTCAGCTCCCATCGTACTATTTATGAGTGTGTGATGTTAACAGAAAAAATCTTGAAAAAAACAAAAAAAAACCGTCCTGTTCTTAGTGCTATACGTGTCACTCACTTGGCTTGTGAAAAAGCAGCTTGCCTTCTGTACTTTGGTTTGATTTCTTCCATATTTCTGTTTCCATCTGAAATTTATTTTTGTATCAATATTTGATTATAGGAGTTATTCTTTTTTTAGCATGGTTTATTATGAGCTTTTTTTTTTTTTTCTTTTTGCTGAAAGAAAAAATTACTTAAAAAAAGTGCTTTTCAAACTGTTATCATTTGACACCGTGACAAAAGAGGATATACAGTACAATACGATGGTGTGTTGCACAACCACTTGGACTCTTGGTTTAGAATATATGAAAGATTGTCTTCATTTGAGCACGAAACTTTTTATTACCAATAAAGCAGCCTTCCAGTTACAACCTGTGTGGCTTTTTGGATGTTGAGTTGAATGTTTGCAACTTTGTTTCACATGTACATGTGCAATGCTTTCCAAAAGGTTTAACGTTGTTGTTGTTTGACCAGACCGCCTGGTGATGTAAATTACCACAAAGGACACATCTTGAGAGTTTCCATGAACCTCCTGGCTTTCAGTTTCCGATCTGCTCCTCTTTTTCAGGTGGATTGAACAGAGCTTTCAAAACAAAGCTCTTTCAGATATACAAATTGGGATGATATTACTGAGAGCTGTGTCCCTTGGTCTTCATGAGGCTGGTTGTCCACTAATGTTCTCCATCGAACCTGTCAGGTCATCTGGATTCATAAGGAGATTGAACTACACACAGGCAAACTCTTCACTAGTTTGAGGAATTCTAGATATGAATAGTTTAACGAGATTTTATTAATTAGTGTAAAGGGGGTGAGTACAAAAGCATGCCAAACTTACATCTAAAACCTTTTCCTTCTGTTGGTGTGTAAGATAAAATCAGGTTAAATTATAATTAAATTCTCTGATTGTATAGCTGATGAAATGTCAACCGTTGCAGTGCAGCTTATTTTTGTTTTGTTGCAGTATGAAAACATAGCTGAGCTTTTTTGCTTTAGTATTGATAAGTTTGCATCTCTGCCAGGAGATGGACTCTGTTACCTAAAGTAAGAATCCATATAAGTGGTCACACAAATCCTAGGAAGTATTGGAAAACCAGCTTACGTCTTTCTTTCTTTCTACGCTCTTCCATTTTCATCTTTAAAACAACATCATCTCCCAGGCTCTGACTCTCCCTCAAGTCACGTGTACTCTTCAACTCACAGCATCCTCTCCCTCCCTTCCTCTTCATTTTTCAGGCGATCTGCTATTTTAAAACTCCCACCGTCTCCATGTGTTACCGAAACATGTTGGCGAAAGAAGGAAAGACCCACTCCTTCCCTCGTGATTTATCGACCCCGTTTTGGCAAAGCTTTGCTGCTGTCATGTCGAACACAGGACGGCCGTGTGAGATTGCAGCCAGGTAGAGAAAAAGAGAGGCAGGGAGAGTTCAGACTGGGAGGGAGGGAGGGAGGAAGGGGGAGATGGGAGGTGGTTGAGCACTGCAGTGCAGATAAATTAATGCAGCAGTCGAGGCTGAGTCAGCAGCACACTCCCAGTTTACCACTGGGCTTCAGTTAGTGTGAATTATGAAACTGGTCATAATTCACCCCCCTCACCCAAATCCTTTTATTTGGGAAAAAAACAAAACAAAAAAAACAAAACAAAAGCATGGATGTTAAAAAAAATTTTTTTTGCTGGCGGTGCAGTTGACGTTGAGTTTGGAGGAGCTGTCTCTGGTGCTGGAGGTGGAGCAGCAGGACGGACATCCTGCAGTCAGGGTGGGGCCACATGGATGGAGGACCGCTTTATGGGGGGAAACATCATAATAATGGAAAAAAAAGAAAAAGAGATGTGTGCTCGGAGTGCGAAGAGGGTGGGAGGTGGACGGGACTCGACCTAATTCGTGCAGAGCCACACCTACACACTCCTCCGCTTTCCCTCCTCTCACACCTCATCCTTCCCCCTGAAGCTGACACAGAACATGTGGTTTCTCTGTGGGCAAACCTGGAAGAGGCTAAATATAATGTTTTAAAGTGTCACCTACAAAACAACCAGTGCAGTTTTTTTTGTTTTTTTTTGGCTTAATATAGCTCAGTTGAAGGTCATGCAGTGCTCTGAAAAAGTATTGACATCCTATGACGCTTCTCTAATAACTTATCGGTAACTAATTTCTCGCTGGAAGAAAATAAAAATGTTATCTAAATTTGCCAGAAGTATGAATTATTTTAACTGTAAACATCCTATTTATGTTCAAGTTTTCTTGTATATTTTATTTCAAAACATCCTGAACATACCATCCCTTTAGAGAAGCATGGTGGTGGCAGCATTATGTTGTGGGGGGAATGATCTTCTGCACAGACGGATGGAGCTAAATATGAGACAATCCTTTTAAAAGACTGGCTAGCGGACACCGAGGGCTTGGGAATGGGGCAGAAGTCCACTTTGCAGTGCGACAGCAATCCTAAACATGCAACCAGCTACATTTTTCTTCTTTTTTCACAATTGAGCGCTGCTTTGCCTTGTTCTGGCACACAAAATCTCAATACAATCCATTAAAGCACGATGGGGTACCTGCAAGACACAGTACAGATTCTTCTCCCATGGGAGCCACTGACACGAGTGGGTAATTTTTATGGTGATTCTGTTCCTCTGTCCTGTTTTTCTGCAGTCTCAGTGATTAATTTATTCTCAGACAGAGAATCTGAATAGTGAATGAAGGGGGTTTTCCTACAATCTAATCTTATATCAGTCCGTGACTGAGATCAGATGATTTTGTGTGTGTGTGTATGCTCAGCTTATATCTGCTCTATTCCTCTTTCCTTCTCCTCCTCTCATTTTTCTTTCCACCCCAAGGACTCAGACAGAAGAGTTGTCTCCAGAATCCACAGTCCCTGCCTGCTTTGAACAAAATCCTCTCCCAGGCACGCCCTGCATGCATTCCTAATATTTAGATGCAGGCTGTGGGAAAACCTACACATTCGCCATGAAATGCAGCCCACTGTTTTTCTTCCACCAACCTAAAATCCACCATCCCCCTCTTCACTCAATGTTGGCATGGTTTATTACATAAGATTATTGTGCAACGATGCAAATCTGTGTGGACAAAGCGCAGGCTGTGTGCCGTCTGCACTGCAAAAGGAAAATCGAACTATTTTCTTTGCAAAAATGCACCGCTTCTCCTGCCAAACGTTTCCCAAACGAACCGGGGTGAGCCGCAGAATTGTCAGAACAACAGCGCCGACATGTGATCAGTATTACGTATTACACATCAACTTTTTAATTTTTATTCTGTTGAAATGTTTTTCCTCATTAGAAATAATGAAAACAACCTGCAGGAAATCTCAATCTGTGTAATTCTGAAGAACATCAGTTTAAATTAAGTAAGTACAAAGACTTTCTTTTTCTTTTATATATAAACTTTTCTGTTTCCTCCTTGGAGCTGCACTTCCTCACTCAGCTCCACCAGGCTAGCAGCAGCAGCAGCAGCAAATAGCAAACACCAGGTGGTGCTGAGAGTCTGTTGAGTTCATCACATAAACAAACTACTTTTCAGTTCAAACTCCCAAGAAGAGTAGGAGCTTCTTAAAGAAACAGAGGCCAATGTCGAAGTCAAATTTATTTTATGTTTGTTATAGACAGCACTTTCATAACTGAAAGTAACATTGTTGTGTGATTG
The DNA here is from genome assembly GCA_911649635.1 of Poeciliopsis gracilis. NCBI lineage: Eukaryota > Metazoa > Chordata > Actinopteri > Cyprinodontiformes > Poeciliidae > Poeciliopsis > Poeciliopsis gracilis. The sequence continues at coordinate 12,058,386 of CAJVRI010001220.1, read as the reverse complement.
TGCTACAAAATTGGACTATATGTTGCATGCTCTCCCAGTTTGCTTAAAGTACAATCTTTCACATAGGTGACCTTTAAGCTCACCTCTCTCGTTTGATGCTGGACAGCCACTCCACAAAATTGTTGGCCTTCAGTCTGTCTAGGTTGTTGATGAAGTCGCTGGTGAACGTCCCATCTGAACGTCTTCTAAAGTTGCGGATGATGTCTGGAGTAATTCTTCTCTGATATGAATCCCGACTGAGAAAAACAGTGCATGTGAGAAAATTGTAGCATTAAATGTATTTTTTTTTTTTCAGATTGAGCTATTTTACCAAACCAAAGATTAAATTTTGAATTGAATTGAAGTTGAGAAAAAAAAAAAGCATAGAGACTAAATATTCAACCTTTCAGCTACCAGAGGATTGTATTCTTCTCTTTTGATCGGATGGGCGGGGTCTGTCACGTGACGACTATTAACGACGCTCGTTGCTTGACGTACCTTACGTCTTTGCGAGCGAGACCACAGGTAAGTAGGATGTCCTGTTACTGAGAAAGTGAAATAAACGTGCTGTGCGACAAAATATCTGACTGTTAAAGCGCGGGGCGAGAGGCGAGGTGCCCATATATACATGGAGAAAGCCTCCATAATTTCGATAGAAAGAAACGGTACCGCCACTGTCACCTGAGAAACACTCAAAACCCAGATTCAGCTCACTTCCGGTTCCGCTGCACCCGGGAGCTGGAGGTGTTAGAGAGAATGAAATTACCTCCGAGATTTAACATTTGGAGCTAAAATCTAAACATTCATCAGTCTCATACAGTCGCCTAAAAACATCCCACCAACAGCCTATGGAAAATCAACCGTGCCACAACTGGAACAAATCAAAATGTCCAAAAAATATGTGAAAACCTTAATAATACTTGTGATTCATTTCTAAACTAAAATAATATCATCCTTATAAATTTATATATTTTTTTCTATGTAACTTAATTGGATTTTTGCTAGTATTTTTATTTAACAAAATAATACAAGGGCCAGTCATACTCCTGGAGTGTCCCTCAAAGGACTCCGTAAGTGACACAGTTCAACGCCTTCTCCAAGTACACACATTATGACTCTCAATATTATTTTCAAGACCATTCATTTGAAGCCGGTGTTCTTACACTGCAGACACTTTCAACTCAGTAAGTATTTATTGTGTACTAGCTTGTACTTTTTTATTTCTAATTTCACTATGTAGGTGAAGTTCAGGGAGACAGAACTGCTAGGGGCATAACTTGACCTCCTGTCCTGTCACCAGATTGAACTTCTCTTCATGGCTGCTTTCAGAGTTCGTTGAGAGGTGAGGAGGTTCATCAGAGGACAAATGATGACTATCAAACCTTCATCTCACACCACAGACTCATGTAAGTTTGAACCGCTTTGAATTGACCTTTAGTTTGCACCTGTGCAGCACCGATTAATGATCGGACTCCGACGGAAATGGAAAGGTCATCTATTGGTCTGTCATGAATAGTTTAAAGGATTTGACAGTAAAGATTGTAATTTTATGGTGCCGTAAATTATAAAATATAATATATAATAATAAAAACAGCTTACCTTTTTGAATAGGGCCTGAGATGCTGCAGTTGCTGCTCCACAAAAAGACGATCATCAGATCAATAAGTGGTCCACATTCACTAGCTGTTAGTCATTGATTAGGGTTCAAATCCTGAACCTGGGAACATTATTGTATGTCGTCAGCTTCTCTCTTTGCCTCGTTCTTGACTGACCGGTGTGACTAAATCCCACCATTGCTACAAAAATGAAAAAACAAAATTACCTGAAAATTAATTTAATTATATTTAACTATGAAGCCATTAATTATTAATTATATTTAATATGGGAAATATGAGACTTTTATTTTGAAATTTTCAGAAAGCTTGATTTTAAATGGCCAATCTAATCCCATGTGTAACAGTGATTGGGTTAAATCAGTTATTGAATGCTTGAAAAAACAATAACCTGATGTAAACATTTTCAGGGCTTTTATTTTGAAATTTTCAATAAGCTTCATTTTAAATGTCCAAAATAATCCAAAGTGTAACAGTGGTTTTGTTAAAAAAGTCACATAATGCCGAAGAGAGCAATTACGTGATACCAAAGAATGTAAGGGCTCTTATTTTGAAATTTTCATGAAGCTTAATTTAAAATTGTCACACTAATCCTGCGTGTAACAATGCTTGGTTAAAATCAGTTATAAAAATGCCCAAACATAATGTAATTCTAAAGGCCAGCTCATTCCTCCTCTGTAGTAACTGACAGTTCCGCCATGTTGTAGTTCTGAGAATCAGCTCTGACCTCTTTTGTAGGCACTGAGTGCTCCGCCATGTTGTAGTCCTAACTTGCAGTAATTGTAGTTCTAAAGAGGAGGTCAACTGTCATGGCAGTGTGACACACAAGGAGACTTAATTCTAAATGCTTGAAGCAGTTAGTTTTTCTGAAAAGCCTGAGAGAAATATTCAAGCTTTTATTTTGAAATTTTTATCAAGCTTAATTTTTAAATTGACATACTAATCCTGTGTGTAACGATGGTTGGTTAAAATCAGTTATAAAATGCCCAAAACACAATGTAATTCTAAAGGCCAGCTCATTCTTCCTCAGTAGTAACTGACAGTTCCGCCATGTTGTAGTTCTGACCTTCAGGAATTGTAGTTCTAAAGATGAGGTCAATCCTTCCTCAGAGTTCTGCCACAGTAAAAACTACAGTGATGCGTTTTTGTAGTCCTAATCAGCTGGCCATGGTGTGTTCCGTTGCTATGGTAATGGATCCTCTGCCAGCTGTGACTCAGACAGGGGGAGACAGAATTTTATCAGTTTGAGTGTAACTGACTCTGTTTTGTGTCAGTTAGTCTTTTGTTTTGACTTGAATTTGGCTCGTTTTTTGTTAATTATGACGCCACATTTACTCAAAATGCCAATAAAAGTAATAGCTCCAATGCCGGGACCGAGTCGCACGTTTTGATATATATATTATGAGGGGGCACGCAGCGGTATCGGCCGCATTAACGGTAGTAGAAAGCGGCAGTTATTTTGAGGTGAAGAACAATAGGTGCCTGCCATACATTTCTATGGCAGGCCCCAATGAATGTTTGCTTTTTTATTATTTTTTATTTGTGATTTTATAAAATATTGTACAGCAAAAAACTTTATGCAGGCAAAAGAGATGATCAAAGGAGACCATGTGGATTGAAATTGTTTATTTAAAGACAAAAACTTCTCTATTCTGCTGCAGATTTGACTTATGAAGTTCACTTGCTGGCTCTGACCACCAGGTGTCAGACTTGACCACAGAAGCTTTTACCATCTTTTGGTTCACTCATAAATAGGTGCCAGCACTTCCTGTAAAACCAGTTGTTTAATGCTGGTGTTACATGCCTCCTCCTGTTAAATACAGTTCTAAGTGATTTCAACATGCTGGAGACAGTCTCAGATTGCCTTTGTTGAAATGTGTAATTCTTGAGCTGTACGGAGTGAGCCCAATGCTCCAGCTTCTCAACAAGTCCCAGTTAAACTCCTAAACTGGAAATATAAAATGAATTATTTGTTTATCTGTAGTTGTGTAAATATTGGTTTGAGAAAGCCTTAGAAAAACGCACAACTATTTCTGAATTATGTTTGACCAGGATGGTCTGTTGATATAGTATTCATAGGAACTGTGGCTGAATCTTGGAGGACTATATGCCCCTGCCCTCTCCCCTTATACTTTGGCTGCATTACCAATGGGAGTAAAAATGTTTACGTTTATATTCAAGATATTTCAGGGCAACAGAGGAGAAAGGAGCTTCAGCTCAGACTGTGCATACAGTTGTCGACGGGGTCATGTTTATGGGGCTGTTCTCTGTGCAGCTGCTTTATAACGTGGACGTGATTGATATATTAATATTGCATCGATGTATTCTCTTCTGTCACATATCAAATCATGGGGGTATTGGTGGTTTGACTGTTTCCTGGGTGCAGTATCCGTGCTTTTCTGTTGCCTCACAGTTTTAGACATCATTCTGCACAGTTTAGATTGAGGTCTGTGTTTTAACACACATTTTATGCTACTTGATCAGAAGCAGAAAAAAAAAGAAAAGAATGAAAGAGAGCTTTGTGTGAAGGTAGATGATGCATGAGGTATGAGTTGGTTTCACAGGAAGAAACTCCCACACTGTGACTCGTGTGAGGTTTTTGTGCGATTCACAGTGGATGCTACACATTAGGCAGTTTATCTGTAGCAACAAACACCTTTCCTGGTCACCAAAACAGATCTTTGACACACCACAGCAGACGAAACAATAAGGCTGTCCACCCATTAACATCATGTCTGAGGGCCATGCTGAGGTTTCCCCTTTGCTTTATTTGGGCAGTTAATGAGAGGCTATCAGATTCCTATCTCCCCTTTCCTGCTCTCTATCCCCACTTCTCCTCGCCGCTTTAGCCTGGAGGACTGTTTTGGGAAGCATCTGGAGGTTGAATGGGATTCATTCTTGTAGGGCCTTGTGCTCCAGCGAGTATACTCGGGGCAAAGACGCCTGTCTGCAGTCCATAGAGGAGCTGGGTTGGGGGTGGAGAGAATGGAAACCCAAAAAGGAAACCAGCAAAACAACTTCAACTATTCTGGTCTTTTTTCTTATCGCTCCAAATGTCTTTATACTTTGTTGTTTTAGAAACCAGATCTTTGTGTAATCTGTGAAAGTGGTCTTAATGAATAGTCCTGCAGACTTTCTGAAGGTTTCTCTAGATTTTCTTTTTCTTTCCACCATTTTCAGCCCAGTTTCTATATCTGGCTATGACATCATATTGTGCAATCTGTGCATTAAAAATAATGGTATACCAAAGAAGAAGTCTCACTCCTACCACGGTAATTTATGACAGATTAGCAGTGTTCTTGAATTAGGTCAACATTTGAATGAATAACTTTCAGACAGATTTTTAAAATTCATTTGACGTGTTTAACAAAATAAAAACATTTTTAAAAGCATCATCTGCTTTTTTTCAATCTTTTTGTTATCATTATTAATACATTAGGCTTTTACAGTTTTGTAATTATCAGAACCAAAGACATGCATTTATAACTTATCGCATTTTTGGATCCATTGAAGTCATTTGTCAATTTTTAATTTTTATACAGAATGATTAAACTCAAGACATTTTCTCAATAAATCAAGATTTTGAAGAAAGTGCTAACTTTAAAGAGATGGAAGTCCTAGAAATATACAGAAAACATATTTTTTATGTCATAAAATTAAAGGCATGGTTATGGTTTTTCTAGTTAAGTGGACGTAGAAAGTGCCAAAATGGAAACGTGCGAGTTCAAAACGGGGTTGCAAAAGGGGGGAGTTGACCTAGAAATTAAAAACAAACTGTCTTTGTGTCAGGTTTCCAGTAAGAAAGTACCTATAGATTAGATTTCAAACTTAGCTAAGTTGCCTGTTATATATAGACACAACACTGGTTTAACCTGTAAATGCTTTACATCTGAAGGATTCATGGGTCAAAGTTAAGTTGCTTTTAAAAGACAAAAAACCATATCTCTGGAAATGGTAAATTGCTGCGCAGAAAATATGTGAAGAAGCAAAAGAAATTCCTAGAGAAAAACTTTGCATTACCTGTTGAAAATGTAGAGATACATTGCTCTATAGCATTCTTAAATATTAAAACAAGATGTGGCTGTTTAATTTGCATCTGTTACCTCTAGTCTTTCAGTTATATGTAAGACAAAATGAAAAAGTTGTTACAGTTTTGTCCTTCAAAGGTCTTCAGAAACTCCAAAATACTCTCCATTATGAATGCTGACAATTTCTCTGCTAAAGGAGAAGGAGGTGTGGCAGGCTGCAGAAGCCAACTTTGGAGGCTGTATTACTGTAGCAGCTGAAAAAGTCAATTTTCTATTTTGGAGAATGCTTTTGTTCAACTGTAGTTTCAAACCACAGGGACACAGTGATTGACTCGAACCACATCGTAACACTTTGCTATTACTGTGAGAAGATACATTTATTAATTTAGTCTCTCAAAAGGCTAAACCTGACAGCCAAAAAGTGTAAGAATCCTGAAAGTATTAAACACAGATGAATCACAATCTGCCTTTTTATTGTTTTTCCAGGTGAGTAAGAAGAGCCTTTTGAGTTACCCAATTAAAACTAAATATTCATTCTAGACGGTGATGTAGTGTGATATAAAGACAACAAATTTCTTCAAACAACAAAAATAGACTGTTTGTTGGAAGCACATTTTACCCAAGATTACGAAACTATTTGAATTTTGCGAACCTACATAAAGTGTTGACATCCAGGGGCTTCTCTGTGTTTTATTTAATTTTTGTTGTTTAAATTACAGGTCTTGTCACGAGTGTGGTGTATTACAGGCAAAGCTTTTAAATTATTCAGTATGGTGCCTGTTTGTTAGGCCTCTAATCTGCCGCTCTCAGACATTTCTTCTGGCTTTCACCAAATCACCAAATAAAACTACTTTTATTATGATTAGATATGGTTTTTTTTGACTAATCCTCAACTTCTGAATAACTTTGTTACTCGCTAGTGTTTTTTGTTTTTTTTTGTAAGACTTTCTTTTGAACATACAGACACAAACTTTAACATTAGTATTGTGAGCTGTAAGCCTAAAATACGCAGTTCAGTTTACTTCATTTATCCAGTCGGAGCAAACACTGACGGCGATTCTCTTACCACAACATGTAGTAAAATGTATGTGGCATTTTACTTCCCTTTTACTGACTGACTCCTTTGACTTATTTTATGCCATTGCTGTGAACTGGCGCCTTTGCTTGTTGCTGGTTCCTATCAGTGTGTTTGTGGCTGAGTAAAGGGGGCGCTGGCTTGCACCAGAGCTAATCTGTAAAAGCTAATGGGATTGTAAATGTTTGGCAGAGAGGAGTGGTAATAAAACGAGGGACCCGTGTTGTTAAAAGTCAGAGGTTTTTTAAGTGACAGCTGTTAGCGAAAACACACCATGCAGTTTAATCCTGCCTACGTGAATGTGCACATGTTGTTACATGCGTTCATGTGGACACACTGCAGCCAGGCTCCAGTGTGCCTTTTGGAGCCTGGCTGCTCCTGCTGATGGAGTGCCAGGCAGGATCCTTTGAGTTAGTGTTTGTTTACCATCATTAGGTCTGTGGGTTTGCAGGTCTGCTGTGGTGACAGACAGAAACCTCATGATGACAACATAACTGCAGCATGTTACAGCAGGGGAAGGCGTGACCTGCTGCCACATTTCTCATTCTGCTGATAGTACTTATCTCTAAAGGCAGAGAAATAGGGTAATTTTGCTCCTGCAGCTGTCAAAACACACCATTCTGTGGCTGTTTAGTTGATGCATGTTTCTGGGGAATGGAGCTAAACTTTAGAACAGAGGTTAAGGGTGGCACACTTTTGACGTTCACTTTGTTTTTTAACTCTTCTTAGTTATAAAGACCCTTTGAGCAATCAAAACGCACCAAGATTATTTTTGTTGTAACATGCTCTGTTCAAATCCCTGCAAATTGTCCCCTGGCTATGCAATGAGTTGTTCACATTGTGCCCATCCTTTAAAATCGACATATCGCTGCATGAGCCCTATGTATCCCACTGTGATTTGGTTGGGAGAGCAGAAATGGCAGATTAGGCTTAAATCCGTCCAAGTAGATTATGCCCTCATCTCTAAAGCTCATGCACTGAGGGTTTCTTATAATTGCCGCTTGTGGTTTGGATGGCCCGCAGCACCCAGCTTACACAGTCAGGTGTTCAGGCCCGTCTGTTCTTACAACGCCGTCCGTGTGCGCTTATTAAAAGTGCAGTCCACCCCGCTTTTTTCCCATATGTGCCTCTTCCCATTGTAGTCTATCTGATTGATGTTGACTGAGGTCACCTAAGCTCATGCAGGGGATCACGGCACAGTGTGCAGGGGGCTAAATGTTTACATGCATTAATTTGACTTTATTCAGGGGCCCAATCTGCGCCCGTCCAGCGATAGGGCAGGCTAAGCCATATGTTATGCTTTTCAACACCGCCAGACTGAAGGTCACACCACCAGGTTATGGAGGCCAGTTTGGAAAAATACATAATCTTTGTGGGTGGATCCCTACCTTGTGTTTTGGCTCTAAGCTCTCAGGTGTCACACAAAACACGGCTCTTGACATGAGTGGGCTTGGAAACTTGTATGACACTAATGTTCCTGCCCCGATGACATTACCCTAACACTCTTGACATTGTCATACAATCAGTGTTTCTTTCCCACTGAAGCACAGTTATGAAGAGCTGAAACCAAAATGACAGAACTAAAACAGGTTTTTAAAAAACTGAAGCTGTGAGGAGATGGATGAAAACCTACTTAATTATTTCCTGAGAGACAAACTCAAAGTAAACTCTATGAATGAAAAAAAAAAAGGTTAAATAGGGTTTGACCTTGGAAAACGCCACTGAGAAAGCAACTTTACAGATATTTTCATCATTTAGTTTATTTTTCGCAGGATATTTAAGAGAGAAGGAAAATCCTGTCTGATGTAGACGATGCTTCACTACTGTGACTAAAAACAATGTTTCATTTTCTCATTGAGGTTAAGGAAATTAATGAGATACAGATTGGTCTGTTTTTACTTTTTGTGGTAGCTATAAAACAAAACAGTGTTTAAACACTAGTCACTGAATTTGGTGAGCTCCTGACTGTTTAAGTGTCTGTAAAACCCATGCTGAGATTAAATAGTTGTAGCGCCTTAAGAGTTGAATTGGGGTATAAAGAGGTGTCTAAAGATTACCACTGTATAGGTAAAACAAACAAAAAAAAATTGGCCATTACAATTGGAAGATATTCCAATTAAATTCAGACACGTCCCGGTTTGGATGTCAGTGCAAGTTCATCCTAAAAGCAGACCTCAAAATGCTAAAAAAAAACAACAAAAAAAAAGTACCTGAAACCTCTCTCGTGTCTCCACAGGATCTACACCAGGCTCTTTTACTACTGTTGATATAAAAGTAAAAGTTTAACTTTTATGGGACGTGTGTGTATGAAGGAAACCATTACTCTGTAGGACAGGGTGATCAAGTCCAGTTCTTGAGAAATACTACCCTGTGACTTTTCAATGAATCCCTGAGGCTTCACCAGCAGTGATTCAGTTCTGCAGAATCACTTGATTCATTTGATTCAGATGTGTTGAAGAAGTCATGCATCTTCCTTGCCAAACAGTAGCTCCTAAAGATGAAGGAAGGATGTTGACAAAACTATGGCTTCTAGATTAATGTTTGTTGGACACATATCTGAGACTGCAGAGGGCATGTCGTTCTTGCAGCTGGAAGTAGCCGCGTGTATCAGAGGGCACTGCAGGAAAATATGAGACTATCTGTAAAAAAAACAAAAAAACAAAGCTGAAGCAGTACATGACAATGACCCAAAATTTGCTTTTAACTCTACCAAGGACTGCCCCGCGACAGACTGGCGACCTGTCCAGGGTGACCCCGCCTCTCGTCCAGAACGTTCGCTGGAGATGGGCACCAGCACCTCTTGTTCTGTACACAAGGATGTACAGAAAATGGATGGATAGAATCTACCAAGGTCAGGCTGAGAAGCTCTCATCTGAAAGTGAGGACTGTTTCAAGCTTTCATCAGACTGAATTGAAGGATAAATTTCACTAAGCGTTTCCTCTGAAAACTTTTTTTCATTGACATCTTTTGTTTAATGAGTAAAATAAGCTTAATGTGCAGTCAGATCAGTTTAATTTCCATCAGACTGATGGAAAAATGGTAGTTCTGTGTAGCATCCAGTGTTTAGTTTGTAATAAGGGTGGCAGAGCTTCACACACAGGAGCTGCACCCCTGTACTGTTATAGTTCACTAAATGATTTAACAGCCGTCCATTGATCCACCTGGTAAACATTCATTGCTTCCAAACAGATTTTCCACCCTGTGCAGAGATCTCTCTCTCTCCCCCTCATGTGTATGCATTGGAATGCAACTGTGCATGTGTGTCTGCTTGCAGGCGTGCGTGCGCACGTGCGCGCGCGCGTGTGTGTGTGTATTTGAACTGAATGTTAACAGGCGGGCGGGGGTGGGGTAGCTGATTGGAGTCTGAGTGAACGATTGTTGGCAGATTGTGCTTGAGACCAAGCGAAGTATGGGACAGAGAATAGACAGTGCGGTAGTAAGACATTGAAATGAAGGATTGTCTGTGATTTCTCTCACCCATTAACCAGACTGGGCCATTGTTGTGTTCACTTCCCACTGGCACACTGTTGCTGTGAGTGACAGGCCGACAAGCCGACTCTGTAGGTCTGCCACATGGTGGGCCGTTGAATAGGGAATGCAGCATGTCACTGATTTGGAGAAACGGCTTACCTCAACTCTTTATGTTGCGAAAAGCTTTCACCTGCGCTCCACTAAACACTTGGCTTTCTCCTCACTGCCTCGAGGTTAAATTAAATGAGCACTGAAGATGGCAGGCTTCAAGTAAAGCTTGTCTGCGTGGCCTAATGTTGATGTACATATGCGTTGGAAATGGAAACAAAGCGGTTTAACAAATGTCAGCTCCTCTTGAGAAGCGTTGCCCCGTCGCCACCTTAAGAGTCGTGGCACACACCCGGCGGCGCGGCGGGACCAAAATGGCCGGGGACAGCGTGCGGCTGCGTGCGGCTGCGTGCGGCTGCGTGCGGCGAGGGACAAGGCAAGTTGAACGGCTCTCACAGGCGGAGGCCGTCTCATGGAATTCCAGAGTCGGAGCAGGAGGTGCAGAAGAGGCTGCTGGGGCAACAATGGCCGGGGACATCTGTCATGCGTGGCTGCTCTCCCCTTTGCTTACAATGGATCTGGGGGACCAGCCAGTGGTGTCTTTCTTTTGGCTCCCCTCCTTTCCGGGGACACTTCTGTCCCTTACAATGGCTCTTTTGTCCACTCCTCGCTTTTTTTTTTTGCCAACGTTTAACCCTTCGAGTCTGCTCCTTTTTCTGCCTGCTCTTTCTGTTTCCACAAGAAAACAAAACAAAGTCGAAAGCACGACTGTTCATTCACCTCTTTCTCCTGCTGTTTTTCATTATGACTTTTCGCTCCGACTCTGCCTTCGCTCTGCGCGCCTTGCACGAATCTTTTTATAAATGGCTTTTGTTTGTGACAGCAAGTGAGATATTATATAGACGATGGTAACAACGCCTCTAATCCTCCTCATGGATCTTTTCCAGTGAGCATATTTAAAACGTTTGAAAGAAAACGCAGCTCAGGAAGCTGAAAGACTTTGGCGAAATTCTAATTGATCCACTATTGCCTGGTTTTTTAAAGCAGCCAGTCCAGGAATGTCATGTATTTTCCATGGAGTTGATTGGCTGTATGTCCAAGAGGGAAGATAAAGACTGTAGACGTTAGCGTCTGCAGTCGTGCTGAGATGGTTTACTTGGGATTCCTAACACAGGATTACCAGAAGTTATTTTCACAGTTTTCAGCTAATCTGTTTTCTTTTTCATGATTGTCGCTTTTAGTTAATGAAAACACAAAATTAAGGATTTTTACTAGAAATGTGATGCTATGTCCAACATGATCACAGTGAAGAGGGCTGTGGGCAAACACTGACACCATCCACAAAGAAGAGGACAAGCCACAGAAGGCTGTTGCTATAGAAACTGGATGTTTACAGAGTGCTGTATCCGAGCACATTAATGAAAAGTTGAGTGGAAGAATAAAGTTCAGAAAAAAGGTGCTACACTCTTAGGAGGAATGTGAAACAAAACCCATTTTAAAAAAAGACTTTAAATACAGAAAAGTGTTAATAAGGACCTGCGACAGACTGGCAACCTGGAGATGGGCACCAGCACCCCTCCTGACCCCACAAAGAAAATGGATGGATGGTTAATAAGGCCTTGGCATGGTCTCCAAAACCACATGGAAGATTGCTAACTTGACAGTAGTATACTGAGTGCTGTTTCCCAACATATTAATGGAAAGTTGAATGGAAGGAAAAAGCGTTGCAGAGCAGGGTGTACAAGCAAAAGTGGCCTCCTTGTGAGAACCGTGAAGCACAGCCCATTCAAGAGTTTTAACAAGAAATGCAGCTTGAGTCTGTGACTTTAGGAGCCCCAAGACACACAGAAATAGATATGATCATTTTATAAAATGTGGAAGCAAAACTTTAGGAATAACAGCATTCATTGCCCCTAACCCTTCTCTACTTGCAGCCAGATACGCAGCCAAAGTACTAAAACGTTGCCGTTGCTTACATACTAAGCTTACTGTTAATGTAATCAAAACCACTTCCTCTGTGTGACACTTGATTATCAAGTCCACAATAATGTTCCCGCCTCAGCTCTGGAGTGGCTTCAGTATAATTATACTCAAGGTTGTCTGTTTCTTGGTGTTTTCAACACTCATCAGCTTGATGTAAATTACAAATTGATTTTTTCCCCCCCCTGCAACTACTCATTCTTAAAGACTTAAGGGGTTCAAGCTGGTCTTCAATTGATTGGCCTGATTGCAATTTCGCAACAAGTCTTTACAAGAGGAAACTTGGCATTAATCTATGCTCATCAATGCAGCTGTACCAGCATGACCAAGCAGGAAACTCACAATCTAACTTCTTTATATTTTTTTGGCTCAAAGTGCGTTGAGCAGCATTAGTTGCGGACAACCCTGAATGGTTGAAAAGTTATCTCTGCCTCATTTTTGAGAAAAGACAGCAACGTGTGCTTCTCACAGCCCTGCAACAAATTGCAGCGACTGGCGAGCTGGACTGCTGTGTCCAGTTCTGGCTGCTAATTGTTGCCAGCTGCAGAGGGCCGAGGAAACAAAGGGCTGTTTGAAAAGGTGATCTGTGGATCGGCGACAGGCCGTCCACCCTGCTGCAGCGAGACGTGCTTCATATGGCATGTGGCATTTGTGCGCTCATTCTCATTCTCATGCGTCCTCTTTGGTCAAAACCCTGTAGCAACAGCAGCTCCTGTGTTTATTTAATGATCCAAAAAGGAACATCCCATCTGACTGTACAGAGGTTATCAGCTGAGACTCGTTCCTTTATGTTTTTTGCTGTCATTTCATCACCTAAGTCGATTAAATTAATATTTGTAAAGCATGATGGAAATATACATCAGGGGTCAACTTATCTTCATTTCCAATCTTTGCTCTGCACCTTTGTGACTGGCTCTGGGAAGAGGAGGGAGGGATTTTAGGAAGCAAATGGTTCATGTGAGTGGCTGAGTCAGTTGTTGGAGATAACATTCTTGTCTTTTCCTTGTCAGCATAAATATTTAAGTAAAGCTGTCAGAAGGGCTCCCTCTCTCCCAGTCCTCTCTGTGAAGTCGGAGCAAACCAGAGAGGGAAAAAAGTCACAGAAAAAGGCCTCTGAATGGTCGTCTGTCAGCAAGGCTGTTCGATTTGCTTATAACCAGCCCTTTTTGCATGCCGACAGGACCTGCGTGTACGCCTAACACCTCTCAGTGCTGTCTCACTGATGGAACGACGCTCCAGGCGTCCTGTTATGACAGCTCACTCTCCGCCTTGAGAGACCCCATCTGGGGCCTGTTCTGACAGGGCAGCCACTTGGAATCGCTCTGATGAGGGCCAAACTCAGACCTCTATTATTCTGCTGCTGCTCCCTGTCACTTTCTGTTTCTGTCTTTGTTTCTGCATGCAACGGTTGCTGGCTCGATTTGGTGCAATCAAGACTACCGGTACAAGCTGAAAAGCTTTTTATCTCAGAAACAACAACAAACCGCCTAGAGATTTGTAAAACAGCATTTTCATTTCTTAATAAAAATGCTTTCTATATTGTTTGCACTCATTATTCTGGCATTCAACAAGTGGAAATAATGTTGGCGTTCTTAACTGAACTCAGACTGGAGAGGTTTGGTCTGATTTAATGTTACTCAGCAAGCGGAAAGGAGTAAAATGTTGACTTCGAGTCATCTTACATTTTTAATAACATGCTTTTAACTTTTCGAGTGGCTCAGTGAGAATTGAAGAAGACTTGAATCTGGTAGAAAAGCAGTGGAGAAAGATAAATCTGAGCCTTAGGAGACGAGAGCTAATCACTGAATATAAACGGTCAAAATGCCTTGGAAACCTGCAAAACGTTGATCAGCAGGTATAAGAAGAGTTAGATTGATGTAATGCCCAAAAACATTTCTTACACTGAATATTCAGAGGGGCATAGGCAATTTTCAACTTGTCATTTAAAAAAAGAATAACTTAAAATAAAATTATTTTTCTTTAAAAATGAGTCTCCTTTTACATTATTGCATTGTTTTTGAGAGATGCTTATATCATTTCCTGTCAGAAACAAACAACCTGGTTTGCTCCTTAAAATAATTTTAAATCTAAAAACATTAGGGATATTAATAATTTTGGGTTTAACTGTATTGTATATGTTAGGTTTTAATAAAATACAGTTACAGTTAATTATTAAATTATTATACACATGTTGTGATAGTTATAGTTTTGTAAATTCTCACCTTGCAACCACTTTTTAATCTTTCCTTTAAAGTTAGGTTTACGACCAAGACATTGAAGGCAGGTTAATAAATTCATTATTAGCGCCTTAATAAATAATGATCATCACTCTTAGTTGCAGGGTGCCACACTTTAACGTTGTTTTCCACATATTTTTTGAAAAGCAATGTACCAGTTTCTTATTTTAGTCAGTAACACATATCCGTGTTGTGAAGCCGTGATGTTGCTACAGGAGAGAATGATTAATAAAAGAGAAAATAAAAAGTTGTACCTATAGGATCGGCAGTGACACTGTGAGGTCACGATAAAGAGATCAGAGCAGTAAAAATGTCCTTGGCAGCGCCCCGGCCAGGCTACGGTTAACAGATCAACCAGCACCATCTGTGACAACCCCAGAAGCAATTATCCCGTATCGCATCCCTGCTGACCATCTATATTAAAACTTGCTCGCAGCACCTGAGATTAACCCACACTCGCACCTTTTCCTCCATAATCGCGCCTGCCGAGCAGCGCTCGTTCTTCTTCTGTGCGGTCAGGCCAGTAGCGTGACCTAGTTCGCTGTCAGCCTTCACCTTGTTCTGTGTATTCAGTCATGCTGCACCTGCCCGGTCTACAGTCATAGCCGTCCCCATCAGTAAATGTCCAATACCTTAAAATAACTATAAGCCAGGTTATTGCACTCAGAGGGAGAAGGGAAGAAGGAGGGATCTTGACTGTAAAGGCACCATCATGGACATTTCCCGTAAATGGCATCTGAAGGTCAGTGGTTGGACACAGAGCAGCAGCTGTGGTCTGACCGTCTGCCAGAGAAAAAACAAAACCTTTCTAGTTGTCCTGGCTTCTCTTTCTGTCTTTATTTTTAAAAACTCAGATCAATCAATCTAGCGACTGGAATATTAAAATCAGCGTTATGTTATCGGCACTCAACTCAAGACCTTTGGGTGTGATAAGTGGTTCCTATCCCTTCGTTTTTCTGCTTCGCAACAAGTGAGACTTTTAAAATAAAATAATTTTTCTTAACTGCTTTGTTTTAATCACTTCTTCGATCCTTCTCACACAGTTGTTCAAAGAAACGGGAAGGTCGTGTCCATCAGAGCAGCGATGCATAACACAGATTGCATTGCTCTAAATTGAACCTTTTTCTTTTAGTTTTTGTTTTTCTCAGGTTGTGTTTTTATCAAAAGCAACAATTTCAAAGCCACTGCATCATTTCTCCTGACTTTCTTTTCTCACAGTATAAATCACTATAAAAATCTATATTTGTGTTGTGCATTCATGTCCAAGTTTGTTGTTTTTTTTCTCCTGTCTTCATTCTAGGTTTAATTTTTATTTTTAATTTTTTTATGTTTTACGTTTTTAAGCATTGAATGTGTATGCCAGTCATAACTTTTATGAGCTGCAAGCCCAACTCAATGAAAAAGAAAAACGTGTTAAAGTCATATTATATCCTCCTTAAATTGTGAAGAAAACTGGTAGAAATATATAAAAAGAAAATGCGTGAAAAGAACCCTAATATGATGTGTTCTTGGAGGAATGTACACTTTAATCAATAAAGAAAGTATCTTTAGTTCTACTTCATCTCATTTCCGCTGTAGCTTCATAAATGTCTCATAGAAAGCGCAGTGCCTGCTTTGCCACTGCTGTCTTGTTGTGCTTCCTAGAAAATGAACAGTCTTTCAAAGTGCAGAGGGCCACAAAGACAGCGTGCACACTTTTGATGTTTCTGAAATGAAAGGTAGTGAAATGCCAGTGACAAAGAGCAGAGCCGCCACGGCTCATTGAGACTCAGATGTGAACAGAGAAGTGGAATTCAGTGCAGCCTCAAACACATGGCTCCATTGTGCTAAATGTTTTCCCTTCACTGTAGGACAATGCTCAAGGCTGTCCCCTTCATTTGATCTGTCCTTGCATTCTGTGCCGCATATTGTAGAAGATGCATCAATTCAAGCCTGCAGTATAATGCAAGTGAGGACTGGAATAGGTGAAACATATTTTCCTCCATCCTTCCACATTTGTAATGTGCAGCTCGCCATTGTTTCATTGCAGCAAGCAGACCTGAAAACTGCCCGTTTCGCTCAGAACATGTTATTTTCTGGAGGCCATTAAGCTATCAAAGATGTGGCCTGTGAGGAAATGAAACATTGTCCAGAGAGCTGGAGAATTCCTCTGAGCTGGGGGAGGACAGGGAGACGGAGCAGCAGTGTGTGTGTGTGTGTGTGTGTGTTTGTAGGGGTGGGATTAGAGAAGGTTTGGAGGTGGAGGAGAGGGGAGACGATGATGATGGACAGACACGGGGGAGTTCTACCAGTATCAAAGCGGCAGGAATGTAGAGCGGGCTGGTGGGACCTGGAACGCTCTCCCAGCCCTCTGATCTGATGTGATGTGTGAAGTGGAAGAGTGAGGCAGAGCTCAGCACTGCACACAGCACACAAGACACAGAGCAGCACCTCAGATTCACAGCTGGCTACCAGACCTGAAACAATGCAGGGATGTGTTTCGTTCCATGAGCATCTAATGTCTTATTTTTTTTTTCTTTTTAAATCTGGTCAATTGTTAAATGATTTTACAAAACCACATCGACTATTTAGCTTAAAAAAAACCCACTGGAATGTTATTCACTATCTGAGCTGGTTGATGATTTATGGGCCTAAGTGATTCTTTCTGATAGGACGATAGTGAGTAAAATGTTTGGTGGAATCAGAGCTTCGCTGTTTAATTGACTTGGACAGCTCTCCATCCTCATTCAGGGTCATCAGCTGGCCGGAGACTCTTTGCCTCCATGCTATTTTATTTCTGGTTAGCCATTACAAAGAAGCCTAGAGCTTTTACTGTATAAGTCTATGCGTGCACTCCTGTTTAAGTCCATTTGCTCTTACTTAATGTCCAAACTATTCCCTAATGCTTTGTTCTTTACTCTTAACACAAATCTCCCTCTCAGTTTTTTCCTCCCCTCCCTTTTATCTCCGGGCGGACAGTGGCGTCTTCCCTTCTCCCTCCACCTGCCAATAAAAACGTGGCCTACGCTGCCGCTCAGCCCCATCAGGACGTTTCTAAACCCGCCTGAAATTCTCCGTCCTTTTCTCATTTTTGTACCTCTGCCTGAAACAAAGGAGAAAAACCATTCAATAGTTATTGATTTGGAGACCTACAACTTTTACTGGAGATCCCATTTAATCTCAAAAGCTGATTTATTGCAGGCCCTCTGACAATCCCATTAAACTGCTGTCCAGCTAATCAAGTGAATTCTTTCTCCTCGAGGAGGACTAATCTTTTATAGGGCCAGGAGAGCAAAACCTCCTGGCCAGTATGACTGGCAAAGGAACTGGAAGGTGTAGAGTTGCGTCACCTTACCGTAAAAATACAAATATGCAATGTACAATACATTATTTAGGGAAGATTGTGAATTGAATTATACTGTGAATTATTCAGTTCACACTGTGAATTGAGCAGTAAACTCATTATTGTCTTTAACATATTCTTCAAAATTGGGGCAAATTTATGAAAAACAAATTATGTTTTTCAAACGTGCAATTATTTTTTATGCAAAAAGTAAATTTACGGTAAATGTTATTTCCCTTTTGGATCTATAAAGGATTTTTGAAATGTCTTTTGATTGACAGGAAATAAATAATAGTCACTGAAACGCCAACCTCTTCCAATAGATGTTGCCAAAACACTCATGGTGAACAGAATTTTTTTGTTTTTTACAAAAAAAAAAAAATTTATATATGTTTTTCAATGTGATTTAGTTTGTGAAACGTCATGCATTTTGTTATTTAATAAAGACTTGTGCAAATACTTTTAAAAACCTCGCAAAACCACTAAATATTGTGACTGAACCATTGCACCTTTTTATATTTGTGAAAGTTAAAAACTTGTTGCTGCTCTCTGGCTGTTAATATTTTTGTTAAAATCGATACAGAAATTGTGTAGCTTTTCCAAAATCAATGCAAACTAAACTGTTTCCATTTTCCCAAGTTGGTACAGAAGCAGTGCAGGCACAAAAACCAGCTGTTCTCTTCCTTTGCTTACGGCCAGGGCTGACAATCAAAACAGGTTAAAAGTTTAAAACTCCTCTTATGTGGATTGTACATCTGGAGACGAGCCTTTGTGACCTCCTCAGGCAGATGGATAGGAACAGCCAGAAGATAAGCTTTAATTTAAGCGGTGATGCAGATTATAGAGCTGAGTAGCGTTACACTTGTGGCCAAGTATGTTAAAAACAGAAATTTTGATATTTAGGAGGAGCCCCCCGTATCAACGACAGGGCTGCTGAGACAGTATTCAGCATGCTGGATTGCATGTTGACGTTGTCTCTTTAAATCTCTTTAAATATTAATAACTTACTGATAGCCCCGTTAAAGCAGGCACATATTGATGGAGGGTTGGAAACAGATGACTTCATTTTGTAGCCAAGAAATTACTTGTTTAGCTGAATCCAATGTGAACACTCCCATCCATGATGTGGTCATTTATGACAGAGTTTTCTCTTTTGAAGAAACCCTTTTTTGCTGTTTATGTACACAATGAAACTACATTTGAAGTATTTTTCATCCAAGTTGCATTTGAATTGCCTACCAGTTATTGACACAAATTGAGACAACATAAATATAGTTATATTGTTACTAAATCCATCAAATGTGCTTTTCTGTAATATTGAACAAAGATATTGAGTATTTCTATTATTTATTTTGTGTTTCTAAATAAGGTAGAAACAGAATAAATGATGGTTGAACTTTATGACAGATTGATAAAATTTCATGAGCTCTTGACTCACTGAACCAGCTCAAAAATGTCTTATTGTAATTTCTTTATATGCTTTTTTAATTTAATTTTGTAAAGAACAACCCCTTATGGCTGCTTTTTTTCCATAAATAATTCATTAGACGTCATTTGGCTTTACTTAAATATCGTATTTATCATGTCTTGCAGCGCCAGACATCATTGGGTTGTCATTTTCTCTCAGAGGGAAAATGCCAGATGGAGCATTTCCATCAGATTAAATTGATGCTAGATCAGATTATGCGTGAAGGGAGCTGCAGTTGTCTGCTGTTTAGGAATCCAATGCTGTCAATAGAATGCAATAGGGTGTCATTTACTGTTAGTGAGCTAACCTTGTTACTTTTACTTGTCATTTATATTGAGCTACTAAGTAGGTTTATTCGCTTTTTTTGTTTCTTTTCCCAATTTTCCTCTGTATGATACTTTTCTTTAGTTAGAGCATCAAGAAGGAAAGTGTAGTTCTCTTTGTTTCCACAGGTTTCCATATAAAATGGAGATATAATTGATTCGATCCTTTATTTCTCAATTGACAAAGATTCACGTTGCCACATCTTTTTGACAGAATAAACCAGGCTCACATATTGTCAGCAGATATTTGAAGTTTTTTCCTTTGGTATTCATGGAGATTTTCAGCTCCTAGTTCAATAGCAGCTGAGCTTTAGATGGCGATAGCTTTTCTTCCCACTCATTTGCATACTAAGAGTGGGATCCCATTGGAAAGATCAAGGTAATCTATGTGTGGCCAATGTTGGGCTGCAGCCAGGAAGGCTCTGTCGATTCCATTAAAGGTAGGGCCAGATGTTTGTCATTACCTTTATTGATAACCACAGAATCAATACTGTGATTTATTCTGCTGGGATCAGACAAAGCTGTAGTCACAAGTTTCACCATTGCCTGATCAATAGTACACAGTCGACAAGTATAAGATGACCACACATGAATGATGAGCAGCAGCAAAGATGTAAAGTTTACGTGCAGAGAGACAAATCTGCTGGGGAGATTTTGGTTCCACTTCGAATTGTGTTGTTGCTGTGGACATCTCTTCATTAAGACTTTTACTTTAAAAAACTAAATAGGCATTAAAATACAATGCCTTAGATTTTTCAGGTTTTTTTCTGCTTTAAAACCTTCAACTTCAATCTATATTATTAGAATTTTATGTGGTAGACCGAAACAAAGTGGCACATAGTTGTGAAGTGATGCAGCATGTCAACATTTTTACAAAAAGTGTAGTATGCATTTTACTCTAATACCCCTAAATAAAATTCAGTGGAAACCAAATGTTTCCAAAGACTTGTTAGATTGGGTCAGATAAAGTACAGAATTAAATCCAATTAAGAATCTGTGGTAAGAACTTAAAATGGATGTTCACAGATGCACAAATTACTTATTTGAATCTATTTTTCAAAGAAAAATCATTACAAATTTTAGTCTGTATTTATATATATATATGCTGGAAGATACATGCCTCTTAAGCCTTAAAGGCAAAGACTTCCCCTCTCCATTAGCTTTTTATAGCATCGTACTAAATGGCTCTGCTGAAAACCTGCTCCAACACATGCATGTAAGTCAGTGTAGTTACTAGTCCACAGCCTTAATGCCCAGAGCTGGACATTCCTCTGGTGGTTGTGTTGTGTAGGAGGGAGCGGTGCACTGACAACACCCTCTGAATAGACGCTGAGTTGCCGAACTGGACCAAAATGTAATTACTTCTCGCTCACAATGTCACGGCTCAGACCTGAGCCTGACAGCAACCTCAAAATGGAAAGCACCAGGATTGAATTAACCTCCAGCTGGGAACATTGTTCTTGTGTGTTGGTGTGAACCAGACCCGTGTCGTTTCCATGACTGAAATTCACAGAGTTCTCCTGAACTTGATCTGTCACACGATTATGCTGCCCAGAAACAGTTTTCTGAAAATGCTTGGCCAAGCAGCCCAGCTATGTAGAATGTGTTGACTTTTGGCCCAAATGGCCAACCACAAAAGTCAGCTCGGACCAGCACACGAGAACGAAATAAAGTTAAACCCCAAATCATTTAGCAGATTTATGTTTGAAGCAATATTTTAATTTTACCCACTTGTTTTTATGACTGCAAAAACAATGCTAATTTATGCAGAGATCCAGATTCTGTGTTTAAGGATTTGAGTTAAAATAAAATAAAATTGAAGGCAAAAAGGCCTTCCTAGTAATCAAACACTTGGAGCAAATCAAAGAAAAATCAGAGAAACTTCAGCGGACACATGCAAAAAACTGTCGACAATGATTCATTTATAACAAAGGATTAAATTAGATTAATGAAGCAATGGCAACTTTTTTACTTACTACTGAGGAGAAAATAAATAATTTCTGCCATTTTTTATTAAAATGCATGAACTCCCCCCACTAATTTTGCATTTTTGTACCTTTAGAGAAATGCTTTTCTGATTTCCTGCCAGAGATAAACTTCTTGGTTGAATGAAAATCTAAATATTGGAAAGGCATGTCTCTTACTATGTTCAAAGTAAGAATTATTTTTAAATCGGTAATATGCATGTGCTATTTTATTAGAGATGCACTTGTAGGAAATTTGAGGCTTACTCTTGAACATATGGCGATATTAGAAACAGAAACATACTGTGTTTCATTTTTCCTGACTCAATATAAACCTTTGCTAAAGGCTTTAAAATTTGACAGATTACATGCAGTCCATCATGGAAGCTAATGAATATTTCCATGATGTGATTTATTTGCTGGGTTGTGTGCAGTAGGCACTGGTTGAAGGGGCTAATATAATGTAACGAGGACTTAAATGAGCTATTAATCTGGTAGACCCAAGGGTAAAAGGACAACACAAAATGGATCTGAGCAGCATGATGTAACCAAGATGCTGGAATCTGTAGATCATTATGAATTGTTTTTGATTTCATACTTTAAAAGGAATAGATAATTCAAAGAAATGGGGATTTTTATTCCACCGGGCATTCCATCAAAGCAGTACATCCATCACATGTGTAGTAACACACACATTTTATTATTTATGAATTTAGGTGACATTATTGAAAAAGAATTAATGTGGCAATTTACAATAATCTGCGAGAGACATTTTCTAAGGTCTCATAAATGACCCAGTGAGGGCCGG
This sequence comes from Poeciliopsis gracilis, assembly GCA_911649635.1. Taxonomy (NCBI): domain Eukaryota; kingdom Metazoa; phylum Chordata; class Actinopteri; order Cyprinodontiformes; family Poeciliidae; genus Poeciliopsis; species Poeciliopsis gracilis. The sequence continues at coordinate 12,036,069 of CAJVRI010001220.1, read as the reverse complement.
AGAGGTTGGTTTGAGTCGGTGAACCATCAGAGGCTGCATAATTAAAAATCATTCGGACAGCTGTACCATTTAACCGAGGCAGCCCACGTCCTGGTTACTAAGTTGTGGGCTGACAAACGAGGAAGAAGCGTGGGTTGACGTAACAAGTGTGTTTTGACATTTTCTGGGAATCTCTACATAACCCTGGGAACTGAGTCATAATTTCAGTTTTGCAAAATCTACCCACATTTAAAGTGTTTTTTTTTTTTTTCTTTTTTTAAATCCTGGTTTGCTGGCTGACGCAGTAAACCAAAAAGAGTTTGTGTGTTTTGGAAGCAGGAGAGCGTCTTCTTCTTTCATGTAGCCTGGAGTAGTGTTGCCTTCTCTTCTCTCATGGAACCAGATGCATTATTGATGGATGGCTGATTGGGAACTCAATTACACAGAGATTACGGTGATGGCAGACACTGGAACACCACTACCTTGTCAGATCTATTGAATTAGAGCAGAGGAGAGGAGGAAAGTGTCCTTCAGAGCCTCTCTTCTCTGCAGACCTCTTGGGATGCCAAACGGCGGCAGGCTTGTTCATGCTTTGACAGGTGACCTTCCAAACAAACGTACCTTCAGCTGGGCAGCCAGCTGGCTGAACATGGCAGCAGCATTTGGCTTCTAAAAAACACAGTGAAATTTTAGGAAATTACAGATTAAAGATGATCAGTGATATTGAATTCTGAGGATATTCCAGGGGATTTGGCCTTTCCTTTGTCACCTAATCCTACCAAATTTTCTAGCTCTCCAGATGTGAGCGGCCATTTTTATTAGGAGCTGAGACGCTGCCTTTACGCATGTTTGAGAGCGCGGTGGATGTAAAATAAGGGTCATACTGAATTTACAAACTAATATTTTATAGTTCAGTTTTTGCTCTGACTTTTGACATGTTATATTCACAACTAGCATGGTTGGCATAGCTGGCATAACACAAAACAGTATTATTTGAGGATTCCTTTAAAAATGTATTTTCTTACCTTAGGATTTCTCCAGGGCAAGCATGACATTTTCAAATTCAGCACGGTCCAGCAGACAAGGTTGAAAGCCCAAAAGCAATGAAAACAGAAAGTATTTCTTGTGTACTCTTCATTCTTCCTCATATCAGTCTTTCTCTCTCTCTAATGCAGCAGGACTGCAGCAACATGCAGAAACGCTCCTTCCTTCCATCTCTCTGCTTCCTCTGACTTCATTTCAAACCCATAACTCACTCAGAGAATAGTCATCTTTGAGTCTTCTGCCTGCTGTAGCAACTTCCTCCATGAAGCATGTTGTTGTTGTTGTCAGGCAGAGGTTGGCATGGTGAGTTCACCGATTGGAAAAAAGTTTGGATTTTTGAGTTTTTGCCTGGCTGGTCACTTTTAAAGCCAGCACAGCTGACAGTCGTGTGATTGTGGTTAACTGACGATTTGTCAGAGTCTCTTATCGTTCCTTTTTACTGAAAACTAACCAACACAAAGTTTGTTGAATCTACCTACGGTAATCTTAAGTCGGTCAAATACAAATAAATTTTTTTGTTAATGCATTTAATTTTTGTCATGTTATGAGACATGACTTTCTGCATTCAGATTAAAATCTATGAATAAAATGCTAAAAGTTTGATTTGAAGAATGAGATATTTGCATCAAAGTGTGGATTGCACATCATGTGCACCTATGCTAGTGCAGAATTGCAATATTGTGCAAATCTAACCTGAATGCGGCCAATGTGATGCGTCTGTGTGCATTCTGGCATCCGCATGGCAGCATTTGTGTATCCCTCAATATAATTTGATTTATCAAATGACAGCTGCTCATCTCTTTGCGCTAAAGTAGATGCAATGATGAGAAATGCTCAGAATGGGAATGTATGTGCATAAATATTGGAATTTCACCAGAGCTCATTCATATAACATGGCCCACCTGAATGAGAATTGTGCCTTGCAGGGTTGTATGCTATTACAAGTTTAATGCAATATCTGGATTGAGGAAGATGAGAGCAGGGATAGAGGAAGGCAGGGTGGCGGTGGGGGCATTGGCACCTGAAATGGAAGCATTCGTCTTTCTTTTCTGTCGGTCAGCAAATACGTTCAGAGGAAGAGAAAAAGCAAGGTGAGAAAAGCTGAACTCGAGGAAGAAAAATAATTTTATATGGGCCGCACACTGACGCCCATTTAAAATTTTTGTCTTATAGAACTTCCTATTCTGAACTTCAGTTTTATTGGAGCTCATTTTCATTCTCTCACAGCTGTTTCATTTAAGGAGAGAATTGATATCAGTCAACAAGAGCAGTTTTATCCCTTTACCGTTTATCATGGAAGCGATTTCTTCATTCCTCAAGTGTCTTCTTCAGTGTGTCTATGAAGAGACCCGTCCTTGAAAGGGACCTTTGTTCAGGTTTTGTGTTGTCAATGGAGCCGGGGACAGAGCTTGGATTAGGTGGACAACAGGCAGCTTTGACGGGACTCCTGCTTTATCCAGGTCTTCTCCAACAGGCTGGACGGTTCAGAAAAAGACACCCCGGTGAGCCGTGCCCCGCTCCATTGCCCCTGTTTCCTCGAACACTGGGCACGAGTGAGGCCCTGGAGAAAAGGTTTAATAAGGAGTAGAGAATAGCCATTAGCTCCCTACCAACCGCTGTTGATGGAGGAGAAAATAGAGGGACCAATAGACCAACAAGAACTATTGGAGTCTGTGACAATCACATCACGGGGAAACTAATTCCTGTTCCTTTAGGGCTGCGGCTGTCAGCCGATTCTGAGCAGAAAAGACTCATTACAAAACTGAAATGGCAAGAGTTTAAAGAAATGTAGAGTTACATTTCGTCTGATTTGAACCATTTAATCCAGACGACAGCTCCTCCCCCTTAGTAAGTTGCATGTGTGTGGGTGCGGGAAGGTTCAGCAGCCTTTCGTCTTTCTGCTGCGTTAGCCGTTGCTTTTCCCAATCAAACATGAAGGAACTGGTGGTATAGACTTTTATCTTTATACATAAAGCAGTGACTACAAGGGAAAAAAACAAGAGTAACAGACATCTCATTAAAACTTTATTCCAACATGGGTTTAGTTGTAGAAAAGTAATGTTTTTCAACTTTTTCCTTAAGCCACAGATTGAGTAAAAATAACCAACATAATTCTAATTATCCCTTTAGAGCAAGTCCTGCTTGCATTTGTCTGAGGAACAATAATGTAAAGGTGACCCATTGTGTGTCGAATGACTGAATGTCATTCAATGAATATCATGAGGTTTGAAAGGGATTCTGCCTGTTTGGATTGATTTTATAAGATCAAGTTGTTGATTATCCTGAGCTTTGCTTAAGAAAACTTATGCTACGTTGCATCCAGCTGAACCAAACTGTGGAAATGTTTGGGTTTTTTTCTATAAATGCAGCTTAGTCCGTTTCTGTCTTGTTATGATTTGGTTTATTCCTGCAATTCTGAACTTAGCAGAAAGTTGTTTTTATTGAACTTGGCCCAGGTTGCTGAGTGTGCTCTAGTATTTAGATGTCTAACAATTAAATCCATGTGAAGATATTTGAAATGCTGAATCCATTAAGGCCATTCAAAGGTGATGGCAGGAACATTGAATAAACAACACTCGCCATTATTTAAAGAAATAATTCCCTTTCAAGAAGCATTTCTAGAAATTAATGTCAGAGCCTTGACTCATTAGGTGTGATCACAATTTACATCAGTAAGAACGGCTCTATTTTGCATCTTGTCTTGCCTCGTTGGTAGGACATAAAGACCCTTGATGATTTATTAATGGTCTAGTCTTTGTGTTTTGCTGATTCATTATGAAAATGGTATACACTCAGATTTAAAACACACATAAAGCTCAGTCACTAAAATTATCTTCAGAATATCCTGCAAATCTTAAGTATTACTGTATGCACAACAAAGATTTATCATATAAATACATAGGTTTCACCATATAAATGATATAGTTTATTTTATTCAAAGTTAATGCTATCATTTACATGTGAGCTAATGTAATAAGGTCCTTTTTCTAAATCCCGATTTGTTTCTTTGGTAACCTGACTAAAAACAGTTTCTCTGCAACCTGCCCCAGATTGTAATCTGAAACAGCCTGAAGTCCAGGCCAATCTAAATTCAACTTTCTGACCTCCATATGTCCAAAGTTCTTTTTCCATACCATCAGGCTGCATGCCTGCATGGTGTTTAAAGGTCAGGTTTCCCACTTTAGTGTCGCATGTCCCTCTACATATTAACGACATACATGGTCCTGGTTAATCTACAGTCCCTTCTTTACCTGTTGCTTCATGGTCTGAATTTGTCATGGGTTGAGCAAGTCCTTATTATTTATTTACCTTTTCCTCTCTAGTCAAAGTCATTATTTGTTTAATAAAATCCAGGTGAGCAAAGTTGTCTACAAATTCTGCTTATTAACTTATCAACAGAACATCTTTTTCTGCTTCAGGCTCGAAGATCTGAAGGGCTTATATTTTCTTTTTTTAACAACTCTGCAGTGTGAAGTTATTCATCGACATGTGAGGTCTTTTGAGTGTCTTATCACTTCAGAGCGGTAAATCTGATGTGTCTGTTAAGTTTTCGGAGTGACCTCTGTGGTGTGCATGTGCTGCGTCAGTACTAAGAGCGCTGTCAGTGCGAGCCGCCATGCCACAGGGTTTAACCCCTCCTGCATTGATCCCCAGTTTGCTCCAGGCTGCCGCCTAATTCTCCAATTTTCAGCTGTTAGAGATAGAATTGGAATAATAAACAGCTGAACCTCCCACTAATAATCCTTCTGACCCCCCTTACCCCATCTAACGCTTTCTTACACACATACTCACTTTGTCCCTTCCTCCACAGCTTACCCAGGCTCACTGAGTGGTGGGTAGAGTTTCCCTGTCTATCTTAATCTATGCCAAAGCCACAAAGGACTAATAAAATGATATTTCTCTGCCTTTAGAGCCTGGAACTCATTATCAGCACTACCGCACACTAACCACATGTGCAACATTCATTTATGTTTGTGGAACCATACAAAGCATTAGGTGCTTCTTTGAGTCGATTATTTTCTGTTTTCTAGAAACATTTTTCATCTGTTCTCAGCAACAAAGTAAAATATGTCTCGCTCTCTGCGGGTCATTAAATACTATATGCTATAATGTGGCGCACTATTTTTTCCTCACAAGAAACGATAGTGATGCTGTTTATTGCTTTGATACCAGATCTAGTAGTTAAATCCTTTGCACTCTTCCTATTTTACAAGCCACTTCAAATAAGCTGATAAATGTTTTACGTTTAACAAGTCTACACAAGATCTACAGTTACAACCTCACTGTACGCCTCAGTCGTAGAACGATTCATGGTTCATGTAAACCAGTAACGGAGGGTCTTCATCAACTGGTTGTCAGATACAGACTCGTAGTTAGGATGGATCTCAGACATGTATAAACATCTCTGTTAAATAATAGGGTTTAGTAATGTTAACAGCACTAGATAAATCATTGGAAGTGTTGTTTTTTTCTTTAATCAGACATGTACACTGTGCAAAGACAGAGTCTGTATTGGGTGAAAAGTAAAGAAGTGAAAAAGCTACTATAACCTCACTGCTCATTCAATTTGAGCATTCAGTCTTCTTGGTTAGGGGTTTATCATTATCCCACAATATTTGCCCAGGCTACCCTGAAAATGTTCTCCATTTGTCTGTTGGTGCAAGTCCCGTTTGCAAGCCTCTTGTGATCGCTACACAGTTTTTGTATCAGGCTCAGTTCTGAGCTCTGACTCGGCCATGCCAAGACCTTTGAGTTACTTCCAGTGCAGTCATTGTTTTACTGATTAAAACATATGCCTAAACTCACTGTGATGCTGAATTAATAAATGTTCTCTTCATTTTTAGATTTCCATCAGGCACCTGAAGGCTTTGGCTCAGACCCCACTATTGTTTTAAATCTTTCTTAAATTTAAATGTGACCTTTTTCTGACTAACACAAATGGAAAAATGTCACATTTAAATTTACATATAAATGTTTAAATTTAAAAGCTGCTTCCAGTATATCTTGTTTCAAATTGATGCATCTTTTTATTTATTTTTAAATTTATATTGTGCATGATATATGGGGAACTCAAGGAGGGAAAAATAATAAATTAATCATTTATTATGTGATTTTGTACACTGACACATTTTGCAGAAATGCCAACGGCTGTGATGACACTGTAAGTGTGACTTACTTATAATTAGGCAGAAGATGTTTACATTATACTCCTGCTTAGATTATCACCATGATGCTCTATTTGCATAATTTAATTTAACTGAATTAAATAAAACCCTGATTTGCTACTTTGACAAAAGAAAAATTGCTGATCCTCTTGTAAAGTTTCTGAAGGATGAGATCAAATTCTAGCAACTCCGACCAAATATGTCAAGTCTTTTTCTGGCTTTGTGGCTCATTTGCTCATTTGTCTTTAACATGTCTCTATTAACAATTATTCATCAATTACGCAAGCACTAAATTTTGTGTGTCCAAGTGTTCGCTCCACTGAATCTTAAATGATCTTTAAGAGTTGCTTAAAACTTTCCAGAAGTGTCTGCTAAACTTCAGTGTGAGGGAAAAAGCTCTGTTCTGACAGTATCCATTTGGTCTCAGTGAAATTATCTTTCTGTCTTGTTTTTCTCCGTTTTTGGCTCACTTTGAGTCCCGAGGCCCTAGAGCCTTTGTGCTGCAGTAATGCTGGGCTCAGCATGCTGCCAGTGTCCACACATTGCTGCCTCAGCACTAATAAGGCAATAGAGTGATAGAGAGAGCGCCAGTTGTCTGCTTTCAACATCCCTACTCAACCATACCCTCACCTAACCCCCCACAGAGACGCCATTAGCAAACCTATTGAGGATCCCATATTAGGAAAAACATCAAGGAGTCTAATTGTGGTTGTGAGCTGAGACTCGCTGGGTGTGTTAAGTTTTGTATCCACTCTAATGAGTTGTGGTGCTTCCCTCTTTGGTTTATTGCCCCACATTCTGATTTGAGTCGTGTCACTGACCACTCAAGTGTCTCCTGATTTAGCTCCAGCCTCACGTCATGTTACAAATTAGACTTCAGATGCAGCGTGTATGTGATGCATTTTAGTTCACATCTTAGATCTTACTATTATATTTTGTTCCGTATTATTTCTGTCTGCTAGAATAACAAAAAACTGCTAAAATGTATAAACACTTGGAGGTTAATTAGAGAAAGACTGAAGAAAACAGTGCAAGACAGGAGGCTGACTGTGAGTGTGCTGCATTAAAATCAAAGAAATTCATGAAAACTATTGACAGTAGTAGTCCTGTCTCATATTTCTGTAACCCCGTCCCATAGAAACATCAGATGCGCATGAGAAAAGTATAATTAGTTCACTTTCCTGCCAGGTTGTGTTTTTGTCAGTTTTATTCTTGTGTAGCAGCAGCAGCGGCACAAATGGACATAAACTGGACTGGAGAAATGGCTCCATGTAACGGGAGGAGACGACTGTGCTATTTGAGCCTGAATGTGCCGCTAAAAACAGACTGACAGCTGGGAGTCAAGAGCCAGAATATGAAACTGAAATGTCACCTGATCAAAACATTGGGTGGGGCATTAAAATATTTACACGTGTAAGAACGATGAGTCAGAGAAAAACTGTCTTGCACTGTTTATTTTCTGTGTTTGACTCATTGAAAAAAAGTGTTAGAATATATCTTGAGATATTTTTCACTGCTATCATTTGGTTGAAGACGTATGTTTAAAACCTGAGTAATAGGAAGTCTGGAAGTACATCTTGAAATGAAGGATATAATGTTTATCAGTACTTGTAGTTTGTTACTGAAGCTTTTGCTTTACGTCGCCTGACATAATGGGAGAATGACGACAAACTCTGTCTTTTAGGAAATTATTATAAAACTGACTTCCACGTTAAAGGGGAAAGAAAATGCAGTTTTGTGTACTTTGTGTTCAGTTTAATTAAGTTCAATTCTTATTTAAAAAAACGCCAATTCATGACATATGTCATCTTAAGGCACTTAACAAAAAGGGACAAAAAGTCCAATCAATCCAGTCATGCAGACAGATTGCAAGTCAAGTACATCCATTCCAATTGATCCTAGTTAGCAAACAAGGAGTACTCACTTGCTAATCCATTCACGGAAATAGACTCAACAAACATCTCATTGCTCAGAAATCAACTCCGTTTCTCCACTCTGCAAATTCCTACAGGCTCGATACCCCACGGACAAACCTTCGCACCGTGGGCTCTGCTGCGCCTCGTCTGCAGAGCTCTCTCTCCAAACCACCTGACGACTCTCTCATGAAAGCTTTAAGAAAGGATTGAAGATAGTTGTAGTAAATCTGAAGTACAGTAGAAATTCAATAAATTATCAGCATTATCGGGTTTAGTTTAATATTCGAACTGGTTACAAAAGTTTTTTATCAATCCCCCCCCAAAAGACGTGGAGTGTTGCCTGCATTGTCATGTTGACTTTGCAACAGTCCCTCATCCTGAGCATCCATGACAGAAATAAGGAAATAAGGAACCTCCAACATGGCACCTTCCATGAACCGATCAAGAATAGATTAAATTTTAGGCTAGGCCCAATGTTTTCCAAAATGTTAGATTCATTTTTATGAATTTAATAAAATGCATTTGTATCAGAAATAAATTTCTTCTTCTGTTGAAAGAAAATAATTTTCTATCTTGATCTTTCGTTATTTTCCTGGACTTAAATGATTTATTTGTTTATTTATTTACTATTAATCTATTAATTCACTTACAGTTTAAAATGAACATGTCACAATGATTTGAACAATAACCTCTTTTGGTTATTTCAACACCCATTTAAGTCTATGTAAAAATTAGGTTTTTTAAAAAAAGTCATTTAAATCAGACATGATAAATTGGTTGTTTCTATTCTGAACCATTTTTCTTTTCCAGGAAGGAAATATTGTCTTACAATTGGATAAAACATCACAGCAGATTCTTTATGAATGAATGCATCAAAGTCTCATCAAAACAGCGCTGACGTTTTTGCAACAGTGTTGAATCCTTGTGAATGAAATCTTCTTTCCAGTCCAGAAACATCAGAAGGGATGCTTAGGTCAGACGCTTAAGCAGCATGTATGATAAGCTCTTTTAAAGCTACAACACAGCTGTTGTCTGGCTTACAACTTCACCAGTAGCTGCCAGTATAGGACTTTGGTTGATCCCGACTCACCTGATCCTTGGGATCGAAGCCCGGCAAGATTTCCTCAGTCATTATTTCCACATGATATTCAGGAGAATCCAGTTGCCTTATAGGGTAAATATGGATGCACGGTGAAATTCAGTGGCTCTGCCTTTGCCAGTTTGTCACTTTTTCCCCAGTATTAATAATTGTGCTTTATCAGGCAAATTGCACTGAAAACATTCCTGCTGCTTAAATCTGGGCTTGGCTGATGATTTGATAATCTGATTTTTTGGTGGTGTTTGGGGCAATTGATAATTTACTCTGATAATCAGTTATATAGCACATTTTCAGCAACATGGCAATACAAAGTGCTTTACAGGATTAAAAAAATTTTTGCTTTAAATTTGTAAAAGTAATGAATACTCCACAATTTCTAAGTAATAACAACAACTAAACGTTCCTGTTCTGGATGATGTTTTTCTGGACTCTTAAGTTTGTTCTAATTCCTTTTCTGCAATAATAGGAGTCTCTGCATAATAACCCAAAGGATAATCTAATATTGATCTAAATAGTGAGTACTCAACAGTTTCTAAAGTATAAACTAAAGAGTGACTAATAAACTCGAGTTTCTGGATTCCTAGTTTGTTCTAATTCCTTTACTGGGTTAAAAGTGAGTACTCCACAGTTTCTAACAAAATAACGAAATAAAAAAGAGGAAAGGACACATTAGGGCAAATGGCAACATTCAGACAAAACAAGGGGCAAAACAAAGACGTGAGTGACATCACAGGGCCATGAAACCACGTTGCTCAGCCTCCCGGCAGAAATCTGATAAGATGTTGTTATCAAGGCATAAAGTCCTTGGGAGCGCTCAGCTCCACAGCTGCATGTATAACAGAAGGGGATGAGGTGGGAAAGAGCGTTATGTTTACATATCTTCAATTAGATTGGAAATATGTAGCCCTTCAAAGGCAACATGGGGAAAGCCAATTCAGATACAGAATGTCAGGTCGGGTAGATTCTAAATTTCAATCTTCCCTAAAGTCTCTCCGATTCATCTCAGTTCTCAATCATCCAAATTAGTTTGCTAGTTCCACTGAGCTGAAACTAGCAACTTCTCCAAGATTGATTCCATTCTGTTGATGAGTTTTGGAGTCCAAAGCTGGTTGTTCACACCAACAGTCTGAGTGTTCGCTAGTTTTGCCAAGTCCGTCACAAATTTGCAATAAGCCAGGTATCCGCAAGCTCCAAACTGCAGAAATCCTGCTATCATGAATAAATCCAGGGTGAATCCCGCCGGGTGTGTCCCGCAGGACAAGAGGGTTCTCCTGTGCCCAGACTTCCCGTCGAAAAAATGTGATCAACTGCATTGCGAGACCGGTTGACCAGAGCCATAATTTGTAGATTTGGAGAGCGTGCAAAGAAAGGCTCCAAAAATATAAAAAAATACAGGAAAAGCAGAGCAAGCAGCTTTTTCTGCAGGGAGGGAGCAGAGGAGAAAAGTGTCTGCCTTCACCGAGAGCAAGAGAGATATCTTTAATATTGCTTAATCTTTAATAGTTAAAGTTTAAGCAGTATTATGTATTTTCCAAACACATAGTGCCGTTTCATAGCATAATCAAGAAACTCTTACCTTCAGTTTTTATAAAAATGCTTCCTTTCAAACTTAAATTGAAACAAATTTGACTTTGCAATTTAGTATCTTGAAATAGGGTCTGTGTCTCTTTAAGAAGCTGCTCCTCTTTCTGACGCTGCCTTCAGGACATATTCAGAACAATGCTTCTCCTTATGCTCTTTATTCAGGAGCATTGGCCTGAGAAGTAGTGTTTATGACGAACTCAGCAGCTCGCAGCTCCATCAGGTCTTTGCTAAATGCAACTGCCACTAGTCTGAAGGAGCTGAGTGGGGAAGCCACAGCTTTGCTGCAGATGCAGCTCCAAGGAGGAGCTGTGTGGAAATACGCTGTGCTTTGTGTGAGCTTTTTTTTTTTTTTTTTTAGCCTTTTTTGATTGGTGGTTGAGTATAAATGCTGGTATCTGCTTTGTTATATTCGCTGTAAATGGTCATGATTTATTTCTTTGGGTAATAAATAATGGCAAGATGTTTTGCTTTCAATCACTACTGGAAAAACATATTTTGAAAAGTCTGCTGCAAATGTATAGAAAAAGAGGGATCGGTGTTGATGTTTGATTGTATTCATCTTTCAGTTCATTTCATTGTATGTCATCGAATGAATACAGCTGCACTGATCGCTGTCAGTTACTGTTTCTCTGCTCAAAGTTGCATTTGTGTGCGCTGGTTTGTGAGGCCAAGCTGAAGTGGACTTTGAAAGTCAAGGCTAAAAATGTACACACACAGAGAGACAGGTGCAAAACAAACTGTCAGACAGGTTTCACTCCAGAGATCTTTGTCCAGGGCAAATATTTGTGATTTCTGTCCACCTGTACATGTGAGAGAACAACCAAAATTCACTGTTAAATTTCACTAAGAGAACACAAGCAGTTCTTCCTTTACTGAAAATATTCTATTTTTTTTTTTTATTTCAGCCATTGTTTGATTTCTACCTAATTGCTCTTGTGCAATTATTTCCATGTGAAATGGTTTTAGTCATGTGTTTCACCTGATTCTATTGTTTTTCTTGTGATTTCCACTCTTTCCACTCTTTAATAATCCTTCTCCAAGTATTTGGACTCCATGTTTTACCAATCCTTGATGGATAATCTTGATCAGTTTTGTGCCGTGATGTTTTCTCCTTCCTATTTGTAAATTTGCTTTTCATGCCGTCCTCCTCCTCGTACTCGTGTCCTTCTAATCTACACCAAAGTACATGACGGGCCTGTGTGTCTGTCAAGCAGAAGTTAATCTCCAAATTCCATTTATCTACTGCTTGCTCAACCACATTTTCTAGTTTGTCATCTCTCATTGTGTTACCTAAAGACGAGTGGAATTTTTCAACTCATCTTTAACAAAGCTGGACTGACTAACAACATTAACCAACTGGTGATGTGACATTTTTTTGGGCGGTAATTTGTTTATCAGGGTAATTCCTTTCAAACTCTGTTAAGCAACTTGATAAACAGTTTTAGTCGGCCAGAGAAGAAGTCAAAGTTTCCCCAAGATCTTTCCACTGTTTGTATTTCAGTGCCAGATCAAGCTTGCACCACCAACCCTAAAACTCGGACACTGTTCGATGAGCCAAGGTTTCGATGCACGAGTGGCCTCTCTCTCTGCTTCTGAGAATGACTGGTCAGTCCACGCCCTCCTCTCTCCCTCTTCCTACTTAAATACTTTTAGCGTAAAGAGAGAGAAGGAGGGGAGGGGGATGGGAGATCCATGGGGGATGGGAGCTAAGTGCTACCTCTGTTGTCACTGGCCAGAGAGAGAAGCAGAGAGAGAGTGGGAGAGAGAGACAGGGAGGGAGGGAAAGAGCAGAGTTGTGTCCCATATGTGGGGAAAAAAAGCATAGCAGTGCACACACACGAGTCCGGTCAGCTCCAGGGATTATCCTAGTGCTCTCAGATCTGATGGAGGACATGCAGGCATGAATAGGTAAGGCCGCTTGTCTTCTCTGCATCTCTGTGTCGATCTGCTGTCACGGCCAGCTGCTCTCCCTGCTGTTTGCCTGGAATCGAGCTCTTTTGAAGTAGCTCTCTCCTCTCTTCGGCCACTGACCATCAGACGTTTTTTTTTCCCTCCTGCAAACAAAATCTCTTTCCTGCAAAGAGGTTCTGTTTGTTTGAAGTGGAAGCTGTGGTTTGCTGCTGCGGCGCGGATTGTTGTTCTGGGCTGCGAGTGGTAAAAGTTGGCTGTCAGTTTAAAGTGGAGGGTGTTGTTGTTGCTGAAGTGAAGCCTGTTGGCGTCCAGAGACGAACCGAGGGGGTCGTTGCGTAATATCGCCCTCATGTGAATGAGGGAATCTAAATAAATGTCTTTTTTGTTGCTATGAGCCGGGTGTCTCTGCATCCATGACAACAATTTTACTTCACTGTGAATTATTGTGGCCTGATAAAGTTTTGGAATTTAGAGAAAAAATAGTGTGAAAATTCATAACATTTTCTGTAGAAATTACGTTTTTTGTCTGTTCCTTTAATTTTCAATGTGATAAATTCATCTTTTTGCTGTGCATAAATAATCAAGCAAGCATTCCCAAAGCTCTTGTAGTTTATAGAAGAATGAAGCAATAAACACTGAAAGATTAATCTGCCTTTTCATCTATGAATACTAAAATGATCAAAATGGATATTTCCTACAGTATATGCCGAGTTGGCTCTTGAAGTCAATTAAAGTAAAATTTGTTTCCCATATTTAAAATGTATAGTCCTACCCTGTCAACAAAATTAATTGAGGATCTTTTATTTACCAGATTGGTTGTTACGTGAAACTTGAAAGGAAAGATCTCTTGACTATGTTTGGCTTATGAACCTCCAAAAGTATTTGCTGTCTCAAGAATGCAGTCTTTATTGCCCCAGCGCGCGGAGCAATGGTATGCATGAGTCTTTTTGTAAGGCAGATTTAGAAAACCCTCTTTAGAGGCTGGACACAGCTCCACAATCAGCTTAATGCCTGCCTGTAATGAATGCCCTTGTGTGTCTGAATTTGGCTGACTGAGTGTGTGAGTGAGACGGAGTGTGAATTCTGGTTTTGTTACACCGATACGGCTCTCAGGTTGGTCCGTAACTCTATCGTCCTCTGCTTCAGTGTGTTCGGACTCATCTGAAAGTGTTGCTTAACATTTGTCAAAGCTTTTCACAGCAGCCTCCAAGAGCCTCATCTATTTTCTATTTTCTATTTTTCTCTGTCTTTCTCAGGGTTGTTCTGTTGTCAGTGCGGGCTCATGCCAGTGATGGACCACAGCCGGACCTGCGCTAACCTTAGCTGGCATTCATGAAACAGCATTCCTCCTTACTGAGACCAGCTCCACAGAATGCTGAGTCCTATTGTCCCTTATAGTGAGTAGGACACTCTCTTTTTTTTCCCCCTCCTCTCTAAACTACACACCACAGAGGCTTGACTTAGTTGGACTTTGCCTGAATCAATGAGCTCTCACAGAAAAAAATAAGTGGGAGTGGACATGTGCAAACAGAACGAGAGATGCACCGGTGGCTAAAAGTCGGGCTGGACTTTTCTTTGATACGCAGAGTGGAAACGCTAAACCTTGAGCACTGAATGTTTCATCAGCAGGCAGTAGAAAACAGCTGTGGGACAGAAGAGGAACAGAGGAAGGATGGAGGGATGATGGGTTAAGCTGCACAAACCCCTTAGCTAGGCAAGTGTAATTTTACCGATACACCAATGCAAGTCTCACCACAGCACACACTTCCTCCTCTCCTTTTCTCATTTTTCTTCCCACAACGCTGACCTAATAACTGACATGTCCAGTGCCATTGCTCCCCTGTGGGCACCCTCACACCGGGCCTCTTAGGAGTCCAGTGCTCGGGCTCTCCAAAACAGCATTGTTTGGTGGCCAGCAGGGGCCAGCCTCTGTGGCCTCGTCCTCAAGAGCCTCTTTTTCCCAGCTCTTTAACTCGCCTCAATGGACCATTATTGGCATGACAGTTACAAGAAAGGAGGGAGAATCAAACAGAATAGTTAATTTAAAAAGTATTGCTTTATAATTGATGACAGAAACTTCTGTTTGTGCACCGGCATGTAAAAACGCGTCGCAATGGCAGCGTAGACAGATGTGACGCTGTCTTGAATTAAAAATGCTTGACTGAAACATAAGCTGATATTTGATGTTTACTTTTATTAGAGATGCACCAGTCAGTCTGCTTGAAAATAAAATCGGACATGTACTTGACATGTGAAGTACATACATGTCAAGACATACATGTACTTGATATGTATGTCAAGTACTTGTCGATATGTCTCAGATGTTCGAATACTAAACATGCTGATCTTTTTTCTGTTCATAAAGCGAGTAAAAGATAAGAAGGCCCACCTCAAAGACCTCAACGAAAATAAAAATGTGACTCTAACCAGGAAAAGGTTTATTGTTACATGTCTAAAATATCTAATCACACGTCAGCTTCCCCTTCAGCGGCTTTGGAAGGATGCCATAGGAAAATAATACTCCAGCATCACCTTACTATGCATTTAACACTGAATCATACACAACTTGATCACCGGTTAAGCCAAGCTAAGTACTTTTTATCCATGTTGGAAAAATTTGGCCACATCAGCATCATGTCACCCACTGCCATTCAAAATGAATCCGACTCTGATTTGAATATTTTAGCAATGACCCAATAGAAACATTCTCTGATCTCACACCGTCCTATGCACCTTGAAGATGAACGTGAAACTGACAGCATGACCTACTTTCTGATTAACTCAGTTAAAAATTATCTGACCACTTGGGGGGGATTTGCAGAACATTTGTATGGATAAAAATTGTCTTTAATCGTTGTTGTGATGCAACGTGTGACGGTTATTAATAGTGTTATAGAACTTGGTCATCATCAAATCCATTCTTTTATTGCACAATTAAATTATTAGTGAGTTTTGGCTGTAAAGTGTAAGAAGCATGAAAAAGACCCTGGAATTACAGCTTCGTCTTTGACTTTTGGACAAAATCTCCTAAAAGGATTGTTCATCTGAAACCACTTTTTGTTTCTCTCTTCAAAGCAAAAACTAATTTTTGTGTTTTGCCTACAATTTTTTTAATACAAACATTTGTGTTGTTACTTCCTTGGTAAGTTGGTCCTTAAATATTAAAACTAAATAGACATAAATGAAATAATGTTCTTGTTCCTGATACAGCAGGGCACTGTGAACTCCTCACGGTCAATTCTGCTTTAGTTTGTCACTTGAAGACCTCTGTACCGTGTTTTTCAATTTTGCATGTTTTTACATATATGCAAAATTGGAAATAGAGCAACAGAAGCTTGTTTGTTTCCTTTTTGCAATTTTCATCCTTTTGATAGGTACATATCTATATGGCAGGTCTTTCTTTCTGAAAGCAAGAGGTCTGGAAGCATGTTCACACAAATAAGTGTAATTAGGTTGACATGCTTGGATCATGCTGGGGATTCCTTTTAGATTGCAACACCAACTTATTTTAACTTATCCAGGGACAGACCTTGATGGACTAAGTTGAGTTCGCCTAGAGACGGTAGCTCTAAGAATGTCACAGATGGATGGCTGAAAAGTTGGTCTGCTTTCAAACGTCTCTCTGCTGGTTAATAGGGATCTTCTGAACCTTTGTGGTGGGAGGGCTCATTTTACGACTGGGCGCAGTGGTTTTCTCTGTTCGACAGCTTGGTAAGTTCCCATGTACAGCGTAGCTCTGTTGTTGAGGTCATTTAAGAACAGCCTGCTAGTGTGTGTTTGCAGAAAGGAGCTTCGTATGGTTACGCACAGCAGTGTGAGGTAGTCACACTGTTTACTCTCAGACCGGTGACACACAAGCTCACCCATGTGCTTCCTGGTGACACTGCAGCTCTCAGTTAAAGACTGGAGTCATAATTGAGAAAGATTTTGTCTGTGCGCAGAGCATGCGAAGACTCTCACCTCCATGTTGGAATGCCACTTTATGGGAATGTGGAGCACTCCGGCTTCCTTCTGCTGCTTCTCACTCCTGTCGTTGGCTTTCCTGTTTCTGCGCATAAAGAATAGATGCACTCATGGTTACATGACATGACAACAGCTTGTACACACAACATGCTGTTGGTCCTCGTCTGTGGCCAATCCAGGATACCTCAAGCTGGGTGAAACCGCAATCGCCGGACCTGAGACGAAACCTGAGAGAGATTCCAGGGGCCATGGATACTCCTGGAGGGATTTGGTGCAAAAATCTGTAATCTGCACTTCAAACACACTCTTAAATCAGTCCCAGGCCGCCAACCCAGGAGTGCCCTAACTCTTGTTGCTGGGGGCCCCCGCTGGTGGAGGGATACCTTCTCTTTTAAAGCAGCACACATGCACAGAGAATGACTACACACAAGAGTCCAGTCTGGCAGTTTTTACTGCTCTCCTCTGAGTGACCCCGGTCTTCTCTCTCTCTCTCTCCCTTTCTGGCTCTGTTTTTATGTTTTACTCTAAGTTTTAGAGCAGTTGATCTCATCCCACGGCCCCTCAAACATTGGCCGCAGGGGCACAACAGCATCGTTCCCTATTCCAGGCAGAGTGGTATGAGTGTTGCCGTGGAGGGCCCTGTGAGGTCTTTGAGTAAACACACAGCCCGCTAAACTGTGTGTGAATAAGAGCAAGGATCATTAGTGTGGGTGTGAATTGGCTCTAATTAGCCTCCAGTGTGTGAGTGTGTGCATGTTGTTTTGTGCATGTATTGCAGTGGGGGGTTAGGGACCCGGGCTCCTGTGAGTCCACGGGTCCGGTGCTTTATTTCTCAAGGGGTTTATCAGCTCATTAAGAAGACCTCCGCTCCCATTAATGGTCCAATTAAGAAGCAAGGGGGTTGAGGCTCACTTGGATGGCTGCACTTCACTGGATTCCTGAGGCAGCAGAAATTCAGGGCTCGACGGTGTGACACATTTTTCCACACAAACACGGCTAATTAGTAAATTAATGCACCCGAAAAGATACTTTAATGCTATTAGATGTTTTTGTAGTGTGGAGGATCAAATCTTTGCCAGGGCAGCGTGTGTATTGACTGTATTGAGATTTGCTTGATTTGTCTGCACAACGTAAGAGCTGGATGCAGAGAAGGCCCAGGTGATTTGGTTAGAAATGGGAGTAAAGAGAAAGGCGAGGAAGACTGGATGGAAATGATGGAGCCGCAGAGTGGGAGATTGGTTGGGTTAGACAGATGGAGGGGGCGATTGGTCATCACTGAGCCTTAAGGACAGCTGTTCTTTGATATATTGGTGGACACAATGACTTAAAGCCAGCCTGCAGCCACAGAAAATAGGGACCCTGTGTTTTTTTGCTCTTGAAGAGAGCAGGGGAAAGGGGGTGGGTGGGCTGGACTCAGCTTCTGCCATTTGTGGATGTGCGCTAGCAGGCTCGGGGGATGGGGGGAGTTGTTTCTAAAATTACGAGCATGAAGTGACGCATCCAGCAATTATTCCTGAGGCTTTCTACTTTTGGAGAGTGCTGAGAAAAGCGCTGTTAAAATGTGCACGCTCTCAGATGAGACCTAGCCTCGCCGCTGCATCATCGTTAGCAATTCCAAACACGTTTGTCAATGAATCAATTGTTAACAAATGCCACCAAGTATTTTGGCCGCTCTTCTTGTTCGTCCAGTTCAGAGAAAAACAAGCTGTGGCGACAATAACTATTTGTTACTTTGCACTCGTAAAATAACAAATAGTGAAATAATTGTTAAATTTACAACAGTAAAGAGCATTTTAATTTCACAGTGTCTTTTCTGAGCACTTTCTCCTCTTTTGTTCTTCCTCTATTAAGTGGTATGATCTCCACACTGACAAAACTCTTCTGACAGCTGGCCTGGAACATTCCCAGCGGAGGTCGAAGCATAAAATAGACTAACTCCAACTGTCATCGTGAGACATGAAACAAAGATCTCAAGTACAGAGATAGGAAGGAGAAGAGACACACAGAGGACGCCCCTCAAAGCCACTGCAGGAGAGAGCGTTGTTTTGTCCCTCCTGGGACAGGACTCATGATCCATGTTTAAACTCAAGGCAGCAGGTGTGAAAACTCCACACCAGATCTCCATTATTGCATCTTTTTAGGCCATTGAAAGAGATCTGAGGCAGAGCGAGAGTGTGGGATTGTGGTTTCTTTGCGTGATAGTCGGCCTGTGAGTAGGTCTTAGATTTGTTATAATTTCCCTCACTCATTTATTTCTGAGTGATATGTACCAGTCTTGATGTCATTTAAAAATGCTCTCAAGAACTCACCTTGCACCACCTGTATCAATATTTCAGTATCTTTTGATTAAAATTAAAATTCAGCATATTTGACACTGATTTATATTAATATAAAACTGCAATATAATTGAACATTGTATCGTAGCTGTTTTGTAATGATGCAGATGCAGATGAAACTGTGGTATTTCATACCACAGTAGAAGACCACCTTAAGACAATTTCGTACCGTCTCCTCCAGCCATGTTGTAAAATGCAGTTGGCCTCTCAGGTTGGTGCTTTTACGACTGGCTGGCAGTATGTCACGGCATACAGCCCAGAAAGAATGTCCTGTTTGATATTAGTATCATAAATCACTGTGAACTTGAAAACAAAGGACTCAGGGGCCTTCTAATGACAAATCAAGATCGGAAACATAAATAATGGATTCTCGGATGTTCTCTATTTGCGCGCTAAACTTGTGATGGCTGAGGTTTTTAAAAAGTTTCGAAAGATTGTTTGCCTGACTTGCTTGTGAATATTACACTTGATTTTTTTTTTCCAGTTGCTGATTGATTAGTTTTATGCAAGCTGATCACATAAAAGCAGGTTCAGCTATTAGATAAATAACATTGCTTTATTGTCTTATATCTCCTTAAGTCTGTTATTCCCAACTTGCTTTCACAGATGCTCTTAGAATGAAGGATGCGAAGCCAAACTGAGCTTGTCATCAGAAACAGACAATTCTCACAGCTAAGCTCAAAGTTATTTATTTCCCTGGCAAATTTAGGTAGAAAGTGTTCGTCTGTTTTTACCAGTATCAAGTAATATTTTGAAGTGGCTGAGTCAGAGTCCCCATTTAAAACTGAACTGTGGAAGGAGATGAAGGTTAGAGTAATGGTAATCATGCTTTCCAATTTCAAAGCCCATCGCAAAAGATAAATCAAGTTACCACTGGCAATTGTAGCAAATACTTTTCGGTTAAACATTTAGAGGTGTATAAATACTTAAATAAACTAAAATGTAAATTAAAAACATACCTTTTTTCAAACTAATACTCCTTTTACTTTGTTTTATTATTATTTTGAGATACCTCCCTCGTTTTCTGTCGGGCACAAACCAGTTGAAACAAATTAAATTTAAATCTAAATCTACGAATAATTTAGTCTCCACTTTGTGATCATTGGTGATCAGATTGCGAGAACTTGTAGAATCAGATATTTCTGATCAATGGATGCACAATACTTGCACTACCACTTTGCAACACTAACAACACCTTAAGGTGGAGAAGGGGAGTAAGAAAGTTTCTTTATCAGTGAAGTTTTAAGAACTAGAGCGAGGCGAAGCACAGATCCTGATGTTTATTCAGGCTGTGAGACGGTCAGAGAAAGCAAGACGTTCAAGTGAGCATGTAACACCGAAGTATCTCTGTTTTATCGTTTTCGGTTTTCATACTCTGTGTTATAAAACTTGCTAGATTTCAAATGTCGGTTTGAAAAGTCAAGATAACGATCTACAATCTCCAGGGTTAAAGATGATGATTATAGTTACTAATCCTGCCTGTGCTGATCACAACTAATATACTTTAAATTGTTTTACAGCCTAATTATTTTCCCTTAGTTTTAAAACAATATTAAAATCAAGACTGTGTCTTGCTACATCTTTATATGTTTTACTTTTAAATCAGGATGGGCTTAAAGTGGTATCAATAATCAAAAACATCCCAGACTGATTGTTGTTCACAAAACTCTGATCGCTTTTACTATCTTTACGATAAGTACTAGAAAATATTGTGATAAAATTGAGGTTCACATGTGCCGATGATGCACAGTGAGGGGTGTCAGGTTGTTTTTTTTTTGCTAGTCATTTTTCTATTCACTTTTGTCGCAGCAATATTTGAGTTTAACTGAGAATGGGCTTCGTTACGATTTTTGTATAAACTGAATTTCCATAATATTGTTAAAATACTCAATCTGATCATCTGTTTCCATTTTTGTAACACTGAAAGAATTTTAGCAAAATGGTTGTTTTACCATGTTCAATTTTCAGATAGACCCATTTTCTGGGATTTAAACAGAAAGATTCGGCTTTCCACGTTTTCCAAAGATGAATTTCCAAAGATGAATTTCCAAAGATGAATTTCCAGATTTTTATATTCTTCTGAAGCATCCTGTCCTCAAATTGCATCTTGCTTTTCTAACACGTTTGACTCCTGCCTCATTGCGGAGGTGTATGACGTCGAGTTTTTCGGTTTATCAGTGGACGGACGTGTAGCTCAACGCTGAACGGACCCTGATTGAATTGATCCAAAATGCTGCTGTTTACAAGCAGCCCCCTCCACAATCTGCACATTTTAATAGCACAGAGTCCCAGAAGGCTTGTTGCATCCGTGTATGTTTTGTTCCTCGAGGCATGGAAAATAAAAGAGCCGAGAACGAAGAAGGGGAACGCAACCTCTGGGGAGCAATGAAACATCGCTGAGATGGGTCCCTCCATCTCAGGGCTTCATGCCAAGATAACGTTTCACCTCAAACCTATAATATTTTTATGAGGAACCACAACAGAGCTGGAAGTAATACCTACTTTATGGAACAAAAACTACTGTTGTGTTCTCCAATAAGCACTGGATGAGGGGACTTTATAGATAGCAGATCTGAGCATTTAAGGCTATAAAAAAAACCCTCCCTCCTAAAAGTGAAAATTGCTGAAGAGAGCCATGCCGCTGTCTTCAGCTCATACTCTTGCCATAGGATGCAGCTCACACAGGTCCCTCAATAAATCCCAGGCTGACACAAAAGCTGTCAGTGAACTGCTCCTGAATAGATTAATAAGATTTCCATAATTAGACAGGCCCCTGACAATAGGATCCCTTCGGCTTTGTCTCAGGGCCAACTGGATTGTTCGATCCATGCACGTCTGCTGGATGGTTGTCCACCACAAAGGCTGCACAGACAGTAAGGCGGTCAGCAGAGGAACATCTGTCTCTCCTGGGGCCGAGAAAACACACACAAAGAGTGGGAAGTTTCACATGCACGGACAGAAGGTTCTTATCAGCCGCCTCGCAGCCAAAGAAGACCATCAGTCAACACAGGAAAGACCAGTTCAATATTAAATTGAAAAAATATACATATGCATATTCAGTACTTTTTCCAGGGTGATCACAGTATGAAAGTAGCTTCAAAAATAATCGAGTCTGGATTAAAACTTGTCAAGCATAATAATGTCTCTGCTTACTCCTAGCACAGGTTTTAAATCTATAATCCTCCCATGTGAACGTGAGGGTGGATTTGTTTGAGGCTGGAAAAGAGAAAATAACAGAAGCACAACAGAAAAATAAATTTTTACCTTTAATATTTACACATTTTACCAGCTCTGTGCTCGTCTGTCTTGATGACTTAAATAATTTGCAGTATAAGCTGACACTCAAGCCTTCACTGAGGTTGATCTAATGATTTTACTGTCGTCACACATTGTCCTGATTTCCTGCTGCTAATCTTAGCTTTCTTACCGGCCCTCCAATGAATTAATCTGTGTGATGGCTCCGATTTGGGCAGAACTGTAGATTAGAGCTCGCTCAAACTGCTACTGCTCTAAAAACCACAATCCAGCAGAAGGCAGCATTTAATTACACAGAAAGGGCTAAACTCTGCTGAAAAGCTGCCGCTTTCTTCACAGACGAACGATTTAGTCACTTTTTTTACAAATGACAGTGAATTTGCTTCTATGTGAGCAGCGCAGTCAGCTGGTGGGATGGGAGAGGTGAGGTGTAGTTTTCTGTATTAGTGCTGATGATGGAGTGGACAGCAGTCAGCCCGTCTCACAGGGTCCTCTAATGTCTGCTACAGTCCCCTCAGAAAGGACGGAGCGCCTGCTGTCCACTCGCTCTCTTTTACCCTCCCTCCCTCCCTCCGTCTCTGCCTTCTTCCATCCCTCCCTCCCTGCTGCAGGTTTTATGAGCTCCCCTGGGCTCTCATCCATCTTTGTCACACACAGGCCCCATTATTGGGGCTGCTCGCAAACTGGTCCGGCTGCAGATGGGAAGGGCCTGCAGGACATGTACGGTTTCTGTGGCCCGGACAAAGACCTGCAAGTCAGTCCGCAACAAAACAAAACCGAAAAACAAAAAAAACAAAAAAAAGTGGTCATATGGGTGTCTGTATTCTGCAAGATGTATGAGAATGTCACAGTTTGCTGCAGTGGGTGTGCAGCCGTGTGTGCCGTCTGAAGCTTAGCGAAGCACTTGAACTGGTTTGGCCATTGGGAACTTAAGGCAGTCTATTTGAATATGAAGGACATGATAATCCAACGGCCATCTGGTCTGCTGGTCTCATCTGACTGAATAAACAGGCGTAATCTGAAAACACACACAGGGAGGTTTGGAAAGACGCGGGTCAAAGTTTAGCAGCGAGATAGTAGAAGCAGAATCTCGCGCTGTGGATATTGAGATTTGATTTAAACAGCAATAAGAGTCCTGGCTCCACACCTACAGACAGCCATGAATAATGAATCGTCAGGCGGCTGCTGGAGGAAAAGGCAAAGAGCCGCAGCAATGACGGCTCCTGCTATATTCCTTTCTTACCTCGCCGTTCCTGGCCGGAGTATTTCTCACCTCGGGGTAAATTGTGACAGTTCGATAATGCCAAGCTATGTGTGGAATGTCAAGCTAATGCCTGAGAAGGAGGCAGGGCTAAAATATCCTACATCTAATGCTAATAACATCAAAATATTGGCATTGGGCATTTATAGGATGTTTTTGAGATTGTGTTTTAAGGCAGATGTAATAAAGAGGCATGGAGTGAAAACGTTATTTATAGAACATTATTTATTTGTTTGTTCCAAGCTGCTTCGACCTCGCTGAAGTCAGCTAGAGGAGCAGACATTCCCCCTTCCCAATGTTCCATAGGAGCCTGTGCTGATGAATAGCTCACTATGCTGCACTTCCAGTACACCCCCTTTTTCTTTCTCACTCTCTCTAAACCACTGTCCACACACACACACACACACACGCACACACACATGCACTCCCTCCTTTTCCTTCCCTCCTTGTGTCCAGCAAGCCATTCTGAGCAGTGGTGTACGGTGGGTGGGTGGATCCGTGGGTGGTAGGTGGGGGTGTGGGGCGGAGAGAGCAGGCATTCACAGCAACATGCACAGGGAGATAACAATAGCTCCTCTGGGAGACCTGCAGATGCTACTAGCAGGGCGAACAGTGGAGGGGTCTTATCGCTACGCCAACATGAGCTGGGAAACTACAAAACAACGCATGCAACCCACTGATTTGCTTTCACGCTTTCATTCTGCTGCTTTCCATGTTTTCTCGTGCCTCCCTTTCAACTTCCCCTCCCTGTTTAGGAAATTTGACACTGTTCTGTTGCCAAACTTGGAAGAGAAAAGATGCCTTTCCTGACAGAGGAAGTTCACTTCTTGGCAGAGGAGGGATCCTTGATCACGTCATTTTGCAATAGTCAAACGAATGGAGATGCAGTTTCCATGCCATCCAGTTTTTTTGTAAAACATCAACCTGCTGATTCTGTTTTCTGTTTAAGAACTACATATAATCATTGATTTTAAAATATTTTTAATCATTAAGATTTATTAATATTTGTTGCCTTCTTGCCAAAACTAGTCATTCATTTGCTCAGCAGGGCTGCAAGATAAAATGAACACACAGAGCTGCAATATTTTTGCTTTACAGTACAATTTAGGTATCATTTGGGGTCAACTCGGGGTTTCTTTGCAGTATGCAAAATTTGAAAGCATTTTCCAGATCTGGACAAGACTGGACAACACAGTGAGGAAAAATATTTCTATTTCAAGACTTATTACCCATTCCATTACCTGAAAGATCCATCCATTACTCAATGGCAACCATTACTTTAAAATATTTCTAAAATTGAACTTTTAATCAGGAAAACAAAACAAAATGAGGTGAAACTATGTTTCACTATTCTTTCTATTGTCAACGTAGAACACAGCTACTCCAGAAGCAGCATTACTCTAAAGCTTTTTGGCATAGTTGTATGTAAAATAATTTGATGTTGTTTTTGTGACTGTCTTGTCAGGCCTGTTAAAGATGCACTGGAACCCAGAGCATGCCCAGCCCCTCAGCCAGTGGCCCGAGCAGCACCTGGACGTCTCCTCCACCACTTCCTCTCCAGCCCACAAGGGGGATCTCTACTCCGGCCGCGGACGCAGCTCCTACAACTACGCCTGGGCCAACGACGACATCTCCGCCCTCACAGCCTCAAACCTCCTGAAGCGCTACGCTGAAAAGTACGCAGGCGTGTTGGACTCACCGTACGACCGACCTCCCACTGTGGGAACGTACCCAGAGCCGGGGGCTTTTGGGGGCCTTAATGGCCAGAAGACAGAGCTGGAACCTTGGCCGCTGACACACAACGCTGATGGCTCTTATCCTTTGGTTCCTCCTGGAGGCCACGAGAGTCTTTCGAGCTCTAAGACTGTTGCCACATCTGCCGGGCCCCCTGGGGTGAGCAGCGTGTCGGTAGTCAACAGTAATCTGTCAGACTCGGCCTACAGTGGCAGCAGCTCCTGCAGCGGTTCAGGCGAGTATCCCTCCAGCTACAACGGGACCTATCTCTCCTCAGGGTTCTGTCCTCAGCCCAGTGCAGCACTTCCCCCCACCTCCCTTCACACTCTGCAACCCACAGCCACTCTAGTGCCCAGCTACAGCCCAGACACACCGGTTTATAACTACCCACCCAGCACATACCCACCCCAGACTAGCCTTGCTCCCAGCTACAGTCATCCTTCCACAACGTATCTTCCCTCAGGTCTACCAGCTCCTACACCCATCCCCTCCAGGCCCACAGTGGTTGGAGGCTCATATAGCTACCAGAGCGCCAGCCTTGGAGCATCTGAGTCTGGAGGGACATTAAAGAGAAAGGCTTTTGAAATGAGCGTAGAGGAGGAAGAGAGTGGGGACCGGTCACGGTACAGGAAGTACAGCTATGATTCCCTGAAGGCTGGAGGGACGTCTCCCTATGGAGTGAGTGAGAAAACAGAGTGCAGGGGAAATGGATTCAGCAGCTCAGACCCTCAAACCTTCAAGCCCAGCAAGCCCTCTTCTCAGCCCCTGGTGACTCCTCAGTTTGGGGCTGGAGGGGAGTACAGTCCTCCTGCAGGCATGACGGGGGAGAACGGGGTGACGGAGCAGGGCTTCACCCAGCAACAGCACCGACCCCAGTCACTCAAACGCCCTCCGTTGTGTTCTGCACCTGTTGAAGCTATGAAGAGCCCAGACCCCCGACTGCTGGAGCTCATCAACGGAGAGTTGTTAGACTGCAGCCCGGCACTGCTCTGGACCGAACTGTTTGGGCTCATTCATGTCAAGGCTGCCCTGGAAGAGGACCTACTGTGGCCCGTGTTAAGGCCCAGCCCATTGGTGCGGCCGCCAAGAACCGTCCTGCTGTTTGGTCCCAGAGGAGGGGGCAAGACGACACTGATTCGTTCATTAGCCTCGCAGATGGGGGCTTCCTTCTACCGTGTGAGCGGACCTATGTTGGCATCTAAAGGAAAGCTTGAAGCAGAACACATTCTGGGTTCTCTGCTGCAGGTGGCAGGGGCTCGGCAACCCGCCGTGATTCTGTTCAGTCAGGTGGAAGCGATGGAGGAGGAGGAGGGGCTGAGGCAGATACTGCTAACAACCCTGGAGAAAATCCAGGTGGGGCCCACAGGTTTGGTTTTTCTTGTGTGTGCCACTGGTAGGCCAGATCTCCTGCAGGACGCGGTCCACCGGAGCTTTGCCAAGAAGTATTACGTGAACCTCCCAGACATGGGGATCCGTCAGCACGTCCTGCTGCAGGCGCTGACGCCTCAGGGTTGCACCCTGAGCGAGAGGGAGATGACCGCTGTGCTGCAGCGCACTGAGGGCTTCTCCGTGTGGGAGCTGCTCCAGCTGAGCCAGCAGGTGCTCTCCTCAGCATCATCCCCGGCCGGAGCCATGCACGGCCTCGCCACGTCCCCCAAAACTCCGGACTTTACAGATTTTGAGAATGCCTTTTGCAAGGTGCGCCCACACACCACCACAAAGGACCTGGACACTTGTATAGAGTGGAGCAAAATGTACAGCCACTGAGAAAGCAGCTAGTCACCGTACTCGGACTGCACTACGGCCCTGTTTTTGCTTCGGCATTTAAAGCCTTGGGAATGTTTTGTTGTTGTTTCCTAATTACTGATTATGCAGCCAAAAGAGCCAGAGAATCTCGACGCTAGGGGCAGCGCTGACAAAGTTTTTTTCACTGGCAGGAACCTGACATGGTATACTGTTCGTTTTGGCCAGAACACTGATAATATTTGATGTTTTCCCAAAGAAAAAGTGAGGTGAACGGGTTTTAGTCATTTGGCCAACAGGGGAAATCAGAGGGGTGTCTCGATTAGCCTGGGTCCAGGACAAAATCAGTTATTTGTTGCTAAGCGATGTGGTCCAACATTATGGATAATCAGGGTTTGGAAAATCCGCCCTTTGGCTGCTACTCTCAGGATCCTATTTATTACCAATCCACTTCCATGTTATCCTACAGTCAATGTAGTCATAGGATTGTCGCTCAAAGGGCTTGGGATCAGCAACACTTCAGCAACTTTTTTTTTTTTTTTTTTTACCAAAAACTTGACAAACCAAATACATAATAATAATAATAATAAAATAAAAGCACTGATAATTTCTCAAAACTGACCAGTAGTAACAAAGTAAAAATCACAGCATGTTGATATTCACAATAGCTTTTTACCAAACTACGACACAAAAACCTTCTCGGAGAAAACAAGCGCAGAATAAGTGACGCTGGGCCTCCTTTGTCCCGGACTACAGCTGTTTAAGTGGACCGTTTTTATGTTTCGTTGCAAAACCACTTCTCGTGCTTCAACCGCCTAACTGCGCCGTGCTTACAGTAAATATAGCACCATGAACCCAAAACCTGCTCCACGATTCACATTCCACATCAGGTTCAGTTTCCCACCTGCAGAACAACACCTGCGCATTCGGCTCGTCCCACATCGTGTTGGTTTTCCTGCCTCCGTTCCTCCTTTTATTTTTGATTTTTTTTTTTTTTTTTTCCTTGTATTATGTGATATTGTTTGAAATGCTCAGGAAGAATTTCTTTACCTCAGAAATATGAAATAAAGAATGTATGTAATCTTAGGGTCTTAGATGAGAGTGAGATAGAAGAGCGAGGAGGACCGTGACAGTCTCGTGAAAAACCCACTGCGGCTGGGCTTGTACCTCAGCAGAGAAACTTGAATATTCTACAAAGAGTAACATTGAATGTAATTCAGGTATTTCAAAGGATATTTGATGCCATAAATCCATGTATTATTATATATGAATATATAAATACATTTTTTTTTTCTGTTTGTTTCAGTTCTTTTACCATTTATTTTTGATGTAGTTTATGGTGAAGTGATGATTGTCTTTGAGAAATGTAGAAACAGAAAATATTTCTTCTTTTGTTGGACAAACTGCTGAGAAATGCACCGTTTGGTGTTTTCCTCACATATCCACACACACACACACACAGACATCATTTCTCAGCAAACCTTGGTAAACATGTAAAAACCATTAAAAATAACTTATTCTACTAGATTAAAGTTGCAGAAATATATTTAGAAAGATCCAATCTAAAAATCTTCCAGTTTTGTAAACGTTTTGAAGTTGATCTGAGTTTTTCTGAAGTTTGAGATAAAACTCTCTAGACCTGGAGTTGTCCTATATAAAACCTCTTTGGGCATGAGGTAACAATCCCATCAGTTGTCTGAGTTTCAGCTCACTTCCTGTCAATTTCGGCTCCTTATGTAAATATTATCTGGGGCCCATTTTTCAAATTTTTACTTTTTATTATTGGCCTCTTGGGTTGATGATGCACATTGCCACCATGACCAAAGAGCAGAATGATGTGGAAGGTAAAACATCTCCACAGGTCAAAGTTAAAAGCTGCAACAAATGTCACCATATATCCATAACAACAACTAGATGCTTCCCTCACATCAAATGGCTTCTTTGGAGGTCAGTAAACATGTGAACTTGTATTAACCCTTTAACTGGAGCTGTGGCTTTTGGCAGATGAGACAAAGAAATAAACACTCTAGGTGGGACCGGTGTAAAATATATTAAGAGGCCTTAAAGTATGACAGAGGATCAGTGATGCTGTGGGTCTCTTGTTTGAGTGCATGGAAACACCAGGAGCCTATAGTAAAATATTGATTTATTTTGAGGCTTTTTGCACATTTTTACCAGGCATGCCAAGGAATCTGACTACATCTGTAAATTTGCTCTGTGTTGTGGTTCTAAATTGTATTTCTAAATTAAAAACTAAACACAGAACCAACCCCGATGCACTGACCGCCAACATCTGAACTCAAAACCTGATTAAAACCCCATCTAGTAGTGCAGACCAAGGTGTTACATGTGGCTTTCAGTACATCTCGAAAATGTAATATTTCCAATTACTTTGTGCATAAGCCAGCATGTAGACAATCCAGCAATGCATGTCCTTCTACAGCAGGTCCTTTTGGACGCCGGGAAAAAAACCCAGTCAACGTTCTGCAGGCAAAGCGGCTCGTAAGTTTCAGGATGATGTAATATTTCCCTCTCCGTCATCCCTCCCTCTGTCGCTCCATCCTCATCATTCTTTTTTTTTTTTCTCTCTCTTTCCCCAAATGCAATCTCATTAGACCGGATTGCCCCCGGCCACAGGCCCCAGTGACCATGTGGCGTTGAATCTCCTCCCCAAACGTCCCTCCTCCTCTCCATCTACTTCCCTTATTCTGATTTCTCCCGAGTGGAAGTGGACTGATTGATGCCCGGCAATCCTATATCTCAGAGCAGCCTTCCCTCACCAGCTGGTGGCTTCAGCCAGATCGATCAGAGTGTCCCCCCACTGTCTTGGAAATGCAAAAATCCTTTTTCACAATTGCTCACATTAAATTACAGAAATTGAATCTCTGTCGACAGTTTGTCCACCAAAACAAGCTTTTGTTTTGTCCACTATTAATCTGCCCACCGCAGTAACTTTTTCTCTTGGTTATTGTACATTTTCTGTAACCATTTCTACCTCATTTTTGCAGCATATTGTACATGAAAATATTTATTTCATGTCGTTTTATTTGATGTCTGTTTTAAAAATGATAATGATGTTTCTTGAACTGTAATAGTCTACCTCAGAAAAGACTGTATTTTAAGAGAAGAGTATCACACAATATTAAACAGAATTTGTCAATATTGCAACACGGCTGTTTATTTAGTTCACACTCACATTTGCACAATTAAGGAAGGTTTCTTAGGCTTACTTTACCTGATTTTATACATTTTATTGATCGCTGTTTTAATTTGATCTATGGTTACCGATGCTGAAATAAAACATTTGTCACTTTTTTGTTTCATTTCTGCTTTCATCAAGCAAAAATGAAATAAAAAGTAGGGTTTTTTTCCCCATTTACAAACAGAAACAGCTAAGAGTTTATATTTTTCCAAAAGTCTTTGGCAGATTCAAGAAAATTTGGGGGAACTGTTGTGTTCTTTTTGCTCTGCAGGGGTTTTCTTCTTGCCATTTTTATCCAATTTCTTTTCTACTGATAAAAATGAACATTTATCTCAAGTGAGGCTTGCAGTGCTTGAGAAGTTGCTCAAGTTTCTTGTTGTCAGTGTGCTCAAAGAGTAACATTGTAGAACTTCAGCACTCCTTTTGTACCTGGATGCAGTCTCGCTGTGGTTATTCCTTCAATATGGCTTTGTAACACTTTCAATAATAATGTTAGTGACTTTATTTCTCTCCTGTTCTTCAATTAATGCTTTTTGAGAAGTTTTAGTCTATTTCATGTTGTCAGACCAGTTCTACTCAAGTAATATTTTAATTCTCCATTGAGACGAAATCTATATGTAGATTATGTCCAGTTCAAAAATATTTCAATATTTTAAATATTTAGGTTTCACGGAAGAAAAGAAAAATAGCTGGCATCTGTAGGATTATAAACATTAAAACCATAAAGTATTTTATTTTACAGTTTCACATATGCCAACAGTTATATATTTGGTGTAAATCAGTGTTGGATGAATTATAACAGGGTTTTCACTGAATGATAAAGGTGCAGACACCAAACTGCCTTACTTCGTGCTTCTGCGTGCAAATCATTTTGCTGGCCTGCGTGGACTTGCATTTCATGTTTGTATCTGTGTGCGTGTCCATGTGTGTGTGTGTACGTGCGTGTGTGTGTGTGTGTGTGTGTGTGTGTGTGTGTGTGTGTGTGTGTGTGTGTGTTAATGCTGGAGCTTCCAGAGTGGCCACGGAAGCAACGCTGGCGTGGCCCCTGAGACTGCGGGGCCCGGCACCAGAACGCAGAGGTCCTTCATCCTTGTCACTGTCTGTAAA
Source organism: Poeciliopsis gracilis (assembly GCA_911649635.1). Classification (NCBI taxonomy): domain Eukaryota; kingdom Metazoa; phylum Chordata; class Actinopteri; order Cyprinodontiformes; family Poeciliidae; genus Poeciliopsis; species Poeciliopsis gracilis. The sequence continues at coordinate 12,004,770 of CAJVRI010001220.1, read as the reverse complement.
CAACAGCTCGTCCCAGCGGCCTGCCCTCTGCGCTATTTCTGCTCCTTCCTGACATCTTTCAAAGACTCAAAACTAACTGAGAGTTGTAAAATAAATCTAAGCAAAGTAGTGAAAGTTCAGGCGAAGCACGACGCGGGATACATTGCTGAAGAGCTGCAGTTCGAAACATCTGCGCCTGCGAATCCCGGCAGAACAGTGGTGCTGAGGGTGCTAATGACAAAAGTAATTAATTGTCTAATAATGATGCATTGCTGTGGTATAATCACAACCTTGTGCAGCAGTTGCCCTTCATCCTCTAGTGAAGGATAATGGTTTTTGCAGCTGGTTGAGAATTCGTCCCATCTTTTCCTGCAGCTATTTGCAGGATCGGTTGAACAGCAGACCCTTGTTTGGGCAAAAACGTGACAAACGACAAGGAAAAAAAAAAGTTTCAAATTGTAGTTGCGGGTATTAAATGCAATACCTGCAACTACAGTTTTATATACATTCATCAGAGGAAAAAATTTAATAAATTTGAGTTTTTCCAAGATGGAACTTGAGTGAAATTTAATAACATGAATTTTTTTTTTCTTTTTTCATGCCAAAGGTTTGTTTCTAACCATTTTTTCAGGTGCCTTTATTTTGTATTTAATATGGATGCACAGAATTGAACGTATTGTGGATTTGATCTATTCTATCCAGAGTCAAGAAGCTTAAATGAATTGTTGCCTGTTGGGTGTTTTTTTTTGTTTCCAGACACATTTATCTTACACCTTTTCTATACTGTTCGTCTCTTAGACCTTGCACAGCGTGCAAATGCTGTTTCCAGCTATCAATACGTTTTGGCATCATGCTGACTAAATGAGGTTTAATTAAAGTAGCACGACACATCTGTGGTTTCCTGCCACAGATGTGAGGTTTTTAGCTCAGGCTGCAAACCCATAAAGCTGCATGATGAGGGCAGTCAGTGTTTGGGATCATTGCCCTGTTTGCTGTTGGCTTTTACGTGGATGAAGCAGAATAACGTCAAGATCCTGGGATTAACCTCACTGTAGCGCTATTGAAATGTTTAGCTGGATCCGTGGCAGGAAACCAGCAAATTTAGATAAACTCTTAACAATTCCTCCAAGAAGAATGGTCGAATATCTAGCAAGACATTTGACCATTCCTCATGGTGGGAAACCTTATTTGGTTTCTCTGCAATATTTTAATTTTAAACCTGTACGAGCAATTTTGTGTGCATAAGAGAACATTCTGAAATTAAGAAATAATTTCTGACGAGACTTTAGTTTTTAAAAATTACTCAATATGTTTGAAAATAAAGGGCTCAAGTGGATCCATTAAAGCCTCAAAACTAGCAGAATGTTCAAATGATGTAACTATTTAACTATTTCACCAGCATTGTGCAGTTATTTTAATGATGAGGCAGCTGAAGTCTAACACTGGTTTAAAAACTGCCATTACCTTAAGATGTTTATGAAAACGTCTTTAAAATATTTTTGACAGTGCCAGAGGCAGCTGGATTGGTTTCACTTCCAGTAAATGACAAAAAAAACCCACTTTGTCCCTTTTTTGTCCCAGAGTGAGTCCTGTCCTCCAGGAAGTCAATCATTTTCTTCTCCCTGCTGATTGGAGGTAATTAGGCGAGCAGGGTTTGTAATTGGATAATAAAAGATGCTAATGAGTCGCTGTCCTATTTACTCGGGACTGCGGCTCTGAATAGCAGGACGCGGCTCAGTCACACTTTTACCAAAGGACACTTCCGAATAATTCAGCATTCTTTACACGCGTCGTCGCTTGCTTGCTTGTGAGTGAATTTGCGCCACAGCCACTCTCCTGTACCTGGTTGCAGATACTCTTGATTGTGTCAAATGCCGCTCAGTTTAAACAGCTGTGAATAAGCACTCAACCAGAATATCTGCTGCTCACATTGAACACATGCAGGAAGAGTTTCTGTCAGTGACCAGAAAACCTGAAAGTTATTTACGGCAACAACCTTCACAAAGGGAAAAAGTCACTGTCTGAATCTCATTTCACAGCGACACAGTCCTCCTCTCTACCTTTGGCCTTCCATTGTGCGGGCCTTGACGCTGACAAGGTTGACATCAGAGGAGAGCTCTGACACCGGGTGAGTTAGGACTGCCAGCTGTTAGCAATCAAATCTATTTTGAAGTCAGGGACACACAGACCCCCAGGGCCAAAGTAGCAACCAGTCCGGCCCCTCACCCTCCGCTAACGCAGCCTGCAACCTCCCAGCCCCTGGTCCTGCAGATAGCAAGCACAGCTGTATTGGTTCCAGATGTAGGGAGGACTCTTTACCTAGCAGCACACGGAAAATGGTGGGACTTCTGCACAGGTTTGCCTTAATGAAAGAAAGACAACGATGTGAACGTAGAGCTGACGTTCTTCTGAAGTCACCTAAACAGATCTATCAATAAAAAAATAAACCTGACAAATATTGATAAAAATCTATGAAGGTTTCATAAGGTCTTTCCTCTGAATTGTTTAAAAATTACATATCCCCTTCTGGCTTCCTTCCAGAAGACTAAACCCAGTTATGATCAACATAAAATAAGAAACTATAGTAAACATAATCTGTCTCAGACTGAGAGCTCCGTCCCCTGCAGCTGCATTGTTTCTGCGCTGCTCCATCAAAACTCTCAGGAAATTAGATCTGACAGGTGGAATGTCCTTGCAGAAGGACTTGGGGCCGCCCCCCTCTCCCACATGACTAAAATGTGATCACAAAATAAATAAATAGTAAACAGATACACGGGAGAATAAACAGATGATGTCGAACAGCAATTAAAACCGTATTCTCAGGGGACGGCGGCAGCGGAGACAGATGTTGACCGAGGCAGTTCAAAGAAATGATCTGATTTCAGGTTTAACGCCGTTACGTCAAAACAGACTATTTTTGATCCAAGTTTATCTAAGTCCTTGGCCTCCTTAAGAATGTTGGTGGTTTCCTCAAAAACATGAAGGAACCACATTGGTGTAAAAAGTATTTGCTTCCTTACAGAGCTCTTCTGTTTTTGCCTTTTCCTCACACTGAAACATTTCAGGTCGTCATTTGAACATCAGACATTTTTTTTAAAAATGTGATTTATGCCAAGTATTGAGAGAAACAGCAGCAGCAAAGCAGCCCAGACCATCATACTACCACCGCCATATTTGATTGCGACCAGTTTGAAAGTTTGTGTTTGTTTGGCAAATGTAGCAAAGGCCTTTCTGTCCTCTGGTCCATCATTTGCTCTACTCTCGGGTCTCTGACATAGAGGTCGACTTTACCAAGCCTCTCTTTCTGATTGTTGAATCTCGAAAAGTAAAGATGGAAAAAAAATGTTGTATGCATTTCTAGAATGCATACAAGAGCTGCCAGTTTGTTCATAATAACTGAGAACTAAAGCATGACCTTTTTGTCAACTTTGATGACATAATACAAGTGATCAATTCTTTACATGCGTTGGTCATGTTTCTAATTTAATCATTCCAAAGAAATGAAATGAAATGGTCTGTGAATAATTTTCTGAATCAGGCTTCAGTGGCTAATTTATTGCATGCAGATTACCGTATGTGTTGTTGAAACATATATCAATACTTCTATAACTCATCTAATCAAAGTAAAGATGGGTCTAGGAAGAGAAAGACTTAAAAAAGTCCAAAAGATGAAACTGCAGGCTGCCAAATATAGATTCATACTTGTTCTTGGTTTAGTCAAACTACTGTTTGCTGATTTGCAATGTGAATATTTTGAAAGTGCTAAGGAGCCTTAATGGATCTTGATTTGATTTTTAAACAACAACAAAAAAAAAAAAAAACCAAAACAGCAATGTGATGCGTAATATTTACATTGATGAACACGACTTGTAAAACTCAGCCAAGACAGCAGCTTCAGCCATACAAGGGCAAAACCCAGGCTGAGGGCCTGAGGTGGCCCCTGAGGAATCCTCATCTGGCCTTCAAAACAACTTCAAATATGTCAGTTGAAGCTCAAGAAAAGCAAAGAGGAAAACAGTCGGAGTTTGTGCTGAAGAACATGAGAGAGGCTTCAAGCGCGGAAAAATGTATCAGAATTTCTTTTTTGTTTGTTTTTTTTACCCTTGACAGGATGAATAAATAGAGTTTGTTTATATGCAGTATGCACATACTTAAATGGCCTAAACAAAACACAAAAGCTGAGCTGTAAACTTGTCTTCACTGAAAAAGTACATCTGCTGGCAAGAATATCTTCCATGAGGTTTTTGGAAACAGCAGCCGCAGCCAGCTAAAACCTATTTCACCTGGTAAGTTTTAACATTTAGTTTGATTTCTTATCATCAAGAGGAATAGAAGTTGGCTGTACCGTGTGTCCATGTTTTGGTTCAGTTCAGTTCTCGCTGATTATTTTATCCATTAACAGTTTTCCTTCCGCTTTTTCAGGAGGGGCTTGTGTTCAAATGCGGCACGTCAGTGTCCCCTGGTGGCCACTTCAGGAAATCACGGGAAAACAGGGAAACATCCTGAAAAAGGTAGACATGGATTGCGAAATAATTGACACGTGTCAATAATGCATTCCCTTCATATTGCATTTTTTTTTTTTTAGCCATAATATTAATACATTTTTTGGGTCATCCTCGTTCTGCGCATGTTAAAATAAAAAGGTGTAATGTGGATTTACTATGCAAGCAAACCAGTCAGATGTTAGCCATATCATCGCTAGGGAAGTTAGCTTTTCACATAGTATCAGTGCACAGTAATGGAAAGTTATGTGGAAGGAAGAAATGTTGTAGAAAAAGATGCACAAGCAACAGGGAGAGTTGAAGCCTTGAGAGGATTATGAAACAAATCCCACTGAAACGTTATAGGAGGAAATTTGTAAGGTAATAATAATAATAATAATAATTGCGAATGAAGGACTCAAGGTCTGACAGAAGAGTAGCGAATATATATATATATATATATATATATATATATATATATATATATATATATATATATATATATATATAGTATCTGTATGCAATAAATCCATGTTATTTTTTTATTTTTCAAGCTATTCACCAGATTTTTTAATTTTTATTTTATTTATTAATCTATTTATTTATATATTTACGTATTTAATTTTGACGACATCCTAATTAAAGGTGATTTACTTGTTTTCGTAACATTTTGGCACTTTCGAGGCAGGAGAAGTTTTGGACCTGCAGGGGCTACAGTTGGGAAAAAAGAACAACAACATCCGACTCTCCGGCTCTGTCCTCTGCAGATATGGTATCGTTTCTCTTACTGGAAGTTGAACGGCGAGCGGCGCAATGACTCAACGCTACTCCGCCTACGAGCAGTTCTGTGGAAGTCGACCAACCAAGCCCTCTTTAAACAGTTTCTGTTTCAACGGGGACATTTGTATAATCCCCACCGCGCTTCACTGTCCCGTTTACCGTCTCTCTCTCTCTCTTTTTTTTTTTTTTAAGGGACTCATTAAACCAGAGGTGAGGTTTGTTGTATAAAAGAGGGGCCTGGGCGGAGACCGTTATAAAGTCAAAGGTGCCAGTTCTCACGGTGTCTCTTGGACGGGCTCGTCACGTCGCTTTCACGGCGGCTGGGATGTTTGTAATGACAAGACGTTCAAGTGAGGGCTTGCTTTGAACGTGAGGGCAGGAAATAACGCGCGCGGCCCCGCTCAATGGCACATTGTGCGCAACAGGGAAGTGAACCTCGGCTGCCTTTCTTGCACTGCTGAAAGTTCTCTGCCCTGTTCTCGAAGTTAACTTTCTCCACGACAGAAATAAGGAAAGAAGAAGAAGAAGAAGACAAACAAAAAAAGTAGCTTTTAGAAGAAACGACGTCGGAGCTTGAAGAGAGTTCTTGATGCAGAAGTCCTAGAAAAGGAGGATGGTCGGAGTGTAGGAGACGGGAGAGAAGGAAAAGGCGACGACGAAAACCGTTTCTACACCCAAGCTTTTACAAAAAGGTAAGCTGAAACGCGGGGAGGAGGCGTTGTGCCTGTGTGTGTTTGGTGCGTTAGGACGCGGGGGCCTCGTTACGTCCGTGTGCTACGAGGGATGCTGCCTGCGCCTCTGCCATGTTGTGGTGACAAAAACAACCACTTGTTGCAACTAGAACCTAAAAAAAAAGAGAAAAAAAACAACGTGTCAGCGGGAAATACCTCTTTATATCCTTCGCATCTAATCGACTTCCGTCCCTTTAAACATGAACAAGTCTGGTCTTTTCACAAATAAGTCGCTGTGACTAATTCTCTTCACTTTCCACCCGTGCCTTGCGCCTGGCGGCGTCACGTTCTGCTGCTCCACAGCCTTAACGATGTTTATGCAGCCTTAACACTGACATTAACCCGATTCGCTGCTTCACATCCTACCACAGCAGGTCTATTGTGATCCTGAGTAAACAGCCGCTCACCCAGAGCCCAGTGGCTCTAAATGTGTGGAGTTATGAAACAGGCAGCCGCCAGCTTGAAATGCAGTGTTTGCACAATGAAACCAAGTCAAGCTGCAAAGCCACGTAAACACGATAGTGGACATTAGCGGCTCTCACTGAGCCACCAAAATGTCCTGGAAGAATCTGCTGCCCCCCCCCCCCCCCCCTGCTCCACTCCCCTACACACACACACACACACACACACACACACACACACACACACACACACACGCACACACACAGCTGTTCCTGCTCTGCGCTGCAGCAAAGAGGAAGACGGAAGTCTCTGGTTTTCTCTTTCAAATCTTATAAAAATCACACATTTTGACTGATCTGGATTGTCACCGTTGGCTCTGCTGATGTTTTAATTCAGAAAGCACGTTCAAGCGAAGGTTTTACAACCAAAGAAGTTTGTTGACATTACCTTCATCTGCTATCATTTTATGTCCCGTTTGTCTAACAGAAGCCTCTATGTAGGCCAATGTAAATGGTATTTTTGAAAAGAACTTTTTGTTGCTTTATTTATCTCAGGAGGTAAAGCTTCTGGGATAAATTGTCATTGCACAACATTGACTCCCTGCATAAAAATATCACACAATGGGTAATTAGAACCAAAATACCCATTTGTAACACGGATCTAATTATCTATTAGATCATTCATTTCATATTTATGAGCAGAAAGTGTGAATAAAAATGTTGAATAAAAACATGTTAGGTGCTTATTGTGCTGATTAAAGCAACCTTTGTCATTTAGTTCAATAAAATAGCTCAGTTTCTCATACTTGTAAGTGAGGTACATCTGAATGTAAAGCAGCCTGCTTTCAGCCAGCTGACCGGAAGTGTGCAGCAACATGTAAGAGAGAGGATGAACTGTTCTTGTGCGATGCTTCGTACGTTCAGATGTACTTTCAGATTGGCCTGTACATTTTGTGATGGCCAGTCCAGTCACTTTCTTTCCTTCAGTCCACTAGTTTGGTAATACACTCAGGGTTACTACGTCCTGGCTTATGTCCGCAGATGTTGCGTCAATATACCCACAGATTGTTATTTTGCTATTTTGTGATTTGCACCAGCTCCTCCTGCATCAAAACCCTCCTCCACTCCCGCAGCACCATGCTGTGAGAGTGGATGCTTCCCATATGTTGTAGTTGAGAGGGTGTTCTTACAAGCTTCCCTTTTTCTTACCGTATGTAAAAAAGGTCATCATGATCAAACGCTTTTGCTTTGTAATTGGACCACAGGACATGTTTTAAAAATGTCTTTGTCCCACATTCATCCCTGGTACACGACTCCTTTTTTACTTTCTGAATTATATGACGTCTGAAATCGCCTCGTTGTTTATACTTGCCTGTGATTGTTAAAACATGGCAGCTTTAGGCCCCAAGGCTGATAAAACTGGCGTCCAAATTCTCAGTATCTTGGCCAATTTGAGATTTTTTCATGGCATTACCCAGTGAAGCAGTGTGTTTAAGGTGTTGCCTCAACACACTCCAGAACCTCTGCAGTTTGATAATCACAAGTTGGAGCAAGCAGTCTCTCTTCATATTCATCCATTTGTTCATCGGTCTTCCACAATGAATTATTATTTAATCTCCTGCTTCAGAGACATGACGGTTTAAAGAACAGCCTCAGCCCATTTGTCACAAAACTATTCAGTTAAAAATGATTTAACTGCAAGTGGAAATTAAATTGTGTTGTGACGTATATTACCTAATTCTGATTCTGATGGCTGTGGACGTGAAGGATCTTTCATAGTAGAGTTACAGCGGCTCTGAAGGAGCCTCTGACTAAAGACGCTGTTGTTGAATAATGTAGACGGTTCATTTGATGAAGATTCCTTATACCGGAGCAGTCCCCAAAACAGAATCAACCTAATTATTTTTCATGTTTACAAAACTCTGGATTTCGATGTGAAAATTATTTCTAAAACAAAATATTGAAAAACTGTGTACAACCTGCTGAATAAATGTTGTCCTGAGCATCCAACCTTTAACTTTCAGGAATAGCTGAAGCTTTATGTAACTGAATACTGAAAAAATACAACAATAAAATCTGATAAATTACTAAAAGCCCCAAACTAGTGTGACATTCATGTCCATCTTGCATAAATGCATGTGCGTTTGACCTAAAGTATGAATCAGGAGGAGGAAGAAAACCATGTCTGATATTGTTGTTGCTGTTGAAAATCATGTAGGATGTGGTTTGTTTGTTTTTTTTTAATCGAATAGTGAAGAATTTTTTCTTGGCAGAACTTTTCTGAGAGGCAGAAACCTGTTTGGGCAGTTTTAGGAGCAGCATTTTTTATGTACTAACCTATTTTTAGTGCGTGCACACACAATGCTTTATACATTTAAAGCCATAATAAAAATTCTGCAAAGCAACAGGGGCCATTTTAATGTTTGTTTCCCCATTTTAATTTATGTATGCAAAGCTTCTTTGATATGTCAAACATGTTTAACACCTTTGTGGAGAAAGCCATGTGTTTCTGAGAACACATTCTCCTGGTTCAGTTTTATACTTTATTTAGTTTATATATACACAACAATAAATAAGAGAAAGAACAGCTCACAAAATCTACACATTTGTTTTAGTTTACTCATGGTGTTTTAAAATGGGCTGAGTTGACCCGTTCTTACAGAATAATAATATTTATGAGTTTATTTTAAAACAACTTTCATGACACTCAAGGTCGCTGTGCTGTTAAAAACCAACATAAAAGATCAACAATTGGAACAAGAAGCGCAATAAAGACTACAAAACATAAAATAGAATTGAAAAATAATAAAACAATGTCAGATATCCCATGCCACGTAATGATGATCAAACAGTAATTTGGCATTATGCCCGTCAGCGTGACATGTGAAATGTGTTTTTTATTCATCAATATGCTTTACCTGGATTTGAAAAAATACAGGTTTAAAACATTTACTTAAACAGAGGACAGTAAACTGGTAGACAAACATTTTTAGAAGTTACAGCTATAATACAGCAGTAATTTTCTGCAATGCTGTTGCTGTAATTCAAAGTCTTATCAGTCAAAATGCTGTCTCGATTCTCCTCCAGCTCCACGCCGTACAGCTACGAGTTAGTCATAATCTAATTCACGCTGATGTTCAAAGTCCAACAGATGACGGTGTAGTTGGCATTGCACCTTTGCTATTTAGTTTTTTCAGCAGTTAACTCCATAAGAACCTCATTCATTCCCAATGCATTTGAAAATATATATACCTGGTGTACTGAGGTGTACTGAGGCAACAGCTGTGAGTCTGTTGAATAACGCAGACGCTCATGGAGACATCAATCAGCACTGAGAACAAGACAGGACAGAATTTTTTTTTTCCGTGGAAAACTATCTTAAAACAACAGTATCTTTATGTCTCAAGTGTCACTTTAATCTGTCAGCAAAGTGAGTAATTCAAACGCCGGCCTTCTTTTTTCTCTGCACCGCTGTTTTCAGTGTAACCAGCAAGCTTTCACAACTCACCGGCTTTGTGGGAGATATGGTGCACCTGGAAAGTATTTAAAACGCTTCACTTTTTCCAGCTATTATGCTACAGCCTTGTTCAGTGAACCATCAAGATCGGAACTCCTCTGTGAAAATACTTTATTGAGCCTGATGGGACGTTAATTTTCTAACAATGTAATTTCCTAATTAAAAATATACCCAGAGAGTTGCTTTGCGTCACTTATGCATTTTTGATAACTTTTTGAATCTCCGGGGGCAACCATCCGGAGTGCCTAAACGCTTGCTCTCACAAAGCGTCGTTTATTTACCCAAAGCTCTGCTATGAAACTTCAGTCCTCTGCCAAACTTGCAAAGCGAGATCACAGTTTTTTCACTGTGAAAACAGTGGAAAAAACATTCAGGATTGTAAAGTGGTTGCACAACCATGTGTAATTAATATTAGCTGACTTGTGGAATCTGACTTAAGTGTTTGTGTCAGCATGACAAAACAAAGACAAGGACTTGTCTTTAGTGAAGCCTTGTCAAAAGCACCTGACCAGAGGAAATTTCAATATTGTGTGGTGAACCTGCATGAGGTGGTAGTTGCGAATCTCATGAGATGATGTTTGAAGTTCTGATGACAATGTGTCATTTTATCTTCATTGTAAGCTGTAATATTTCATCAGCGTATTCACATTCGAAAGTGGAATCCTATGCTTGAAAGTGCAAGAACATTGTAGAAATAGGCGTTCTTCTGTTTACGATGTCTATAATGATGAGGTCAACCAGTTACCTGGAAAATTGAGCTAAGCCTCTTGTCTCAACACACTTAAGATGTGAACATGATCCTATGTCGTAACAGTCAGGTAGGTGGGAGGTAATGCTTTGACGTCTTGTTCCACATTGTGAATAAGACCTGTAGAGCATGTGCATTTTAGTAAATGGTAGGACAACGTTACTAATTTTAATGGTTTCCATGAAATAGTTTATGAATAACTATTTTAAATTTGAAATTACAAATGTCAAATTTGTAATTGTCAAAAGCACCCTGAAACTTTAAGGGTCGAACATCCATTTATAAAAGTGCTCAGAGACGCCTGTTCAGCTCTTGAAAACAAATACCCATAATGCACAATGCTGTGCAATTATTACCAATTATCTTTAGGGACAAATTTTTTTGTGAGCACATCACGAAACATGTAATTTGTCACAAGAAATATAACCCTTTAGTTGAGACTTGTCGAAAACACCCTGAACAGAAATACCTGTTCTGTTCAATCCGCATAATAAGGTAATCAAACAATCGCAGTAATGTTGTGATCTGCTACAAAATAAAGGCCGATAACTAATTGTGGTGAATGTTAATCACCATCAGCTGCTACTTGCAGCACAATTATACCAAGCATATCTCAATGCCCACCCAAATTTCTGCAAATGGCCTGCAGGATCCCAGAAAGATCCCATGACTTTAAGTCCATAAAAAAAACCTTCAGCTGGAATTTTATAAAAGGCGTTTGCATCATGGATTATTAAAGAACTTAAGGTATTTGCCTGTAAGGAGAGAGATTGAGATTCATGCTGCTCGTTGCTATGTGGCACGTTTTCCAGCAGGTCATGACATCAAAAGAACTCTCTCCTCTTCTACTCTTTCCTCACATCTACTCAGATGCTTATCTAATATACTTTTGACACACTTGTAAATGCAACATTTTGTGTTTAACATGAGAAAACTATGTTCAAAGGGGAAATGCGTAAAATCTACTTTTCTAAGCTTTACATCATGTTTTAATGTTATTCTCTCCTTCAAAACGTACCTGGAGTGTTGCCTTGATGCGTTCATGAATGTTGGACATATCCTTCAATCTCCAGTAAAAACCATTCAGCTGTGCAAAACGCATGGTGGGACCGAGCACCACCTTCAACGTCACAGTCTCCAAGTCGAGCTTCCGCCTCACAAAGCACCCATCCCACACTACTCTCTCATTTAGCTCCTTCAGACTAGCCATCAGCAATTAGCAAACAGCTGGAGGAACTGCTCATCTGCTGAACTACATCTTAGTGCAACACTGATAAAAATGTTATTAAAGGGTTAATAGAGGAGTGGTGTCACAATTACTCCTGGAGGTGGAATGTCAGAAAGATGAGTTGCTAGTTTGTACTTGTTGACTGGAGACCTCATTAGTCCTGGATGGTTGTTTGATTTCAGACGTAACTATGTGCGTTGTTGAGTTATTCTGGAGGGCCGATAAAAACTGTGCAGATTTAAACATTGAAGTACTGAAGAGTTTTGTATCATACTGAAGACGATACTTAGTTTAGTGTGAGATAATTTGTTTGTGGTATACTTGTCTGTGTGATTATAAAGTAGAATAACATAAGCTCTACCCAGCAGCTACATTGTTAATCATGCGGGTTTTGAGAGTGGACTGAGGGTACCACTGAAACAGACGCCTAACTGAATTTTGCTGATAACTACATTTGAGTTAGTTGTCATTGTGGCTGTGAGATAAAAAGCAGAAGTAGAAGTGTGTAATCTGAAGGACATAACTGACTCAGTGTTCGGAAATAGGTCAAGGAAGTTTTGTTGAATATTTAGTTTTGTAAATATTATCTAGCTTATCGGAGCTGTGGCTACCAAGTTGTTGGTGCCTGTCGCAGCGGAAACCCTCAAACCCGCTGGTGGACACCTTCGGTGAAGGCTGTCAGGCTGAAGAAGGAGTCCCATCGGGCCTTTTTGTGCCTGTGGGACTCCAGAAGCAGCTGATGGGTACCGGCAGGCGAAGCAGCATGCGGCTCGGGTAGTTGCTGAGGCAAAAACCTGGGTGTGGGAGGAGTGGGGAGAGTCCATGGAGAAAGACTTCCGTATGGCTTGTAGGAAAGAGGTGAGCCAAAAAGCGAAGCTCTCGATTTACTAGTCAATCTACTTTCCCACCCTCTTCTATGGTCATGAGCTTTTGGTCATGACCAAAAGAACGAGATCATGGATACAAGCCGCCAAAATGGATTTTCTCTGCAGGGTGTCCTTTAGAGACAGGGTGAGAAGCTCTGTCATCCCCGGATAAATGGAAGAAAATGGATGGATGGATGGATTTAGTTGTGTTAGAACAGGGCTGTCAAACTCCAGTCCTTAAGGGCCGGTGTCCTGCAACTTTTAGCTGTGCCTCTGCTGCACCTGAATAGAATAATTAGGTCGTTATCAAGGCTCTGGAGAACTGATCCACACAAGGAGGAGGTAATTTAGCCAATTCATTCCAGCGTTTGTGCCTGTGGCACATCTCAAAACTGCAGGACAGTGGCCCTTGAGGACTGGAGTTTGTCAAACTCCAGGTTTGACACACAGGTTTACCTTGAAGGTAACTCATGAATTAACCCAAGGTAAATTCATAACCCTGGGTTATGAATTGTTTATAAATTCATAATCTTGGGTTATGAATTTACCTAATGCGTTCATCTGTTCTTAATCCCTCATCTGTGAAACCAATCTACTATAGTCGTATGCATGGTGGAACTTGTGCCAGAGTTTTATTAATTCAACTTGTCATGCCAGTACTATAAAAACACCTAATTTCCTGTTGACAAATTACCTGACATTTTGTATTTTCACACTAAAATCTGTGGCTGATCTAAACATTTTCCATTTGAATAAAAACAGAATAGCACTTTAACTGTGGTTATCAGCCCAAGATAGTGCTGAACAGACCATGAGTAAGCAACCAACACAACCTGTCAACAGTGAGAGATGGTAGCCAAATGTGCATATTAAAGTTCAGGGGGAAAAAGGGATGAAATTATCTCACTGCATTTTTTTTAGAAAGTGATTGTTTTGCACAAGTAGTGTGGTGCATTTAAATATTTTAGACACACCACATTGCAGATGTCGTCACAGTTTTGATTGGATGCATCTCATAGTAAAATGTTTTATTTTGCATTCACTCTGGATACGAATAGTGTATTTGGCCAGTTGGCAACAAAAGTCTGCTTTTGTTGCCAACATCAGATTTATATTTTTTATTTGCTGAGTTGCTGAGCCTCATTTTGAAAGTGTATTGAATTTGTAATATTCTGCCATATATTCTCTAACCACATGCGCAACATTCAGCAATAGAGGCAAAATGTTAGTTAAATACTCAAAAGATTTGCTTTAATCTATAAATTAAATTGAGGACACATTGTTTTAGTTGTGTTGATTCTCTGGGTTTGTCTGACAGACCTACCCACCCCAGTGACAAAGAACAATCAAGCATTTTAGTAGGTGGAAAAAAACAAACAAAAACAAAACAAAAAAACTATGGTGTCAAGATTTGATTTGGAGTTGGTCCAGCTAAAACACAAGGAGAAAGTAAAAGGTCTACATTCAGTCTGAGGTATTTCTATTCTCCATGAGATCAGTCCTAGCTTTGAACCTGATGTGGCCTAGTATGTTTCACACAGAGAACTATAATAAAATGTTGTGGATTCGTAATTTTTTAAGTTGTACTTGTTAACACAGAAGAGGTTATGTTCTCGTAAAACACAGAGATCTTTTGTACCAATTCAAATAAATATTTCAGCCCTTGTGATTCTTCTGCTTTTGAAATTTGAGTGCCTTTTATTCAACAGTAAATTGATATGTTTTATGAGGCAGTTGTTAACGAGCAGTAAAACTGAGAACTATTTGGCTGGCATTGTCCTGTTGATCAGCTGCTCTCGGCCAGACCGACTTATTGTTGCACAACAACTCGAACTGCAGTCGGCAAAGTAGCTCCAACTTCCGCTCTCTACGTCTAATGGGTTTCCTTCTCAGTAAACAGGGCACTGCTGATGGGAAGCTTGGGATGATTTTCATTCTGAGTTCAACACAGAAAAGCCTATGATGAAACATATCATCATAGACTTGCATGAGTGATCAATCTAACTTGATGTATCTTGATAGCCAGATTTTCCCATTGTATGTGGAAAAAGATTGTTAACACGTCTAGGGACATCCTGCAGTTCTGTAGGAAGTTAATTGTGCAACCAACAGGATAATGTTATATGGCAGGTGGAAATACTGTCATTCCCCTTCATTGTGATGTGGAACGTTACCCAGAATGTTGTCTGATTGTCTTTTATGAGAAGGTAATGCCATGTTACTGAATTATCGTCTGCATGTGAAAACGGTCAGAGCAGTTGAAGATAAAGAAAGCAGTCAGTGCTTTTTATTATGTGTCATAACTCAAACAAATTACAAACGACCAACCAACTTTCATATAGCCAGAAGGAAATAGATCCTGTTTATTTCTTGTTTGTTTTTCACAGTCACTAATTCACGTCACAGAGACGTGTGAAGTGGATAAAGTTAATCCAAGCACACAACCTTGATTAATAAAAAAATAAAAAATTAGCACCTCTCTTTGCAAAAGATGCTTTAGGCAAAAAAAAAAAAATGTTTTTGGCTAAAAAAACTACTTATGAGCCATTATTTTAAGAAGGTGATGATACGAAATATGAAAAGTGCGTCATTGATTTGTAATCAGTGAGTACTGAGTCAATACCAAATCACAGGTTTGTCATCTATCATGGAAGAAATCTTTTTTCCATTCAATGCAAATCATTCAGATTGGATTCTCTTCAAGTCTTGTCACTGATGCTCAGTTATATTTAGGTCTGGACTTTGGTTCATTTCAGCAAATGTTCCAGCTTTGGCTGTATTTTTCGTGGTTATCTTGTTTGAAGGTGAACTTACACCAGTATCTTCCTGCCTTTATCCATTCGCCTTCCCTTGAGCTCAGGTTGAACGTACTTGTTGAAGAAAATCATCCCCACAGCATGTTGCTGCCACCACCAAGTTTTCCAGATGGTATTCTGAGGGTGCTTATGGCAAATTCTAAAGTATTAAGTATTGTCTTTGTACCTGACATATACCTGCTGTGTTTCTTGGTTTCACGAGTCACCCACAGGTTCATTTAAAAATTAGGTGGTTTCCAATGTGATTTGTTACACTGGATGTTATCTGGATGGTGTCAGATTGCAGTTATTTGCCAGTGGCTGAAATCAATGCATGCTAGAGTCATATTTCTGTGATGTTGTTGCTTGTAAAAGCACTTGCTGTATGATGATTTCCTCCTTAAGCTTAACCAGAAATATGACTGAGTAATACTTCATAGATGACTTAGATTCTCACAACTTTCTAAGTTGAAAAGAATGACATGGTGCTTATTCAAGTATTATCTCTCAACACAAGCTGGCAGCTTGACAGCTTTACTTCTTAGGCTTTACTCCTACCTTTAAATCCTAGAATTTTAAGAATAGGAGTTTTAACAATTATTCAGAGTGGAGCATGTTTACCTTAAAAATAGAAAGGGATTTTTAATCGGCTATTATTAACAATCAGAATGAATCATGACTTCATTCTGGACGCCTTAAAGCAAAGAGGTGACACAGAGCAGTTCACCCCTCTTAGTTCAAAGCTGATAAAGCTTACAGGATGTTCTGCACTGACATGTTGTCAGCAACACATTGTCAACATCAGTGACTACATCTTCACTGGAATGAGCATCATGTTATTTAGATGTCAGTCTGGGATAAATACAAATTCACAACCAAAGAAATGAACAAAATACCCACTAAAATAGTTTAATTGTAAAAAATGTTCCACTTTTGTCTGTCCACAGCTAATTTTCCCAAACATTTTGATGCGCATCAACACGGTTTTTTTGGGGAATTTTTTTTTTTAGGAAATGTGAATTGAATCTTTGTGCTTTTTTCCCTTAGAGGCCATTTTCCCCCAGTGTGTTATTTATTATTGAATGACCAACAATAAGTAACTCTGACCTTAATGTAGGCAAATGAAGGCTGTAATGGTTTGAATGTTGTTCTTCTTTGGCCTCCTGGATGAGTTGCTGTTGTGCTCTTGGGGTAATTTTTGCAGACAGGCCACTTCATGTAGATTTTCCACAGTTTCTTTCCATTGGTGGATAATGGCTCTCACACCCTTAGAAATGTCTTTTCAATCCTTTTTAAGACTGATTTAAGTTAAGTATCTTACTGTGTATAAGGGGCTGTAGGTGACATTGTTGCCTTGCAGCAATTACATCACTTCTCAAGCTTCTGATGTCTTAAAACTAACTTTTTATTCCAAGTGCACCATCTAATCACACACTTATATGTGATTAACATTTAAGAGGTGACTAAACTTATAACACTTAATTTTGTTACATTCTGTTTTCCAGAACTGCCAAATTATGGCCCAATGGTTGGAGATGAGTTATGTCCTGACTAACATGGACGATGAGCGAATCAACGCGCTCTATCCGCCAGACACCTTCCCGATCGAAATCAGGCATTATCTTTGCCAATGGATGGAAGAAAAAGATTGGTAAGAAACTGATGCAGAGATGCATGCTCATAGCAGGACATACAGTACAGCATCTTCAGTATCTTGCAAAAGTACAACCTCTTGAACTTTCCCCACATTTAACAACCACAAAACTTCAATGTATTTGTTTATTTTAACCCAAGTGCATCTTTTTTCTGAAGGCTTCAGAAGTTTCTCTAGAGAGTATTAATGAAGACCAAGCATAGCACCATACAGCTCAGGGCTAAAGTAATGGAGAAGCTTAAAAAAAAAAAAAAAATACAGCAATTCTGAAAAACAGTAATCCAGCTCCTGAAATTCTCACTGAGCGCCATAATCTGAGCATAGGAGGAGAATGGTACGGCAGCAAATAGAAAAAGACATGACCATCGACCTTAACTAATAGGCATGGCAAGAAGTTACAGAAATCATAGTAAAGTGCTGTTAATTTTAAAAAGGGCATTTACTATGACAATGGGGAAATATGGCAGAAAATCTAAAAAAAAACTTGAGAGGGAGACGAAAGAGAAACATTAGCTTCTTTGGAGCCAGCTGATTTTCACCACATTTTGTTGATGTATCACAATATCTAAAGAACAAAACACAATGAAATTCATGGTTGACAAAATGTGAAACAGTTGTAAGGGGAGGAATGCTTTTACAAGGAGCTGTACTGCAGTTTGCTTGTTGCCTGTGTAATAATGGATCCATTGGTGTGTGCTTACATTTTCTATCTGTACGTGTGTGGTTGCGTCCTCACAGGGAAGGCTTCAACCCAGACCAGTCGGACAAAGAGCCCTTTGCGCAGGCTTTACTGAGCGACGCTGTCCTCCTTTTAGAGTCGGTTGCTGAGCAGCAGAATATAGTGGAGAGGATGAAGCTGGTGCAGATAACGAAGAACCTGGTGGGTGGATAATCAGATTCTTTCTGTTAATAAAACAAAACCAAAAAAAAGTGAAACATTTGATCAAATGAAAACAGTGACCAGATTTTCATACGGAAGAGTTGAACTAGATATTGCTGAACATGTCTGTAAACATTTCAGCAAAGTGTTGAAATGTTTTTGTAGAACATGCCGAAATGTTTTTTACATGGCACATTGAACATCAGAGCTGCATTTACAGATGACTCGGCCAGCCATGGAGTTTGCTGTGAAGATCAGAAACATTCTCAGGCAGGAGAAGATGATACTCGTCGAGGTAAGAGACCGTTTATATTTCTTATTTAGAATAGATGTGACGATCCTTAACACGACGCAAGATATCCCCCACTTTCCTTACAGTTTTTAATAATTATTTGAACAGTTCGCAATCTAATTTTAGTAGTTTTTCCTTTTCTTTGGCTAAGCAGTGTATGTTTTCAGTTATTAATCAAATCACCATAAGCTGCATGTTATCTGTCAAAGAAATTGACTTGCAAGTTACTGTATTTTCCGAACTACAGAGGGCACCATACTATAAGCTAAGGTGCTACAGATTTTTTTGAAAAAAAATAAATAAATAAAGGAAATGTTCACTTATAAATCACACCGGGCTGTTAGCCGCTGGTGATCTCCGCCACTCTCGGTTTTCCATAAGGACGCAAATCTGCTTGACTTATTAAGGACGCAGCCCTTATTGGTCCTCAAATGGTCCAAACCATTTGAGGACCATGGTTTGGTCCTCAAAGCCAAACCATGGTTTTGTTCACACTGAGTTTACGTGCAGCGGCTCCATTTTCCTCCTGTACTGCCAGATCGAAGCCCTCAACTTAAAAGCTGCATCATATGAGTTGGAAGAAATTTCTCTGTCGTGCCTGCTGCTAGCACGTGCTTGTTCTATATAAAAATTTACGTTTTCTTTGTTGATTTCCAAATTTTGACTTCCAATGATTCACTTCCTGCTAAAGAGCCCCCTGGCGGTTGAAAAAAAATCCACAGAAAAGTCACATGGTTTAAACTGTAGGAAAAAAATAGGGGCTTATAGTCCGAGTTAAAATAACAATGTTCTGTGTTAGAGGCTCGCCCATAAACGGGCAGAAGGGAAGACTCCTGACTTTGAGGATTTGAGTTTCATGAAGAATACAGTGTTTCAGCTCCAGGACCGCAGAAAAAAAATCCACAGCTGTAAAGAGGATGTCAACTGGGAGATGGTAAACTATGAAGCTTTGCAAGGTGAGTACCGGTTGCTTTTCAGCTGTGTGTTGGTGTGTAACGCACCGAAGGACTGGGTTTTCGTATTTTCAGCAGTTCTCTCAAAAACGTTGCATGAATCACTTTGATATTCTGATTATATCTACATAAAAAGGGTAATTAGCAAGTTCATGAAGCATATCAAGTATTATAACCCACATATAATAACAGTTATATTTGTGTGCCTTTGATCTGAATCTCGAGGGCCAACATTTTGACACATTTCAGCCAATAATGTTAACGCAAAAAACAAAACAAAAAACAGCAGAAGTGCCCAGGGTCTTGCTTTTATTTTTATCCAAGAAATGTTATCTTGACGCCTACATAAAGGCCACTGCAATGTATTTGTCGGAAACGCAGTGGTATTGTGTGTTCAGTGTGTCTCACATGCTAACGCTAATTGTTTGCATCCACAGGCGTTCATGCAAAGACTCCATCAGAACATTCACTCAGAGAACTACAGATGCTGTCGAAGAAAATCCAGCAGCTCAAGATAAATCAAAGCAGTCTAACCCGGGTGAGACAATATTTGAGTCATGAATGGTATTCAGTTTAACATCGTTTGACCATCCTTATGCTTTCTGTCCTTCTGTTATGCACACCTTCATAAATGAACAGAACACACAGAGAACATGTAGCTATCTTGGTCTTCATGATGCTATTTGTTTAGTAATGTTCTTTAACAAACCACGCTTAAACACTGCCTGCCTTCCACGTCACAATTATACACTGCTGATATATTCATCCATCCATATACAAATATACTTTTCTGCTGTGAAGTCTGTTAGCTTATTTGTCTAGTCTGATGTCCATTCCATGACTGAGCAGTGTTTGGATTTCGGGTGTTAGTGTCAATATATTCATTTGGCTGTTTGCAGGAATGTTTGGGGATGTTCACAGAGACTCTGACCAAGCTGAAACAGTGTCAGGATAATTTCATCGTAAAGATGAATGTATGGCAGTGGGAGCAGCACAAATCCGTTATAGGATATCCTTTCAATGATGACCTCAGCCATCTGCAGAACTGGTGAGATGTTCCCCTTTCTGCTTGTGCCCTTGTGCTTTGCTGACTCATCTCTTATCCAAGTGAAAAGCATGACATTATGTGAAAATGTCAGATTCTAGCTCAATAATCCCATGTATAGTTCCCGGTTTCTAAAAAGGCATTTAGAAACCTCTAAGCACTTTTAGAAAAGTGAATGTTTTTGGTCCAGAAGCAGACTGACTGGAGTTTGTGATTGTCTTTGTGTTGATGCGAGACTGGAGACCTGAGCTGGATGGACGAACATCACACACATCGCCATGATCCTTTTTTGAGATTGGGATTTTAAAAAAAAATAAATGTATTCTATCTTCATCCTGCTTGTTAGGTCCGAACAGCTGTTTGCGGTGAACAGCAACCTTAGACAGGAGTGGCTGCTGATCCCTGACCTTCCAAAGGAAATCGGAGAAAAACTGACAAGTCTTCTTCAGGAACTGATTCAAAGGTACACACCTCTCACACTCCCATATTCTGTGATATAGGATAAAGTATTCAGCTCAGCACCCCTTAAACCTAATCCCTAACTCTACAATCTTTCTTGAGCGGTCTGTTTTTGTTTTGAAATATTATTTAGCGAACCATTGGCAATTTTGCTGCAGACTGACAGTGACAGTGTGTTGAATGCAGTTTTTATTTTTCAGTGTCAGTAACCTATACCGGTTCATAAAAATGAACAACAGATTCAATAAAACAACTATAAAACATTCTTATAAACGTACTGTCCTTGATAAAATTCCTCCATTTCTGTTAAAAGTGCATACATTGGTGAGCTTTCTTGCATAGAGTGTCTACTTGCTTCCTGAAAGCAGGTGGACACAGAGGGAGATGGCATTGATTATTTTCCAGTCAAAGTCTGGTTCTGACTTTGAAAGAGACACAATAGCAATAATCTGCAAATGTGAGCATATGTGTGGCTTTGACATGTTTGTGTAAAAGACAAATAAAAGGGGGAAGAAAACCCAGTGGAGGAGAGCAGAGCATCAGATTAAAAACATCATTGGCTCTGGTCGTTAAAAACTTCATCAACCAGCACATAATAGATACACATAGATTTTAATTTGACTCATAAAGGGGATTATAAATAAAAAATTATGATGATTATTACTACTTATAATACCAGAATCAATAAATCAATGATCTGTAAAGTGCATATGGCATCATCCTCTCCTCCACAAACTTTTTAGCTCAAAACACTTTTTAAAGAAGACATGTTTTTTGTCATTGATTGCATTTCTATCTTTCAGCTCTTTTGTTGTGGATAAACAACCCCCTCAGGTCATTAAAACTCAGTCAAAGTTCTCAGCGGTTGTCAGATATCTGCTGGGGGAATCGTTGGTGTCTGGGCAGCCTGTGACGATGAAGGCACAAATTATTAATGAACTCCAAGCCAGAAACGTGAACCTTGCATTGTGGTGAGTATCATACAAAGCCGCACCAGATGTTTATTTTTTTATTTATTTTTTATTTCTCTTCTCTCTAATGTTTTTGTAATGAAGCAAACATATAAAATTGTGTAATTCGGGTTTTATACCATTAAAACCTGCACTTAAAATTATAGCAAGAAAACTGAATGAGACTGGCTGCTGGAATGTAGCAGAATAAATCAGAGCAATAACCTTAAAATCACACTGAAACCCAGCTTTCCAGAAGAACCTTAATTTGAGCAGGACATTTAACGAGAGCCATCTCATGTTCTTCGTTTACATATTTCAATTTATTCAAACTGTGCAGTAAAAAGAGCTTGTTTTCATTGGTGATTTAAAATAAATAAAAAATAGAAGGTCTAATTAAAGTTTATCTCTCCAGTTTCATTTTGAAATGGTTATTTATTTGGGAGGGAATAACCTGAAATCTGTTATACACAGTGACAATGTTGGAGAACTCATAAACCACACAGCAATCCTGGACAGAAACACGGCCACAAAGACCACAAACGCCAACTTCAGACACATGGTATTTAACATTCCTATTTTAAGCGTCTCACGTATTCGTCGGATTTTCCGCCTTAAATGTTTTGATCTCTTTTTTCTTCAACAGTCCATTAAAAAAATAAAGCGAGCAGACCGAAAGGGAGCCGAGTCTGTGACAGAGGAGAAGTTTGCGCTGATGTTTCTTGCAGAGATTTTCATCACAGGTCATGAGACTCCTTTCAAGATACATGTACGTATATATTGACTGAGCACATATTCAATCCAATATGGAATATGCATCTTTTTTAATTTACTGCAACTCAATAATGAATAAAAGAGGAGTTCAAATTTTTAAACGGCCACATTTAAGATGACATTTAACGTCGTAGTAAAGTTGTGCAAATCCAGAACTTCAAATGTTTCTACATTAAGTGTCACACTGAAAATGTTAACTAATGAGTCCATTAGGACACCTGTGTCCTCATGACAGTTAAGGGATAAACGCTCACTGAAATAAAAAACTATACACACTAAACTTCATAAATGTTACTGCCATAAACATTACCACTCTGCAAGCATACTTCATCTATTGTCTGTTGCTACAGATAAACTCTCAGCCTGTGGTCGTCATTGTTCACGGCAGTCAGGACATCAACGCAGTGGCCACCATCATCTGGGATTGTGCGTTTGCTGAACCAGTAGGTGTCAAGTTGTTACTGGGTTTCAATCATTCCTTCATGTTTCTAATTCTCAACTCTTCTCGTCCATAAAAATAGTTGAAATAGCTGAATGTTCGTCACTAAACGAAACTAAAGCATGTTTGGTATCCTGTCTCAGGGAACAACCCACACATAAATGATCATTTGTTACTCACGAAGACAATCAGGAACCAAATATTGAAAGTATTAAATTCCATTTATGTGCATGTTTTTCATCTCTATGAATGACCTGCAACGTCTACTTTTTAATCTAGTTTTTAACTTTATGTGACCATCCATAAAAAAATAAAAATACATTCTTTGCAGTGTGATCAATAAACTCTATTGGAAGATATTGTAGTTCCATAAAATTTATAGGGGAACTATAGCATCGTAGTTCTAACCTGTTTCGTTTTTAAATCACCTCAGACTCCTTTGAGTCTGATTCAAAAATCTTTTTAATTTTTAATTTGAAAATCATGAAACAAACCAGAATAATACTACAAACTTCCATTCCCATTCATGGTATATGAAGCCCAAAGCTTTATATACCATGAAGCTATAAGTATACAATACGAATGCAAAATAAATATTGTAGAAAAAACAATTAAAAATGTAACCCATAGTCAAACATTTATGAAATTATGTGTACTGCCATTGCATTTCAAGGAATTCATGCCGCCCAAGATGAGATGCCGCCTTGGGCATCTGCTCACATCCCCCGTATCAGAAATCACATCTGCCTTGGCTTTCTGCTCAAAGGGGCAGCAACCTCCAGAACGTCTTCATACTCTTGCCATATCATGTCATATCATGCATTATTTTCTGTTTCTGTCTTAAGGACCGAGTGCCCTTTGTCGTCCCGGACCGTGTGACTTGGAAGATGATGATTGAAACTCTGAATCTTAAATTTTGCTCAGAGGTCGGGACAAATCACAACCTGAACCCCTACAACAAGCACTTCTTAGCTCAGAAGATCTTTGACCAGCCTGAATATGCCAGTGACTTAAGTGATTCTGTGGTTACTTGGTGCCAGTTCAATAAAGTAAGCAGTGGTGTGTAACTTTTTTTTTTTCACAGACATCAGCTGGCGTACAGGCCTAAACGCTGTCTTTAACCTTAACAGGAGGTCCTCGCGGGTCGAAATTTCACTTTCTGGCAGTGGTTTGAGGGAGCAATGGATCTAACCAAGAAACATCTGAAGCCCTATTGGAGTGACGGGTGAGAAGATGCTTATTGACCTTCAGTCAGTGGTGAAGGAACCCCATGATATTCAGTCACGATGACCACTGTTTGCTCTTCTAGGCTGATTTTTGGTTTCATTGGAAAGCAACATGTCCACCTGATTCTCAAAGAGTCTCCCAGCGGGACTTTCCTCCTTCGCTTCAGTGACTCAGAGATCGGAGGCATCACCATCGCTTATGTATCTCATGAGAGTAAGTGACAGCTTTAATTACATTTATTTTGAACCATGTGTTCCATTTGATTTAACAGTTTACTGACAAGTTGTAATTTCAAAAAATAATCATAATTAGACCAGTATTTAGTCTTGAATAACAAAACAAATACTGTAATGTCAATATACTGTAACATCCAAACTATATTGGAAATGTCTGTTGATGTTGCATGTTTATGCATGCAAATTTTTGTTTTGAAAAGCCATAATTTTTGCTGAATTACTGAAGCAGAGGCTTGTCCTTCTAACGTGTCAGGCTCTAAAGGGTGTCTCTGCAGCTGTCACATTTTAAAAAAACATACTAAAACCACTGAGCTAAACTATTGGTTGATTTACCAATAGGCTCGCAGGCGTAAAAGAAAGGTGATTCTTCAGTGGAACCACCTTTCCAGATGCTGAAGACAAAAGCACACCACACTTTAGAAACATTAAAAGAGACAACACCATAAAATAAAATTCTTCAAGTTTAAGGAGACGTACCATTGTGTTGGTTTTAAGATGGCAAATGTAAAAAAAATGTTTTAACAAATCTGAATACTTAAACATTTTCATTGACATATCCAATATTTTTTCCTCTAGATGGGATACCGATGATTCAGAACATTCAGCCTTTCACTAGGAAAGATCTTGAGATACGCTGCCTCGGTGACCGCATTCGAGACATTAATGAGATCATGTTCCTCTATCCAAATGTGCCCAAACATGATGCTTTCAAAAAGTTCTACACAGGTAAGGCTGTACAAAGTGACCAAAGACAGTTGCATGTTAATTTAAGCTGATTGGTTGTGGAGTCACCAGGGGTGACTTGCTTTTCTCTTGATTGAAACAGAACAACAGCCCACCAATTCGGGCTACATTCCCGTAACTCTGCAGACTAAAGTTGGCACGTAAGTGAAGTCAAGATTTTTCTTTCATTAGCACATTTCAGCAAAGGCAGAAGGCAGTTGTTATGGAGATGAATAAATCCTGTCTTTAAGGTGAAACACTGAGTCAATCAGAACGAATCAAAATGCATTTTGGTTATTATTGTATTCAATGGTCCATATAATAAAATGAGACTCCCTGGTTAGTCCAGGAGAGTAAAGAAAAGATAAAGTAATATTCACCAGTTACGTAAACATGGAAGTTCCCATCAGCTTATCGAAGGTAGCAAATTTTTTCCCAGCTTGTCTCTGCAGCTACTGACCAGCAGTTTCAGACGAACAAAAACAACTTCTCAGAAGACTTCTGTAAATCAAGTTCTGTTTCCCCAGTGAATAAGCTAAAGTTGTATTTCGTCATCACACCGTTCAAAGTGCTTTACATGATCAAAACATTACACAGCAAGCAGCCATTAGACAAGCAACAAACATTTTATTTTGTTGAATTTGATGTTGAATACCGTCAATCAAAATCATCAAGAATAACCGTCATCCAAAATACATCAGTCAGTGTTCCAGCTGTTTTTGATCACAAGCGACTCTTAAACAGGTAGGGTTTTAGTTTTGATTTAAAGGAACTCAGTGTTCTGCGACAGACTGGCGACCTGTCCAGGGTGAACCCCGCCTCTCGCCCGGAACGCAGCTGGAGATAGGCACCAGCACCTCCCGACCCCGTTAGGGAGAAGGGTGACGGAAAATGGATGGATGGATGGATGGAACTCAGTGTTTGGCTATTTTTGAGTTTTCTGAAACTTTACATTTCTGAATTTTTTAAGCTTGTATACAGTGATGGCCACATTTCTTATAATGTGCAAAAATGCGTCAAACCAGTTAATCTTTCATAATCGAACGGAGATGTGAAATATCTCATTAGAGTGTGCACGCATGCATGGGCAGGATCAGTGTGTAGAGAAGTGATGAACATTATAAATGTATCAACTCATTCAACTAAATGTTAAAAAAATATTTCATTAATGTGGCACAAAATAAAATGTATTATGTTGCGCCAAATGTATCAAAGTCCTATCTGTTTGCAGGGTACCAGAGATTGATGGAAGTCATGCCACTGGGTAAGTTGTGCCGCCCCTTGATTCAAGGGAACCACATAGGAAACTGGTCATGTGACACACTAGGGCCAGTTGCCCTGCGCAGAGCGTTGATCGCAAAAGGATGAAGCACCTTCAACATCCTCCAACATTTGACCACACAGCATGCAAATAATTTCCACAAACATTAATGTCACAGCTAACGTAAAAGTCCTGGTTGTTGTATTAATGTTAGCACCATTCTGTAGGAATAAACTTAATCTCAAAATAATATTTACAGTCATGTTCAATAAATTTGAATATGGGTTCCAATGAGGGTTGCTTGACAGACTACAAGTACACTTTGAAAATAACTTTCAGACAGATATTAAACATACTGCTAATTAGACCCACATTTCTGCATTGAGAATGTTTTTTTATTGGTCTGATGTAATATTTTCATCTTGATTGTCATGTTTTCATTAGCTTTAAGCAAGAAATCATCACTTTTAACAGAAATAAAAGCTTTAAAACATCAGTATGTGGGGAATTTATCTATATAAACTGTTTAATTTGTGAGCTGAGTTACTGAAATATATAACATTTTCATTAGTATTCTAATTTAGAAGAATAGAATAAAATATACTTATTGATCCCCGACATTTGTTGATAAGCTACTCCATCTAAGGTATTAAATATCCATAATACAAATATAACCATATGAGACAAGGCTTATGTGCTGCTATCTATTTATTGAATATGACTGTAGTTGACGAGGACAGCTTTTTACCAACAGGACATCACTTAGTCACTTAGTCCTCTCTTATAAAGAGTTTGGGTACACAGAGAAGGATCCAGTACAAACTCATGTTTGTTTTACACCATGGCTAATTCACTGTCACATGCTGTTTTTCAATATGTCTTGGTTTTAATAATTCTGTATCTTAATTTTTCTACAACGTTTCATATGTTTGTTCATCAAGAACTTCATGACAAAGGCTAAAATGATCTTGTTCGTTATGTGTGTCTGTTTCTGTGTGTACAGTGAACTGAGCGTGCTGAATGTCGAAGACACCTTCTCATTGTAAGAGTCATTTTATGTGCCAGCTTCTCGGTCTGTTCGCACAGACGGTCGTTGAACTGTGGTCACTTTTTTGTGTGGAAATTCAAATTTGATTTCTGTTTCTACAATGCAGAACGCTCTCTTAGTTTTTATCCAACCCTTCTTTGAATTGCACTTACGATTTGCACTTTGCGCCCTGTGGCTTCAGGCTCAGTGATAGTGAAATGATTCCTCAGCTTATTGGATTACAGTCTGCTGAGGATTAACTGTATATATATTTTTAGGATATTTTCAGGTATCTATGGTAAGTTTTAATAATAAAGATAACATTTTTTGTGGCACAGTCGTCAACACTTGCTTTGCAGCAAGAAGATCACGGGTTCTGCATGAAGCTTGCATGTTTCGGAGTACCCAAAACGTGTGGGTAAAACACACATGTTCTGGGTACTCAGGCTTCCTCCCACAGTCCAAAATCATGACTGTTAATTAGTCTCTCTAAATTATCCTTAAGTATGAGTGTGTGCATGCATTCCTGTTTGTCCAGTGTGTCTCTGTGTTGCCCTGTGATGAATTATAAATCTAATTACCTGCCTAAAGACCACTGGAGACCCTGCTAGGATAAGGTCGTATAGATCATGAATAGATGTGATCCGTTTGCTTGTAAACACAGACTGTAACCTGGTGCCGCTCCTGATCCACCAACACAACTCAAACCACATGTACTAATCTAAACGACCAGCTAAGACCCTGAAAAAGGAAAAGTTGTGCTAAGTTTACAATGTTAATGCAGGGTGTAGTTTTATAGTTTCTTAACTAGGACGGATGCCAGATGAGTAGAACTATAGATCAGGACTGTAGCCTAGATATCCATCGGCATATAAAGTCAAGCACATTTTTATGGAGTTTTATGTCAGAACAAAATTATTTATGCATTTGGTTCTTTGTTAATGGTATACCATTTCTTACTCCGCTAACTTTATGTTTCCCTTGGTTTAACATCTACAGAGATCCATTGCCAGACTTGAATGGCCTCTCCATGTAAGTCTTATTTCAATTTTTTTTTCTCTCTAATATAACCTCCTAAATAAAACAAAAATCAGACATTTTAAATATTGAAGTCACTCAACAGGAGTTTAAGTTTTATATTGGCTGTTTGAGTGGTCGCTCAGAGTGACTTTAAAAGGTCTGTAAAGTTGTGGTGTGATTGATGTTGATTTTTTTTTTGTTGCTTTTTTTGCCTGTTCAGGAAGAAACACACACACAGCACTGCTTGTGGTGTGTGTGTTTCAGCGTTACCTTCTCAAAGTTACAGTAGATCTGGTCAAACAAAGAGTGTTTAGGTTTTTTGTCCAGTTTATAATTATAATGCTGGACAACACTTAATAAATTTAATTTAATAAACAATTAATACCTTTTAATGTTTTGTTTCACTTCTATTGACTATGCATTTAAATTTCTTCCTCATTTGCAGGGACGCACACTGCGAGCCCGTGTAAGTGTAACCTTCGTGTTGTTCTGTTTACTTGACATCACTGCTGTTGTTGACAATTTTGCAACCTTTAAGCCTTTAATAAATTTGTGAAGTAACATTACCGCTAATGAAGACTGGATTTTAAAGCCTTGTCATTTCTTTGCATATCCTGTAGTGGCATGTTGTTTAATGTTAAAAGTTGTATTAGACTGTGCAAAACACTAATTATGTTCCATTTTTATCTTCTAGTCCTGCAGAGGGCATGGAATACGACTTTTATTTCAATGAATTTACTAAGAACTCTACTTGATAGTAGAGACCAAGGCAGATGCAAAGTCACGACTGGACTGACTCGTCTTTTATGACTCAAGTGATTGTGCTGTTTTCTTCATCGGGATCTACAGTTTGATTTGACTGTAAATAGAAACTTTTTAGGCTTAGAATCAGCCTTTTCAGGGCCTTTTAGGCCATTTTCAAATGGCCACACTTCTCCGCTGAATATGGCAGCAGCCATAGTTATTCAGAAGAAATAACTCTGAGTTCAGGATCGGCGCAGCATCACTTTAAAGTGTCCAGCAGCAGGATTTTTAGCACTACAGAACGTATTTGTCAAGGGCTAAAGATTTCCTAAATGTTGAGGAGTAAACAAATTTAAGCATTTTAGTCCAAAAAAAATAGAAATTTGAATAGCATGCATTCTTGACACAAATATTATTCAAGAAATCAAACTTAAAAGTGATAGACAAAGGGCTTTTTAAATTTTTGTGTAGATTTAGCCCTGTGCAAATATCACGGCATGCTAACTGCTTGCTGCTTTTGATGACAAGATTAGCATTTGCTTCTGAGCTCTGCTGGGTTTTCACAACCTGTGATTCAAAAACCTGAATTCAGGCCATTTCCCTGTTTTAACGCTGCACATTTGATCTGTTTTTTTCATTTAAAACACTTTATTAGCCAATGTTGAACTAGATTATTCTACACTTGGCATAGATTATTTTAATACAGTGTTTTAAGACTATCTTAATTTTAACCGGTGTAATATGTGGGTAACATGGATGCTGGCTTATGAACTCCCACTGATGGGTCAGAGGGAAGAAAATAAGCCCGATAGGTAAAGAAAAGGACCTTGTATGAATATTGAATACTAAAGATGCAAAACAAAAATTGCTAAAATCTTCCTGGATGCTTTTTACTGGTGCTGTTGCTTTAGTTATTTTATTTAAATTCAACATTGTGTGAGCCGCGCTTTTCCTTTCCAGTATTTATCTCTGCCACAGCAGCACAACATGGCCAGTTCACTTTGACTACTTTAACATGGAAACTCATCCAGATTAAAAGGTTTTCTTGTCATTTGTGTTTTTATGCTTAATGGTGCACTTCTTCGAAAAGCACACACACACACACACACGTACATGATATGTACATGTGTTAACTCCTCACTCATTTTCTTGTTTGGTTTGATTTAAGCTAAATAAGTGAGTTGTCATCGACTTCAACTTATTGGGTGTTATGTTTTGGTAGTCCTGCTATTTTTTTATGAGATGTTGGGTTGGTGTCAGTGAAATTGTATTTTCTCAGTTGTATAATCTGTCCTTACCTAAACACTTCAGTTACTGCGTGTTGAACATTTAACCATATAATATGACACAATATTTATGCCGAATAGCGTGATAGTTTGTGTTCTTTGTTAGACCTGGGTTCACTCACAAAAGAAAACAATGATAAACAATAATCCTTTTCTTTTTTTTTCCATTACTGCGGACTGCAGCACTATACCATGGTGACGGACGCTCGTAACAGATGGCAGACGCAGTAAAGTTGGCGGGCAAGACTTTAGCTATATCTGTCAGCGAAATTTTTTTCTACTATTTTTATATATGAAACAGTATTTTCAAACAGCTTTAGCAAACGCTGTTACAGGACATTTGTATATTTATCTCAGGTTAAAACCCAAAAGTAAACATGAGACAAATCATCAGAATGTCAGAAAGACACAGGAAGTAACCAACATGAGGGTTAGCATGTTAGGCCCGTGATGACATTACAAATCCTAAAATTTGTTGTCCTTCTCCTGCTTGTAAATACATAACTGCAAATTGAGCTGCTTCACTTATATTTTGTTTGAAAAGTTGTGACTTAAATACTTTATTAGCTTATAAGATAGAACAAAATGTAGCAAAAGTTCCAACTACAAGTAAAGGGATAGTGAGCAATTTAAAAAAAAAAATTCTGCTGAAACTCTACAGCATGTTGATGTTGTAGTTATCAACCGTCCTAACCACA
This sequence comes from Poeciliopsis gracilis, assembly GCA_911649635.1. NCBI lineage: Eukaryota > Metazoa > Chordata > Actinopteri > Cyprinodontiformes > Poeciliidae > Poeciliopsis > Poeciliopsis gracilis. The sequence goes on along the minus strand of CAJVRI010001220.1, from coordinate 11,973,576 downwards.
GTTGATAACTAGTAATCTGTCAGCAAATCCGTTTTGCAAACATACAGATGTGTTTTTCCCCCCATGACTGATGTTAACTGCTCGTACGAAAGCTCCGCCTTCTCAAAACGACTCATATTTTGAAAATGCAAGGCGCTGACGGCAGATTTGGCTTATCAACATGTTTGCATTAGATGATTATTTCCAAAGAAGTTGATGGATGTTTAAGCAGAATGCCAGGATTTTGGAACAATCTTACAAATGAAGAGATTATGAAAAAAATTGTGGTTATGTGGCTGAAAATATTATTACCCCTTGTGCTGTCTCTGAGTATAATAAGGGTTGCAAATAAGTAAAAAGGTGAAATGACCTAATAGAGAAACATTCAAACAGCAAAAATATTGACTGTGAAGTATGTCTGTCTAAAGAAACCATCTGTTGATGAAGTAAGGCGGCATTAAAGATAACGATCGTGTTAATTTGAATTGCTATAATTGCAAAATTTGAATTGCTATACCTAGAGTATATTGTATTTTTCGACTGTAACAGATTGTTGCTCTGGCTGGAAAGGTTTTGCTCATTTACTGCAAAAATAGTTTCTGTTTACAGGTTTTTAAAGGAACATTTAGGGGAGCTGGAGTAATTTTAACATGGCATAAACCCCTTTCTTAGACTCCAGTCAGATTGTCTGGTAGCTTCAGCCTTCTGGAAAAACAAATCTGCGTATTAAGAAATATATTAGCTACCTATATCCGCTTAAAACAAACCTCCTTTGAAGAGTACTGAAAATCCTCTTTTAAAAACATATTGTAAAAAATATATATAATTTTTGTAGTTACTCTTTTTCTAATTTAAGCCTTATGCAAATCAATTCTGTGGGAGCTGCATAAACTCAGCTTTTAAACATCGCTCCCACTTTAAGCCGTCTCTTTTACCTGTTTTTACATGCCAATATTTTTTCATGTTCCTTGTCACGTGCATTTTTCATGTTTTGGTATAAGTCCTTGATTGTTGTGATGCCATTTGTATAAGGTTTCAACTACCATAAAATTAAAACTGCCGAAATAATTGGGTGAATTTATTTACAAATGCATTCATCTACACATGTATTACTTCAGAATTTCAAAAACACTGCAGTTTCCTTACTAGAAGCAGCAGCACATAGATGAGTCACAGAAATAACCTCTGGGTTTTGTTCTCGTAAACAGAGCCGGGACCAGAAACGTTAATTGATCTTATTCTTCCATATGTCTTATGATTTTCCCTATGCAAATGTTTTGTCTTGTAACTGATTGTATACACTCCAAATAAACTCAATAAGAACACAAACAAAAACAGAAATTGCAAACTGATTTTTTTTTTTGGACATTTAAAGCAAATTATGCCCCAAACTATGCCTGTTACCACAGTGGATGACCAGTTGAATGTTTGTACATAGCAGGATCTGTTTAGTCTGTGATAACATGGATAGCGAGCATCTTATACTTTCTATCAATCCACTTTTCGCTCATTTTCAACCGCCTTTTTTTGTTTTTTTAAGAAAAAAAATCTTAGACTGTACATCATAACGTTTCCATTAGAAAACAACCTAATTTTAAATTATTTTTGAAAATGTAAATTCTACTCAACCACAGCCATGGAAATCACTCTGGGAGTAAAAAGGAAATTAAGTGAAGGTGTTATGTAAAGGAAACAGAAAGAGAATCAGTTTACAAAGCTTGGTTCAGGAAATGTTCTAGCAAAACTAGCAAAATGTTAACTTCTCTCTGAGCCACATCCCAAAGACAGGAAGAAGGATGAGTGAAGAAGGGAACAAACACAATTTCAAACTTCAATCTTCTTCTTGAAGACGATGAAAATCAAGATGCATTCTGAAACATTTCGAATTGAACAGAATTGAGCCTTTCAGCTTGAACAGACTACAGCTGTCCCACCTCATGGATTCTGCCTTTATTAACACAAAATTTAAGTTCTCTGGTGTATAATTTAGGCACAGTAGCACAATGCCAATGGAAAAAATTAAAAAGCATCTGATCTTCAGGACAGCGAGCCGAGTTTGCTCCTTGTTTTTCCTTGGTAGGACTAAATAAATAAAATGTAATAACTCAAATACGTCTGTACATGGGTCTTTGGTCAGCTCTGCTCTAAAGCTCTGGGTACAAACTTTAGTCAGAAAGTCAAAGAAAGCATAAACCAACGTAATTACTGCATGTGATCCAAATGTGGATGTCGCGAACAAGTTATTTACTTATAAAGTAATATTCTACGGTTCTGGGTAAAATAATCAAATTTAATATTGGCACTGAAAAAAAATCTCCCTAGAGGAAAAAATATATATTTTAATTGTGGATCTTTATTTTAAAAATAAATGGTATTATATAGGGGCTTTACTACATGAGACACAAATGCTCAAGTGTTTGAAAGGGGCTTTAAGCCATGATTGAAATCCAGATTTATCCCCTTAGGAGAAAGATACAGTTACCCTAGACATGCAAATTTCTTGGAGTTTTACAGTAAATTATACTTTTCCATTTAGGGCAAATAGTGACACATCTCTAACGTAATGTGGCATTATATAACTCATTGTACAAACAATTTTAGCAATGACATTTCAGGGAAAATATCTCGTAAAACAAGCATACACGTACACACAGACAGGCAGGCAATTCGTCTTTCTCACCATCACTCTTTGTCACACAGGCTTGCATATACACACACGTACAGCTAAAAGAAAGAAAAGGCAAAAACAATACCAATACATGTCTTGGCCAAAGTTCGTGAAACGAAACACTGAGCGAGATCACGCTCAATCAAAACTGGAAATGCAGGCGGAGGTCCTTTGTTCTACTGTAGCTTCACTCCTAGCGAAATGAAAGGCAGGGGAAATAAACAGAAAGGGAAGTAAAGGTGGAAACAGCACCACCATCCCTGGCAGTTATAGCTGTCTGGTCTGCAAGGAGTAATTGATTCACCCTGCTGCAGGGCATTGGGTGCTTCCTTTAGCGGCAAGTCCTCCTCCAACCCTCCAACTTTGGGAACAGGAGAAGGAGAAATGGATGTAGGTGGGATTAAGTGAGTTAATCGGGGCAGTGCATGCCCTTTCTATGGGTCCTGTAGGGAGCACGACAACGATGACAAGGGGGGCTTTTGATCGCTCTTCGCAATTGTTGAGGAACTGGAGGAGGCATGCGTGCATAAACAGTGTGTGGGCTGCGGATGGACCAGGAACCGAGGGAGCAGAGTGTGGCGCTACAGGTAGAAGGGGTGTGAGAGAGGTTGGGGGTGTCAGAAAGCAAATCTCCAGATTTATAGGGCCTGTGTCTTAAGCTCAATGGACTCTCCCCTGGTCTCCTGCTGGGCCTCGGCCTCTGGGGGCCGGGTGCCCTTCAGCGTGGCCAGCCTCTCGGAGAGACCACGCATGCGTGGGAACAGCAGGAAGTCATAGAGCAGAGCGCCCAAGGCACCGCCGATCATGGGTCCCACCCAGTACACCTGGACAGGATGAAAACCGGCATAGCTGATATAGAAACGCCACAACAATTTGGTTTGGATTTCTTTGTAGAGCAAATGTATTTCTACGTCTTACCCAGTGGTTAACAAAGTTCCTGACAAGGACAGCAGGGGCGAAGGACCTCGCTGGATTCATTCCCGCTCCTGTGTAGTACATCTAAGCAACAGGCAGATAAAGCGGTTCAGCATCGTTGCTCCTTAATCTGCTCATTTAACACGTGGCGGTCACTAAATCTAACATGCTTGTCAATCCCGTTCATTTATAGTCTTGATGTATTGATTGTATGTTGAAAGGGTGTTAGAAGGATGTCCTTCAAAGTAAAACTTACGTGACACTGGGTATATTGTGCCTGAAACGTTTGCCGTGATTTTGACTAAATCATTTGAGAAACTTAAATAACACAGGAAATCTATTTCTAGATTAGCAGGCTCCTGCAAAATTTGTGTCAGGCTGGGGAAACAGAGTCAAAGCCAAACATTTTCATAGCCCTGGCACATTTAGATTGGAGGTGTTTTCATCCAACCACATCATTAAAATAGATCCATGATGCAGGTCCAATTCCATGAGGATGAAAGCTCTCCTTGCCATTACCCTAATTTGTACCTAAGACGTACTTAAGTCATCCGTCTAAACCACTCCAAAACATTAATATTACTTTCAGTCAGAAGATTCATGTTGGTAAAATGAATCGATGGCTTTAATCTTAAATCTTATAGACGTATGAATGAATCTAATGCTTTTTGACTGAGGTGAGCGACCTGTAGCCGGACCGTTTCGAAAGCACTGCCTTCGACGACAGAAATCATCCATCTCAATGGGATGTTAATGAAGATCTGGAAGTAGCTACAGTGCTGAGGAAAGTTTGAGGTTTTCCATGTTACGACGCTGCTGATCCAGCGAGTTTAAACCCAAAACGTGGTCTGTCTTAGTTTACCTAAGCTTTGTTTTTGAGCATCTAAAAAAAAACCTAATTCATGCATGAAAAGGCTAGAGTTTGCTCTTTTACGAACCTAAATGATCATTTTGAAAACTTTTGCAGTCTGAGCTACTTACCCCAAACAGATGCCCAATGAGCACAGAGAAGCCGATGGCAAGAGCAGCAGAGCCCAGGCGTCCGTTGCGCCTCTCATCTGTCACAGCAAAGACGCAGACGACAAGCTGGAGGGTGAGGAAGATCTCGATCGTGGTGGCCATGCCGAGGCTGATGCCTGGCTGCAGCTGTAAGAGACCGTTTAGAAATATGACAAGGAGAAAATTGAAAACGTAGAGAAGGCGTTCTATATTTGGGACATATGTCAGGTTATTGTCAATCTGCAGATCGGGTGGTCCCGTCTTTCTTCATTGCAGTGCAGAAGCAAAAAAATATCATTCCCGCTTGACCACTCTGGTCACCTTACCGTATTCAGTGCCAGGTTCCCCCTCATGTTGTTGGGTGTGACTCCGTACAGCACAGCAGCGCCGGCCAGCGCTCCGAGACACTGGGCTACGATGTAGAAGAAAGCCCGGAACATGGACATCTGGGATCCAATCAGGTAAGCGAAGGTGACAGCTGGGTTGATGTGTCCCCCACTGATGTGACCGATGGACTGGATGAAGGTGGCAGCCGCCAGTCCAAAGCAAAAGGCAACATGAAGAACGTTGTGGGGGCCTGTGGTCCAGCGGAGGGCCGCTCCCAGCCCAAAGAACACAAAGAACATGGTGCCATAGAACTCTGCGAAGACCGCTCGCCAGAAAGACATAGACCTGAACTCCCACATGATCGCACAAAGTCAAAAAGCAGCTTCTGAACCCCTGAGGACTAACTAATCAGCCTAAAGGAGAAAATGTCAAAAAATAAGTAAATAAAATACAGACCAAAAAGCACTCAAACAGAAGCTGTCACTCTAAAGCTAAATGTAACAACACATAAAGGCCTCAGCATGCAGCTGTGAGTAAAATGCACAAATTCCTTCTCAAATCAGATTTGTGTCATAAAGAGCTCCTGAGTGGAGCAGTAAGCCAGTCTCTGTGCATCTATATGCCAACCCTCGCTGGTTGTTAGAAGAGTAACATGGATAGACAAACGTTAAGCACGTCCTGCAGACATTAAGCCTCTTTATCAGAGCGGGGGACCTCAGAGGCCTTTTTATAACCCAGCAACGCCACGACAGACTCGCTGAGCCACGGGGAGGGGTCAGCGGACAATGTCACTAATCAAAACCAGGTCACTTAACCCTTCTTTTGCTAGTTGGTCCTTTGGACATACAGTTTGACACACGGAGGCTGAGGGGAGCCGTCTACTCCAGGAACACTCCTGGGTTTAGTTGCTATGAGAGGCGATTTTAAAATAATGATTGAAGATTAAAATTAACACTCAGTGATAAAAAAATCTTTTGGGAAGAGCAACAGTACATGAACTTTTTTTTTTTTTATTGGGGATTACCTTATGATGAAAAAAAGTCTTAACAGCCTGGTGGAAACCATGATGGCAGTAAAGCGCTTTTCTATAGAAAAAAATTTATTTCTTTCCACTGCGGCGTCACAAATTGAATGACTTTCGATTTCGCATTTTCACATTCGATTTCACGTAATTACAAGGTTGGAAAAAAATGTATGAATTTTAGAATGAATAACACCCGAGTAAAACTTCAAACACAGTAACAATAACTAATTTTGTTTGGTTTTGTACTCACAAATGAAAATTAATTTGGTAACTTATCTGTAGTTATTGCTATCTTAATAACTCGTTTTTTATTCTGAGTTGCTAATGAAAATATGAAGAGAAAAAGAGGTCTTGTAACCACGTCTACAAAGACGTGCTGCATGGTTTGGACACAAACACAAACTTTTCAGCACTTTTGACTGTGTCCAGAACTTTCCATGTATTATTTCCCCGGCCAGTACTTAGTATATTCACTGTTATATTTTAGATTATCGTCACAAGTTTCTGTTCTGCTTCAGCTTTAATAGTCTCTCGTTTTCCTCCAGCAGCATCGGTAATGTGGTCGGCTCGTGTTCCCGGAGCAGCAGCGCCTCCCCACACCATGACACTTCCACCTCCCTGCTTCACAGCTGCCGTGTTTCATTTCACAATTTTTTATTTTTTTTTTCCAGAATGCATTTGGTTGTTAAGTCTGTTGAGAACAGATGATTATTTAAGGTGATTGCTGTCACATTAAAAAAACCTCTTTCTGGCCTTATTTTCTTCTTACATGCTAAACATGTTAGAATGCCAGACAACAGCACATACAGTATAGAAACAACTGATCTTTCTCAGGTTTATGGCCTTATTTCTAGAGCAGAACTCAGATGAACTCCAATCAATGCTGGAATCCATAAGGCTCCAGTAATTTCCCTGCCTTCTGCTCTGAATAAAAACAAACAAACAACAAAAAAAAAGTTTTGTAGCAGAACTGATTAGACAGAGTTATGCATTGTGTGCTGTGGATTGGTTTGTAAGCTCAGGTCGGATAAAGCGGTGGAAAATCCACGGCCACAGAGGAAGAGGGGAGAGCAGTCGCGGTATTGAGCTTCTGCACTGGAGCGTCATGCTGACCAGGACAGCTACAGGGACGGCCGCTGCTCTCTGAAAGGTTTATGCTGACCTTACTGCTTTTTGTGCCTTTCACGCATGGAAACAAAACGCCAGCAGTAACAGTTTCTGCTGGTTTCTATGGTCTGTTTGTCTTGCAGTCATATTCCGGTCTGCAAGTTCCCTTCCCTGCACTTGTGAGTGGCTAACTTAGTACTTGTTTCACTTTTGATCTGTATATGTTCCAGATTTTTTTTTATCAATGGTGTGAAACATGTTTACTAATTCAACTGGCAGATTTTTTTTTGCCAAACAGCAAAAAGAATTTGATCAATTTGATTTTGACAGCTGTCTTGATTTGGGGGAAATTAAATAATGATCTAAACACAACAACGATCATTTCAAAAAGTTCAGTCGTTAACAGGTTGGGAAGTTTTGTCCTCCCCCTCCCCACGTCTCCCTAAGCCAGCTTTTGTACATTTAAGCCTGTAGTTTTGTTTGGAGGGTGTTGGAAAAGATGCTTGCATTGTGTTTTTCTGTTCTCTTGGTCCAGACTGCTGACGCACACATAACCTGCAGCCCCTAAACATCTCACAGTGGGGGAGACAGACTCTATAAAAACTGTACAGTAGTAAAGACTTGTCGGAGAAGAAGAAAATTTAGACTACATAATTCAATTGCAATGCCTTTGAGAAGCCCTCTGCTAGCATAATTGTGGACTGCGCAATTTTGTGTGTGTTTTGAAGTTCTGCATTGGGTTTTGCACTAGATTTGATGAGCATCAAACAGTGTATAAAAGCTAAATAGTTAAGATTTCCCTGATGCTCAGGGAAGTCTGAAATCGAAGATCATAGTTTGAAAATTCGGACAGCAAAACTGAACCGCAACTAATTTACACCTCAAATATTCAGAAAAGAGGAATGGAGCTGAGTATTTCCTTTTTTTAGTCTGTGTGAAAGTAAAGACGGTAAGTCCCTACCAGTAGCTCTAAGTAAAAGGATGCAGAACAGGATAGAGGTCCTTATAAGGCAGCACAGTCACATGCAAACTGGCCATTTAGTTCCTGGGTTATATACAAATCCCAATCCATTCCTCTTCATCTGGAGACTGATTTTGTCAGATGAGTGAAACTGGAAACAATTGGGAGTATCAACAGGGACTTTTTTTTTTTTTTTTTTATCAAAGAATGAATAAAGTTGGTTAATTAAATGTCTGAATTTGACTAAATTAACTCAACTAAAATGTTTTAACTCTGCTTGACATCCAGGTCTCCTCTCACACATCTCAACATGACTTTCTCAGTTTTTCTGTTTCCATAAAACCAACTAAGAAATGGATGCTTGCACTTATTTCCGTGATCAAATATTCACAAGGAATTGGTTTGTGAATATTTGAAATAAAAAGCTTGAGGTTTAGTGGCCACATGCATGTTCTTCACTCAGGCATGTGCAAATTTCATTATAAACAAACAAACGTGCAGTGATTTATTGTTTGCACAATTTAATTGAAGTTGCAGGTTGTATTCTAGGTCCACCCTGGTACAGGAACCATACTTGATGCGACTGCCGTAGTGTACGGTGGGTGATCCAATAATTTGGATAATTTATCTTCTCAATTCATAAGATGGAATAAAAAAAAAAACACTCATCTGTTTTATTTGCAACAATGAAAGGTCTCTTTAATGGATTGCATAAAGAAAACAATGCCTTTCCAAGGTGTGAACACATAAGATCGTAAACTCAACCGCCATATTCTTAACGCAAATCTGTAGTTGTGCAAGCATGTTAATTTTAAATGCTGCAACGTATTAAAAAAAAGTGAAATTACCGTTAAATATTTGCATATGACCAAAGACGGTGAAAAACCAATTTAAAGCAGAACTCTTTGCCACTTAAATTAAACATAAGTGCAATTTACAATACAAACATTACAGAGGGGGAAGTCTGTCATTAGAAAATGTACTTCTTGGAAAATAGGCATTTTCAGTTTCTTTTTTGTCATTAAAAATCACAATGTGTTTACATAACCTGACACCAGAAAAAAAAAACAAAAAAAAAAACACAAAACAACAAAACAGAAGAGAAACAGGGTATAAGACATCAGCACATCCCAATAGTCATTTAAGCCAGGGAACAACAACAATTTCATTTGAACAGAATCGTCCATGCAGAACAAAACAGCAAAGCACAGCACTGTATGTTGTTATGGACGCCTGTGCATGTCTGTATCCAACAGTCACTCCCCGTCGCTTTCTGCAGGGATTTCACTTTGGAAACGGGATATAGAGAGAGGTTCTTCTTCAATGCGGCTGCCAACTCATTGCCTAATTTCGTTCTTCAGACTCACAACTTGTTTTGATCTCTAGTGAGGTGGCAACCATGCTTGCCTACTCGAGGTCTGGCATCTCTGCAAGAGACAAACGTTCCAATGACGGGAACATTCACGACGACGACAAATGCAGAAACAGGTTCAAAATATCTAAAATCAGTAAATAAAATGCAACAAATGGCACTTGATTTAGTATGCGGCACATCCGCAAAGTGTTCATTCATAGTGCTTCACTTCTTCCTACATTTTGGCATGTTACAGCCTTATTCTCTTTTAAATTAATCTATTTCCTACTAAAGAGTTAACTTTTTGCCTCAACAGATCAGAAAATCTTGTTTTTCATGGTTTGAGTCAATCAGGTGCTGTTTGGCAAACTGCAGACATTCTGCCAGGAGCCTTATGAAGGAGTGGCTTTCGTCTGGTCACTCCATACACTGACTGGTCTATGACTGGTGTATGACACCAGTCATGACACCAATCATAGACCAGTCATAGACCATTTGCAAAAGACTTCTCAATTGGAGCTTCTAACCAGCAAAAGTTTTTCTGTATCCTTCCCCACATTTGTGCCTCAAGACGATCCTCTCCCAGAAGTCTACAAACAATTCCTGTCATTTTATGTTTAGTGTTTGACCTCTGACCTACTCTGTCAACTGTGGGATCTCACAGGTGTGTTTAACAATTAATTGAACTCATCACACGTGGACTCCACTTAAGTTGTAGAAACATCTCAAGAATGATCGGTGAAAACAGCTCCATTTTGAGCTTCATGGAAAGGCTGTAAATACTTATGTAAAAGTAGTTTCTTGGTTTTCTACTGTTAATAAATATGAAGAAAAAAAAAAAAAGCTTTCTTCCGCAGTATCACAATGGGGCCTTTGTGTGAACAGGTTTGATGGACGAGTACAGTAAAGAGCTGTGAATACTTTCTAGACGAATTGTGTATTTCAAGCATGTATTTCTGTTAATTGCGATTGTGGCTTACAGCTAAAAATCACGTTATTTTCCTTAAATTACATAAATGAAAAGGATTGACATTGCCGTCATCTCAAGGTGGCTAAGTCTTAAGAGGTCACTGCTGTTCAGAGTCCTGTGTGTTAGAGGAATGATGGTTGAGTGGAAAACTGATAAAGTAGCACCAGCAACTGTTACCAGGAGATTTTAGAGCACTAAATTCTTCCCTCTGCTGATGAGCTTCATGGAAATCCTGATTTAATTTTTCAACAGGACTTTCCATCTGTCCCTAATGTTATAGTTTGAAGGCAAGAGTAAGATGAGAGAAACCCTGAAGGTCAAACCTCAGCAGAGTCACAGGCCTTTCTCCTCTACGCCACACTGCTCTGGTCTATGAGCATTTAATGTACTGTACAGCACATGGACATGCTTTTCAATCGATTAACATTCCTGTTTGAATTCCTTTTAAATTAGTTTTATGTGCCATTTAAATTTCCTAAGAAACTGAATTTTTAGCTTTTCGTTAGCTGCAAGGCATATTCATCAACAGTAACACACTTGAAATGTTTCACTCCCATGGTAATGACATTGTATGAGTTTCACTTTAACTGAACTTGTGACCTATGTGAACCTTTCAAAGATATTATACTACTATATTCTACACATAAAGAAGGATATTAATGTGTTCTCACAAAGAACAAACTACAACTTTGCCATTTTTTTTTTTAAAGTCATACTTACTTTCATCATCGCTGTCTGCAGAATCATGCTGAAACACAAAAACAAAATTATGGGAACTCGGATTTCACCTGGTAAACTTCAAAGAAAATCCTCAGAAAACAATAAAAAAGACTCACTTCTTCTGCACCATATTCTGCACCGTCTAAATCGGGTAAATCATCTCCACCCATGTTGTTCATCATCTGAAGAAAAAGGACAAAAATCAGCACGTCTTTTCGTGTTTGTAAGACGCTAGAACTGTTTGAGTTGATTTGAGTTTTGTGTTTAATCTATTTTAGTTTACGTGTTAAGGATTACCATTATGTTTTTAGTGTGATGTCTGTGAAAGAAGATTTAATCGTAATTTTTATTGCGGACCCCATTAGTCTCTGCTACGGTAAAGGGGATCTTTGAATATAAACAAATAAGTGCTGACGGTCTTTCACTCAATTACCTCTGAGAAGTTGTCAAAACTTGACATGTCCTCATCCGAGTCGTCTTCCCAGTCTTTCCAGTTGTTGAAATCCACACTCAACCATTTAAACTATGGGATGGAACAGAGTTACACAACGAAAAAAAAACACTATTTACCTGCTTGTAAACAGCATATTGTCAAATTCTTAAATTCAGATTCACTAAATGAATGAATAACTTTGCATGTGCAGGGCTTACATGCTGTAGAACAAAATGAAGATCTTAAAAAGATCACGCAATGTATTTAATACAACATTTAAAAAGTAATAAAGCTCCATTATTTAACTATCTCACTCCAATTTAATTGAGTAGCATCGGATTTCTTGCACATTTGTCCAAGATGTCATGATCTAAACACCTGAAGACAGCAGAGTTTATTTCCAAAAGATAATCACTCTTGTTTTTTAACTTTTAAACAGCAGTGTGAAGATGTTTTGTATGACAATAAACGATTAAGAAAAAAAAAAAAATGCATGAAATTGAAAGATACCTTTGCTTTTTCTTTGGTAAGTCGTGGCCATGATTTCCCCCCTTCTGCTTTTCGTAAACAACACTGCACAGACCTGTCGGTGCGGCTGTGTTTCGATTGCTGTAAATGACACAGGTTATCAATTTATTAAGTAAAACTCAACCTGAAACTTTAGGTCTGCGGATGTTGATCTTACTTTGGGATCAATGTCCCCAAAAAGCTCAATTTCATTGTTGTATTTGTCTTTCCCGCTGACACAACTGCAAAAACGACAGAAACGGAGGTCACCATGCAGTGCAGCCAGTTTTCTTTCAATTTGGTCCACACAGATGGCTGGACTTCACAAAACACATCACATTTTTATGCAAATACAAGGAGACTTACCATCTAGTGCACTTCAAACACAACTTACCTAAACTCAAATTTTGACTTGTCCAACTGGACATGTACATCTTTACTGTCTTCCACGCAGAACTCTACAAAAACAAAGTCTCGTCTGTCATACCATTTAGCTGTGGCACTTAGGGTGGGAAATGGGCCATGCTGTGGCAAATGGGCCATGCTATTGATGAACAGAAAGAAGGAATTAACGACAGCATATTTCCTTTTTACATTTACTGTCTGCCTAAGTGGTTAGTTTTGATCTGCTGGGTCACGTGTGTGACGCCATCCGAGTTATGTTACATTTTATTACAGAGAGAAAATATCACACAATCACATCTTTAAACCATTTAACAGGTACAAGACCGAGTACTTTCGGTTTCATACAGTAGTTGTAACCAAGGAATATTTGTGATCTGTGTTTTATTGAATGTCAAATATTTGTTCTGAATTACACTCACTGGTTTTGAACGAGGACATGTGTTGCTTTAACTCAAAGTGAAACCTTCACACCATGACAGCATTTCTCCTCGGTTCTAACTTTAACCTAGTACTGTTAGATGACTTTAGCTTTCCAGCTAATGTTAACTTAACTGATATACCGGGCGCATACAGCTTAAGCTACAATTAAAAGTTTGGGGCTAGTTGGAATAGATTATGTTGAGCCATAAAGGCATGTAGGTTTAACGAGTTGTGTTGGTTTTTAGTACTGTAACAATCAGTGTTAACTGCACAGCTAATGCTAACTCGTGTGCTAGCTCAATGAGCTAATGTTAGCTAGTTGATCCGCATTACAGCACTTCAAAGACTAAGCGCTTATTAGCAACAAGCGAATGCTAGTACACACATAAACAAGACTTACGTCTTTACAGTATAGCAGGTGAACTTGTTCGTCTGACTACGGGCTATCTAGCGGCGTTATATCATAAAAATCCGGGCAAATGTGATGACTGAAGCCTAAACCTAAACTCTGAGGTTTTCAACCGAAACGTTGAAGTCCCTTAAAGTATCGCGGAGTTGTCGCGATATCTCGACAGGACGTTACCCGCCTGCTTGGAAGCGTGGGCACGCGCTGTGAGATAATTCTAGAAACAGTGTGCGACGTAACAGCGCCCACTGCTGGTTAACCACAAGTAATTCATGTTAAATCCAAACATCCACGGGATAATTTCGAAAAATCAAATCCTACATTAGTGTGTAATTGATCTGTGTAGCGCTTCATTTACTGAATTAAGTTATAAATGAGTTTTCTAATAATATAATTTATTGAACATGACGGTGTACATAAAAAAATATTCACCAGCGACTATGCACAGGAGTTTGTATCTCCAATCCTCTTGCAGGCAAGAATAAATTATAAAACAATAAAAACGCAAAACCTTCCAGTCCAATCAGCTCTTCTGGTTCTAGTGTACTCTGCTTCCCCAGAACTAGAACCAAACACAGGGAAGCAGCATTTATTTTCCAGAATAAACTTGCAGACAACTGCAAAAAATGCTGAAACACTGAATTTCTTCAGATCAAGACTAAAAAACCCCGCCTGTTCAGAACTGCCTTTGAGTAAGTGAAACATTGCTCAACATATTTGATAAACATTTGGTTGATGATGTTGATGAGGGCATTTGACAAAATGTAATGTTTACCGCTTCATAATCGGCTACTATGTTTTCATGGTGTAAAGTGTTGATGCTCAAATGTGCTCTATGAATACCTTTTACTTAACTTATAATGAAACTACATGACCTTCTGAAAGTGAATTATCAAGAGGCTGAAATGAACACATTTGTAAAGCTTGAGTACATATTTTATTGGATACAATATTCAGTTTTATACATTTCTGGAGCAAACTGAGACGTAACAACCCAGTTTTCTAAACGACCGCTGGATCCCAAAGAGACTGAATGCAATTCTTGAACATCTTCAAAACTCAAGTGATTTTGTTCAATAAAACCACTCAGTAGCCTGGAAGCCAAAACATGTAAAACATTATGCACAACTAAAAAAACCTAATTTAGTATTTAGTTAAATACCCCCAAGGCATAAAAAGTTCTTAAAATTATACATCTTTTTATTAATTATGTTTGATACATTTCTAATGATTTATCTAAGAATTGTTAGATAAATTGCTAGGTGAATTGTTCAGATTAATTTTGACCTTGTGAAAAACTCCAATTGCAATATTGCATTTTAGCACAGCCATTTGATATTTGTTGATTCTTTTTCTATGTTGCATCTTGTTTTTTCTGTGTCTTTCTTTTCAAACATCCCTCTCACTTGTCAAATTCACTTTTATCGGTAAAGCAGTTCAGACGTCATTGAGAGAAACTTCAGAAACGTTAGAGATGGCAGAGAACGCAGCGGAACTGTAATTATTTACTTACTTGAAATTTGAGTCGCTGCTGGGTCAGCATCAGTAAAATATTGCTTCACGATGAGACAAAACTTTATGGGATTCATTGAAGTATAACGAAAAACGTTAAAATTACTAGTATCTCCCCTAAAAGCAAACATATTTTATCCATTCAATAAAGGCACTGGGTTATGCGCATTTGCAGCCAACTAATCCTTTAAATTAGCCATTACTGAAGAAAATAAATGCATCAGTTAAATCTAATTTGCCTCCAGGAGCTTTCTGCAGTAGCTCTGTAATTATAGGGGGGATTAACTATTGCTCACTGTGGTGCTAAGTCGTTTCTACCAGTCTCGTTGCACGACAGTAAGCCATAATGTGATTGCATTGTTGTGATCTTGACACCTAATTGCCTTTTCTTTTGTGTGGTCCAGATGAGTGAACGTTACATACCGCTCCGACTATAATTATGCCATTTGTAGAACTTGAAAAGTACATTTTTGCAAATCTGGCTTTGGCTTGGGTGCCATGAATACAAGCAAACAAAAATGGCTTAATCTCACGCAGCAAAGCACTTGATCTCTGCAGAAATCTTTGTGCAATGCAAACAGCATGAGAGGGGCTCAGGTAGTACTTCAAAAGAACTGCTTTTTTTTTTTTTTTTGGGTCAATTGTTGAGTCACACGTTGCGAAAAGGTTTGCAAAAGCAGTTTCTGATATCGCCTATTTTCTCCCAGCCTACCCAAGGAACATGTAATGCTTCCTGGCTAAAAACTCTTTACAGGATTTTCTGTCCAACAGAGAGGAAAGACTGCAATAAAGCCAGGCACAAATTCAATAGCTGCTCCATTTCCAGTGAATAATGGGACAATCTAGCAGACAATGCATGCAGCCACGGGGGTTTTATGACAATACGTGATCATATTTCATATATTTAAATTTAACAAAATATCCACAGAGGAGAAAGTGAGTCACTGGATCGGTTTGTGTGAGAAGATTGAAGAAAATTGAACAATTGTTCATATTCTGGTCTGGAAATGTTTTTAAAAAATAGCCAGATATAACAACTGACCTTTAAAAGGGTTTAAATGCATATGGAGAACAATTTAACATCCATCCGTCCATCCATTTTCTTCCGCTTATCCAGGGTCGGGTCGCGGGGGTAGCAACTTAACAGTTTAACAGAGAAGAGTACAATTTCAGCGTGAACTCAAATAGTGTCCTCGGTCTTCCTCTGAGAAAAATAAAAATCGTTGACAAACCAACAACTAATCTAATTTAGCAAGTCAAAAAAAAAAAAAAGGTAGATCAATGTAGATTACAACTGCTATTTCCCAAAACTCTAAACACAACCCAAAAGAGACACAGATTGCATTAATATTGCCACTTTTTAATGGCACGGGCTTGAATTTGACAGGGAATCTGAGGAGGGAGCTAAAGATCAGTGCGAAGACGTGGAGCCCTTCCAATCTCAAATACATGGAAGCTGTTACAAAAGACAAATCATCAACATCAACCGGCCTTACGTTGCTCTGCCTTCCAACACATGTGACTTTGAATGAATGACCAATAGGGTTTAATGTTATGTTGTTTAATGTTCTTCCAGGGGCACATTTGTGTGGTCAGACACTGTTGTTGGACAAGAAGGCCTGGCTCAAATTCTGTACAGTAATTCATTCTTCAGGACTTCGCAGTTGACCAAGCTCAAACAAACATGAAAGAATCAAATCAACACTCCAGGGATGTTTTTTGATTAGGTATAACACTTCAGTAGATTGGTGAAGCAAATAAAATAAAATAAAACAAAATGATTTCAATACTGCCTCTTTAACACTTATAAATGTCAGTGTTGGTTTCATGCGTTTCTTGTTGAAAAATATGTTTTCTCTGCCTACATTTGACATCCTGTGATTATACGTTTAGTTGTATTAATTTTATTTGCATACAACTATATATTTTTTGTCTGTACTGACTTCATTTTCACATATTAAAATAAGATGTTATGATCAAATATTTTGTAAAAAAAAATAAAAATAAAAAAAACTAGCCTAATAGGTAATTCCGGTATTGGAGTGGGTATTCCCTGTGGGCTCATGTCTTTTGCGGGGATTTTTTTTTTTTTTTTGTGCACTACATCACTGCTTAGAGTGCTAATAAAGGCAACATGAAACCACATAGACGGTTTAAACCACCGTTTACTGACCAATCGTGTCATACCAATGACGAACTTCCTGGTTACATTTTCATCATGTAGGTCCCTATCCTCCCCCTTCCTCTTCCTCCTCCTCCTCCTCCTCCTCCTCCTCTTTCCATGAAGGAAAGTCTATTTGCGCCGCGCAGCTGACAAAAATGACGCGACCACGACTGGATGAAAACAGGTTGGAGTAAAAGAGAGAGAGAGAGAGGGGAAAAAAAAAAGGCAGAGTAAATTATCTGAGAGGACAGCGCAGGCTCGCGGCTCAACGTGGCCGAGGCTGATAAACGGACAGCGTCGGGTGAATGTTTTCCTACTTTGTGTGTTGACGCCTGCAAGGACGTAGGAGCGCAGACGAGGCCGAAAACGACGGGAAGGAGGTGTTGGATTCAAGTGGGTTACCTTCTTGTATCTTAATCCGGGAAAACATTGGGATATCATGGCTTGACAACAGCAGGCTCTTCACCGACCTCCGCCGATAAGCTGCAGTGAGAAATAACCGCCATCTCTCTCTCTCTCTCTTTATTTCTCTCTCTCTCTCTTCCTCTCCCTTTCCTTCCGCAGATGGAGCTCAGAGCTCTTTAATCCAGCCTCACAGCTCCCTGACAGGCAGTGGAGAACTACTCAGAGGGGTGAGGTGTGCAGAGAAGAAAGAGCTTTAGTGATTCATGTTGTATGATGTTGCCACATCGCTGAATTCCCCACTGCCAGCTCTCTCTCTCTCTATTTTTCTCTCTCTCTATATATATATATATGTGTTCCAGACCTTCAGTTTCTCCCTCTACTTCTGTTCAACAGGACGCTTTATTCCCACTTGGAGGAATTTATGGGATCACAAGGTAGGATTGTTGGGTCGATCTGTCCTTTTCGGATGATTCTCTGTCAGTGCATGCTTTCAGGGGTTTGTTTTTCTTCCTGTCCTCTGCACGTCGCAGGCTTTGGTTCCATTTGTTTATAGCCTGAACATCCCAGGATCAGCTCATGTGTTGCCATCAGCTTTTATCCCTCCCCTCTCCTCCCCTCTCCTCCCCCCTCTGCAAAACACTTGTTCTTCAGACATTTAGACTGTCGCCACTTGGACGAGCCGCAGACGAACGTCCCCGAATTTCGCACTCGTTTCTCTCCCAG
The DNA here is from genome assembly GCA_911649635.1 of Poeciliopsis gracilis. NCBI lineage: Eukaryota > Metazoa > Chordata > Actinopteri > Cyprinodontiformes > Poeciliidae > Poeciliopsis > Poeciliopsis gracilis. The sequence goes on along the minus strand of CAJVRI010001220.1, from coordinate 11,955,577 downwards.
TATCAGCAGATTAAGCAGATATGGATGCAACAAAGCCGGAGAACTCTTGGAGCTGTGTTTGAGCTAAAGCTAAAGTAATCCCCCTAATACATGTGAAAAGCCTCAACCTGGCTTGTGCATCACTGCATCCATCAGTTTAAAGTGCAAATGACTGTGAGCAGGGCCTGCCCAAAGCTGAACGGGGCCCTAAGCAGGATTCAATTTTGTAACCTACTTGCAGATTTATTATCACTAAACAAATTAGAAACTAGGCTTGTTTGTCAGATTCTTTTGAACATTTAAGGAGCTAGTAAATGATGCTTTTCATTTCTCCGTTTCTGTATTGAACTTTTGTGTTGGCGCGTTGTAATATTTTAATCTTAATAGTGTTTTCACTAAGCTGTACACAAAACAAACACAATTAACAGAAATTGAGGCTTGAAAACAGTTTATACGACTGTAATTAGGTTTTACTGACCGCCCGCCCCGCCAGGCCAAGTATCATTTGTAATTTTATTTGAAATAGGTTGTTTCACTTACCCGTCACAGTGGTAGCGCAGAAAGTCTGAGCTCAGTGTACAGTTGAGGCATTGGGCCGCACGTGCAAGCTTGGACACGCTCAATGCAAACCTCTAAAAGCGCTATTGCAAAGGCTCAGGGCATAATTGTGCTTTTAAAAGACTGTGCAGTGCGACTGATGTGAGCGCATATATTTTGTAATCAAAGGATAATGGGCAGTGTGGGTGTTTACGTCTCACGCTTGTTCTGGGATGCGCGTGAATTTCTCTTATATTAGTTTTGCGTGTTGCCACCATTGCATAACCGGTCTTTAAGATCCACTGGCTGATTGCTTGGTTAAGATTTAACTGGAGTGCAAAAATATATATTTATTCTAATAGCATTTCTTGTGTTTATTATTATTAAAGATTCTGTAGTTCATGGGCATCAAACTCATTTTCATTTTGCCTTAAGTCAAGCTCATGGATCAGAGAGCCAGTTGAGGCAGAAAGTATTGCTAAAACTACCCATCAACAAACTGTTGAAAGAATTATTAAATAGCCGCCTCTGAATTTAAGGAGTACGTCTTAAAATTTTAATACTGAACATCTTTTCACATTGATATAATTTGACATTATAGAGATATAAACTGCTTCGATTGGCACGGTGGCCGTAGTTGGAGAAAATCATTTTGAACTGATGTGTAGATCTTATGTAAGATGTCTACATCAGGAATAGAGGCTTGAAAAGATATTTATCGGATAATATGAGCAGAAATTCAGGTGTGGTTTATATTCAGCTGGTGAAAAAGCTTGTAAACCAAAAGCTTCAAAAAATTTTTGTACTGCCACAGATGTTCAACAAAAAAAGTCTGGAATCAATGTTTTGCCTGTTAAGTGATTAGAATAGATCCCAGTTAAATAACGTGTAGCAGCCCCCCCGTGTTTCGGCGACATTCGTAGTTGTAGAACGTTCACCTTAAGCAGCAGCTTACTTCATTTAGCCCTTAAACCGGCTGCGGTCAAGTGAATAAGTTTTATAAGCTGTAATGACTTTTATGTGCTCCTCTGTGCAGTTTCCTCTGATGAGATGAGTGTGCGTGCTGGCCAGGGCAGTGATGAGGTGCTAGTTTCTCAGGCAGTTTGGGATTACCTGGCTGCGGCTGGGCGGCCCTGGCTCATTGACTTCCAGCACAAGCAGGGGATGAGCGTCGGCATCATCAGGCGAGGGGAGAGGGGGGGCTGCTGTGCTGTGCGCCTCCAGCCGGTGGAAGGCTCGAGGAGCACCAGATCCGGGGTGATGGACGGACCGATCTCCAGCGAGACGCGAAAAGCCTTCATTGACTTATGCCGATGTGCCCGCAAAGAAATGAGCAAACAGGAGGGAGGACCCAAGAGGAAGAGGGCTCTGCTGCCTTGCGTGGGGGTCCTGGAGCAGAACGGGGAGGGGAACCTCCAGGCTCCACCTTCCCTGCCGCGGCGCTCCCAGAGACAGCAGCAGAGGTTCAGGAAACCCGCTGATGAGGAGGTGTGTGCCATGCTCCACGAGGCCTCTCTGAGGAAAGACATGGACTCTGGCATTGGTTCCCGCAGTGAGGCCGAGGACAGCGGCATTTGCTCAATTTGCATGGGGGACATAGTGGAGAGGACCACCCTGGAGAAATGCGGCCATTCGTTCTGCCGCTCATGCCTGGAACGAGCCTTTAAGGTGAAGCAAGCTTGCCCCGTGTGCAGACTGGTTTACGGCCAGCTGGTTGGGAACCAGCCTGCCAATGGTTCAATGATGGTGGAGCGGGACCCTGACATGGAGCTTCCTGGCCATGAGGGCTACGGATGTATCTGCATCATCTACAGCTTCCCTCCTGGAGTTCAGACAGTAAGTACCGTCAGGTACGGACATAGACTCTTAGCAATGCAACTTAATCAAAAGCCTAAAACACAACCTTCCTCTCTTGTCTAGTTATTTTTTCCCCATTTTTTTCAGCTCTATGAAATTAGGCTGAATATCTACGCACTCCACACTTTTCAGATTATTATTTTTTTTTTCAATCTGTAAAAAATAGAGCAAAACAAGACTCATTCTTTGCATTCACTTCACAATTATGCATTTTATTTTTGGTTTTTGCCTAGCATATAAAATCCCAACAATATAGACTTTGTGGTTGCAGCGTGATAAAACTTGAAAGAGCTCATCTTGGCAAGATACCATGCATTAATGTTCTGTTGAGTTAGCATCTTCAAACATTAGGCAGAAAATCCCTAATTCAAAGTTACAGTCCTCAGTCTTATTGCATCACCTCATGGATAGAAAGAGCTGAAATGACTGAAGATTGCAAACGCAAAAAAAAAAAATCTGCACTTACAGCCTTAACATTTTCTGCTGCAAATTAATTTTCCGTACATTTTAGTTTTGCTTAAAACAAAAACAAAGTTGCATTTGTGCTCCGTTCGTTTCATTTTCTCTGACATGACCATGAAACGCTGTCAGGAACCAAACACTGCGTTTTCCCTTTGACGTCAGTTTCTTCTCACGTTTCTGATCTAAAGCCAGACAGCATCTAGTGACCTAGACAGCATTGTTCCCACACTCAAAAATCTGCTTTTCATTTACAGGAAGTCAAACAGGTTTTAAGCTTTCCCTTTCATGATAACATCTGAAGTTTTACGTCGACATGTAAACGTGACTGACGTTTCACCATGGTCCTCGCCTTGTAAATCGCCACTGAGGAAGTGTAAAACCCCCATGTCGTGTAACGTTTGTTGTTAAGTGAATTAACTTAAAACTACAAATAGGCTTGGAACGTGACAACAAAGTAATCAGCCACTTGCAGATCTCAGCTTTGTGTTAATCCCCCGACTATGAGTTTCACTTTAAGGAGCACTTATTCACATCATACGTACTTTTATCGTCATTCCGCTGATCAACATGGAGTTCTTCTCAGATTAGCTGGACATTGACGGATCAAACGGCTTGCAAACGCAGTGTTTGAATTGCCACTGCTGCTGTCTTTATTTTACATCGTAGCGTTACCTCTCACTCCTTTCTTCTCTTCTTTCATCTTCTCATGGCTATTACGGCACTCAAAATTACTTTCACATTTGCTGCACTTTGATACAACAAACATCAAACTATGCTGTTCGAATTGTTTGTGAAAAACCGAAAGAAAGTGGTTTAGCCTCCTTTCATTCTGATTCTTCCAAATTACATTGTTCAAATGAAGGCTTCCGGGGCTAGTTTTCTGTAACTTTGTGATGCGTCTCTGTTCGGGGACTCACCTGCATCAAATGGCTGAATCACGTCCTCACAGTGATTCAGCGATTCTAGTTTTCCACAGCCCTACTAATGGCCTCATTATCTGAGTCAGGGGCGTCGAAGCAGAGACGCATCTAAAAGCCGCAGGACACTGACCCTTGAGGCCCGCATTTGAAGATCCCTAATCTAAATAAAGATCTGTGAAGCACATGTTTGTTGAGCAGACGTTACCTATTTAATACATAACTAAATCCCGATAGCAGTACAGATTGTTTAGCTGCAAAAAAAGGTCACCAACACCCAAATGCATAAATTTAGTTCAAAGGTTCTGAATACTTTTGCCACAGCAGGGCGTTCGCTATTTCATGTTGATCCCTTTGAGCTCATCATTGAGGCTTACAGCTCGTGGGTAGATCTTTGATTAAAATGGTGACTTAAGACGATGTCAAACATTTTACTCCAGTGACTGTCTCTTTAAGGCCTGACCATTTAAAAGATGGATTGTTCTGCATTTGATTCATGAAAAGACTTATTCCATATCAAATGTTCAGCTTTTATTTGACGCTTGCTACTTGGTTGGCATTTTTTAAATGACACGCGAGGATGTGAAGGGAAAACACCCCGGACTCATGGTGCAGTTTCACACAGTTTCTGGTTCATTTTACCCAACAGCTCGATCACCCAAACCCTGGTGTTCGATACCCAGGAACAGACCGCGTGGCCTACCTCCCTGACAGCCCAGAGGGGAACCGCGTGCTGGGCCTGCTGCGTCGGGCCTTCGAACAGCGCCTTATCTTCACCATTGGTACCTCCATGACTACGGGCCTGCAAAATGTCATCACCTGGAATGACATTCACCACAAGACATCCATATTCGGCGGGCCGCCCTGGTACGTATCGGTTGTCCGCGTTTTGGAGAATCCTCGGCAAGGGAGTTCAGTCTATAAAGAAAGGCTTCGGTGGAAATGGACGGATTAAAATGCAGTTACATGGTGCTTTTTGTTGCCAGTTGAGCAAACAAAGGAACTTTAGCCACTTTTCCCTTCTTTTTGCAGCTTTGGCTACCCAGATCCCACATACTTGGTGCGCGTGACAGAGGAGCTCAGAGAAAAAGGCATCGCCATGAACTGACCACATGAGACCTCCAGGACTTTGTTGGACTTTTCCTTGGACATGTCCTCACTGTGGACCAAGCTGCAGGATTTGCTCCGAGACTGCCCGATGCCTAAAAGTTCGCTGAAGATTAAAAAAAACAAACAAAACGGAACAAAAAGAAAATCACCTCAGACACACACGTCTATTGCTGCAGAAGAATCCGTATCTCCTCCGCTGCTGTTCTACTTTGGTTATTTTCCTCAAGCGTTCCAGTGATTCAGTGCTCCACGTGGAAGAGAATACTCTTAAATGCAGTGCAAATCCTCAAACCCTCACTGCAGGCACCAGGCCTAATTTCTGATGCACTTATTTAGGAGCTTGTCAGAATTAATGTTACAAGATGTTACTTAGATCATTTAAGTTTAGTGGCATTTAAGTTACATTCTATTAATGTTCATTTCCCTCCTTTGGGAGTACTCTTAAGTCTTAAAAGCACATGTTTGGTTGTGTCTCACCGAAATGTTTGTTGAACAAGTTTTGATTGTTATTAAGTATCTGTTGTAATGATTGTACTTGGTTCGTACAGCAGAAGAGCACTGCTTTTAGCAACAGATTTGCAGTTCTGATGTTATTGCAATCTTAAGCACTCACAGGCACTTTGGTAACTATTATTTTTTTTTTGTTTCAGTGAAGTAGAAGTAATGGAAATCTGCTTCCTCTGAACGAAGGACGCTCAACGCAAACAGGTTTATGCAGCCATCAGCTATTAGCTGGCAACACGTTCACGTCAGCTGCTTAGAAAATGCTACGCGCGACCTTTATCTCGGGATGTACTTTTGATTTTTTTAAAAGAGGAGGAATGTTAAATGATGTCTCATGGCAGCACCTTTCAGCAAGTGTTGGAAGCTCCCACTGTGTTTTTTCCGGTTGTCACTCCTGTTCCTTCCAAGATGTCTCCGAGGGGTTCGGCCCGTTACCTCACTTTGATAGGAACACACTGGTCCGAATTAGCAGATTTATGACGATGTCAACTTTGAAGGGCATATAGATCACTTGAACCAAATCAGAGGCACAAAATCTCTTTAAATATCTATGCTTCAGTTCCTTTCAAACTAGGAAATTTGCCTATTGAATCGTTTTATTCGAAATGAGCTAACTGCTGTAAATCTTATCAATGTGTAACCAACAATAGGAGAGTTTAGTGATTGATTCGATTAGAGGCGGGTCACTGATCTCATTTTCTTGTGCCTTCCTTATATTCATTTTTGATTAAATAATCAGCCATGACGACTTTGGTGAATGTTGAGGATTTTGAGTGCTTTTGCAGTGTTGTTTGATTGTATAGAAACCTCCAGTGTCTATTAAGACAAACACTCCACAGGATTAAACGTAAAACCTAATCTGGTCCAAAAAATATCCCCCACCCTTCTGTCCAAAAGCGTTTAGAAATAGATCCCAGTCTTTCAGTGTGAATGTGCTTCGCAAATCCAGCAGCCTTTTTGGTTTTGGTTGAAAATAATTACTGATTTAAATAGTCATGATGGCACATCAAATGCTTTTGTTATGTTCTTGCCCCCTTTGTATTTTAGTTAAGGGACCAATCGATACATTTTTGGGACACAGGATTGTAGTTAATCAAAGCTACTGTGCACACCTTTCTATGCATACTGAACCTGAAGAAGGGGGAAAAAGAAGGAAGTAGACAACTGGATTCCATATTTTGCAAACCGAATGTTAAGTCACACAAAAATCTGTTCCGCTTTTATAATTGCGTTGATTTGTACTTTGTTGGTATTCAGAATGATGTGGCCACATTTTAATACTTGAATAAAAGTTCTGTTTGGGTTTGTCCACGATGTTCAATGGGGGTCCTGAATAAACGGCGTGTATGTTTTATGCTGCCCAGTCCAAAGTAGCTGATGATGGCACATATGGTGGCGGAGGTCATTACTTTCAACATTAACAAAGTCGCAGAGGTATTATTACACATTTTTTCAGGCTTTCTTTGACCACAGGCTTCTATGATATTTTAATATCTTGCATGTAAATCAGTAGTTTTATGCACAAAGTATTTAGTGTTTTATGACCAAAGTTGTTAGTGCTCTATCCTCAAGAAGTTAAGGTATAGAAAATACAAAATTATTCCGGGAAGTCTTCCAACAAAACAACATAATAAAACACCCTTGCTGGATACTTTTATTTCTTCAATAAAAACTTCTCATGACTAGAGGTGGTTTCACATTCAAGGTTTTTTTTCTGTTAAATAAAAAGGCAGGTTCACATGTCAGATTTCAGCACAATATTTAAAGTTCCTACTAACTGGCAGATGTTTTAAAACTTAGAACTCGCAAAACATGATCATCTGGACATTTAAGTTTGGCAACATCTTCAAGGTCTTAGAAGCATTCATATGTTGGAGATTCACCGACTTGAACCAGGTGGGGAAGAAGGTTTTATTAAAAGTATCCAGCAAGGGTGTTTTGAAGTGACTTGTAGGATGCAGTTATGCATCTTTAGTCAACATTAATCATAGCCCTTGGTAACAAATGGTAAAATTAAGGAAAACTTTATGGCAAAGTCATACTCTCTTTCTTTTTTTTTTAATCAGTGTTTATTGACCTTTAATGATTAATTAATGACTTTCTGTTTTTCAGGTCTAGCGTTATTGATTAACTGGAACCATCGGCCTTAACTGGATGCAGGTTGAGCATGTCTGCAAGAAACACTTTGATCAGATCTGGTGCAGAAGACGGGATGAATGTGTGGTACCAGAATCTCCCCCACACAGGGCTAATGATGATGCAAACTGCTAAAGATAGTGGGGGAATCTGTGATGCTGCGGGCCCGTTTGTTTTCCAAAGAATCCGAGTATCTTATATTAGAGAACATGGCATTATTACATGTGAACTATCAGGTGATTTTGAATGAAATGGGGTGATGTCTTAACAGGTCAATAATAAAACCAAAGTGCTGTCCTGTGGGTAGGATGGAGTTCATAAAGTGGAGGGAAGTAGTTACTTCTTAAAGAGCTCAAGGTCAGCTTTTCACATGCATATTCTTTAAGAACGAAACCTTGTGAAAAGAATGTAGTTTATTCAGGTTACAGAAACAGAAGTTAAAGCAAACGCACAATGAAGCTGATGTCAAAAGCATCAGCTTCATTCTGCTGATTTACAAAAGTGTAAATCTGAAGCATAAAGCGAATGATTTAAATGTCAACAGAAAAGCAGGCGTTACTTTACCTTTCATCGCAGCTGTTAAAACATAACCTGGGCGAGAGAAATAAAAATAATAATAATAAAAAAAAAACGACATAACAACCAATCAGAGATGAGTTGCTTACCACTTCCTGGCACGAGGGAGGTTTGTCACCCAGTAGACTTGAACTAGACGCCCTTTTCCCTTCGTCACAGCTCTGAAGTATCCCACCCCCGAGGAGTCGGATCCGTAGAGGAAGCTGCTAAATGTCTGACTCTCCGTGGAAACCATGGAAAACCCGGCAAACCACAGCAAGCGCGCCGACAGCGCGGGAGACTGCGCCATCTGCTTGGAGGGGATTCGGGGGCGGAAAACGCTCAAGTGTCAGCACTCTTTCTGCTCGGAGTGCATCGACTCGGTTTTCAGACTGAAGCCCGCATGTCCGATATGCAACACATTCCACGGCGTGTACACGGGGACCCAGCCGCCCGGCACCATGACGGTGACCCACAGCATTTTGAAGCTGCCGGGCTTCGAGAACTGCGGCTCGATCGTCATCCAGTACAGCTTCCCAGCGGGGATACAAGGGGTAAGTCTGGCAGCTTCCTCACGCTGCTGCTGCTATGTTGCTACTTGTTTGGAAATAAGTTATCCAGCAGGGGGCGCTGTGTTTCATTCTTTAATCACAGCAGGGAAGTTCCTTTTAAGGCATCCGAGTAAACGCTTCGGATTGACGTCATTACGTTGTTGAAAACAGAGCGTGGACGCAATGATGTGAGAAGAGCCCTCCTTTCTGCTTGATTTAACATCAACACAGTGATTAATAATTGACAGTGAAAGCTGGTAAATAAGTGGACGCACCATTAGTTGTTGGAACCATTTTTACAACTGTATACTTTTGGGATAAAGTTGGAGAGCAACCATGTCAAATGTATTGTTTACTGATGTGCGTAATGTGTTATGGCAACCCATAAAGCATGTGCTTTATACATGGCAACAGAGGATGTCAACATGATAACAAGACTGTGGAAAAAAAGACAGGTAAAAAGCATACCGTCTGTATTCATGCAGACGGAGCATTTACCTTTACCAAGTCATGTTTTGAGCTCATGAGCTTGTTTCAAGCATTTTCCAGTCAGGTAATATCAATCAACGCAAAACAAGAAACTTGCTCAACTTTCTGCATATTAAAGCTGTTAGCAAGAGGAAAGATTCGGGTATTCCTCGTGTAAAGGCCAGTGCTGTGCACTGTGAACCATAGACGACCTTCAAGCACTCTGGCAGCACACCACGAGAAACTGGGATCAATGTGGCTACATTTGCTCAGGACTATTTAGGAAGATGACTCAGTCGGCTGCACCAGAAATGGAACCTGAAACTGGATAATGTGAAAGGTACCAGTACGTCAACTCTGCGCCAAGATGCAAGGCAGTGATTCACAACAAATATTGTTGTTGTTCAAAAAAAACATAAGATTTCTTCTGCTCCTGTGAAATACTATTTATCTGAGTTAAATAGTAACTGCACTTAGCAAGAATTGTGCAGTTGGTGAATTTTTCAGAAGTGTGATTTTTTTTTGTTTTTTTTTTTTGTCATTGGTGGTAAATAGATTATAAAACAGAAATTCAACACAAAAGTTTAAATTTGATTTATACTTCGTGGCAGTTTGTTACTAGAAAAAGAAAAAAAAAAGCTCATCTCTTGACACCAAACTAATGACAAGTAATGTTGTTTATAAAATATAATCTCTTTTGCAACTCTTTTGAGAACATCAAGACAATCAGGGCTCAGAAACTTATAGATATGCAAAATTAATGTTTGTTTTTTTTGTATTTTTATGATGAAACGTTTTGGTGCTCTGCTAAAAAGATTTTGTCTTTATTCCAGGCTGAGCACCCAAATCCTGGCGTGAGGTACAGCAGCACCGCTCGTACTGCCTACCTGCCAGATTGTGCAGAGGGACAGAAGGTCTTGAAGCTGCTCAGGAAAGCTTTCGACCGAAGACTTACTTTTACCGTTGGACGGTCGGCCACCACAGGCCTCAACAATGTCATTACCTGGAACGACATTCACCACAAGACCAGCATAAATGGCGGTCCAGAGAGGTTAGGCGATCCATTTTTTGGATGTCATCTGAAACAATCCCATTATGAAATGATCATATGAGAATCGCATTGAGTTTAAAAAAGCAAAAACTACAAATCTGAATCTGTATAAATAGGAGAACTGTCTCTTGATATGAAAATCTATTTCCAAAGTCTGAAAGCTTCCTTTTTGCAGAAGTGTCATAAAGACTGTTCTTAGACTCTTCATGAGAGTCTTTTTGGCCACTGGACAATTGATAATACAGCATTTAACAGAGTCAATAAACAACAGCAAAGTAGCGTCTTAAAAAAGACAAGACTTGTTTCTAAAACATAGATGAAGGCCTGCAAAGGCCTATCTTGCTGTGCTGTTCTTTTCTGTCGACAAAAGGTTAAAAAACATCACACTCAAATCAACTTGAGTCTTAAATTATAGATCTCCTTAAGCCTCCAACTCTCATAAACCCTCATGTTCTGCTTTGCTTAGCAAGCTTGGTCCCACTTCAAGGTCTTTTTTAATGCACTCCACTATTTTTATCTAACTGCTTATTTATTTATGTTGCTGCCTACTTTTTCAAACGTATTTCTATAGTTGTGCGTCAAGCTTTGCACGGTCTGTTTGCGCACCACCCCAATCTTAGTTCCAGTTGATGTTTATCACATTGGCACCAGGTTGCTTGACTCGACATTATTACCTGAACTGAAATACTTGCTGTCATTGTGGCTTTTCATCAAAACTGCTTCATAATTAAGGACACTGCTGCTGGTTAGATTTACACGATTTCTAGAATCACCGGGCACAAGGCCTGATGATGGAACAGCAGAGGCCTTGAACAGTTGTTTTCTGCATTTGGTGCATTGGACATAGTGCTGACATTTTCAGCGAAAGCTTCTTATGGCCGGAATAAAATTCCCAAGAGCGTACGAATGTATGAGTCTTTTAAACTTAAACTAACTTAAAAGTATGGCTCTTAGATAATCAAATATGCAGGCACTGATTATGTGATTATTGTATTATTTGCATTGTAGTAAGCCGTTATGCTATATCGCTTTTTATTCTTTTTAGCTGTGTAACTTGACATGCCTCTTTTAGATTAAAAAGTGCTTTTTATTTATAACAATAATAATTTTTTTGGACGAAACACGTCTGCGTTCCACGATAATACGTTGTATTTATATCAATTGTACCTGGAGGGACTTAACCTAGCCTCTATATATTTATTATGTGACATGCATTGTCCCTTTTGAAATAAATAAACCACAACAACTTCAAGGTCAGACATTCAGCTGTTGTGATGAAGCGCTGTGAAAATCCAGCAAGTTGGTTTCAGAAAGGAAGCTAAGGAATCGGGTTTCCACCACTGCAGAGCTAGCTCAGGGACGGCAGCAAGCAGGTGTGAGGTTTCGGTTGTATTTCTAATTATTCAAGGAAAAGATTAAAAGCAACTTGACATTTTACAGGAAAAATAGCAACCTCTGTCGTGAGACCTGCTTATAGTATGTAGGCCTGCCTCTTGTGCGAAGTAGTGGACTCACTTTTAAACTTCTATGAATAATAAAAAGCAACAAAACATCCTCTAAGAGGAACTTTGGCCAACCAATCCAGCAGCTGTTCAATGCTTTTCCCAGCACGATAGAGCGATTTATCTCAAGGAGCCTCAAGTGCATCAGGGATCAAAATGTTCGTACTTTGTTCACGTAGTTAAGAAGCTCTTTTCATCTTCATTCTTATGAAAACCAACTCTTGATGCTTTGCATGAACGTGAGGTATTTTTTAATGAAATCGTTTAAGGCCAGATTAATTTCCGTGATAAAAAGTAAAGCAGTTAAGTTTGTGAAAAACTACTTAATCAATCCCAATGCTTGACCATTCCTCAACAAGAAAACCGGGTTTTCCAGGTACATCAGGAAAACTAGGATTACCTTAGTTATCTGGGCTGTTTTATGGCTACTAAAGAATAAAACAATAAAGTTCAGATTATTTATGTTGCATTAACTGTTGGATGGCTTTGAACTCACAAAACCAATGAGCTCTCTTCCTCTGCTCATCTCTTTCTTTTACAGTTTTGGTTATCCAGATCCAGCGTACCTGTTCAGGGTTCAAGAGGAGCTTCGTCTTAAAGGTGTTACAGAGGATGACTGATTGTACGAAAACTTTTTTTTAGGCAGACTTAGTGCTGCTCTTAATAAAGTTCCCAGTTGCAAATCTGCACTATTCAACAGTAAGGTTCGCCACGGATACTTGAAGATGTTTTTTTGTTTTTTTTGCGTATGACCTGGGCTAAATCGAGGGAGAGGTTTAGCTTCTCCAAAGACTTTCTCTGCTTTGTTCCTGTTATGTAGCTGATTGACTTTAAGCCAATAAGCAAGATGAGTTTGCTATTGATTTCATTTGTGTATACAGCACCATTCACATTTTTTCGCAGTCTTTGTAAAGAAAAGTAGAAAGTAGAAAAACTAAGTTAATCTTTTGTCACCTTATTCTGATCACACATTGAAAAACATCCTGTTTGCCTCTTTGAGTTCTTAGTGTTTCAAGCATCACTCAGGATGTCGTGGAAAAGCGGCTTTCCTGGAAAGCATACGCCTTGGTGGAATGGCATGTGTCCATTGACAAGGAGAAATGGACCTGTGTTTATTTACCTTATTATTTATAACTCCAACAAACAGAAAAATGTGGGTTAGATTTTGAACAATACAAAAAAGTAAAGTAGTCATTCGAAAAAGCAAAAATACTCTTAGGAGTTTAACTTTTGGTGGGGAATTAAAAATTAGTTTTTTAAAGAACTTTTACACATTTCTTTTCTTTTTTTTTTTTTTCTCCAGGGATGCCAAAAAATGTTATGTTTGTAGCAATTTATTTGCACTGGATGGAAACATAGTATGAATGAAAAGTGATTGTTTTCTAGGCTGTATGGCAGAGTCAGATAAATTATCCTGTAAATTATTTTGTTGACAATCAGACCTGTTTATTGAAAACGCTTCAAATATTTAGTCATTTTTATTCTTTTCCAGTTTCCTTCTTAAAAAAAAAAGTGTGAAAGCCTGAAAACGTTTTTTGTGAAATTATATTTGAACATAACATTTCCCATAAAATATATTTATTTAAATTGACATTTTATCTTAAAAGAGGTGTACCAAAAAATACTAAAAATGACTGTACCTGGCTAACGACTAATTAAAGTAAATTACATTGTTTTTTTTTAAAGTAGGTTTATCAGCCTTCCTACAAAACCAGAATTTTGTGTTTTTTATTTTTGCAGTAAAACACCTTAATTGATTTTGTGCCTTATACAATATCAGATAAGTTTGTGCCTTAAGAACAATGAGCGAAATGTTTTTTATGCCCTGATATCACCATGCTTGTACACTAGATGGCGCTGTTCTCATAGTAGAAGGACTGTTAAATTTCTGTTCCCAGCTTTCTCTCTCCCCTCAAAGTTTCCGACCTGATGTGTTTGGGTCAGTTTTCGCCGCAACAGTTAGCGAGGAGGTTGCTTTGTCTTTCACTAAAATATGATGTCATATTGTAGAGGGATGTGTTCTGCTGTGTGGTGATGGCTAAAAAAGCTGAAAGGGAAGTTGCTGTTCTTTGTTAATTGTGTGAAGACCGACCAAATCAATGCTGAACCAAATATATCCTATTTAAAACTTGCTCTGAATGTTTTGGTCTTGCATTACAGTGCATGGCATACTAAGCTGATTTTTCACTTTGCAGACACAAGCGTCAGTGTGTTGTTGTTTTTTTTACCACGTTTATATGGGATAGACCAAACTAGCACGTGATCCTGAAGTGGAAGGACAATGATTGAAGGTTTACAACATTTTTTTCCCCCACAAAAACAAATTTGGAAAGAATCGTATAACATTCAACTTTTCCCTTACATGTGTGTCTTTATGATTCTTTTTGTTCTGTAACAAACCTCTGAGGCCTTCAAGTCAGCTGGATTGATATGGAGGTTAATTTACACAACTATTGTGTAAACTATAGTTCCGTGAATTTGCTATTTACAAGAGTAAGTTTACACATTTACTATTGCGTAAATGTTCGCTTTTATTCAGGGATATCAGTATGAATCCAGCCGAATGAAAATGCACACCGCACTTATTTTATTCTGGATTTTTCAACCCATCATTCGTGATCCTCTCCTCCCTCACTCTGGTTTATTCAAATTTGGATTTGGTCCAAAAATAGCCAGGAAGCACGTTTAACTTTTATTTAGTTTGAAAGCGTGCACACGTGATGGAACAGAGTCAGATAGTGGCCTGTTTTCCGCTCTGACGTCAGTGTCTGCGGGGCATTTCTGTGGCCTGTAGGATCTCAGGGCATCTGCTAACCTCTAATCAGAGTAGGACCCATCTGCCACCCCACCCTGTGTTGCCCCTCTTTCATCAGTGGCTCATCAGTAAAATTCATCCACATGTCATCATCCATCCATTCAGCAAATAAAGCAACAAAAACAACAAGAGGTTTATTTGAATTGTTTGTGTTTTAAAGAGTTCTGAAGCATTTTGGTTCTCTAAAGTGGAAAGATCGCCTCATAATGCAACTTAATCATAATACTGAACGCGAGTAGTGAGGCAGGATTGAGTGTGATAGAAAGCAGAATCTAGCGAAAGTAGCTCAAAGTAGAAGCATGTCTGAAATTACTTTCGCTTCTTTGAATCTAACCTACATTTACACATGAAATACTTCCATGTGAATTTGTCTGGTTTGTTACTATATGAGGACGTCTCCCTGACATGATATTTTCTGGGGTTGAAGCACAAATGCATTTTGTTTTTGCCAGAAATTCAAATTGAGAACGGTTGACGCGAGTGCTTTTTATTTTATCAGATAATTATTTTAGTGTGAAATTTTGTCTCGGATTTTCCTCCATATATTCTTCTGCACTTAAGCTCCTTTCTGCAGAGCAACATCTTCCACAAGCATTCTGCATCCCCTATATGTTTGGGGAAAACTGCAGAAGGGATTTTTTCCAGACTTTTTTTTTTTCCAACCGTTTTGCTGCCTTAACAACCAGATATGTGGTGAACATGAATAATAGTTGGAAACAGATTGTCCCTCCTGAGCGCTGGATCTCTGCAGGTCCTCCAGAGTTACCAAGGGCCTCTTAATCATAGTCTTTTCATGACACTGGATGGAACAAGGCTCTTTCAGATGTTCACAGCATTGGATTGTATTATAAAATTGCACCTTGCTTCAAAGGTCTACACAACAGCTTATGTTGCATATTAATAACATATTGTCTGTTTTTGGTTTTTCTGCTTTAAAGCGTTTGTGAGTTAGTCTCTTCGTGAGCAGAATGTTTTAATCTCTGTGACTTACACTTGAATAAATAAAGACCATAATGACGATAAACCCTAGCATTTCTGCTGCGTTCCTTGATCTTCATAATGATGTTTGTTCACTAATGTTCTCTAAGCTGCTTCTAAGGCCTTCAGAAACGAGTTCATACTCTGTTGAAATTACACACCAGTGGACTCTATTTACAAATTGGGAGACTTCACTGGGTTTTATTTGCAACCTTAGAATCTTAGAATGGAAAATGTTACACACAACACCAAGATATTGTCTTTTATCAGCTACTTTTGCTTACTTTCATAATATTGTCAGTAAACTCAAAAGCGTACCACCCACGCAGACGGTTTGGCTAAATCTAAGTGCTTACAAAGAATAACTGCTCTTCTTTATAATGAGCCTAAACAATTATTTTTTCCAGACTAAGAAAAGAAAAATAGTCACAAAAAAATTGTATCAATTTTTAAGGTGAGGCGAGATCCGTTTTTGTTTTCAGATTAACAATCAAGTTTTAATTGATTCCAACTTGAATTGAATCTAACTTTATGCAAAAGTTAGATTTTAACTTGACTTTTAAAGTTAAAATAGTTTTTTAAACTTTGAAAATATACGTGATTTTGCTCTAGTCCAGTAGAGGGGAGGGTCAACTCCCCAAATTACAATCTAAAAAAAAATTACAATTTTTTTAGATTGTAATTTGTTGAAAAATCTAAAATCACAACTCATTTTCGAAATTATGCAAAAACATTGTGTTGGTCCATCACAGGAAAATCCCAATGACATAACTTGACGCTTCATCGAAGGAAATTAGTGCAGAGGATTCCTAAGAAAATGAAAACAGTTTTGTGCCCCTATGGACGGGTACTTTCCATCGCCTTCATGCCATCTGGTCCATCTGGATGAGAGGGCAAAGGATGACAACAAGCTCCATAAATATGCACATAATTAAAATGTTGCAGAGCGGTAAGGTTTCAGGCATCCAGCAATGTGACGTTCCATGAAAATCCTCCCTCTAAACGCTAATAATCACACGAGCTCTCGGCACATGTGTTAATATGGGTGGTAGCTTCGTCCTCTGATGCTTTAGTTGCTTTTCATCGATTGTTGCTCTCTCTGCTGTTTTTTTTTTTTTTTTTTTTGGTTTTTTTCTGCTACATCCTGCTGCTGCAGAGCAGTAAAAAATAGCACTGAGACTGCTGCTTGCATGCTTCTCGGTGCGACTAGACGTCTCCTTCTGAGAGACGCTCCCTGGAAGCACAGAGATGCACGCGTACATCCATCAGATGAGAGGCACGCCGCGTTTTTCTGTGCTGCGGTTGATAAGAAAATCATTATGTGACAACGCAGAGCTGTTGTTCTCGCACTCTCTCCGTTCCGTGCTCCTTAATTAGAGGGGGGGGGGGGGGGTTTGGCTGTGAGGAGGGAGAGCCCTGGCACGCCGCTTTTCCTCCCTCCCTCTTTCCTTGTCTGCCTACTCATCATTGCTAAAGGTGCCCAACTACAGACAAACTACCTGCGAATCGTGCGCTTTCACTTTTTATTTCCTCTTCTCTGTAATGAGAATCAGCTCCAGCAGATGCAACCTACTTCTGCATGGCTTTAAAGGTCTTTTATATCTTCACCCAGTTTTTCTTTCTCTCTCCCCGCCCCCCCTGTAATGTCAAAGTTGACAGGAAATGGTTTGAGGAATCCCAAAAAAAAAAAAAAAAAAAGTCTATCTGTGCACCGCAAAGATGAAGCGATGAGACACGAGGCGGTGCTGGCGTGTAAGCCGAAACGCACAGGGGGGGTTGCTGCTGAAGAGGCATGTGTGTCTCCATCCGGCTCTCTTTGTGTGACAGAATGTCAGCCCACACCACTGACATGCTCATCCTCTGAGCCTCAGGCTGTTTGCTTAAGAACAGCAAAGTGAAGGTGGGTGTGTGGGTGCTTGCTTTACTTGCTTGCGCTTCTGCCACTTTTTTTTTTTTTTGTCAACCCCTGGATCTGTGCACGCACGGTGTACGGAGACGCAATACATGAACGTGCAAGGCCGTCTTTGCGTGTGGCGGTCAAGGATGAGTCTGGCGTTCTGCTCTCTTGATTCATTGCCGGGGTTACGTGGCTTTTTGCCTGCCCGATTTAGCCTAACAGACCCTCGGCTTTTCTTAGTAACGCCGGCAGATTTACTGACTTGCTTTCCTGACAGGACCCAGCAGCAGCAGAGACGTTATGCATCAAGGTTTTTGGGCCAGGCTGTTGCAGATTGAAGCTGATGCTCATGAGCAAAAACCCACAGTTCCTGCACGACATCAAAACCACAGCTCCAATAATAATTTTCTGTAAAAACGTACTTTCCTTCTAACATCATGCAAAACCTGCTCTTCTGTAGTATGCAACGGGATTAATGATATCAGCTGCAGGCTTTGCCGGGTAACATTTTGTTGTCCTTCCTGTCTGCAGCTCGTCCATGGCCGTCCATTGTCAGAGACCGTCGCGTTGGAGCAATTAGCTTCGGCTGCCATGACAACTAGCATGACCTTTTATGCCGTTTTACAAACACGAGCCTTCTTTACCGAGGCCTTTCTTTTCAACGACCGCAACAACAGCTGTCTGTAGCACATCGGGGGGACAATAAATGGGCTTTGTTGATGAAAGAAGCTGGCGGAAGCTTGCTGAAACGCGCCTCTGTTAAGAGACTGCATCCATCACATTTCCACTGGTAATAAAACAATTTGTATTTTACTAAACACAGGTTTGAAGCTGCGTCTCAGTGTGAAAGAGTCACGCTGGGCACAAAGTTATTGTTTAGATTTTGACCGTCGTTTGATCTGTTTTGCTTCTGGTTTTCCACTTAGCGGGATGCACATACTGAGGAGTTTGAATTTTTCTTTATGTTCTGAAACCGTCATTGAAGAAAGCCGTCACGTACCACCTCATTTGTTGTCTCCTTTACAAATATGTTCACGATTGGTCTCTGGAAGTGAATGAACTTGTCGGTCTATGACTATTACACTCTCTGTAAATTGTTTGTCCTTTTTAAAGATCCATTTGAACACGAAGCCATTCCTGTGCATCATGAATGTTGGACAGGATTTAGAAGTGCGTGCCAGTCATTCATTGCGGACGCCTGTTTAGCCTTTCACTGCCTGAAATGAATGAATTGCACGGCCAATTGAGACAAAGCTCTATATATGGATGGGAGCGGCATCTGAGCAGGGATTTCATCACATTTGTGGGATGGTGTTGAGGGATTAAGAGAATTATTGTTAACCTGTTTGTTTATTTTAATTAAGCCGCCAGATTGTAACATCATGATGTAGGCTTAAGCACAATCCTGGGCACAAGCTGCTCAGGATCCGCAAATTGAACAGAAACCTTAAATATAGACCTGCTCAAGGAATGCTTTGTGTTCACACAACTGCTCATTTTGTGTTGCGATGCCAAAGTGTGGGCTGCTTCTGCCGCCTCGGTTCTCGGCCAAATAACCATGGGCCGTGCAGCGGGGTTATCTAACAAAACAGGATATACTGTAACCCTCTTACACCATCATGCTGGGTCTTTGCAAATACCCCACAGACAATCAGGCAGTGATCAGGGAAAGAAACCCTCATGGTAGACAAAAGGGAGGCGCTTTACCTCCCTTGTGGTTGGAGGACGTGCGCTCGTCACGCTTCCAGAGGGTCTCAGTGGGGGCTCTGATGATTAGCAAATGAAAACAGCTGCACCTTGTAGCAGCAAACAGCTTACGCAGCAGTGCAGACGGTGAATCATGACCGCAAAACAGAAAGCTTAATCACGTCAGATAAATATAGAAAGAGTTGTGACCGTCGTAGGTTCTGCTGTACAGCATGCTGCATAAATCAAGATGAGTCATAACACGCATATTGATACATACTGGTTTTAGTAGAGCACAGGGGGAAGGAGTGAAATTAAGTTTGTTGCAGATATAGGACACGAATCACACACACACACACAGACACCCCTGCCCCTCTCTCACCTCCTGACACACACTGAGGCCTTTACTAAAACTGTGCAACTCTTACAAGGACAATACAAGTGCTTAGAAGGAGCTTAGGCTCTTAATTCAACCTAAACACAGCAAAATGAGTGTGAAATGAAAACACAACACTGCAGCCAAATGCGATGAAAACATTGTCACTTCCTAGTTGTTCTTTCTGACAATGCAGACCATGTCACCAATTAGAAGGGATTGTGATAAGAGTCGGTGTTTGAAGAGCGGGAGACTGATTCCCGCCACAGAGACGCCGCTAAGTCTTTTACAGTCAACGTATCAAGGCAGGAAGGGTGGCAAACTAGGAGAGAACACATATTTACTTTTCCTGAAAAGCGCCCCACCATTTCCCAACTGCTCAGAATCAAAAGCTCAGGAATATGTGAGCCAAACGGAGGGGGAAGAAGGAGAAACAGAGGAGAAGACGAAGCACATAGATTTTCAGAGAGAGAGAGAGAGAGAGGGGAGAGGATGCGGGCAGATGGCAGATGAAAATTCGCTACGGGAATATCTTTGCAGCTGATGTGTTGCGTAGTAACACACTGCTTTCCGCCTTGTAGAAAACACATTCATTAGGCCGCGTTCCTCTATTTTCAAAGCAGGCGTTCTCATCAAAAACAGAAACTAATGGAGGAGGGAAGGTCAGTGTAACAAGGAGTTCTGTGGCATGTTTGAAATATTCCATCCAGCTCCGTCTCTCGCAACAAGAGATCTTATCCAAACTCACCTGCTGTGTTGTTGTTAATGCGGTCCGTTGGTCTTGTAAAGTCTTGTAAGATGTTTGTTGTCAGCTCGCGCTGCATAAATAAACTGAGTTACATTTTAATTGAACTGATCATCACTTTTATAGCTGGCTTAAATTGCAGTTGAAATGAGTTTTATGACGTTTTCTCCTTTAACGGCTCCATCCGTCATCAAACTGTGCGTGGTTGCTGGCCACCAGTTCCACGTACAGAAATATCCTTGACAATTAAAACTACATCACATTATTTATCATTTCTTTTTGGAGTTTTATACTGAAAGGGATATTGTTCTCTTCATTTTCACACTTTAATCTTTTTTTTTGTGCTTCTTTTGGAATGATGCCTTCTTCTCAGCTGGGAGGACCATGCTTCTGCTTCACTTGCTAATGCTGCCTGCCTCTTTTCTGCATCCTTCATCTTTACTGTTTATGAAAATGTCTCCAGAAAGTAAGAATTATTTGTCCATAAGACCTACCTCCTAATTGTGTCTCTGATCTAAGACATAAAATTGCTGTTGTTTACGTCTTCGAAAGGTTTCAAAGGACAGCTATTTGTCTCAGAAATCCTTTGATCATCTTCTCTTCACTGCATCTGGGATCCCTCCAGAGTCCTGCAGATATTGCCAGACAATAAATACTTTCCTCCAGTGCATGACTTATGCAATCTGCACTTGCATGCTCCATTTCTCCCGTCAGAGCCTATACATGTGAGGGTGTCCTATCTCAAGCTAGTATTCTTGGAAATTTTTCAGCTCACTTGGTCGTTAACAGTCAGCATCATCACTCAGGCCAGTGTTATCCCTCAGATCCAACGTGTTTCTGCAACACTCTAGTGTCCTTAATGGCGCAGAAGGAAATGAACACATCAGTTTCTCTCTTCATGTCTTCTAGTCAGATCGTAGTAAAATTCAGGGGAGACAGTGAGCCGGTGAAGACGTTTTCAGATTTATGTGCTCTGTGCCTCTCCCAAGACCTCAGTAACTCCTCATCCATCTTTTTTGCCCTACCCGCCTCTATGGCACCCTTTCAAGTAAGAGCAGAGGAATTAAAGCTTAGTGGGAGGGCTCTTTAGTCCCAGAATAAGCTGCACATACACATCAGTCTCTCTCGGACCACTGAAAGCACATAGTTTTGCCTGTAGCCATGGATGTTCCCTTAAGAGAAGTGGCGGAGGTAAAAACGAGCAGAGTGCAGCTTGGAGGAAAGGCTCGGCGTTCTTTTGTCCGCCTCCCATCCTTCGCTTGCGCCGAGATTCCTCTGATAGCTGCAGGGAACTTTAGGGTAACACATGGACTCTCTCACAAAATGCACACACACCGATCTCTCGTGGACCCGCTCCCTTTCTTGAGGAATGCTCACTCCTGCTAATGGCCGCTTTCTTTAAGTTATGCAATGAAACTTTCTGCCAAATTTGTACTTAAGGTTGTACTTTTGCAGCTGACCCTGGAAAACAAAGTAGAAATGCGGCGGTAAAACACGGCAGACACACTGCGGTGCAATTACAGAGTAATTATTACTGCTGTGCACTTAGTCTGCTGCGGCTGACCTAATCTGGCATTTTAATCAGGATGAAAGACGCGGAGTTGAACCGAGCTCGTTTCCTCGCTGGTGCCGCTGAGGGGATGGTGCTTCCAACCACTGCATGGGATCTCTCATGTTATTTTGGCTTGTGCAGACACATGCTGGATGTGGCCTGTAGCCAGATCCACAGTGTGTGTGTGTGTGTGTGTGTGTGTGTGTGTGTGTGCGATCAGGGTACAGCTCAGTCCTCCTCGCTAACCCACTCATGCACAAAACACTGTCACATTGGGTGCAGCAGAGCAAGCAGAGCAAACTCTGTGTGGTTGCCCCAGTGATCGGAAGCAGGGACATAAAACGTGTTCATTTGTGTGAGTGTGTGTGTTTCGCGACATGAGTTGATGAAAAAGTAAAACATTTATTACTCAGAAATGTTATTTGAATTTTTCTTTTTTTTTACATTAAATTTAACGGACATTGGAAAAGGGCTGGAATCCAGCTAATCTAATAATTAAATACGTTGCTGACGGCTGAGGCAAACCCTCCTGGCCTCTTTCAGAGTATTTGAGAAGATGAGGCGGACAACCCCTCGGCTCTGGCCGCCCTCGCATAACTCTGGGTCCAGCCTCGGCCAGGCTGGACCCTCCTGGCTGCTTTGGAGAACTTGGAAAGCCGAGACCCTTCGGGGCCTGTTGCATAACTGTGCAGCTTGAAGTGGACACTGAGAGCCCCTTGGAGAACACAAGAACCTGAGGAAGATCAGGTCTGATACTCACAGCATGAACTGACTACATGCATGACCCTGCGACTACAAAACGAAAAAAAAAAAGACGACGTTCTGTCCTTCCAGTGGCGCCAAAACTTTTAAAAAGCATGTTTTTGCAAGGTGGGTTTGCTTCTCACTGAATAACTGAAGGCTGAATTTCTCTGGTTTTAGTTACCAGGAGAGTCGATATAAGGAAGAGATCACTTTTACTTTGACATTCGTGATGATCTTTCAGTTTGAGTCAAAGCAGTGAGCAATTTGACACAGAACTCTACAAGAACCAAAGTTAAAACAACATAGCGTTTTTTAAATTGCTACGTGAACATTAAAGATAATCTGTTTTAATGCTATAAGGGATCGTATTCTGTTAAGTTGTAAGTAAGCATGTTGAGCAGGAAGTTGAAGTGTTTGGTTATTCTGTCCATTTCCCTGCACTGCGGCAGAGGCAGACGATCTGGTGTTGGTGTGTCTGTAAGCAACAGAGAGAGAGAGAGAGAGACACAGACGGGGCGCTCGCTGCAAGATCTGACACCTCATCACACCTCATCAGTAATCAAAGATTAGCACATAACTGCGCAGATGGCTGTGCGTGGATAATGTGTGCAGATTATGTTTTTGTGCCGTTTTTATTATTATTTTTTTGTCTCCATGTGTACAAACAGGAAATCTAGAGTGCCAGGTTACAGCTGAGCAACGTTTGGAGACCCAGAACATGATCGTCACACAGCCGCACTGAAAGCTGTCAGTCCTGTGTTATTCCCTGTAAACGACCTTTTTGCAGCCCAAACCTGCAGTGCAACTGTTCCATCTTAGTGTGAAGCTATTTATTCTGTTGGCCGTACGTTGTGACGGCCTGTTTGTGCATCTTTTCTTCTTCTTCTTCTTCTTCTTCTTTATAGTACTTTTTCGAAACTTTATTTAAATATCCAGATTTGGGAATGGACGCCACAGTTGTGGATTTGTTATCTGATAAAATGAAATAGAGTGGAGTTGGGATTAATCCAGTGTGCTGCACATCCCCACAAATCCTGACTTTTTGACTTCAAGGTGGCTGCGGATGGCGAAGCGATAACGCAGCGGCAGGAGAGGCGCTTAAAGAAGACTGAACTATGTCCTGACACCACTTTTCCTCAGCCGAGCCCTCCAGGTACAAACTGCAGCTGAGTGGGTAACTGCACTCTCAGCGCCAGTCCAGATGTTGGCCTAATTTACAAAGGCGAGTAGCGTATGTGGCCCAGTTGCGTGTCCTCGTGGCCACTGTTTGTGTATGCATGCGTGGATGTCAACAATGTCAACATCTACAGAAATAGTTCTACATTTCCCCAACGGTAAGCTCTGGAGACGTTTTTAAACCTCGCTTCCTGCTCACTTTGTCTAGACGAAAGAGAAAATATTCGTCAGCTATTCTAAGGTTTTAGTTAATGCTCCGTCTGTGAATATGTCCAGGTTTCTGTGTAATAATTTTTCTACCGCCATTTTTCTGATTTATGAAGATCAACACATACCTTCGTCCATCCGTCAACGATTTACCCAGCTTTTATTTCAGTTAACTGTGGGGATTTTCTGCTCACATTTAACAAAAACATCTAAGATTGGAACATACCGTCAGATTAATAAACGTGTTTGTACATAAATGTGGGCTTCATGTAAAGTATGTTTAAAAATGGCTTAAAGGTTGTTTTCAAACCTTTCAGCCCACAAGTCATATTTCACATTACTTGAATGTGGAATATGACTCCATAGAATATTTTATTTTTAACCAACATTTTCCAAGGGTATGAATAATTTCGGGCTTGGTTGTAAACAAGGAAGAGGCCACAGAAATATTATTCTGCAAATAATGTTTCATGACTGTCAACATTTTCTTTACTTTGGAGATGCTGCGAGATGCACTTCTGCATTTTTACTAATGACTAATATCGTTTTTATTTTCTTTTATGAAAGCTAAATATTTTGGTCACATGGACAAATTATGAATTCTTATCCCTTTAACAAAATTAAGAAGAAAATCTTAACTAAAACTAAAAACGGTGTCTGCACAATAGGCAAGTCTTATTTTTGAGGATTAATCTAAAATCTTAATGAATGTTTAGGAAATTAAAAGTGAGATTTTTGCTTTATTAATTGAATATCTACATACTCACGGTCAATTATTGGGCAACTAACTACCGAGCTAACAAGTTTCTGTTATGCATCACTGCTATGTGAATGTTCCAGAGTCAGAAACAGACCTTTGGGTAAGTTAAAAGGTCATTTTGGACATGTGCAAATGTGTGCATTTGCAGAAAACCAGTTGGATTGAAAACAGCGAAAGAGACCCATCTGCCAGTCACCGTCTCACTGCAGTGATCCTATACATGTGCTGGTTGGCCTGCTGGCACCACAGCTGCATTCACGTGGCAACCGGCCAGTCTTATTACACATCTGCAGCATGGCGGATGTGAAGCGTTTGAAGGCAGATAAGTGATGCAGTCCTTTGAAATACGGATCTGTCTAAACAGTCAAGAGTACTTTTTACTCTCATCTTTCTTAGTGTTATCAAAAAAAAAGAAAAAGGTCAATCATGAATCTGTGATTAAAGCTCCTTGAACAGCAGCTATGATCCGATATCACGGTTGATGTGATGGAAAGTGACACTAATCCCCTCATGCATGCTCATTTAAATTTGCTTTAAAATCAGACAAGGTCCTCTCACATGTTTGATTATTTATAAAGACTAAGAGTGATAAAGACAAGCAGCTGCCTCCCTGCAGGGAATTTAATTTACCTGATTTAAAAAAAAAAAAAAAAAAGGAGGCAAACGTGTCCCAGGACAAGCTTTATTTAACACAGCAGTAAACAAACAAAAAACAACAAAAAAGGAAGGATTTCAAAAACAGATTTTAAACAAATGTACATGTCACTGAAAAAAAAAAGGGCAAAAATAGCCACCAAATAAATACCAACATCAGGAACAATAATTTCATAACTATAAAACAAGAGACAGTATATATAACCATATAATAGGACATGCGTAGAAGTTTGATTGCACCATTTGTACCACACATTGACTACAACACAAAGGCTGCATAATAACCGACATGGTCACCGAGCCGCCTGAACAACCCGTCATCGAAAGGCTTCGCGTCAGGCAAAAAAAATATCAGCCAATACTTAATTCTTTTTTTTTCTTCTTTTATTTGAAAGCTTGGTCATAAACTGTTAAATAATGGTATAGTAATAGATGTGTTAGTGCCTGCCTATCGACTGAAATGATCCGTCTACGTAACAGAGAGCCGCAGTCTGAACTGTAGCCGGGCCTTGAATATGTGGAAACGACGGCTTCAAGCTCTCCTAAGCCCCAGGGGGAAAATCCACAGCACCGTTAAGACACTACAGCCATGTCTGGAAGATATTTCCAAGATAACGAGAACTCACATCATGCGTTAAATAGTGAAAAATACACATAAAAGAAGAATGGAAAAATAGCTTTCTTTGGACAGGGCCAGCCTGTGCAGTTTGATTACTTGTTCTCCTCAGTCCCACTTTATGTTATATATATTTTTTTTCTTTATCGCACACTAGCCCTTAATTAAAAATTATTCACTTTTGAAGTTAATCTCTAATTTGAAAAGTGTGTAATTGCCAACTGACTCAGGAAACAGTTATAGAGCCTTGCAAAAGCATTCATAGCCATTCAGCCTTTTCTTTTTTTTTTTTAATTTGACAAATACAGTATTTCATATGATAGACCAACGCAGAATAGCACAATAATCTGAAGTGGAAAGGATCATTTTTATTTTAAAATCTGAAAAAGGTCACCAGCAGATGGATTAAATGTCATTTACTCTTACACCCAGTTTAAACAACAACCCTCAGAAATAAAGTCCCACTGTAACCAATTTAATCCCAGAATAAATCCAGCCGTTCTGTGAAGGCCTCATAGATTTGCTAGCAAACATAAAATTTAAAGTAAAGTTTGGTTATAAAACATGTCAAGATTTAAAACTGTGCCAGCACGCCATTTAACCCGCCGTCTGAATTTAGAGCAGAATAACCAAGAACTGCAACCAAGACATGAAGGTCAGCAGAGCTACAGATGAAACCCGCTGCATTCATATTGATTTGGATGTAAATTACTCTTTTGGCAGATCTAGCCAACGTGGAGAGGAACATACTCTGGTAAAACAGGATGCTAATTTAACTATTATCTGTGGCCAACTAAACCAACGCTGCACATCACCATGAACGCATCAAACAGAGGAGGCAGCAGCGTACAGCACAGAGATGAAAGATCTAAGATCAGGTAACGGGTTCATCCTCAAGCAGGACAGTAACCTTGCACATAGAGCCAGAGGTCACAGATTGGAACTGGTCAAAGAACTTTGCACTGAATATAAAAAAAGGTTTGGCGAAATGAATACTTTTGCAAGACGCTGCAGTTCCTATGTCATCAAAAAAACCATTTAAACTAAGGTATGTTTTCAGCTAACAGAAGCATGTTGCCTTCTTCCTTTCTTGGCCCCCCCCTTATTTGTTTTATTATTTGTCACCGGTTCTTCCAATAAACCAGCGACTGCACAGAAGAAACGGACAGACATGAGCTCAGCAGCCGGTTTGTACAGCAGAAATGGTTCCAATCAATGATATGTCTGTCTACCGACCACGACAGTAATCACGAAGCTGCATCTTTTATTGCCACACCTTGTATCACGAGCACTTCAATCGTTATTGCTTTACGGTCAGAAGCGCAGGACAGACACATAACCAAGAAGCCAAAGATTTAAGCCGACGACGAGAAGCGTCCGAGTTTTGCTCCGTCGTCGTCCTCGCCAGCAGTGAGCGACGCTTGTTGAAGGTCAAGAGATTCAAGTGTCTGCAAAACGCAAGCTATAATTTGTCTCGGAAGAATAGAGTTGCATTTGGAGTGCTACATGAGGTCAATGCAAATCCACAGGCATTTTACAGTATTGGTAAATCTCACTGACTTTCTAGGAACATTAAATAAAAAGGCATTATTTTTCAAACGGTTAAAAAAAACCCAAAAAACTATCATTGCAATGCTACAACAAACAAAGCATATTTTAGCATTAATTGTCGATCTTATCCCAGTGGCAGAGATCTTACATTTTAAAATCTGCCTTGAACCCTTGAAGCCTCGTAAATCAGACCCACACGGGTCGAAGCTTGCGGGTTTATGATGCCGATTTCAACAAAAGCCTCTTTGCCTTTCCATTTCTGATGCGTTAGCAGAAGTAGGGGCTCCTGCAGTGAATGGAGCCCATTTCATTTTTTTTTCCTGGTCTTACGTCTGCTGCTATTTTTACAAATACAGAGCCTCGCCAGCCTTTGCTACTTGCTCAACTGGAAGCTGGTGGAGCAGAGTCGTTCGTAGCCACGCAGCCGTGGCTCTCCGGATCCATCCAGGCGGATGAAAGCAAGAGTCTGAACGCACAGCAGCACTGCCTTCTGCCGCTCATATCGCCACTGAGACCAGTGGCGATACGTCTGTGGATTCTGTCTCTGTTCTCCCTCTATATAATGCTCTTTCACCAGAGAAGGGTGAGACAGGTGACACGTCACACTTAGGGAGGGATTTTTGCTAATTCCCCAACAGTTTCATGCTAGATTTATTTAAGTACTTAGAAAAATATCTATTCGGTTTTTCTGAGAGGCATTTACGCAACAAGGTTTGAAAATTGCACACTTCCATATCGGATTAAATCAAGACGTGCCTGTAGATGCGTAAAAATCAGACAGATGGAGAACTGCTCTTGTTTGTTTATAGGTGGGAAAATAAAGACAGTTCAATGGATCCAAACCTTTACTGTTTTAAGTTTCATCTCAAAAGCAAAATAATAATACTAATGATAAAAAAAAAAAAAAAAGTAATTATTGGTGTGCGCTCAAAGGTTCAGGAGAGAGCGGACAGCTGAGTGTCCGCCTCTTCTGAGGGTTTGTTTGGTTTTCGGGGGGGTGAGGGAAAGATTCAGCAGGAGAGCCCTGATAAAACCATCATGCCCACCCCCCTTCCCCGAGACCAAATAGGCTGGGAGTCGTCTACGAGGACCTGGAGCCCCTCCTGCCCTCCTTCACATCACAGAGCAGCTCTTGGTCTTTTCCTTCTTGAAGGAGGAGGAGAGCAGGTCCGACTTGCTGGGCAGGTGGAGGAGTCTTTTGGAGAGGCGGCGGGTGGGGCTGGACTTCGGGAGGGGCTGCAGCTTGTTGATGCAGGCCATCGCTGCGGTACGAAAGACGCTGTGGATGCTTTTCTCCGAGGTGAAGGCTGAGCACTCCAGATAAGCTTCAGCACCAAGCTGCTTGGCCATAGCAGAGCCCTGGAGCAAAAGATGTCAGGAAATTTACTGAATTAGTATCTTGCACCAAAATACAAGATGGAAAATTTATTTTTTATTTTCCCCTGCATACAGTGTAGTGGAAAAGTATTTCCATCTAAAAAGTTTATTCTTTTTTTTTTTTGCTTTGCCGTCACACTTTAATATGTCAAAAATGTATCTGTTTTCTAACAAGTGAATAAACGTGACATGCAGTTTTGAAAGAGAAAAGAAAACAACCCGAACCTCATGTCAAAAGCAAATCGCCCTCTTGTTAAAAACCAAATCAACAGTGACAAAACTTTTCTTGTTTTGCACAGTTCAGATCAATTGATGAATGTCTCATCACACCCAAGACAAAAGTGACAAGTTCTGGACAGTGTAGGCTTCACTACATCTGCTGTGAAACTAACTCAGCATTTCAGGAAACGAGCCGACAGTCAAATGTGGTCGTGTGTCGGTGTGGATTACCTGCTATAATTCATAGAACCAATCAGAAACTCATCTGACTTGTCAACATAATGTCTGACCATCAGTTACTTCAAACATTTAGGTTATCCAGTAGGAGAATGAGCCACATCCACCTCAGACGGGGTACAAAAAATAAACAGGCAAACAAAAACAACTGAGGTTTAGGAGTGGCCTAGTCAAAGTAGGGACTTAAATGTGACTGAGATGGTCTGGGGTGGCCATTCATGCTCAAAACCCCTCAGATATGACTAAACTGAAACATTTCTTCAAAGAAGAGTGAGCCAAAATAATCTACGTACAAGTTGATGGCAGCACAAGCACTTTTCTAGTTTATCGCACAGAGTCAGGTTGCTTTGAAAACTGCATTTAGTTTTTACTCTTGGAGTCTTTCATTTTAAAATGTGCTTGAAATTTAAGTACCACATTTTAAATTGGAGGACAAATACTTTTTCACGACACTGTGTAGTAAAGCAACAGCCTAAAAGCTTAAGAAACGTCTAAATAAAAGGCCTCAAAATGAAACACATTCTAACAAACTGGTTAGTTTTTTCTGAAAACCATTTCCCACTCATAATTATGTCTCCTTGAGGTGGAATTAACATTGTTCAACCTCTCTTACTGGAAACTACAAGCATAAAACTAATTGCTTTCAAAATGAAAAACATAAAAAGTTGTCTTGATTTTCAAACAAATTCCTCCTCACTGGGATCATTTTAACAAACGCATCACTAGGTGGATGAAGATGATGGCGACTATTACGCCCCGTCACCGATACCCAGAGCTTTATGATTGCATTTATAAAATACTTTGTGACAGGACAACTCATGAGTCAGCTGCCAGCTATGAGCTCGCTCCCTTTACAAACAAAATGCTAACAATTGATCTGATGGGAGAAATGCTGTATTTGCGAGAGAATGCAAGCAGCAAAGGTTTCATTTCAAACATAGAACTAGTTCATCTCTGTGGAGATTAGGCCTTACACACGTCTGAACAACATTTTAACTTGAAACAAATGACTGTGCGAATAATATAAAATAACGGCATGTATTGATTAGAGATGCAGCAATCAGATTTCCAATCTATTTTTTTTCTAAAGCTTTGATCTTTTGTGTCAATATTTCTTCAGATTTAAAATCACGAGCTTTGTGTTTAAGAGAGCATCTGCTGTAAAGCAGGGTTCATATTTTAAAACGGGCAAAGTTATTGCAGAGTTGACACTAAGTTTAGTTTTTGAATCTTAGTGATCAGCACATTAAAAGCAGCTAGCATTGCTAAAACAGTAGAACTTAAGTATATTCCCTATAAAATTTTTTTTTTTTTTTTTTTTTTAAATCCTTACCTCTGAGGTTTCCAAACAACTTAAATTTTGGATTTTAAATCCAACATTTTCCATCATAGATTCACTTTTTCATTTTTTCTCCATAGCAGCAGCTCCTATACCAAACAGCTCTGTTATAAACTAGTAGTGTTTACATATGGGGCTTTCTCTGACCTAAAGAAAAATCTTAATTACGAGCTCCTGACCTGTCGGGACTGATTAGGTTGAAAATCGTCTGGTTCTGGTCAACAGACCAGTCTTGGTGCATCTCTAAATTTCTGTCACAAGAAAAGCTCACCTGGTCCTGCCACTTTTAAGTTTAGCCTCACTGACAGCAAGGTTCTCACCTGCTCGTAGGTAACTGGAGTCTGCTTTAGGTTGGACAGCTCCATGAGTGTGCACACGTCGGTGCGGAGGTCTATCTTACAACCAATCAGCAAGATTCGAGTGCTTGGGCAGAAGTCCAGGATTTCACTTTTCCACTGTGGACACAAACATATAATTGTTAAGCTCTCTTTTTTTGAAAGCATTTAATAGAAGATGATAATAAAAACAAGACATTACCTTTTTCAGGCTGCTGTCCATTGTGTCTGGGCGGCTGATGTCAAAGCACAACAAGACTGCGTCAGAGTCACTGTAGCACAGGGGCCTCACATTGTCATAGTATGGAGAACCTTAGAGGGCAGAGAGGCAAAAATACTATTAATGTGGTTAAAAGCAAGAATGAGCAATTTCTAAAGAGACATGCTTCCCTTTAGATGTCCACTAGTGTCACACAACAATACCTGATGTTTTAGATTTCATATTGTACCTTCGTTTCATTTTTTAGATCCTGAAGCCCTAATTAACTATTTGACTTTCATTCGTTATGAAACATTAAAACCGTGAAGAAACAAAAGGTAAATCTGACCAACATCCAGTCGATGGAAATGAATATTTCCTACCAAAATAAATATTCAAAACACAGTTTCTGTGTGAAGCTTTTCAAAGAACAAATCTTTTCTCATCTGAAAAAATGTTGGGTACAAAAGTTCCAAAATGGCAAAAATTTAAAATTTGGCAGAATAACATGACCAGCTCTCTTCTGGAAAACAAGAGCATTTATGACATGGTTGCCACTTGGCAAAAAAAAAAAAAAACTGAAAGCATTTGAAGATCTGGCTTCCAGGCGTTTCAACCTGCAGCTTTTCGGTCTTTGTTTTGTCTACGTCTCGTTGTACTGCAGAGCTTACGCTAGTTTCTGTTTAAACAGGAACAAGATTCATTTCACTTCTTTTTACAACATTCCTGCTCTACAGCAGCACTACTTTGCAGCTGACTTATTATCTATTGCATCGTTTCAGTTAAATCACTATACTTTATAGTCACCCCAAGGGAGTGCAGCCGCCCCCATTCCAGTATCATGATTGGAGACATTTCCTTTTCATTACTCTCAATGTTGCTTTCTAACATGTATAGACATTTGCCAGGTGAGCCAGTAATTTTTCTATAGCAAAAAAATAAGTAAAATAAAAATATAAGCATGCAGCAGGAGGGTTTATATGCAACCACAATCGCTTCTTCTTGATTAGTCTCTTTTCTGTTCTTGAAGATGCCGTTTTCTTTGCCTCTGTAGCCTCTGCTGGCATTTCAGACGCAGGAGAAAGATGACAATCGGTCACCAAATCCTCATTGATCTTCCTTTGCACTAGATTATGCAAGTGGAACGGTGGGGTTTGGGGCAGGCAGACGCTCCCACTCATGCTCAGAATCCTTAAGTAATCCACCCCCCCACTCCAAAAAAAAAAAAAAAAAAATCCCATGTTCGGCAGCAGTACCTCCAGTCCCTCTGTTTCCACAGCAACAACCTCGGAATCCACCGTCTACATCAGCCATCCCTCCTCTTCCTCCTCCTCCCACCTCTCCATAAAGGCTTGCCCTTGCTGCCAGTCAATCACTTCAGACCAGAAAAACCAACCCACCCACCTACTGTTGGGGACATTCCTTCTCTGCAATAGAGACTGAGACACACATCCAGTATGTTCACACTTAAAAAAAAAAAAAAAAAAAAGACACACCTGATTACACACAGACTCACCATCTAATTTTGGCTCCATCCAGAGGTGAGCCCAATCCGCTATCTGATGAAACAGAACAAGAGTTCTGCTCAGGGGGGATTAAAATGTTTACTTCGGTCTCCGCACGGATCCCAACGGGGATTCGGCGCTCCTTTTATAGCCGCAGATAAGGGAAGAAGCGTGTGTAATCACTCATTACATATTACACAACTACCCCGATTGTTTTCTGCGGAGGAACATCGGAAGAAAATGTACAAAAGCACATACAAACATGGATGAGCGCATGTGAAGCAGTTTCATGAATATTTAATGATCCTTCGCATTATCAAAAGGTTGGAAGTGAATTCGCCAGCTGCTGGGTGCTGTGAGTGGAATAATGACAAGCTGTGATGAAATTCCTGTCCTGAAGAAGAACGTGGACACGGTTGGAAAAGAACAAAAGAACACGCTCGTTTCATTCTGACTCTGGTTCTGTGCTTTAAGAAATTAACGTGCTCTCATTGCCATCATTTGAGGCTTTGTCATTTACATTGTTTGGGCAAAAGAAATGCTTACACATAAAACTCAAAACCTTTTTTTTTTTTTTTTTAAATCAAACTCAAACAAAGAAAGTTTGTCTATACATAAAAAAGCCAAAAGGTTCCTTCAAACAATTTTTTTTTTTTTTCCACCGTTGTGCAGCATCTCAATGACATCAGTTGCTAAAGCTTTGGCCGTGTTCAGGAACCGTTATTTAATTTTCAGCCAGTAATGTTTTTGGGCTACCGTCATGTATCAACATCCAGTTCTGCTTCGTCTCTTGTGTTTTTGTTTTTTTTTAGAGCTTGCCTCATTTTTCCTCCAGCTCTCTTTGATACATGACATGTTTCATAGGATTATGAGGTGACCAAGTTCTGCTGCAGGAAAAACCATGACGCCTCCACCACCATGCTTCACAATTGAAATCAGGCTTTTTGCCATTTGATGGATTCTGTTTGTGTTGGTGTAGACATGAGGAACATGTTAGTTTCATTTAGACATTCCTGGAGGCACCTGGAGTGAAAGGGAGCAGGAAGCTCCCGTGTGAGCCAACACAGAGGAGGGAGCGTCCACTCTTGTGGGAATATGCAAAAAGACATGAATCCCTTCCACGCTGCCACCCTAACCCGTACAGTCATCCTTTACTGCACATGACTGTAACAAAGATTAAACACTCAGCCTGGGACAAAAAGTTCCTGCGACTGCAACAAGCATCAAAAATATCCACTTAAACCAAGAGTCACAAATGGTGTGAGAGAAAGTTTGCATTCAATGTCTTTTAAATCGGCACACATTTGAATCAGAACAATCAGCCACAGAGGGCGGGAATGTGTTTCGGCGTTTCTTATCTGTCATGCAGGAGAGTCTGCAGGGTGCTCTAAAGATCTCCTCCTCCAGTAAGAGGTTAGCTCACAGCCAGGAAACAGGATGTGATTCTGCATTAAACAACCCCTGATCTAAATGCAGCAATCAATAGAGGGCTGCACCACAGGGGCCCCTGAGAACCCTTGCATCTAAAGCTGACAAATAAGTTATCCTGCCAGCATAGAGGGAGAGAGAGATAAAAGATTAAGTAGGATGTTCCAATCTCCCCATTTTAGATCTCCGCCGCTACAAACCGAGGGACGATTTGGACCGTCAGATCGATGCCCATGCAGCGATAAGCAAGGCCAAACGTTTCCTCTCCACTCCTTTCTTAACGACAGATGGAGAGTTTCTGAGGCATGAAACATGCGGAGTGAAGCTGACTAACTGGGGGATGGCAGATGAAGAAAAGATCGCAAGTCTTGTTGCCGAGATCAACTTCGCATGTGTTTAATGGTGCAGCGCCCAGGGCTCAAAACCTACGGAGGAGAGAGAGAGGTGGAGATGGGAGGGTGAGCTTTACGGGCTGGGAAGATGATCGGAGCACACAGGTGGGGGAAGGGACTACCTTGTCTCCTCTGTGTGCATGAGTGACAGAGAGAGAGCTTGTGCGTTCAATCAAGTGAGCGACTGAGTCCATTTTCGTCATTAGCACTCCTCGCTATCAGGATGCACAGGTCAGACAGACTAATGATCGAGGGATGGGATGACTCAGATGGGGGGGTTGTGTTTTTTGGGGGGGGGAAGGTTTAAGTGCTGCTCCAGGCCCCAGCTCCATCACCCACACTCGGCCGATTGAAGCTGTGGCGCTCCTTCAGCTGATGGATGCAGACATTAGTTTACAGTCGAAAGAAGAAACACGCAAAGCTGCGGGGATTTCTGTTTTTAGAGAGGGGAAATAATTTAGTTCCCGAAATACTGTCAAAACTCAACTCATTCTGGATTATAAAAAAATCCTTAAACTGGGTTTACAGTTGGAATGAGGGAAATGATGAAGACTGACCCACTTTTAATACTTTAGTTTCGTAAACATCACAACCAACACCGTGAGCCTCAGAACCTCTTTTGTCCCGACTGCGTTTTTAATTGAAAATCAACTATCAGAGAGGTTATAACTGAGAGCCAATGTCAATGTTGCATCATAAAATAAATATCTTTGTTACATCTATGATTTAGTCTAGCACTGTTTAGCTTTACTGAA
This sequence comes from Poeciliopsis gracilis, assembly GCA_911649635.1. Lineage (NCBI taxonomy): Eukaryota > Metazoa > Chordata > Actinopteri > Cyprinodontiformes > Poeciliidae > Poeciliopsis > Poeciliopsis gracilis. Next base: position 11,920,405 of record CAJVRI010001220.1, on the reverse strand, counting down.
GACTTTCTTCTTTTAAATGTTGATATTTCTAACATCTGCATCATAGCCCCCTCCAGGCCCGCAATAGTATTACAACTCCTTTAGCTGCAATTCACACAGTAGTCATTTTATTCATTTTTTAAAATCTAAAATTTCTGAGACTTGCACAACTCTGGATATTTTTGACATAGCCTGAGTCACAGAAGAATGACATGAGCTGCTTCAAGGTGACGAGAAGAGCAAGAGACGCGCAGAGAAATCAGGAGAACCGCCAGATCGCTCTTAGGGGATGAGGCAGCTCTAACATTTCTTTAAAAAAAAGAAACCCTTTTTCAGGCGAGTGAACACATTCACTACATCAAAGTGAAACCAGGTTGTGCTGACCACAAAACTTGTAAGAGAGCAAATTGTTACCGACAGAAGTAAAGTCGCCATTTTCAGCATCTGATGCATTTCCAAATAAAGCAACAGAAAACTGTCGAGTTGTCTTTTTTCCCCCCCAACATTGTGAAGACTATTCCTCTCATTGGTCAGTTTAAATTGGTATATCAGGCTGAAGACAGAAGCTAAAGCAAAATGTTGTACTGCAATATTAAGTGTTACTAAAATGCAAAGTAATTTTTATTCAGTTATTTGAGAAAAAAAATAAAAAAGCAGCAATTTTATGTTTTCTAAATAAACTGCAAGATGTTTCTATTGACAGGGGGATGTCTTGATTGGGACCCCTGTGGTCTTATATGAGTCTTTTTTCACAATAAGGTTTTACATGGACTGTGGCGGGGGGCGGGGGTCACACCCACCTTGAATGGCTGGCAATCTTTACACCAAGTTTAAGGTGGATTAGGAGGCAGCAGATGGACTGAGCCTCTGAATCAAAAAAGGTCACCTTAGCCAAAGGCATTTGGTCAGGTTGCTGCTGGGTGTCCGGCCTTAGGAGATTTCCCAGGCTCATCCCATTTAAAGGAGACTCGGAACAAACCAAAAGGATTATATTATCCCTTCTGGCCTGGGAACACCTCAGGATCATCCAAAAGGAGCTGGGAATTGTGAACATCTGGGATTCTGACAGTCAGATGACACTGAACAGATGAGTGAAGCTCTAGAGAAGCTATGACACCACAAGCTGAGCAGTAAACTGTGAAATGTTCTGTTCAGACAATAATATGTGCTCTCATTTTGAGTTCAGCTGGAAATAATAGTAGCTAAATCGATGGCATCAATCTCAATTGTACACAATACAGTAAGCAATTAGATTACACTAAATTCTCCCAAACTCAAAGCCCTAATCAGCAAGATCACTGATCCTGAAACAAAATAGTTACAAACAGCAACAATAATGAGATTCGTCATTAAGTATTCATGAGTTACGGCCAGTGGACAGTGTTTGCTTTCCCCCTCCTCCTCCTCCTCTCTCCGCCCTGTACGTCCGATCAGATCAGCCTGATTAAAACCGGAGGATTGATTTTAGCCTGTAAATCCATGGCGGAGCTGAGGGAAGGAGCTGCCTGCCGTGTGGAGCCGGTGATGAGGTCGGTCTAATCGATGAGGGGGAGCTGGGATAATGAGGAGACGCTCTCACTGTGGACGGGCCACAGCAGCACAACTCCGCAGAGTTAGAGGATATTACAGTTAAAAAAACAAAAATCAAAACAGAGACTAACGCATATTGCTTTAGTCCGTCATCTATCGTCAGGAGTCAGAAGTGACTGCCGTTCTGATCTCAGTGGAACACAAAAGATGTACAGAGGCAAATGATTTGTATTAGATTATCATCCATCCATCATACCAGATGACCTGCACATGGACAGGTCTTGTTAAGGTTACATTGTGTTCGTTTGGATAATGGGGGGGGGTGGCAACCTATGGAAAAATGTTTGAGTTTTCAGACTTGACCGTGTTCTCTAAAATCTAAAGTTTCACATTTATTAATATTTTATTTACGCAATTTGTCCATCTATTTCATTGCAAACTGAGTCAAACATTTTAGACTTCAATATGTACATTTATGATTTAATGACCGACACTAAAAGCTCAATATGCTCTCCAAAACAACAACAACAAAAAAAAAACAATTTCACAGCCTTTTCTGGTTCAAGACAACCAGACATTTTGTTTTTAGACCAGTCAGGTTCAGATGATGGTCACCAAAACATACAAAATAGTATTGCAAAAAAAAAAAAAAATGCAGAAAATTAAAAGACAGAAAACGGTGCATTACAGAACCTCTTTAGTCCTAATTTGACAAGCCTGAGAATGAAAAAAGTGCTTTAAATTGATTCAGGATTTTTTTTTAAACCTATAGGTAGTACTGTCTGACAACTATAAAAAGTTTTGAGAGTATCCTGCTTTGCAGTTCTGGATGGTGGATGCGTTTATGCATGTTTGGGTCAGTTATGTCCACTGGTCCTATTCAGAGTCTTAATCCCCTGGATGTTGCTGTTTGAGTGGGTGACCCGAGCAGCATATGGAGGGAAAATGCAGGTCACCACATTTTCTCCACTCCCTCCTCTCTGTCTGCTCTAGAAAAACCTTTCTGCTCAATAGGAAACCACTCTGCAGCCACATCATCCCCGGGCAGCAGGCCCACTCCCACTGGCCAGACCAAAGGTCCACAGTCTGGGATTAAAAGATGGCATTTGGTCTGGGGCAGGAATTAGATTGCTCCAGACCAATTACATTTTTATCCATTTATTTTCCGTTTACTCTGCGAGAGAGTGAAAACAGCTACTGGTGCATGTGGGTCCGTTATATAAAGGATTTTGTCCTCCGCCGGTGCACATGACGAGCGAAGACGCACGTAAACACACTTGCAGCCGTGGGATTTGCTCCGTCATGGCGACCCAGTAACTCTAGCGATGTGAGCGCCGAGCAGAGAAAGTGCAGAGCGGTGAGCAGAAGGGGAGTCTGACTCCAACAGGTGCCGCAGACCCATGTTGGCAGGATTCAGGTCAACACAACTCCAGGGATATCTACAAAGACACATTGACCCTCTTTTTCAAGCTTGTGGTGTAAGCGAACACATGATGCCCAAAGTCTCCATAGAAAGCAAGCGAACCGGAATAATAAGTGTTTTTTTCCCCCCATTCTGTACATGAAAAGTATTTGCAAATGTGTCGCTCCTTTACCGAGCCACAAAGAATAAGAGGTCAATGAGGCAAAGTACGAAGCATGGCAAAAGTATTCAGGCCCCCCTTCACTTTTTTCCCCCACATTTCTTCATTATACAAACAAAAACATCAGGGCTTCAATGCATTTCTTGGAATTGTGCGACTCTGCAACGCAAACCAGTGAATGCTCATGGTTTGGAATAAAGAATTCATAGAGTTTTCAGGATTTTTTTTTTTTCTTTTCTAAATAGAGATCTTTAAATTTTTGGCTCATGTTCAGCATCTCCAGTATTAACACGTTGCTGCAGCGAGTCTTTGTGGGTATATTCAGCTGAAAGCTTTCTCTTATTTAGCAATGATCATTAGCTCTGGCTCAATAACTTCAAGTATTGCTTCCTTCCAGGTTAACAGTTCCTGTACTTTGGTGCTTCCGCAAAAATACAAAGTAAAACATACAGCCAAGTGGGGAGACGAGTGCTCCAATAACCTTCTGCAAGTTTAACTGGGGGGATTTAATGAAAAAATCTCAAGTTTTGCAAAAAACAAACAAAAATAAAAGGCTATTTGTTAGCAGAAGAGGAATAAAACAGATTGCCCAGTCTAACACCATCTTCCATTCTCACCACAGTGAAAGAAAGCAACCTCGGTACGAGTATAGTGTATTCAGGATGATGTGCAGCATTTTGCCACACACAGCACTGAGCACGTGTCGTCAGACCACAGCTCTGTCTTCCTCTCCCTACTTGCTGCGTCCCCTTGTCACTATTTCGTAAAGGCCGGCCAGAAATGTTGTGTCCAACTAACAGCTGTTCTGTCATCAGAATAATTAGAGAAATGTCTGCAAATGCCTTCACCAGATTTTATTTAGGCATATTCAATTAAAGGGGGAAAGGGGTGAATACCTATGAGCAAAAGACTTTTTTTTTTTAGATTTTTATTTCTAAGAATTTTGAAAACCTGGAGTGAACGCTTAAGCGAGGAACTGCATCTCCCAGGGTTCAACTCTGACAAGGACACTTGTTAACCTTCCCCATCGCTCCAAACGTCTCTCCAGAGGCATCGTCTGCCAAAGAAGCTCGTTAAGCTCTTAGGCACAGCTCACGGTCTCGGTGCACATGGGAGAAGGCGATCAGTTACCTGAGGTGTCCCACAGACTCAGCTCCACCCGCTGCTCCTCCAGCTCCAGGCAGGCTGTGTAGTTTTCAAACACCGTGGGCACGTAGGTCTGGGGGAGTAATTAGCAACAGGATGCAATTAGCAGGAAGGCGTCAGTCACTCAGTTGCACACAGTGGAAGTTTATTTAGTGCAACTAACATGAGAAGGGAGGAAAAACTACAACACAAACATTTCCATTGCTTTGGATCAGTCGCTAGGGTGCAATTTGATATATATAAATTATTTCTTTTTATGGGTATAAATAGCTCATAAAAAGAGGCACTGTAATAATCTCCATTCGGATTACAATATAAAGCCTGTGCAAAGTGTATAATGAGCCAGTGAGCACCAAACAAACCAAAATAGCCAAATGCCAGTAAATGCGCATGCAACCGCGCACTCGGTTTTTATTGCCTCCCTCTCGTTTTTCGTTCATATTTCGCAACACTTTGATGTTTCACTAAATCATAAAGTAGCTTCTTGCGGACGAATCCCCCAGTCATGTGTTTGTTTTTTTTTTTTTACACAGTTATGGGTCACATTGCATACCTCCGGGTAGCAGTCCTTCGCCAGCACTTGCAACATCGCCGTTTTTCCGCATTGAACGTCTCCCACAAGAACCAGTTTACATCTCACCACCAGCGGTTGCGTATTTCTCCTTTCCTTCATGATGACGAGCACGCTACAGAGTTTCCTCCAGGGGGGAGTGGAGGGAGAAATAATAAAAGAAATAATAACAAAAAAAAAAAAAAAAATGCCGTAGACAAAATCAAATAATAATAAAAAAAAGAAGAAGAAGAAAAAAAAAGGCAATAGAACAGCTCAGATACAGTCCCAGTGAGATGAAGCGTCCCAGTTTCTGCCTGCCTGTTGGAGGATGCCCGCAGTTGATCTGATTGAATTTGCCACTGCGGCTCTTTATACGGGCGAGCAGCAGCCAATAGGAGCTCGAGTTTCACCGCGCGCAGAAATAATACGAGAGGGAATACAAACACGCACATTATTCAGTCAGGGAGCATCAATCTATTTATTTATTCTTTTTTTTTTTTTTTATGTATTAAAAATTTTCTTCAGGAATTTCATCCCAGAGCCCTATTAGTCATTTTCTATACACTGTAAAAATGAATTTGGGATCGGATTAAATTTCAGTCATTAAAACCTATTTTAAAGCTAATCAAATATAATTGTAAATGTGAACGTAGTGTGCAATAATGTTTTGATCATCCAAAAACAGACGTTGGCCGTCCGTCTCAAGGAGCAATCAGGAAAATGTGAAACACCCGCAGCAAACAGGCTGAAGGGACTCTGACAAGGGAGTTCCTGAAACTAATACAAACACAATAGAAACTGCTTATCTAAGGAAACTTGACTCAAATACACAAATGACAGATGACAATAAACTAAACACACAAAGGAGTAAACAACAGGGAAATTAACAAAACAACAAAAAAATAAATAAATAAGATTGTACCCAAAGTTCAAATGTGCATAGATCATAACACGAAGTGGCAGAAATGTGCTTTAGTATTTACCCAACTCTTTCCCAGACCAACTAATGTGGATTTATAAGTGAAGGCGCCAAGATGCATGTAATGATTCAACAGAGCTTTATTTCAAAAATACCCACAACTCTCTTTCATATATAATTTGATCATCGCCAAGTGACATACTTTATTAATTTCAACTGTTTTGACAAAAATACCTTCCTTTTCGTGCTGTAATATTTCTTTAATTTGAATTGAATGCTGTGCTGGGAATAATGTCAGGTGAAAATTGTTTTGATAAACTTCATGATGAACTCATGATTGTCCTCTTTGAAAACAATGCATTTTAAGAAACATTAAGGAAATGATCATATGCAGGCAAAACCATAATCTGTCACTTGACCCGTTCCGAATTGATCAGTTTAAATGACTTTAATGGCTGGGTCGATTACCAATCAGCACAGGGAAAATTGGTTTAATTTCCTCTTCACCTCAAGATTATTAAAAGCAATATCTCTGCAACAGCTCTGTATTTTGGGCAGTATCAATGAAAATCAGTTGATTATTGGCTTTAAAATAATCCCACATAGTTTTAAAAATGGTTGGAAGTAGTTCCAGCGTGTCCTGTTGACCTCGGGTCCTCTCACACCCTATGAACTGAGATGGTGACTGTCATCACTGGGGAGCCGCTGGGTCAAAAGGCACTGGGTGGTGTGAGGCCCATCCTTTGATATCAGTCTGTGGTCATCAAACGTTTTCACACATGAGCACCAGAGATGTAGTTCGACACCCTGGTTTTAATTGTGTTGAAACAATGAGATAGACTGAAAGATAAAATCAACTCGCTGCCCTCCCTGATGTCTGACGGTCCACCAGATCATTTACATACTGATGTCGGTGATAATTATTGGCGTTTTTTGTCCCAGTGGGAAGAAGCAATTTGCTTTTGTTTGCAAACTGCCCCCCCTTCTTCAGACCTCCAGTGCTAAAACCTGTTTCCTTTCCTGTTGTTGATCCTCAGACTGTGGGACGCTATGGATGATGCAGCAAATCATTGCCATCGATACTCACACCTGAGCTCCTTTGATTCTTTAGTTTTTTTTTTTAACTGCTTAGAGAGAGTTGGAAATGAAAAGAAGTGCAACCACTGAACTCTTTCTGACCCTTGTTTACTTTCTGCGGCATAAATGCATGTGGGATCACCGGATCCCCTCTGATGGGGGCAGAGAGACAGGTGGCTGTGAATAATAATCAGGTATAAAGTGACACCTTCCAGAGTGACCTGGCCAGATTGCAGGCCCTTCATGGAGACGCACAACGCTGCAAGGTCAGTTCTGAAGTCTCCAATTAACCTAACAGGCTTGTTTTTTTTTGTTTTTTTTTTCATGAACGAGAAAACCCGGTGCAGACAGAACGCAGAAGCTCCAGAAAGACACAACTCAAGATTTGAAATCCAGAACTTGCCGTGAGCTTTCCAATTCATTCAGACGCCTCAAGACATTTCAAGTGGAAATAAAGAAGTTCATGGATATTGAATCCAGAATCTTTTTCAGTCATGATGTCTCATGACAGACTGAAAAATTAAAAGCTTTGTTTGTTTTGTTTGTATGAGTGATGTTTTGTATTTATTTATGTTAACGTACTTTGAGGCGAAGACTTAACCCCCGACCTGAGGGAGCCGCCATCTTTATCCTGTCGAGACCCACGGTCTCAGACTACCATCGACTTTTTAAATCCATGTTACATCAGGACAAGAGTCTGGCTTCACTTCACTTCGCGCACATGCGCGCCCTCTGCCGGCGGACATGTGAATCTCTTTAAATAAATGCACAGAAAGAAAGAACGTCATTGGAACGTTTTTTGTTTTTTTATTGACCGCCTCGTTCTCGCGTGGCGTTTACAGATACACACCAAGCACATTTCATCGTCAGACAATGTCAGTCCTGTTGTCTGAAACCAGCAGCGTTGTTGGGGGTCACAGCTGGAGGTACATACGGCATACGTTGAGTGCATTTATTGCATCAAAAACAAAAAGAGACAAAAAGCATCCATATAAACAATAGTAGTGCAATTATAGCCCGCCCCAACCGAGGAGATGTCTTGATAGTCTCAGCTTGTATCTCGTCAATACTAAACTTTGTATTGCATCCAGAATTTAGGTCAGTGGAATCAGTAATAGTAATAAAAACATTGTGCTTTGGATATGGAACAACACAATTGTTTAGTTACAATAGAATCGTTCTGCAATACAACTCAAATAAAAAACCAAAAACAAACAAACAAACAAACAAACGAGGATCTGGTTTATCTAAGGTTTTATCCTGAAAAGGTCCTGTGCTTTTGGTGTTTTGTCAGGCGGACGGTATTAAGCTCCAACCTGATCTATTAGAAGTGTTTGTCAGTCTCAGTGGAAGACGTCTCTGGTCCTGGATAAAAAGTGCATCATATTAAAAACAGAGGATATCACTTATAAACGCATGCTTTCTGAGCTGTGTACTGTGAAAAACAAAACGAAACAAAGAGCGAAAGACTTTTTGTTGGTCAGAGTTAGCGACGTTTGCATGGAACTTAATACTAATCATTTACAGTATTTACAGCTTATCTTTTATAATGCATATGTAAGTGGTTATGCAGGTCATGTCGATTTGCCCATGTGAGGATGATCCTTGCAGCCCTTCTGATGCAACAGGAGTACAATATGCCATGCACATACAATAGGTTATTTACATGAGTTTAGATGAACGCTGTTTCCTAATGATTTCGAAGCAGTTGTATTGGGATGGAAGTTAAGAACCGTAAGGTGTCAAACAAACAAATGAGGCAAGTTGGAGACAGACTGTACCACTGCATGGCTTGCAATTTCAGACTGAGATTCAGCTACACATCTTCAGTTCTCTCCATATTGTTTAAGATCTACCCTATTTTACATAAACATGTGGAAAAATGAACAAAAGTCTCCCTTCAGGAACTTTAAAATCTTTAAAAGTAAGCCGTCACTGGGTGAGTTTAGAGTTTGCTGTTTTTCAGTCGCAATTATTGGACTTGCTTGAATAGCAGGACAATTAATATTTCAAGATTATTTATTTATGTTAACATACAAGTGCCCTGTGGGTGAGTATTAAAGTGTTAATTCTTTGAGAGTTTAATTTAAACTCTTTATTTTTTTTATGTCTGAAGCCATAGTTAAATGTTCTCACATTATTTAAGAGGAGGCTCAGAGTTTAAGTAAAAACAAACATTGTGGTCATTAATAGTAAAGACATAAGACTTTACTATTAAAGTCTGTCTTTAGCTACATTAATTTTGAAATGTAGCTAAAGGAGATTGCTCTGTCTTGGATTTCTTGTCTGCAGTGCGGCCCGCTCTGCAGAGCTGAAACTTTTCTCTTTGATGGGGATTTCTAAGGACAGATAGTCTTCTGGATTAATAGTAATCCACAGAACTGATACTAAGATCTAAGTCTCAGACAAATTATTTGTCTTTAGTAAACACTATGCTGACTCTAAACTGGTCTAGACCTGGATTCTGATGCCTTTTCATTCAGTCATATGGAGCTTGTATTTGGGGAATGCACCTGTGTTGCTAGCAGTTTTGCCTCATATGTCTGAGCCATAGAACGACTTTGACGACCCACGAGCCAAAATGCTTGGTAATGCGGCACAGAGGCTGAAACAAGCAGTGAGGACGACAACAATGGTCTTCAATGCAATTGGTGTGCATAAAAATATCGCCAGCAGCAGCAGAGTGAGTTTGATGAAGACCGTAGCTGTGTGTTTTAAGTCTTCAAAAGTGCAAAGCTGAACTAAAAACACACAAGTTGCGACAAAGAGTCTGCTGCCGTCAACTGAAGAATGAAGACATGAACAAAGCTTGGAGCTCAGTAGGTATCGGCTGCAGGTTCTTCCTCAAAGACTCAGATTGGTATCAGGGACAAAAACGTCCCGACTGAAAATATTGACTTTTGAATCAACACTGACAACATTGCTCTTCACCGTTCAGTCCTAAATCCTACAAATGTCTTGTCACAATCAAGATTTGATTTTATTCTTACTTAATTAATACAAGACTGAATGATCATCTTTATGAAAAAAAAAAAGATGATTCCTTTCTGCACAAATCTTAAAGCTTAATATCAGCAACAAATGACAATTTCATCAGTAGTTGAGCCAAATTGCATCCAATACCATGATTGGCTGCAGCTTCCCATGCATCGTTACACCATTTAATAAATAACATATCGATAAGTATTTTGTGACTATCATTGTTACACAAACGTCTTTATTTTTGGGGACGAACAATGTGACTAAGATCAGTGAATCATTTTATTTTCGATTTAAAACTAAATGTGACTGATTTCCATCTGTTTTTATCAGTTAAAAGAAAAAAGTTACAATCCTAGGGTTGGACTTCATCTGTCTGCACATTTTACCGTAAGGACTCTTTCCTCAACCAACACAACAGATTTAACTCACATTCGCCAGCAGCGGCAAAGACGTAGAAAATGTGTGCTATGAGTGTTTGTTATACATTATTTGCATAAAAGCTACATGTAGAGATATGCATTTGGTATACTGAGAGCAAATATATGAGTAACAGATAGCTGTATAAACTGCTTTAGTACAAGAGGAGACAGAAAGAAGAATATTGCATAAACCAGGAGTGGAAAGTAAGAGGATAAAGGAAGACAAAATCGCTATTTTTTTCCCCACGTGTCCCCATGCAAATGTGATACTGCGATGACTCTGACAGGAGGAAACGTACTTTTACGGAAGGATTTTAGTTAAACATTTAAAACGGCAGCTCACTTAAAGCCGCGGACACGGAAGACATACATAATAGATTTTCTGTCACTCCTTGCACCCGCAAGGAAGCAAGGTGAATCAGACATTAAACCTTTAGAGCCCTGCACTGGAAACCTGGTGATGTGCTCGCAGCTTTTCTGTGCCACCGGTATCACGGACTAACATACCTCAGCCCCTTAGACGTGTGAGAGATGAATCAGCCTTTGTGTGCTTCACACAGCTACAGACACTCATGGGCTGGCTCATCTTTCATGGATAATAGGGATCTTTTTTTCTTGTTTTTTTTTTATCTGTCTGGATTGGAGAATGTACGGGTTTGGTGGTAAGGAGTTGAACAGTGACTGCGCTGTTTCCCCGGTTTCTGTAAACCGGTGCTTTGGCAGCGGCAGAAAGCGGCCCTGAGTTATCAGTTGACGTCGGGAGCAGGGATGTGTGGCCCCTGGGGCAGCAGTGAGGCTGCATTTGGGTGCATCTTCCTCCCTGTGTGGAATATTTCTCCTCCTATCCCAGCTCACCGCACTTCTGCTCTTTCACCCTTTGCACGGACCCAGCTCTTCTCTCTGCTTCACATGTGGAGAAGGCGATGGCTGGCTTTGATGAGAGGAGGAACGCTGCTGCCCCCTGGTGGTCCCTGTTCTCCATGTCCTGACTGTTGTGACCCCAGCCGACAGCACAGACTGCTGCTGCTGCAGAGAAGGAAACACACACAAATGTGTTTAGAGAAATTCTTTAATTTGTCTTTTAGCTTTGAGAAGATGACTTCTGTCGTTTGTCCTCATTTGCTTTTCACAAGTTTTCGTGAAGCAACGTTTCTAAACTAAAAATGTTGCTTCGGATTTTGTGGAGAGCCAATCAATATTTAGTACCTTACATGCAGCGAATAAACATCTTGACTGCGATAAGAAATCATAAGGATCCAGTTGCAAAGCAGTTTTCTGCCATCTTAAAGCCACTCCTGTCTAAAGTGTCCTGGGTTTTTTGGGATTTTTCTGGGTTTGTATTTTTGATCATTTGTTGCCTATTGTTTGACTTTAGTTTTTCTTTGTTTTAATCAAATCAACCTCCATTCTGTCTTACTTTAAGTCACTCTGTTCTTAGTTATTTTAGTGAGACAATGTTTATAGTTTCTGTCTCTCTGGCTCCTCGTGTGTTTACCTCTGGATTTTTGTAAATTGTTTTGAAACTATTAAAACTTATGTCATTATTTGTCTCCTGGATTCTGGCTTGCGTTTTGATCGCCCACAAACACAATAACAGAAAGTTTTATTTCAATTAAACTGTTACTTTGCATCTGTTATAAATTTGCAGCCTGACAGTTTTTGTGCAGCATAAAACTTTATTCTGAAATTTGGACATTTATAGTGAAACCACTTTTCTTTCCCCATGAAGACAAATGTCCAATAATCTGGACACAGAACAAGAATTTCTAGCATCTTTTTCTGTTCCACACCTGCACCCATTACAAAAACAAGACACAACAACTTCCTTCCTCTTAAGCCTTTCTAGGATCCAATATGTCCCGTTTTCTGTGCCGTCAGAGAGAACATGCTCTTTTATGCAACACCTGGAGACATCCTCCACAATCTTAGTTTCTATTTTTTTTAATCACAGCTGCCATCTTGACCAGCTATCAGATTTCTGATTGCAACTCCACAGGATCCTGTCTAAAAAAAAACATTTTTTGGATGAATGAAGTTATAAATGATAAATAAATGACACAAAACAAAAACAAAAATCATTCAAACAAACAAAACCATCATTTTCTGCTCACCTGCATCCGAGGCTGGGATCATTCTATCAACTCTTGAGTCTCTGAAAACTGTTTTGGGCAAAAAAAAAAAAAAAAAAAAAGGAGAGAAGGTGAAGCTAATTAATGGATCTTCAATATAAGTTGAACATTTTAGTTGGCTGTGTGTTTGCACCTGCTGACTGGAGTTGGCTGACGGTGGGGTGACCGTATTTTGGTCCTGTAAGGGATTAACTGGGGCAGAACAAGGGAGATGTGTAGCTCGCCAATAAATTTCCAGGTACTCCGCGAGGTGGTCGCAGGCTTCTTCCAGCTGATTCTCATCCAGGATTACGTCAAACATCTCCTGAAGGACCAAAAGCACAAAAAAAAAACAAAACACTTTCAAAACTCTCTTTGGTTTTTGTTTTCCAATCTGTGTCTTTTCTCTCATCAGACGCTGGAACTAGTGACGGAAGCTAATCTGTTGGATTGCTCATGTACATTTTGCTGTTTGCTTATTAATGTGTGCTGTACCTTTTTTAAATAAAACAGATGGACTTAGATTGAAATTAAAACAGAGGGACGTACAGGAGGACACTGAGCCAGCTTGTCCCCGGCCATCATCTGGACATTGAGGTGTTTGCTTTGGGATTTCCCTCGAGACTTTATCAGCCTCTGAAGAACCTGAAGGATGAATCAAAGACAATGATTGTTTTTTCTTTTTGTGTGTGTTTTTTTTTTACTTAGAAACATTAGTCTCACTAAAACAATTCCTTTAGTTTATTTCCTCTCCTTTCCTTCCCTGGACATTTAGCCTGAAAATCCAGAAATATTTTGCTTGCAGAGCTGTGGTGTGAGCGAACCCCCACATATTAACAAGCTGTCTAAAACCGAGTAAAAGTAAAACACTACAAGATTTCTTCAGGGAAACAATTTTTTATGGAAAAGATTGAACAACTGAAGTCTATATTAACAGATACGTTGAAAGAAACAAACAAAACTCATTTAATGTAATACTGGAAATGAAAGGTTGAACTATTTGACCGGATAGAATCAAAGCAGCTTCCATATTAAAACAGACTGGTTCGCCGTGGCCTTTTTGAAAAAAGACCATAAACCTTGTTTTGATTGATCCTTTTTCTCAACACAATGCAGGCTTTACTGTACTTTGGGTGATGAAACTTTAACATAGACGATGATGGGAGCCAGAGATGTCTTGAGGAGCTGGGCTGGATGGTTGATGGTGTCTGCGTCCAGGACGACCAGCTGGAGAGACTTTGCCAACTCAAAGATCCTCTCGATCTCACTCTGCACTTCAGCTGAGAGCAAACCAGGAAAAAAACCAACAAAAAAACATTTATTGGAATCTATTTTTAACTCAAGAGTCAGTGGAGGTATCTATTCTTAGCGCTTATTGATCTTCATTCACCACCAAAAGATTGAAGGCAGCGTTTCTCGTCATTTACCCAGACTGGAGCGAGTGTTGGATCTCTCCATGATGGCCTTCTTGTTCAGCACCGAGCGCTTTGCCAGGGACAGATCAGCGGTCACCCGTGTAATAGTGATCCTGAGGAAGGAGCGTCTTATCACATCTTATCTACCACTGTTCCATTTCAAAGGAGTGAAACTGTACTCTGAAGGAGCTAAAAATAATTCCCCATCATGCTGTATCCTGCCCACCGTGAAACGTGATAGGCAGAACACCACAATGAACTCAGACACAGTGTTTGTGCAGCAGAGACAGCCGCGCTCACCTGTCGACAAATCTGTGCTTCAGGAAGTCAAACAAGGCTTTCTGCATCATGTCGGTCACCTAAGTGAAACAAAGTGCAAAGGAGTCAGAAAACAATTGCTATAAAAACACCATGGAGACACAATTTATCATATCTTCATCTGGTTTGTAAGGCTTCGTTCTCTTTCTCATCACAGTCGAGTTCCAGATCATTAGATCCTGGTGCAAATATTGTTTTCACTGGACCATATGTGTATTTCTTGATTTTGTCTTTTCATTTTCAGGCTGGTAGGCCTGCTCAAGAAAAAATTACAATTGTCAATTAATGCGATTATTTTCTGAAGTTGTGAGAAATGGACCAATGGACCATGTTCTCAGTGGCATTTAGAAGAAGAAAAAAATTACATTTAATCCAAAACCAAAAACATCTCCCCAACTAAAATGTGTTTTAGTTGAAAATTGAAAGTAAGTTCACTTCAGCAATGAGTTTCACCGTCATTACCTCGAAACTCCACAAGCTTAAGCATTGAAATGCTACGGATAATTAATGAACACTTCAACTAAAGGAGGGACAACCCTAAAACTGTAGCTCTAAAACAAAAAAATGTTTCAACATGACTTCATTCTGGATTTTTCTAAGGCGGCATCATTGTGTTCGCGCTGTCTAATTTCCAGCAGCTGGAGAAAATGGCTTTTAAATAACATTGCTCTTCCACTCTGACGCAGAGAAATGAAGTGACCACAAGAGGGGGTTCAGAGAGGAGTTAATGTGGAAGAGCGTCAAGGAGTGGCAGCGCGCAATATGTACAAGTGAGACGAAGCAGAGAGAATGAGAACAAGAGGGAGAGGGAGGCAAGCTGGTGTTCACCACCGGAGGATCCCCGAAGCACATCGCACCACTGCAATGCATAAATATTTCACACACATGCATACACACGCAGACGGCTTGGCATGCAGTGTGCGAGATCACAGCGGCGAGATCAGGGCAGAGAGAAAACACAGAGGCTTAGAAACACACCACTCGCCTTGCATTTCAACATACTGAAACACAGACTCGTTCCATGCTGAAGGATTCAGAGGAGAGAGCGCGATGTGTGTTTTCGGAGGTTTAATACACAGTGCGACTGTGATGCAATTTTCTATTATGAACTGAGTTAGGATATATGAGGAGACATGTTGGTTTAGCTGGTCCAAGAGGCAGCAGTCTGTGAAGAAATGCGACTGCAATGTTTAGTACCGCTGTTCTGGAAAAACAACCAAAGAAAATATATAAAAATCCCACTGGATCTGAAAATCCAGTCCATTTTTGACTGAAGCAACGTTCCAAAAGACTGAGCGCCAACGCAATTGGATGTGTCTGGTACATTTCTAGAGTTACAGTTACATTGGTGTTCTGCAGACGATTTATGAACCTTTGCATTCATTTACATAGAAGAGTATTTATATTTTGGAATCCCAAACAATGCCTCTTATTTAAATTTAAACATGAATTATAAATCTTTTCTAGCTTGATCATCGTGTCAAGAGAACTTTTAAATAGTAATCCACAATTTCCTATTCGCCTGGGGAAAATGATTACAGAGGCCAATTTCTGTAAACTACTCTACAAAATAGGAAAGACAACAGAACATGCAACTCAAATTGTGCAGATTGTCTGTGTTGATCCCATAAGTGTTTATCACAATGCTATAGGGCTGTTTTTCTAGTTTAATAAGTATGCTTCACCTCCTATCTAAATGGAACATTTATGAGATGCAAAGTTACAAATGTCTGCATATTTCTGTTTTGCTCTCTGTTTGTTTTAACCTGAATAAAGCATTTTGTAATGAAGGGAACAATGTGAACTGTAAAGTGGGCGTTGTGAAAACGTCTCAGCAGGGAGTCGTTGACGTCGTAGTTTTTGAAGTCTCAAGATGTCTGCCCTATTTCTCCGTAACAGCTTTTGCACAATGAAAGCAGATAACTCAGTGGGCAATCAACTCACTTCATAGCCTTTCAGCGAAGGGCCCACCAGCACCACGGGCCTCATGGAGGGAACCACGTCATAGGGAGGAACATGTTCCGTCTGCAGAGGTCACAAACGCAGGCAGGGGGTGGAGGACGGAAGAGCACAGAGACGCTGAAGTGAATGGAAACACACTCCAGGAGATAATTTGTTAAAAATTGGATGGCTGTGCACTCACTGCCACAGTATGAAGTGCAAAGTAAAAATTAAAAAAAAATAAAATACAAAGAGACAAGGAAGGAAAAGGAAAAACATACCTGTTTCTGCTTCTGTTTGGCTTTTAGGACAAATACAATTAACAGTAAACATGATTTATGAGGAAAAGAAAGCAGAGGATACAAAGCTGTCAGTAAATAAAATACCCACTATAGAGTTGAGTCAAAGGGCTCTTATGCATTTTTCAACACTCAGATTCTCAATTGACTCGATGGACAGACAGACGGATGGATGGATTTTACATCTAGGTAAAAACATTAGGGTCCATGCGTATCCCTAACTCCTCTTTACATACAATTATTGAAATAAATGATAAAACCATCTTGTTTCCAAATGTTGTTTCCGTTCTTTGGCATTATTTTAAAATGAGCCTTTTCACTACTGCATATATAAATCTGACCTGTGGGGATGACCAAGTTCCAGCAGACAAGAAACGAAACCCAGCTCCTCCAGTCCCCCCTTACCTGCAGATGGAGGGGTGGACCTCCAGCCTCCCGATGATGCGTTCCCTCCTTTCCTGCAGAGCGACATAATGCAAAGCTTTATTATGCGTGATGAACCCCCTCAGGAGGCAATTTGGAGAGCTCCAAATAAAGCGCAACACATGAGCAAGAGCTATTTATAGCTTTTAAAAGTTTTCAGTGTGTACTGCAGAGGAAGCTGGTGAAAATCAGGACAGAGAAACTCAGAAATACAGAGTGGCAGCAAACAAATCCATGAGGGCCGTGCGTGTTTTGACCTGGCAGCTGCTTTTTGTTCTTGTTTTATCCTCATGGCCTCCAGTTTCACTGGGCTTGGGATAAATGTAATGTCTGCCCCTTCTTTCACTAGCCGACCAATCCACCAGTCATTGTTATATTTCTGCAGGAAAGGAAATTGCATAGTGGTTTAATATTATGTCTATAGATTGAGTTACTGTGGATTATTGTCATGTGGAGTTTTAATATTTTCTACCTCTTTTATGTGCAGAAAGTCTTTGGTTTCAAAGTTGATAGCAGCACCTTGGACTGGACAGTCTTCATCAAGGGCCCCACAGTAACTCACATTGGTTTTCACCGCAAATGCTACTGGCTTGGACTGTTGAGGACAAATATATAAAGCAGTTTCCAGCAATCCTTTAGGGTCCATAGACGTAGAAGACTTAACATCAAAGTAGAGTTCTCGTGCTACTGATTTTTAAGGGATTAACATAAATTTGAGCCTCTTACCTTGGCTCTTTCCAGCTGCAGCTGAGCCTGGCGCTCGGCTTCACGCCGAGACGCCTCCTGGTCTTCCTCCAGGGACAGGTCGGAATCAGAGGGTCGACTAGCGTAGGAATCGGCTGAACCCTTCAGACGGGCGAAAGGACGGGGAGAAAGAGAATGTTAAAAAAAATAAAGCTCTCAAGAGGTGACCCGAAGGAAGAGATGAACCCATTTCAAAATAACATCCGGCAGGAATTGCTTAGAATTTTATTGGGATAAAAGGCGAATAACAAATGTACCGCTTCACACAGATAATCCGTGTCCTCCATGCCTGTCCCATCGTATACCTGTCCCTGCCTCTGCTTGTCCTTTCTGGTAGCTTTCCAAAGCAGCCCTTCCCAGGGGAACATGATGTTCATGAGTACCGCAACACTAACAACAGGCATAACCTTCTCTATTTATTCGCTTCAACACGTGGTGGAAGAAATCCACTCTGCACCCAAAAAGGTTGAGTGTAAACAACACTATTTGGCATTTTATAATTTTACTGTTTCTTTGTTTTTTTTTTTTTAATAAAAATAGTTCCAGTACGTCAATTCTTTGTGAGCCAATAAATAACCTTTGCAAGAAAAAATAAAGGCCAATAGAAAGTCCTGGAGAGATCCTGAGATCTGTCCTTTTATATTGATTAAAAATGAAAACAAAAACCTCACCGTTCTCATCCTCTCACACCCACATCATATTTAGAAGTGAGCGACCTCATAAAAAAAAGCCAAATAAAGTATCTTAAAAGGTTTATTTGACCCTTTTCCTCATGTCTGGCTCACGTTGCGCTTCTTCCCTCCTCCTGTTCAGCTGCAGCTCTTTGATATTACCAAGTACCCAAAAAACAGGTTGACCAAAAATCTAAAGCAAAGGATTTTGGAATTATTTATATATGAAAGCCATTTGTAGACGGCGCCGAGTCCATTTGAGGAGAAAAAAGGGACTTTATTCAAGATAAAAATGTTCTGCCTTGTAATTTTTGGCATGTTTCAAGTCCTGAAGAGCTGAAGGAAATCGCCTCATCCTGCATCATTTTTACCCTGCATAAAAATTATGCATGAGTAAATCTCCTAAAACGCTTCACCTTGACCACTCTGTTTGTAACCAATAAAAGGATTTCCAACATAGTTCGCCTTGAAGGTTTGACCGCTTTCATCAGAAATTATTGATTTAGTTAAAAACTCATAGCTTTCAGGTGAGTTTTGCCTCAAAATCTCATTTCTATTTTCTTTCTTTGGCTTTGACGTTCATGATTATTTATTCATTTAGGACTGCTGTACCCATGGTTACTGAAAACGTAGGTAAAAATATGTTAAAGGTTTTGAAATAATTTCATTTTTCACTGCAGTAGCGTACTTCTAAAACAATGCAGGATTAAAATTTGAGTAATGATTGAAAAAAAAAAATCTTTCAGAATTTCATTGGTTCCAAACACATGCAGCGTTTTACAGTTTTGTATTGATTATCCGTGAAAACTTAAGTGTGTACATGTGAAAACAACACACAATGAATCTGGTTATGCTAATAATCCTGCCTTCATGTGCATAGAGTATGGAAAACCAAGTGTATCAAAAACACATTGTGCATGTGTTGTGTGGCTGAGAAATACCCATCAAGTATTCACATGTAAACAAAGCAAGAGCAACTCATTAACACATTAACATTGTCTTGTTTATGCACAAACAATGCGTCAACAATGCATCCAAGTTTCTAGTGAGCTGGTTTAATCACTTTTGGTCTTCCATACAAAGTGAAATTCAAATGCAGGGATACATAATACAGTCTGTTTCTGCAGCAAATAGGCTTTAAAGTGACATGTAAAAGCAACATCACACATCACATTAGGTATTCAAAGCTTCGGCATACAGTGCATACAGTCCTTCAGCGTAAATGAACACAATTTTTAGACTATCAAAAGTTTTACACAAAATTTAACGTATACTCTGATGCTACTGTACAAAGGTTTTGGGAATAAATTAATCATTCAGTCTACAGCTATGTTACTTCCTGAGGTGTTAGAGGTTTTGAGGAAACATACTCATAATGAGAAAGCCCTCACATGCTGGAAGTCCCATCAGAGACTAAAACACGAGATGATGACACTGCAGCAGTTATAGATCTCCACCAGCAGAGGGCAGCACATTCATACCACTAACAAGGAAGGTAGACAGAAATGCATGTTTATTTTCACCACAATGGCTGAGTTTGTGTTTAATCTAACGGGTTTTACTAAGACTTTGTAACGCAACAAGTAGAAATGGTGGTCAGACGTATAAGTAGAATATACGTAATGACACTTTGCTGTTGTTGAGTATCTATCCTAATTTTATGAAACACGTGAAAAGCCACAGGTATAGGCTTAGCTGAAACACTGGCAGACACTGGAGCTTTTTATTTCTAAGAGTAAAAAAAAAGGTACAGATAGTAAATTAAAACACGAGCTGAAAAATTACAATACTGGCATTTAAAGAAGATAAAAAATTAGCAAAGCAATACAAATGGTACGGTCTTGAATAACCACAGTAAATGTAGAATAATTATAATGGCAATACATTAAAATAGCACACACACACACACAGAAAAAAACATAGAAAAGAACAAATAAGGTTACGGATACACAAAACTACTAAAACGTAACATAAGCATAGTAAAACTTAGCTTTATGCCCCTTGTGACATCCAATGAGTGTTAAAAAAAACCCAGTATAAATAAACAAATAACTGAAAATATTATAATAAATAAATAGATAGATAGATAGATAGATAGATAGATAGATAGATAGATAGATAGATAGATAGATAGATAGATAGATAGATAGATAGATAGATAGATAGATAGATAGATAGATAGATAGATAGGTAAATAAATGAATAATTAAATAAATACAGACAGACAAAGACATGCATCTATCCTAAGGAGGTTGTAAATGTTCCAGGATATCAGCAAGCTGTACAACAGTGGTATGTGCGATTTTGTGCCTGTGATCTCTTTGAGTCCAGATGTACTGATCCTCAGTGGGATAGGAACCACACTGCTCTCTGTCGACTCAAAACACATTCCTAGCTGAGCGATGGACTTTTAAAACAAACTATTGATCCAAATTGATGATGTTCAACAGATGGGCCGCCCAGCGAGTCGCAATCGCGGTGAAATGCCACATTTTAAGCCGAACACAGTAGGCATGATTAAACCAATCTCACGTGTTCGGTGCAGCATGTCAACATTGGGTGAAGACAAGGAGGGAGGTGAAAGAGAGACACAAGGGGGGGGGGGAGAGATGCAGGCAAAGTGACTGGACCCGTGCACACTTCTGTCGAAACAACGGTGAAGTCCCCTCAATGTCTCTGAGCAGCCATTTAGAAAACTCGTGGACGAAAAAAAAAAAAAACTGAGTTTGCATGCAGGGGAGGTTTTCCTCTACAAAAACGGAGGCAGCGTTAGGAGCGTACCTTGTTGATCAGTCCTGTAGCACTCGAGTCGGAGGCAGACATGATTCTGCTGCCAGTGCTCTCCTCTCCCCATGGCACAGAAAAACAGCGGAAACCTCCTCCCCTCCGGCCGTGGTTACAGTGAGGGGAGCACAGTGAGGGAGGGAGGCAGAGAGAGGGAGGTGCGCTCAGGATAAGTGCTTCACAGCCATTGCTGTGCTGCCTCAATACTAATTTCCCATAGAAAATTGATGCTCTGACTGCAGCACTGTTTTGTGTACACCCGTGCACACTGTTGGAAATCTCTACATCCTGGACATGCCAGAAAAATTAAGTCTCCTCATATTTCTATTGAGCTGCTCCGTCATATTTTAGATTTTACAAAAGCGCCATAACCCTTAAGGTCCACATGGAGTTGAATCACTTCTACACCAGAAGGTCAAGACATGCTAAGTACTTGCATGAAGAAAAGGCAGGCTTGTATCTGCATTGTACCATTGAAATACGAGGTACTTCAAAATATTTTATGTGGAAAAAACAGTGGAACTACCTCAAAAATAGAAAATACCACAAAAGTAAAGTAGAAGAGTAAAGGTCAACATAATGTGAAAGAAATGTTTTCCATCCTGATTTAATGGAACCAACTATCAGGTTTTCAAGGAGTTTGTTCCAGAGTTTTAGTGCATAGAAACTAAATCATTTCCTCGTTTAGTTTTAGTTTTGAGAACACTGAGTGAAATCGTACCTAAAGACCTGAAGGTCCCACATGGTTCATACCTGACAAGAAGCTCTGAAAGGTTTTTAGGCTTGAGGAAAGTCACTGCTTTATAAACCAAAAGCAAGATTTACTTTTCACCACTGAAAAGTGGCTGAAAGTCTGACCTAACTTCATCCATTTTCCTGGTTTGGGTGACGATCCAGGCAAGCCATATTTTGGATGAGCTGCAGCTGCCTGAT
The DNA here is from genome assembly GCA_911649635.1 of Poeciliopsis gracilis. Classification (NCBI taxonomy): domain Eukaryota; kingdom Metazoa; phylum Chordata; class Actinopteri; order Cyprinodontiformes; family Poeciliidae; genus Poeciliopsis; species Poeciliopsis gracilis. The sequence continues at coordinate 11,898,581 of CAJVRI010001220.1, read as the reverse complement.
TGATTTTTCAAAATGATTTTTCACTGAGATCTGTGAGACAATAACTTACCCACAGAACATGACAACCAGTAATAAAGTTAAAGGTCACATGTTTTGGTATGAGTGCACATGACACCGATAGGTGTCTTCCCTGATTTGTAATTTTCAGTCTCATTGAGTCAAATCAGTGATTTTAGTCTTTTCTTCATTAATTTGGAGAAATTTTGCAACGTCCACATGTAATGTATTGAAATGGAAACATGAAGCCATGTCATCAGACTTCATATGTAAACTATAATTTTTTTTTCAAATATAGTTATTGGATAAAAACTGGTCCCAGATGGATCCTTGAGGAACCTGACTTTTATCTGCTTTGGCTAACACAAAACCCTTCTCAGCAGGATAAACTGGGCTATTCTCGTAAAATGATTCCCAATCTATCAGTCAGTGTGTACTCACTGTTACCCACTAATACCATCTAAAGATCATTTTGATGCGACGGCGTTCAGCTCTAGTATCTTTTTAAACCTTTACCAATGTTCCGACAAGAAGCAGAGCGACAAAATCCTTCAGAAACAAACTGTGGCTCCAGTTCAAGGTTAGTGACTCATTTTTACAGGATGGAAAATAAAATAAGCTAGGTTTAATGACATGGTTGAGGATACGCACAGGGACTCATGGAGAGCAAGCTCTCTGCCTGCCATGCAACATCCTACTGACAAAAAGGTGATGCATAAGTCTACAAATCAGAAATGCGGTGGTGAGTCAGCAGACAGCCATGTTGAGTCCATCAGCGGTCGTAATAAGCCAGCAGAGGGGTATCCATTATGGAAAACTGCCTTAAAGTTCCAGGCTGCCTGGCCCAGGCTGCATGCTCGTCTGGAGGGCACTGAGAGACCCTCCGCTTTGGGGTCCGTGCTGGAAGAAAATACTCTCCTGCACAGGCCCTAACCCTCATTCAACTTTGACTACTTATGAATTAAGTGCACTCTAGCAAGGCTTTTAGTAGAAAACATCTCAGGGCGATACATTTCTGCGTGGCTTTTCAAAATTAAAGGGAAGCGAGCAGGCAAGCACTCACACACACACACACATACACACGCAGCAGCAGCACATTATTATTGCAACGACTCCCAGATCCCTCTGGATCAGAGATGATATGGTGGATATATTTTCATCATTAGTGTATCAGTATGCACAAGGCAGCAGGCAGTGGCCAGCGGAGGCAAAAATAGAATGAATACAAAGGAAAAACAGAAAGTGGAGCAACACAGATTTGAAACACAAGTGATTTTTTTAAATGTATTTATTCATCTACCTTTCTGGTGCTAATTATTCCAAGTATTTTCAGCTATTTGCAGCGAGTGAACATAGTGGCATTGCTGCAGCTAATTTAGTAGAACAGAGAATGACAGATTTGCAGGAGACTTTTTCCTTTTTTGTGTGTTTTGTCTTTGCTGTTCGGTGATTCTAAATATAGCTCTCCTCTGCTTTACTTACACTCCTCCTACCACCACAGACTGGGGGCTGGCGGTGGGGAGAAGATGGCTGAGGACTGTCAAAGTTCACTGAGTTTTCATGAATGCCTCCAAGTAGGAGAAAGCAGAGTTGAGGTTGGCTCAGCTACAATTGTTCTGAAGCCGGATTGAGTGTGAACTCAGTGAGAGCAGACAAACCCAGAGACATTTATGCCGACTCTGCAGACAGGTTCTTGTTTTGAAATGGGCACAGTGAGCAAGGCGAACTTTTTCTTTAAAAAAAACAAAAAACAGCATCTCATGGATATCATTACAAAACATGTGTTTTCTTTTGCTTGTATGTGTTTGTCGGTGACATACTTTGACTTCTGATGATTTTCCAGTTTGCACAAAGATTCAAACTTTTTAAAACTCATGTGAAACCCAAATATGTTGATTTTTTTGTTTGCACAGTAAGATTTGATTATGCTTCTATGCAAGTGTCTCTTCAAGGACTATGAGCGGCTGGTATGTAAAATATATCATATATTATTACCTGTATTAGATAAGTCTCTTTGTTTCGTTACTTATTATTAATCCAGATTAGTGGGTCCCAGAAACCAAAATTAATGACTAGTCCTGGAGAGGTAAAGATTACTCCAACCTGAAAAATAGCACACTGGATTTTTGCTATTTTATGATCATTTAAACTCTGTACATCGTCCACAGAGTCATTTTTGGTCTCAATTTTAAGCAAATGTGGTCTAAAATGACCAACTGACATATTACAGACAGACTAAAACTAAAAATGATCAAATTTTTACAACGGGAAACAATTCTGGAGTAGAATGAGACCAATTGAATATTTCCAATATTTAGAAAACAGGAGGAGAAAAATAAATAAATTCAAAAACAAAAAAAGTATGCTAATATTGTGGACATTTTGTGCAGATTAGAGACAATGAACAAAACCAGCCTCTGTTATTATTTTTCTATTTATATAATCAAACCTTTCCACACAGAGGAAAACAATGAATAATGAAACTCAGAAATCAGGACAGGAAAGAAGTGACCACTTTTGTCACAAAATGTGAAACATAGAATGAGAAAACTAATGCATAAACAAATAAACTACTGAACCAGAGAAAAAATGTGTTTGCAAATTTAAACTCAGGTTCTTTACTAAACTGGTCTTCAAGTCAGCAGAAAAAAAAAAGTAAAAATCTCGAGATCATTTTCTCCTATGTGTAGATGTAACAAAGTGACATAAGCGAGGTCGTAGCAGAGAGGCGTGTCAGGTTAAATCTCCATGAGCACGTATCTCTCCAAGCATTCGACTCCTCCTTTCACAATCAATTCAGAGCCATGAAAATGTGTTGTCTGGAAGCAATTTCAGATCCTTGGATTTACAGCAAGGAAGTAAAAACAAACACTCGAGAGTTAATTTCCCCTCAATCATCTCTGGTTGTGTGTTGTCAGATTAAAACACTGACAACTAAAAACTTTCTCTAATATAAAACGCCTAAAGACAAAAAAAAAAAAACGTAGCATTTCCAATCAAAAAAGCATTGACGAACTGAGAATTTTGTAAAAAAAACAAAAAAACTAAACAAAACATTACATGCTGTGATGGACATATGAGAGTAATTGTTTGTTTTCCTCTTGGATTGAAAACTATTACCACAAACAAACAAACAAAAAAATACAGAACATAAGACGGTAAAAAAGAACATTTCAAATGACAGGTCCCTGCCAAAAAAAAAATACTTTTAGTTCCTTCTCTACATCAGAGGACTGCTTCTCTGCTTCTCACACATGTGAACTTGTGAAAAAAATAAATAAAAAAAAACGACTTAAATCTAGCTTGCATCCAGCAGCAGGAGCTGAGGCAGCATCTCTGACAGAGGTGCATGTTTCAGAGCCTCACAGGGAAGAGTGCAACCAGAGTAGGGCAGAGCGGATCAATACCAGAGCCACCCAGATTGATACTCCACACTGTCCTCAGCAGCTCCACCCTCCTCCTGCTGTAATGTAACTTCACAATACGCTCTCCCTGCAGCCATTTTACTTCCGAGTTGTGACTAATTTATAAGCGCGTATAAGTATATACTTTGATCCTGTTAAATAGGTAGCTGGTCACCAAAGCACTACTGTGGAAGGGTATGACAGTAGAGAGATGTTTCTCCTCTCTGACAGGCTGGGGCAGAGAAGCGTGGATGTGATGGAGGAAGTGGAGCAGGATGAAGAAAATCTGGTCAGGAATCTTTCTTCTTCAATGCACTGTCAAACGCCGCCTTGTTGGCTACGCTGCACATTCGTAGCCTCTTCTACTCCTCAGGGGATCCCTCAACCTGACTCCACCACGCCGCTTCAAAGCAGAGCTTGAAGCTAACCCACATAGAGTCTGTCTACCTGGAGCGCAGGATCGCAGTCAAACGCTTAATTAAATCACACATGTTTGTTCGGAGCTGACCTGATTTGGGCTCTGGGTTTGAGTCAGGCCTAATTGCTGCGTCTTGACTCGTGGGCTGAGCTAACTGTGGGAATGTCAGCCTTATTAATATGCAATGAACGCCCTACATATTCGACCATTCCAGCTCTTACCGATGGACCTTAAAACATTTTCCGTGCACGCACATTTTCTGAGTAATGATGTTACTGGAAATGGATAAAACTGCAGCTTGATTGCAGAGGTAAAAGAGTTATTTATCTTATTTTGTAACACTTATGTTTTATACATATGTATAAAACCCTTTTTTTTTTTTTTTTGCTGGAATTGAGCTTTTTGGTCGTCTCAGCATTGCTGGTTCATCAAATTTAATCAAAGCTTGCACACTTATGTACCAACACACACACATAGACAGAGCACTTTGCTCCTCACGGGACAGGCTTTTAGTGCTCTGTCTCATGCAGTATTTAATTGACCTCGCACAGGAAGCCTAACATTTCCAAATGCACTCCTTCCCCCCACTGCCGGAGAAAACACGAGCCAGTGCCCCCACAGCTTCCCACTGCTGCTCCCGTGCCACACAACTGCTCTCCAAATGCCCTTTTCTGCTTTAGTGCAACTCAGACTTTCTATGGAAATGTCAGTGCCGAGGGCAAGGGATTTGGATGTGCATCACATTTGGTCGAGTTACATCACAATTATGCCATGCGTCGCTTTCTTCCAAATCTCTCAAAACTTTTGAGGCTGGATTTTTAGAAGTAGAGTTTAAGACGTGACGGATTTCTAATTCGCAAACATCTAATCAGGCATCCTTCAAGAAAGCAGGTGTGGGTGTATTCTCCGGCTTTGGTAGGTGTCTCAGCAGTTACCGGATCAGATTCTGAGGAGATAGAAGTACTTACTCAGATGGAGGTAGGAGAGCACTCTCCCCGTCTCTCTGCTGCCTCCGCTAGTCGGTCATGGTGTGCGCTCTCTCTTGGGTAACAATGAAGTGTACTGTAGCGTGCTGGTGAGCGTTCTATCCCTCTGTCTTTACACCCCCCACCCTTTCCTTTTCTCCACCACTCTCAGCTCCGAGTCTCTTGCTACGTCACTGAGGCGCTCTCTGCTCAGCGCATCATCCTCCCCACCCTTCTCACTCCACTCCCCTACTTGCTGTAAACTCCATTTTCCATCCAATGGGGCTGTCCAGTGACAATGTGTCATGAGTTCATTCACGACTCCGTCCTGATTGACAACAGCACAGTGCATTACAATCATGAGACGTTCAAATTTGAATCCACTCCGTCTCGTGTTAATTAGGGTGGGGTTTTTTTTGGACTCATTTGAACTTTTCCTTTCGCCTTCCGGCATGATGACATGGTAAGAAATTTAGCAATCTGTGTGCACTGATTTTCGTTCTTCTAATTCCACAGACTGTCAATGTGAGGTTGAGGTAATGCGTGGAGAAGTTAAGTTTAAAATGCCGATAGCCAACATCTATTGTGACCTCACAAAAAGCCAATACTTTTCGAGAGGATGAGAAAATCTCCAGCAAGGCCGAGATCCATAATTCATTTGAGATGTTGCGGGAAACAGAGAGGCAGAGGAGAGAAAGAAAAATAAAGAAGGAGAGCAAGACGGATAAGGCACCCCCTCAAATTCAGCGTGAGCAGAAGAGGCGGATAAAATATGAATGAACGAAGGAAGTTTGGAAAGTTAAACTTCACTCTGCTTTGCACTGAGCAGGAGAAAAGCAGAGCGAGAGAAAGAGGGAGACAGAGAAGCAGAGAGAGAGAGAGAGAGACAGGAGCTTTAGGAGCTGCAACCAAGCATTGAGTGCAGATGTCTGTCAGACTGTCCCAAATGAAGCGCCTCTGTGGGCAGAGATGCTGCTGGTGCATTATGGATGAGGGGATATTTTAAGACACTGGGGAAGCTGCCTTTTGATTTTTGAGCAGAAGGAGATGACACCTGACTGCTGCCAAGCCCTTTTCGTGGAGTGTGTTCAGCCCTTGATAGGCTCAGACATGCAGGTACAGAATGTGATCTCTGCTTGAAGCAGAGAGAGAGAGCAAGCGGCGGCGGGAGGAGGTAAACAGACCTGGAAACCACTGAAGTGACTGCAAGTGTCTCTGAGCAGCACTTCAAACGCAGCATATTTCATGAAGTTATGTGGATAAAATGTTTCAAATTTACATCAGAAGGTCTGGGTGATGAGGACAAATATTTTCAGTAAATACAGAAACAATTCCCCGCTGTATCATTCAGGTTCTTATATTAAAGTAATTCGGTTGAAATGGACAAGGTAACATGCAAGAAACATGTGATGACAGGTGAAGAAATTTCATGTTCAAAAGAGTCTTTCATGCTTATTGCCATGACAATTTTTTCCTGTGATTTTTGTTTTAAATACATTCTAAAGATGCGATCAGATGTTCGCTACCATATAAATGTTTTTTGTCGAGTTGGACAGAGTAAAACAGAAAAAAAAACCCCCAAAGAAAACTGTTTTCAGCGCCTCCTTGGATGATCTCATCAAAGTACAAACTCAAGTGAAATAGTTTAGTATTTCCACATGCTAAGCAGTCCTATGAGTACCTTTTATTTTTTTAAAATAAATCCCACCTCTGCGAGAAGGTCACACAGAGCATAGCGCAGAGACTCTGCAGTTTGCCTAACACAAAGACGACGAAGCAAAGGATGGACCTTTTCCAAGTTGGCAGCAGGGTAAGGTCATCGTTGGTGATTTTTTTTGTCACCTTTAACACAGTCCAGGCCCTCTGGGGGGGGGAAACGAGCTCACAGAGACGCAGATGGATGCCCTGATGGTGTCTACAATGGTGGATTATCTCAGCACCAGGATTTAGTTTTCAAACCGCAAGCCCTTTGACTTTGGACATGACACAGCAGAAAACCAAGAATCCATAAAATAATAGTAAAGATGGCTTGTAAAAACATAAATGGAAATTATATCTGAAGCAAGTGACTAACCTCGGAGTTTCAAAGGAAACACTAAAAGATGCAGCCTACTAAAAATAAGATGAAAGGAGTTTTGATGAACGAATTATTGCATTGTTGTTTCATCATATTGTGGTGCAGATGCAAGGGTGTAAATCCCATCTCATTACTGGGGGGACCATAAACATAAAAAAGGAAATTTTTTAAGAGCAATTTTGTGTTTTTTTTTGTGTGTGTGTGTTTTTAAGCTGCACTATCAAAAATGACTAGTAAGTAGCAATGAATTAACAAAACTGTTTTTCTCAGTAAACAACCTGTTGAGACCCATAGAAGTCAAACTAAGATTCAAATGTTGCTTAGATATGAGTTTGGTTCAGCGTCACAGATCTCATCTCTGCTACACCTTTACAAAAACTTAAGGCTCTAAATAAACACAAGTTGTGGACTAATTTTTATTGTCAATGTGTTTCTTCTGATTGAGCAGTGAAAGTTTACCTGCAAATTGTTCTTTGCTGTCTGCAAAACCACATTGCATCTCGGGGACAATAAAGACGCTACTCTAGTTCTTTGTAATGCCTCAGTGTTGCAAAAACTTTCACTATCGTGAACATTTCTGATCTGTACTTTAACTCTGCACTGAAAGGTTATAATATAAAGCTTTGGTGTTCAAAATATATTTGCCACAACCGTTTTAATTATCCTTCAGGAGGCACAGAAGGTACAGCACAAGCCCTCACTAAGTGAACACATATTCTCATCTGGCCCTGATTTTAACTGGCATTGTTGATGGGCAGGGACGCAACTATATTTTTGAGGTGGATGCAAACATGTCAGCAGATCCCACTGTGCACCACTGAATATCACTGACACTTTTTTTAAATGCCCTTATTAAAAGTGACTGCGATTGATTAGCCTGGAATGTGCGTCGTCCCACTACCATCTGTATTTTTTGCCAGAGGTTTTGCTTCTAAGGACGGTGTAGTATCTATTGGGTGAACATTTTAAAAAGACGGAGGTTGACAGCAGCTCTGCACAGTGTCCCGTCTCTAGGCAACCGTGACAACAGCGTCGGTTAGTAGGGTTTGGGGGTGGGTCCTATTTAGGTCCCGCAACGACAATTTAGCTTACCTTAATATTTCCCGTGTTTTGTTTTGGTCATTATTATTGCACTTATTGTTGAGATGTGTGTGAAAGTTGTGTTACATACAGAAAATCCTGACTAGAAAAACATTCCCCACATTGTTTTTGCGCCCCCTCGAGTGCAGCGCCCCTATGCGTTGATTACAGTGCATACCCACTTTTTGCGCCACTGTTCCTGGATTTGGAATAGTAAGGCGTTAGATTACTCGTCACTGAAAAAGAAGTGGTCAGATAAGACAAAGTGACGAGGTAGCACAGATCGTCAGGACACTTGCAGGCCGATGACATCATAGCTCTGCATGTATTCTTGTGCTGATGCGTCATAGTTTGTTATGTCACCAGTGCTTTGTTGTGAAACACCATATAACTTCTGTTGGTAAAATTCTACCTCATTCCAAGTCAGTTTAAGAAGAGGATCTGCGTTCAGCAAAATGTCTCCAATCGATTAAACAAGAGGAAATCTCCAAGTCTTAGCGGATGATTTTGTACTTACTGCGATTGAGGAATATTACCATCAAATCCCGGATGAAGACTGGGACGATTTGACAGTAGACTATGAGAAGACCAAATATCTCTTGAAATATCTTACAAACGTTTTCTCGGATGTGGTTTCGGACTGGATAGAGAACCAGAAGTTCACGTACAGCGACTTGAAAGCCAAATTTCAGAATAATGTTTCACAGGAACTTCGTCCCGGTATTGACGAGACTATCGAAGAGGAGTGTGCGGAGGTATCAAACATGCTTTTTGTAAAGCACGTGATATTGATGGTGACCCCTCCCTCAGATGATGAGGAGTCTACCGAGTGGCTCAAGGTGAGGTAGGAATTCAGTTCATTGGTCAATTCTGATGTCAGGTTCGTCCAGAAACTGATAAAAAAGGTTTTTAGTGATATCACTAAAACCTTCAGATGCACTGCTAATTAGTCTCCAGGTATCGAGTCATTAGCCGTTGAGTCTCCAGCTGTCGAGATTTCAGCTGTTTCGTCTCCACCTGGTGAGTCTCCAGCTGATGAGCCTCCAGCTGTTGAGCCTTCCGCTGCTGAGTCTCCACCTGGTGAGTCTCCAGCTGTCAAGCCATCAGCTGTTGAGACTCCAGCTGTTGAGTCTCCATCTGATGAGTATCCAGCTGTTGAGACTTCAACTTTTGACTCTCCATCTGATGAGTCTCCAGCTGTCCAGCCATCAGGTGTTGCTGTTTGGAGCTGGCCGATTTCTGGCTTATCGACATATTTGTGACGGACTCGACCGAACTAGCGAACACTCAGACTTATCCATGTCGCTGTGGAGCTGAGCGCTATTTCCTCAATAACAACATCTTATCAGACTTCTGCCGCGAGGCGGAGCAACATGGTTTCATGGCCCTGTGATGTCATCGCCTTCACCCTTTGTTTTGTCTGAATGTTGTTCCTCTTTTTAACAAACTCCACAGTTTGTTAGAAACTGTGGAGTACTCCCTGTTTAACCCTGAAAAGGTTTATTTTAATTTATTAGTGATATTAGAAATTGTGGAATATGCACTATGTAGATCAATATTATACAACCCAGAAACTGAATCAGAATAACCATCTCCTAAGGCCATATACATAACCGAGAAAACAACTGTCTCATAGATATTTTTAATTTTTGAATCTAAGTTACTTAAAAGTATTTAGCAATGGTTCGGACGTGCTGCGTTATTGAATGTAGCATCTGATTAGACGACCGAAATGGTAAAAAGATGGAAAACGGACTTTCGTTTCACTGTTTTTCTGCCTGTAAACAATGCGAGGGGGCTAAGCTAACGGAGCTAAGCTGTCGGAGATAACGAAAAGGACACAAATGTCCTGGGTATCAGCGGTGAGACATCCTGATATTACGTTTCCAACATCCCAAGATATCTACAAGTTTGCTCCAAACATGGTGAGTTTCTAAATTAGCTTTGTTGTTGTGTCATAATGTTTTGCTATGATTGGTCCGGGTTACTCATATTCAGTTATGTTGAGTTCATTTAAGTGGGTCAACCTTGTTTAGGTCGGGCTTATATATTTATGTTGCATAGTCTGAGTTTTGTCAGTGGACATCAAGGTTATTCCATTATTGTGAAGTAAACTATTTTAACAGTATTATCAAAGGTACAGTATGAATACTGATGTGTGTTCTGATATGTCCTCTTCAAGGCAAACCGACGTATGAAATGGATGAGCTCGATAAACGTCACAACGTCGGACGACATGCGTCAATTAAAGAGGTGATACAGCAAGACCATGGTGGATCAACAAGTGGGGGAGCAAGTTTTCATTATAAAAATACAGATGTGTCTCTATCAGACACACCAATCACAATCGAATAAATGCGATTTATTCCGTATTTATTTATACGGGAATAAGTCGCGTCCCGTATTGGTTCAATACGGAGCGGAAACAACAACAACCAACTGTCATTTTGGGCTAGCTTAAAGCTAACCGGAATATTTACAACTCTCCTGTTGAAACAATGACACTTCTTACCTTCTGTCTTTTATCCCTCCTCCTTTTCTGTTTTGTGGCCCGGTGGGGTTTTTCTGCCGCCCATCTTTAGCTCCCTGTTGTCGAGTTCATTACTACAATTAAAACTTAAAAGAAAAAAAAAGAAACGCCTCAGCGAGATCTCGAAGGGCCGCTGCTCAAGCTACCTGTATGGGAGAGCCTAATCAGTGCTGTTCCTCTGTTATTGATCATTTCATACACAAGCAGCGGTTTAGTACATAAAATGCTGACTAGAAAATGAAATTCTCCACATTGTTTTTGCGCCCCCTCTAGTGCAGCGTTGCATACAGTGCATACCCACTTTTTGCGCCACTATTGATGGCAGTCGAGATTAGGAAGGGACAGACTCCCGGTGCAGACAGGTTGTCTCGTTTACTCATCGCCGCCCACGCAAGGACGTCCAGACCGACTGCAGGACGTTACGGGACTGCAGGGATTGTTTTAGAAGACATCGAGCTGCTTAGTTGTTTGTAAGCATCGAGAAAAGAGGAAAACGTCCCACTTCCTTCAGCAGGAAGAATGATCAATGGCTTGTACACAAGACCATATCCCCCCCCCACCGTCACACGGGTGAATAGATTACAGCTTTCCCAATGAATTGCGCAAAAATCCTGTACTTTTCTCTCCTATTTGGCCAATATTTCAAAATAAGTAGTCCAAAATCTAAATTATTTTCCATTTTTTAGTTAAATGGCTGACAGCCTTGTGTGAAAGTTTTACCAAAGGTTATTTTTAGCCTTTTTTCCACTTGTACATAAGGAAAGCAATTTAAAGGTTTATTATGTTCAGTGTTAAGCAGCTAATTTTCTGTTTCATTCAATGATGTGACCATATGGTTGATATAACAGGATGACATCTGAATGTCAGCAGCCATTACAGTTATTTTGACTAACGTGACAGATTGTAGTTATTTTTGACATTTCGGGTTTTTCTGACGGTTAATAGTTTAATGCGCATGTACAGTTTATTTCATTCACTTAAACTGCATGCTGATGTTTTTATTTCTTATTTGACATTATGTATTTGTTGCTCACAATATGGACCCTTTTACAACCGATTGGAAAGCTCAGCCACACACATCGAGAAATTGTTAATTTCCCTGATGTCTTTTTTTTTTTTTTTTTTGCTTTATTATTCCATAAAGCTTTTTGTTTGGTTTGCCGTGTCTTGTACTCGTAAGCTGACATCCAGGCAGGCAGGAACAAGAGGAAGGTGTTCTCGATTTTCCCTTATCCAGCACTTTATCCTCCTATATCCTGTAAAGTGTCCCTCACTTACACAGGTCCAATCGACCACTGCTGTCTGTACTTTATACTCCTTGATGCTGTCAATGTCAGAAACAGCAGGACAAAGTCACACCGTGAGCAGGCTGCAGGGTCACAGGGAAGTGAAGAGTCTTTCTGTTACAGGTTTGTCTGCTTTCCTCTTTGCCTTTTCACCTTAAAAAGAAACAAACCCATCTCATTTAAAAAATTTATTAGTGATATTAGAAACCGATTATGTATTAATCAATGATCTGTTCATAATGAATCAAACGCAGCTCTTATTGATTTGAAGGAGCTCAGTGTTTCTCCTGTTTTGCAGGTGGAAGTTTGTCCCAGATTAGTGGATCATAAAAACTGAATGCTGCTTCTCCGTGTTTGGCTCTGGGGCTGCTGAGTAGATTTGAGCCAGAAGACCTGAGTCGAGGGCTGATAACAAAAGTTTCAGGGCACCACACCGTTAGGAATAAATTAGGACGTCACGTTCATTCTCATTTAGATCCTATAAGGAGCACATGATTCTATCCAGCATTTTTAAGGTGGTTTTCCCTCTTTTAGCTTCACAAATTTAGTTTGATGTGTTGCTGACTGTTGGAGTGATACTGAACACCAGGGTGAGATTATAAAGAGTTGTCCAAGGCCTTCAAAAAGAAAACTGTTGCATTTTAGGAGTCTGGTATGAGTCTTGTTGGTCAAACCAGTTTGATCTCAGCTACTTTAAAGGTATAGAAAAGTCTACATGTAGAAGATGTTAACAACATCTGGCAACATGCACAGGTCTGACAAGCAGGTAAGTTCACCTGACCTGCAGTGGGATCTGTTCAGAGAGAGACTAGAAAATATTAACTTTCCTGGACGGTGTTGATGGAGGAAAATATGTCCTCTGTGGCAGTGTTACCTCAAGCAAAAATCTTAGTTTCAAATCCCAGCTTTGATTTTTTTTCTTTGTGGTTTTTACATGGTCTCTCTGCATACATGGATTCCTCTCCTCTTGAGAAAAGCCCTGAAAACCTGGATATATAAAATGGAAACACCTACTTTAGTGTTACGGAGGAAAAGTGAAAATGTAAAGACCCGTCTCAGAGGTATTTAATTAAAGCCTCTCCTCACAAAGCCCCCCAAGCCCCTGGCTTTCACTGCAGAGTCCGGACTTAAAGTCGGATGCCTTCTGACAAAGAGCAGCTTGGATCATTCATCAAACAACACTGCCCACTTCTGGACAAGCTGTGAGTAAAGTCTTCACACTACAAGAATAAAGTCAGAGAAAATATGTTTTCAACGTACTTGTTTGATGACTTTTCTATGTCTTCGTTTTTAATCCAGTGTGATTCAGCCTGCCACCTCACGCTAATGGCACAAGTTGAAACCTGTCTACTCTGTTCGACCGTTTACGTCTCTTTGTTGACATGAGGTCTGAACGCAGTTGTGTACCTACGAGTTATTTCATTTACTCAGCGTGATAACTAAACCACTGAGATGTTCTGTGCTCTGTGAAAAGAAAAGAGTGTTACAGTGGACATTTCTGAGTCATAGCACAGAATTATCATACAACCTGCAGATTAAAATGAAATGTCCTATTTGCATAGTTATAAAACGATTCACACGACATATATTCTGTGAATGTAGCTTTTCCCAAGCTACATTCCTTAGCCTGGGAAGGGGATGACAAGCACTAAATGCCCCCGGGAATCAAACGCAGTACTGTAGCCTCCATGCACAGCACATCTGCTCTTCCACTGAGCAACACAGACCAAACCAGCTTCATCCAACACGACCAAAGAGCTACATGATCCAATAAACCAATATCAAAATAAAACTTACTGCATCCCAGGAAAACAAGTTTATCGTTTTAACATTGTATCAGCCAGAAACAATCACTTGAAAAATAATGGTGTGAGCTGTTCAGCTTAAGCTTTTTAAGTAATTAATACTAATGACGTGAACAGTAAGTTGCAGCTTATGAATAGACCGGAAATGCAAAGAGTATCCCTCTCTTATGTCAAATTTGAGGATGTTTAAAAAATATAATGAACCCTATCACACAGCAGCAATTGCAAAACATTTTAACAGGACAATGTGAAACGGGCGATCCGATGTCTGCAATTGAAACTATTGATCGTATCATCGTTTTTTGTGATAATATCCAGTGTTTACAACCAGACATTAAAATAGTTTTGCTCACACCTTTCTGTGGTGATTAGTGTTTTTGACATGTCTAAGTCTAGAAGGCTGTAAGATTCTGTACTAGACCTCATATGATCGTTTTACACATTCCCATCCTGGAGACATACTGTAAAAAAAAAAAAAAAAGCTTTAATCTTTCTCATTATCTTTATGCTGATATTTTCTTGTCAGTCCACTGAATATCATAAGCTGTATTTTATAATTAAACATTTAGCCATGATCCAATATCAGATACTTAAGAGCGACCAAAACCTCAGTGACAGCAACTGAACACTGACATTGTGAATTTAAATCACAGCTTGGTGCTGAACTTATTCCATAAAAATAATGTTTTTAGTTTTGACTCTGACTTTGGATTGTAGTCGATTCAGAAACAGCTGGGAAATCCCTCTTAGCCAAGCTGAAGATAATCATTAACACTTTTATCCCTTCTTGCCTGAACTCTTGTGACAGCCCCTGTTATATGTTTACATAAGAAGCTTTATTGTCTTCAGTCAGTGCAAAATGCATGACAGACATACCAGACAACACATCACACCCATTGTAGATTCTTTGCACCGGCGGCCATTACATTTTACAATCCACTGTAAATTTTCTGTCCTTACATTAAAACCGCTGTGTGTTTTTGGTTTCTTTGTACGTCACTGATCTTTTTAGAGCTTCATATCTCCTCCTGTAATCTCATATCATCCGGTCAGAGGTTGTCAGTGCCACAGATTCATTTTTAAGACTGAAGGAGGATCATTTAAAACCCCGGATTTTGAAAAGTGCCCAATTATTTGCATTGACTTTGCTGAATCTTTTTAAATGTGAATAAAGGGTGTTCTGTGGTTTTCAAAGCAACACAGTAAATAGTTCGTGTCAGTGCAGAAGCTGCTTTACAGGTTTACAGATTAAGCATAATAGACACGTGACTGCTGCTTGCGCTAAAGTTTTTCCGGTCTGCTTTTCAAACTATAAACATGAAAACCAAGGGAGGAAACAGTACAAACAACTGAAACCGTTTATTTACATACACTGTATAGAAAGGACACTTGAGTTTTTGCTTTTAATTCTGATATTAATCATTTATTTTTTGGTTTCCTTGCATTCTGAGCTCTTCATGTTTGATATTTACTTTTTTTCTAGAATTGTCTTTTCACTGGGTATCTACGGCAATCCTTAAGCTACACGTAATGCTTCTTATTATGTTTTTTACTACTCTTGGATATTTTTATTTTGTTTTTTCAAATCCACCATGATGCAGAGTTGCAAGTATTATTCATCAACCTTTCAAACATTAACGCATGGATTCCTGTCACCAAGTCACGCCTCGGGAACCACAGACAAGATGTCTGAGATGATAAAAGGAAGATTTTATCATACCATTAACATGGCAGTCGAAACTAAGGATCATCAGTTTTTATCTCTAGGTTGATGACACGAGAGATTTAATGAGCAACCAGCACAACTTGTAATCCTTAAACCACTTTGTCATTAATTTTGGGATTTAATGAAGGCTATATATAGATAATTTTTCTAAAGCATTAACATCCCGCCCAATGTCTCTTGAGATGCTGCTTCAGTATTTCAACACTTTGTCCTTTTGTTGTGATCCCAGCTGTTTTGTAAAGTGCTTCATTCGCTCCTGCATTAGAACATGATGCCTCCACGATACTTCATAGATGAGAAGGTGTTCTCCCTACTTTTCTCGACAAATATAACAGCGGATTACAAAACAAAAAAAATTATAATTTCCTTGCAAACTTTAATTTGGATTTTATGTTTGCTTTTTTGAATTACTGGCTTCTTCGTCTCTGCGTGGCCTCTCAGCCCAGGTAGGGAAAACCCGTCTCACTGTGGATAATATTCTAATAATATTTTCCAGCTTAGCCTGTCATCTTTTCATTTAGTCTTCTGGGGGTTGATTTAGGCGCGTTGCATGAAAACACTCTTTTTTAAAAAAAAAAAAAAAAAAAAAGTGAGACGAAGTTATATCTCTTCGCCACTAGATAGAGCTCTCTGGCTTCATCTGATTTTCTCCCCGAGTTCAGGTTTTTGTTTTCGGACCACCTGCCACTTTTGATCTGCGCGTTTGTAACCGGGTCGAATCGGCGAGTTGATACCGAACCGCCGTCAAAAGCAGCATTTGAAACGCGTCACCTCTAGGGGGACCGACGCGTCCAACGACACGCGCCCAGCCAGCGCATGTTCCTGCTTTCCTTGCCTCGTTAGGTCTCTGCTTTGGTGTATTATTTATGACCTTTGTCGACATTATTAGTCCTTCAACTGGACAGGTTCCGGCGGTTCGGGTTGGAGCGGGATGTGTGCGTATAGGGAAAGTTAAAAGTTTTAGCTCGGCTGAATGAATGGGAGTTAATGCGATGTCCAAATAAGGATAGCAGGTTACGTGTGTGAGTGAGAGAGAGAGAGAAAAAGAAAGGGAGAGAGAGAGAGAGAGAAAGAGAGAGAGAGAGAGAGAGAGAGAAAGAGAGAGAGAGAGAGAGAGAGAGAGACGTCCGGAGTGTAATGCCGAGCTCTCACTGGGAAGAGCGAAGACTGTCCCACTAATTTCCCCCCTTGCTTCCCAGAGCCCTCTCCGCATTCGGACGGATCCGCATCTGAAGCGCGTCGCGCCGGCTTGAAGCGGAGCTCCACTGGCGGCGCCGGACTTTCTTGTACATCGGATATTTTCTTGACAATACGCGGAGGACGTCCCGATGGTGAGCAGCCCGCGGTTGCTTCTCTCGGTTCTTTTCCTCCGTGCGCTGGAAATCTGTCAGAGCTGAAATGCGGTCAGATGATACAGCAGTAGGAAAAAGAAATGCCAACAGCTGAACTGCACTACAGGCTTTTCGGTGTTATAATGGTCTCGGTGGCGTTAGAAATAAACACAACAATGCATCTCAGCAAAAAACAAAAAACAAACAAAAAAAAGGAAACAGCCATTCTTTTACTTTCCCCCCCAGTTTTCGCCGGATTTGTAACAAAGCGCGTTGCTTGACAGCTTTGGAGATGACATTATTCTTGTCCACTGGTCTGTTTGGAGTCAAAACATGATGAGGGAGGGGAGGAGGCCCAGCGCACTCAATTCTGAGCGACCCAGCCTCGATGATCAAGCATGTAGTGAATGTTTATGTGCGCACGCTGGCACTTGCAGAATCCTTTACTTTTGATTCAGTTCTCCTGGGTTTGTTCAGCAGTCGGTGCGCTCCGGGCTTCCATCTCCGCGTCCACGTGAACTGTGGTGAAGAGAATGCACGAGAGCACACAGAGCCATCGTCTTTTCCCCTGTAGGCTACTTGGTGCGTCCTGTTATGTAATGCGCCCCGGTTCGGCCGGCTGCCCGCAGCCATACCGACAGGGGCCTACACGTGTTAGTGCCAAACATGTTTTCTAACATCAGGCTCGGCGGTGATGGCAGCAGGACTAATGGGCCGTGTCAAAACCTCAAGAAAAAAAAAAGCATGTTAGAGGGGTGCGGAGGGGGGAACTGTAGTGACGCCCCTTTAAATTCTTTCGAGAATGCCTACATGGAAATTACAATCCTAATTTGTAATGGATGCATGCAGGACAGCTGACTCCAATCTGCCCACGTGATGCAGATTCAGCTCTTGATTTATAGCAGATGTCCGTATGCACGAATCAGAGGACGGTTCTCAATTACAAACAACAACAACAACAACAAGTAAATACCCGAATGATGTCCACGAAGTCTAAGAATAGACTAATTGTTGAACATGTATATTCTTGGGCAACCTGGATTTCAGTGATACTTTTGTCCTATCTATGACAGGGAGTGGAGTTGATATGGGTGATATGGCTCACTGCCCAGGGTGACATTTTCTCAAAGGGCTGTGCAACACTAAACAGATTTAAAAAAAAATAAATAAAAGAAGAAGAAAAAGTTATTACAGTCGAACATGTGGCGTTCGTACATGCTCAGTATGAGGGATTTCTGCAAAGTTAATGACTCGGTGCAATAAACTCTATACTGTTGCCACATGGTTCATTAAGAGGAGGAGTTGCCGTAAAGTTGGTGACTCATTTCAATTATTTAGGTTTCCTTTAGAAAGAGAACTTTGGACAACTTGCCACAATAAACTCACCTTACCGGTTTATTCATAACTAGGATTGAACTGGATCTTTTTTGTCTAATAAAGTGCCTTGAACCGACATTTGTTTAGAATCTCGCAGTATAAATAAACTAAGTGAAATGAAAATAATCCAGTGAAGGTGGGCGCTCACCTGTGTTAATGTAAGCACTTTAGGAAAATATGGACATATATATAACTGGAGGTAAATAAAAGAAAATCCTGAAGGGATAATAAATTAATGTTTTTAAGTTGTTTGACAAAAAAACAAACAAACAAAAAAAAAACACAATCTGGACTCTAATATTTTCCACTGAACAAACCACACCACTGTCAATGACCAGTGCACTAAAGCAAAGCAAATCTATTAAAACATGTTTTATTCAGAAGCATTGACAATTATGATAAAACTAGCCACAGCTAGAGTTCAGTAATCTGTCTTTAGTGGCGCACTTTAGCGCAACACATCTAATGAGTGTTGAATATGAGAAATGATGGACATCAATAGACAAGACTCACTGTGTCATTCTAGTTCAGACAGATTGTTGCCGTTTCTGTGTTGTTTTAAAGAGCTGAGATGAAACGGGGCTAGAAATCAACCTGTGTGCCTTTGACCTGCAGATCCTCTTTTCACACATGACGCAAGATGGACTCACCAAGCAAGAATAGCAACAGCATAATGTGAAAGTGAGTTTGATTTTAGAAACTTATGTTCTATATATCTAAATATATATGTACAGAGCACGCTAAAGTGCACCGAGAGAAAGCGATGAATGCTCTTCATCCTAGTGTCGCTCCTTGTCTAACAGTGACACTTAAGAAGTACAAACTAGACGCCCTACTGCACAGAGGTGCTTTACCTTTCAAAGTGAGAAATGTTTGACCCATTTCATCAGTAACACTGAACATCAGCGCTGTTCAGGCCCATTCCATGCCTCATTTTGTTCCTCAAGGCCAGCTAGATTTTAAAAGCTTGCATGTGTGCAGGACGAAGAAGGCTTGAGTTGAGTTTTATGAAAGGCCAGAGGCAGCTTAGCCCCCCTCATCCCTTCCGTCCCCCCCACAGCTTTATGAAGGAGCTGCTGTGTGAAAGAGGCTATAGATTCCTATTCAATTCTAAATTAAAGTGCTATTTCAATAAAAGTAATCTGGATTACTTTCCACTATCTCTGTGTAAAATAGTGAAAATTTTACATGGTTCTGGTCAAGCCAGAACCAGATATTAATGCACTGAACAGTGATTCTCTTTACATACTTTGAGATTTAGTAAACCCTTGAACTGTTTGTGAAAGAAAAAGAAAAGGTCATTCCCTTTTTTTTGTGTGTGTTTGCATCGTGGGGATGGGTTGCAGAATGACCCTCAGGATCACAAGTAGCCACTGCGATATTTTTGTAGGCGTCTCCATTGAACACAGAGAGCTTTTTTGTGTAATATCTACTATGCATATGCATTTAAATGAGAAAAGCTATGGATTTACAACACATTTATTTACATATGTCATATTTTACTATGAGCATCAGTTTGTTTTATATGGCGTTAGCTAGCTATCCCAAAAGCAAATTGTAGCTTTCGCAGTTTATTTCCGTCTTACTCTAGAACAGTTTTACATCTGATATGACGTTTATGATTCGTTCTCCTTGTGAGAAAAATACAGTGTTAGTTATTGTTTGCTTGTGTGAAGCACCGCTCTCCCCAAATCCCACACTAATGTTGACGAATGTACTTTCCCATCACTCAGATGTATTTCAGTCAGAATTTGAACCAGCTGTGCATTTTATGCAACTCTCAATCAGTTGTTTTTTCTGTTGTGGTTGAGTAACTCATTTTCAGGACTGGTGGAGATTATACATCTCCTGAAGCGCCTTTTATTTGTGCTGTTCTCACCAATAGTGTCAGCTTATCGAACACAGCAGAGATGTGCTTATTAGGTTTGGAGGTTTGCAGTGTTCTTGACACATGCCGCTAATGTGAGCCATTAGAGGTAAAAGGAAGGGGGGGAATTGGACAATTTAATCTGCATTGAAGAGTTTTTGATGATTTCCAGTCACTGGGTCTTTGTTGTCAAATGAAGCACACCCATCCTTGGGCTCAGATGTTAGGTGATAAAGTGAGAGCAGATCGCAGTCTATCTTTATGATCCAATAGTCCAGAAACACAATAATCCCTGGAAAAGATTTGTTGAAATAGTTCTGTTCCACTTTGTGGTTTAGTGACAAATTGCTGTGATGGGCAACATAAAGACATTTTGCTGTCAACAACAAATACTTTTTTGTGCTAACAGAACAGCAACATATTTTGTGTGTCTGTTAGAAGCAGCTAATGTGGAAAAAATTAAAAAGCCAGATGACTATTGGCTCATCGACTCTCGAGCCAGAGTGACCTAAAGATGAACACACAGACACGCAAACTTACCAGTCACGATGACAAACTTCTTGCTTGTATCAACATGTCTTCAGGATAATTGTGTCTTTAGAAATGCCCTAATTCCCCTTGGCAAATATTCAGTAAGGTGTGAAATATTCCTAAGACACGTTGACCCATACTGATGTGATTGTATCATGTAATTGCTTCAAATCCATCATCCGAATCTCTTTGCAACTCATACCAAAAGTGTCCTACTGTACATCTAGAGACTGCTGATGTCACTGAAGTGCAGTGAACTTACTGTCATGTTTGAGAAACCAATCTGAGAGGTTAGACATGGCGCATTATCTTACAAGAAGAAACCGTCAGAAGATGGGTACACTGTGGTATGAAATGTCCGATAAGAGGCCCAAAGTCTTCCCAAGAAAATATTCACAATGAATCTACCACTACCAATCTGAATTACTGACAAAGGTCAAATGGTTACACCAGGTTATGACTCCGCCATCGGAAAATAGCGGTTCATTCTAACTCCTTTTTGATGCTCATGGACATAAAATATTCTTTGCGTGTGTGTTTTCTTTCCTTGTAGGTGCAAAAAACAAGTGTGAGAAGTTGAATCTGAAGGGAAACAAAAAAAAAGAGAGCGACTTCAACTCACCCAATCCTCTGATGCCTCTGGCGACTCTGAGCTCATGTTGTGTCCTTGCTGGGATAAACAAGTGGCCTGGCCAAAGAGCACAGTGTTTCTACACATATTAAAGCCCACACAGGTGAGAGATTCCTCAATTTTATACAGCTTAAATGTTCTCCAGGAGCTGCTTTGGCTCAGTTGGTAGATGCAATCGAGATTGTGGATCGATTCCGTCTTACTTGTCCAACATGTTGATGTGCCCAGAGGAACATCAATGTATCAGTGTATGAATGTTGATATGTTTATTGGAGTGACTGGGGGAATGTGACTCTAGTGTAAAGCTCTCTGAGTGGTCAGTATGACTAGAAAAACACTTTGCAAATTCAGTAAATGTACCTGGTTGTTTCTTGGCTTTTGGCAGGATGTCGTGGGCCAGAAGCCTCTTCGTAGGCAGAGAGGATGACCAAAAGACGGCATGGGGAGAGCGCAATGGCAAGAAGAGGAAGGACAGCTCGTCACTATGCAACCCACGTTACATGAGCTGCCTGAAGGACTCGGAGGACTCAGAAGTCCCTAATGTTTCCCCCCAGTATTACCACTGTGAAGCAGGTGCAAGTGGGGGCAACTTTGGCCTGCGGTGTGGCTGGCAGGAGGACCACTATGGGAAAAGAGTGGCTGGCGTAGGAAATCCGTGCGTGGAGGATGGTGAGCTGAAGGACAAACCAGAAGAGGAAGTAGGGGAATTAGCAGGGAGAAGGTGTAAGAAGATGACTGCTGCAGACTGCTGGAGATGGCTTATGTGGGTTTTTCAATCCAAAAAATTTCAGTCTGCCAAGCTGGAACGCCTGTACCAGCGCTATTTCTTCAGACTCAACCAGAGCTCCCTCACTATGCTAATGGGGATGCTGGTGGTAGTGTGTGGAGTCATGATTGCCTTCCACTGTGTCCACACTGAACTTAATGTGCCCTACATCTTAGTGCTGTCAGTGGCCACGACTCTCTTTCTGGCCATGATGGTCGTGTGCAACCGTAACGGCTTCCATCAAGACTACATGTGGATTGTGAGCTACCTGGTGATCGGGGTTCTGGTAGTCCTGCAGGTTTCTGGGGTGCTGACGGTGTCCCCCCGCAGTGCCTCAGAGGGGCTTTGGTGGACGGTCTTCTTCGTCTATATTATCTACACCCTGTTGCCTGTCAGAATGAGAGCTGCTGTACTTAGTGGGACTGTGCTGTCCGCCGTTCATGTTCTCATCGCCTGGCACGTCAACCACGAGGACAAGTTCATTCTCAAGCAGGTAAGTGAGAGCAGATCTGGGATAGTTTTAGAGAATATAAAGTAAGAATTATAAATCATTGCCCTGCATTATATTTTTCATATTATGAAAAAAGATTTGTGTCACATTCTTTAATGTAGCAGGACAAGAGTACTGCATATATGTTTCTAGATTCTCTAGTGATCAAAGCAATTTTGGTTATGTGCATCTGTTGAAATGCACAGATTTTCCAGAGTTGAGACTGAGACAGCAAAAGTACGAAGAGCAAAAACTTTTAATATCACTTGCAAGTGGAGAACAACACAGCTAAAATCATAGCAGACTCTAGGTGTGTTCTGAGGAGGCCGAAACAATCACAGAATCATATAAGGTTCCTTGGCGCACAGGAAGTGGGAGTCGTTTCAAATGCCCAATACCAAATTAGGACACATAACATAAACAGGGGTACTCTGAACCAAATAGACAGCCCTGAGGGGGACGTGTCCTTACCTAGCTTCCTCCAAAGCCACGCAGATAAGTTGAGCATCTCATTCTGTTCCCGTAGGAGGGGTGCACTAACTATTTGTTATCGCTTCCCTTCCTGGCCGCTGGCCTTGGTCCTCCCTTTTACCTTCACAAAGGAGATCTGTTCTGCAAGACTATGAGTTACTGGGTGCAGCTGGATAGGAGAGAGAAGTAGAAAAACAGCTTATACAACTCAGAATATTTTATATATGTCTAGATGTAATCTTAAATGTTGTAGATAATTAATGTTTTTCCCACCCATTTAACCGCCTCAATTGATTTTTATTTTATTTCATTGTACTATATTTATTTAAATTTTATTTGAATGTTTGATTCATATTTAAGTCTTCCTAGGATCAGATTGATTAACCCTTTAACTGCCACCCTCAAAATACTTGCATATAAACTTGGCAGAGCTTTACATTCACTGTGAGATTTCCAAAAGCCTGCCACGATTTCCAAATTCAATATATCACAATGTAGCCAGAATTGAGCTGTTCAGCAGTTTAAACCAGAGCATTTCGCTGCATTATGTTCAGCAATCAAGCATAAAATCACTCGATTTCTCGGTACGTCTCTTAACCACTGATTACGTTGCATGATGTGACTAAATAATACCACAGCAGAGAAAAACCACATTGTTTCGTGACGTTTGTATTTTTAATTTGGTATGATATCCTTATGGCTTTACAGCAACAACAAAAAAATACCTTATTTCAAATTACATTCCAAGTGTGATGGTAAATTTGTAAGAGGGGAAAAGGAAAACATTCTCAACATGCTTGTCACCATACAGTTGAATACAATGTTGTCACTGTGGTGAGCAGTAGAAATGTCCTACTTTCTTGCCTCGACACAAAAGGACAAACATTGTACTGACTCCTCAACCACTTTTCCGTGTCAAAGGTGCTGTACTAAAAGTAGAAAGTTCTCTAGATCTCTGCAGCTTTTCAAATTAGGTTTTTAATGAGCCCATGTTTTGTGCTGTGGGGCAGCTACAAGCAGCTCTTTGGGATTTGTGGAAGGTCATCTGGGTTGAATGAGCCCGTTTAACTGCATTGTCAAGGAATATCATGATAATGTAGCATGGTGCCATTCAGCCCGAATTCCCCTAAAACAAGGAGTCTATTGTAGTTAAATGAAACAGGGTGGGGTGGGATGCTGGGATTGTGCAATTCATTTTATGGAAAACAGGATCATTACTTCTTCACTTTGGAGCCAGATTGTAATCACTTCATCTGGAAGCACACTGCAAACATTTCTTGCACATTTTATATTTGTTTTTGCGTCTTTAGTCCTTTTGCTCCCATTTAATCTTTTCATAAAGTTGATGTTTGCCGTTGTAAAGTTGGTTTTGGTTTTAAAAGCTCTTATTAACTCCACAGGCGTTTGGCTAACAGTCACTATTCTCACCATTCAGTTCGAAATACCTTTCCCAGATTAGCCGACATGCCATAAGCACTAAATGCACGAGTTTGGTCCATCTATTATCCCCGAATATTGATCTGTCATATTTACAGTTGTAAATTTATTCCACTAATATTACAATCATCTTGGAGTTTGAGCGAGCATGTTTTTATATAATATCACTTTTTAAAGCGTCAAGAGTTTGCGCTAATTTGATTAGATTGTCTATTCGCAGGTCAGAACCATTTTTAAGGATATTAGTAAGACAACTACTTACTGACTGGGAAAAAAATTCAGTTTATTATTAATATCCTATGTATTTTTCTTGGCATTTTGTAGGCTGCTAATTGATACCAAAGTTCACTTTATGTAGTTAGCATGAAATGAAAAATTCCTTCAGCTTGAGGTGATATACACACACGCTGGATTGTTGTAGGAGTTAAAGAAAAATATTTTGCATTAGAAAATTGAATCTCAAGCAAAAATAAGCTGCAAGATTCCTAAATTGAGAAGTTGTATAAATTTTTTTTTGGGTTTGTTTTGGTTGTTTTGGTTGTTAAGCAATCAGAGGAAAAAAAGAGACAGTCTGAGAAAAGGTAATATTGACATAACTCCTAGTCTGAACAGGTTGACGAGCGGCTCAATGGTTTGATGCCGATGTCTCCTTTGGCCCTGGCTGGCTGCACAGATCTGCTGCTGATAGACTGTTTGGGATGTGGACTTTCACCACAGAACGTTTCATGTTGTTTGAACAATCAGTGAGAGGACGAGAGCCTCTAGCCGTCGGACAGTGAACTTGGTACAATGTTTTTATGGCTTACACCAAAACACTGTCTCTTGTTTTCCATTGTGCTATTGCAAGAAGAAAAATGGTGGTGCCTTAATAGTAATTTGCCATCCGCAAGTTTGAAGAGTTAATCTGTGGCAATCTCAAGAACAATTACTACTTTTACTTTAGCACTTCAAATCTAACAGCAACAGCAGCAACATTCCCCAGATCATAGAGCATGAAGAGAGTTTTACTGCACAAAATAAATTATCTCAGTATTCCTGAAAACAGATGCTCCAATGCAATTTTGTAAGTTAAAACAAAGTAGTTTAACTGCTTGGAAAAATTGAAGAACTGAGTCAGGAATTTAGTTTATGGATTTGGAGGAACATATTGGCTCTCAGTGCATCTCTTTATTTTACCATGATAGGTGACGCTAAAATAAACAGACAGCAAGAAGAGGCAGTGAAGCTACCACAAGTGGAGCAGTGGATCCTGTTTGTTTGAAGATGGACCAATTAATAATGTTTTGGATTTTTTTTTCCATCCATATGCATCATCAGTACAATTGAGACACATCTAACTGAACAGGAACATACTAAACCTAAGGATTGGGACATGTGAGAATACGGAAATCATGTTATTTTTGAGGTGGGGCTCCATTAATATTTCAAAGGCAGAAGTATCTTACCTGTGGTAGATAACTGTTGCATTAGTCCATATGGCGTGGTCTGAAGGCTAAAGCTAATGCAATAAAGCTACCAAGACAAAGCAGATTTTTGCTGTTTTGAAACAATCTTCACCTTAAAACATGTCTTAAAGGTTTATGCGATCCTTATGAGCCTTTAAACTATTATCATGTTTGCACTGGATGGGTATTTGTACAGAAGCTGTTGAGTATTTACAGAGGAAATACGAGGTGGAGACTCATGAGACGTTCATGCAGAGCACAGCATGAAAAACATTTCAAATCTGAATAACTAGCTTACAGAAAATTAAGGCAGTCTAAAACTTGGTAATAGTTCACTTTAAATATTCTTTTCTAAGTGTGCGGCACGCTCAGAACTGGAACGTAACTAACCTTCCAGTGCAAAACAGCGAAAGGTTAAATCACGTTCACGTAAACATCTGGGACATGTTTTAGACTGGAGTTGTTTAGTGACGGTCGAAGTCAGCTGCAGCCTTTGCGACAAGCTATTCTGGACTGGATCATTTATACAACATGAAGTCTCATTGACGGGAGGTAGCAGTAGCAGAAAGTCCAAATCATGAAGCACAGAAGCAGGTACTTCAGCAACAAGAAGACGAAGACAAAACACTGGTAGAAAATGACGACAAAGCACCTTTGAGAAAAAAGGGACCGGTGGAGTAAATTTAATGAAAAGGCAGATGGTGCCAATCAGCTAATCCAGTCCAGGTGACAAACAAGTCTGAGTTTTTAACTACCGTAATAGCTGAAAGAAACGTTAAAGAAAATAAGAACAACCAAACCAGTTTCCCATAAAAGGGGGTCTTTGTGTTGCTCTTCTTCTGGTCCCTCATGAGCCAGCCTGTTCTCCCATTTGTCGTTTTCCTGCAGAGATATTCATACAGGATCAGATCAGTGGAGATGAGAAACGGACGACACGGAGAACAAAAGAAGTCTTTGTGAGGGACCTCCACCACAGAGCAGGGGAGGTGGTTGTAGGGGACGGAGGTTGTGGGCTTCGACTGTGGTGACAAGTGGAAACCCATTGATGTTGAACATGAATAAAATGAGCGGCTGACTCACCCTTCTGTCAAAGACCCACCAGTCTCTTCTCTCTCCTTCTCTGAGTCATATTTCCATTTTCACAAAACCCCTCTCACATGGAGTGGCCTTTTTCTTTCACAACAGGGAGAGATTGAGCTCGTGCTACTCGTGGGGATTGCTTCCATTGATCCCAGCTTTTCAGCACTCTGCACCGCTCCGCTTTCCTCTGCTCTGTAGGGTCTCTTCAGATAACTGCGGAGAGATGAATGCGCAGCAGCTCTCAGGAACAGGGATGCGACACTGCTGCTGCTGTTCACTAAAAGTTTCTCCAGAGCCCTACGGGGGAACAGCTTAATTGCTCTTAATGGAGTTGTCCCCAGTAATGATGCACGAAGAGAAATCTGCCAGGTTCTGTCAGGCTTCTTCTTGGAAAACAGCTGTGTCGGTTTCAGCATTATTCATCTGCACAACACAAATTATATAAATCACACAATTACTTTTCCAAAACATTAAGTTGGATCCATCCATCATTGATTGAGTATTGATGGACACAGCTTGTTCCATGCCTTCAGATTGCGCAGACCCACCCCCAGATGTTTATTCACGGAGACTGCCTTAGTTGGAGCTCCAAATGTTTCACAGCTTCATGTTTTCACCACTCCCTTGTCTGTGTTTTCTGTTTCCAGCTTGTAAATTTAAAGAAGGTGTTGGCTCTTACTTTAACATTCTCTATAGTTTCTGAATCGGACAAACAACACGGGTTAGGAATGCTTCCCTACAGGTCTTTAGGTATTTCCGACAGTATGCTGTAAATTATTAAGATTATTCATGCGCATCCTGGGAGAAGAAATCAGCTCACATCATAATAAAACTTGTTTATTTATGTGTATTTCTTTTTTTTTTTTTGCTCCATCTTTCGTAACCGTAATTATTTCTATTCCCTTGATGATATTTCTCGCAAACTTGAGTGTGAGCTGAGTGAAAACTAAACAACATTTTTGGAAAGTTTGCAAGGAATTTTTATTGCTTAAAACCCATCAGTCATAGCGTTAGCTCAGAATGGTTTGTTTTTCCGGTGCCCTTCAACTTTGTCGAGTTACAACCAACTTCAGTGTATTTTATTTGTTTTATTTGAGATGGGATAATTCAGAGGTGAAAAGTGTGGCATGCACTTGCATTCATCCCCCGTCAATGAATACGGGGATGCAAAATTTCACAATTTTGTGAGGGTTGCAACTTTATTCCAGTCATCCAGAGTAGGATTAAAGCTTGTGCTGAGGTCTCAGACCCTATTAGAAACCATCTGTTTGAAGTCTGTGTTTGGATATTTTTGTTTTTATTGAATAAGTTTTTAAAGTAACTTTCACTTGCTTATGCATAATGCTCAGACTTCTTATCTGACTAATAGACATTCATATACATATTTACAAGGAATGTAAGTTGTTGATGATTAGTAGGATAAATTTAGAGAAGCCTCGGACAGAGCCTGATATAAAGGCTTTTGTTTTGGTTCCTGCATGCTGACACAGCATTAAAGGAAAAACCTGTTCTTTTGGCACTTTGTTATGCAGATTCTTCAGCTTAATACCGCTAAGAAATATACCAGTCCATGAAATATCATGAGTTTTAATCCGTCCTACATTATTTGCTTAGTTCAGAAGACGACGACTGAGCAGATGCTTAAGTGACCGAACCTTGGAGGCAGTGATCTATGAGGAGTGGAGGTTAGAAGCATGTGTAAAAGTCACAGGTTTATGTTAGAAAATAATAATAGTTACTCAAGGACCATGATTGGAAAAAAAAAAAAAAGCACTTGTCATAATTAAGTCACTTTTCTGTAGAGGGAATGCTAATAAATAGTATGTGTACCGAATTGGCCTTTTCATTTCATACCGCATTTAAAGAT